>OV050030.1:147777987-148377987 GCA_920105625.2 Clusia tigrina
TTTAATTTATAATAATGCATCAGGCGGTTGAAATAAAAGTTGACAAGCTCCAAGATACCTCGGCAGTGGCCTGACGTGGAAATTCAAATTGTTGAAATTTTGGAAGCGATGACATGTTCGATGTGGTCACAGGGGAGCAGGTGTCAGGGTGAAAAGGAACAAAGACTTGGCGAAAAATTTATGCGAAAGCTCGACATATAGTCGCATTGGCAAAGGCAACCATTGTTACAAATCCTGAACTGCCAAAAGCATGTGGGACACATTAAAGATTGTTTACGAGCAGACATCAAGTCGAACGTGTAGTTTTTAATGCAAGAGTACTACAGCTTTTCATAAGATCCAGATGCGGGCCATTACTACCCTACACTGTCAAAGTTAATGGAGACTGTGCAGCATCTACGTTACCAAGATAAAACAATATCGGATAAGATGATCATAGGCAAAAGTCTTGATGTCACTGCCACCAGATTTATAATCACTTCCATAGTGCTTGGGAGTCAGTACGGTCCAGGAGGATCAGAGCTTAAACAACTTACGGGCAAGGCTAATGGCTGAAGAAATTCTTGGGTGCCCATGAAAAAAGCTAAGACCGAAGCTTTTATAGCAAAGATGCAAAGTCGGCAAGGTGGGAAAGGGCCGCATAGGAAAACCGGTAAAACAACTAAAAGAGGTGGGATTTTAAATGTGCTAAAAAAGGCCATTTTTAAACCAGATTGTCCGCAGCTGTGGAAATCGTTTTAGAATGAGACTCATGGTAAAAAAGTTGCAGCGTTTGGTTTGTGGAGCGAATTTCAGCAGCAAATTGGGAAACGTGGGTTCTCGATTCAGGCGCAACGGACCACATGAGAAATCAACGCGATTGGTTTGTTTACCTTTAACGACTGTAATTAAAATCGTCAGGGTAGGTGCTGGACGTGCTATCAAGGCTGTAGGAAAAGGATATATTGTGGTGGTACTAAACGATGGTTGTGAATGGGTGCAAAGAGTGCTGACAAATGTGCTATATGTACCGGGCAACCACTACAATCTATTTTCTCAAACAAAGGCATTGGATAGAGGGGATTGAGCTTGAATCTGACAGCAGGAGCTGTAGACTCTCATAAGAGCAGATGGAAGTACTGTGGCAGTGGGAGTTCGGTCTAGAAAAGCTTTTCCAAATGCAACTCAAGAACTCAAGAACTGCTCTATAACGTTGTTCACTAGCAGATATGCCAACAAACGGCAAGACTATCACCTATACTTTTGCCGATGACACAGCCATATTGTGTACTCACACAAATCCGAAAGAGGCGTCAAAGCTTCCCCAAGTAACACGTCAACATGCTTCAGGAATGGCTTGACCACTGGAGAATCAAAGTCAATGAGTCGAGATGCGTTCATGTCACATTCACTCTATGCAGGAGTACTTGCCCCCCTGTGCAAATTAACCCTCTACTGCATGACCATCGATTTTTTTAATGAAAAAAAATTTTTAGACCACAAAATAGTGTTTATTTAGGATGTATTTATATTATTTTAGAAAGAAAAAATGTTTTATAATTGGATATTTGACGAGAAAAAAAAAAGCCATATATGGCTTTGTATGCATTGAGAGATATTTTCTAATTGCCATATATGGCTTTCTATGCATCAGTGTGAAAACTTGTAAAACAGTTTCTCTTATCATTGTAGCACAAAAATACTTCACATTTCTCACAATAAGTATAGGAACGGAAGGAGCAATTATTTCGACAAAGTTGTCTCGTTTTCATCCATTTGGGAAAATGACCAATACCGTCAGCTCTAACGGAATTCAATGGAAAGTCTTGCATCTTCTTTTTTTTGCTGCTTCTGGGAGTACACTCTTTGCTTGGCGTTGGTGTTGAAGGGTTAGATGGTGTGGTCGTTGGCTGTCCACGTTTTTTGGCCTTCCCAGCCTTGCAAAAATGCTCAGCAATGGCAAGCTTGAAATCAAATAGCGGCATGTATTCTCCTGACTTTTTACGCCATAAAATCCAGGAATTTACAACGCACATATCAAACATATGGAAAAAAATTTTTGTATACCATTTCTTCGTACGTAGTTGAATCCTATAAAGGCCAAGTAACGAATCGAGTAAATCGACTCCACCCATGTAGTTATTATAGACGCCAACAGCCTTTGGCGAATCAATTTGAATATACTTTTTCTCCATCTTACTAAAACGAGTCATTGTCGAAACAGGTTGACTTCCAACATAAGTTGAAAGTAAATTAACCACTTTATTGTCAAACCAAGAGACAAGGCTAAGACTGACTCCTTCAATTTCAGTCACTTTTTCTACAATACTACCGCGATCCAGTTTTTTCATTTCCTTTTCAGATGGGAGCTTGCAGTTAGGGACTCGATTAATTCTTACTGTGCCCAAAGACAATAAACCAATTTTCATTAGATGGACTTGAAGTTTAGGGCTGTTGAACCAATTGTCAAAAAATATTTTATAATTTTGGCCCTTTGGTACTGTTGCTGCAAGTCGTGTAACAACATTTCCGCTTACTCCCATATTAGGTGCTCCCTCCGGATACGTGTCACTTTGGGCACCAGCAAATATATCGAAGTCGTAACTGAATCCTGAAACTCCACTCAAAACGAAATTTTTGAAACCCCATTTGTGAGGCTTAGCTGGATTATACTGCTTCAGGTGATGCCGGCACTTTGTGGGTATAATTTGCTCATCAACTGCCAAAAATTCTTCTTTGGGTATAAGCAGTAATTGTTCACGGATTTTGCTTAGAAGTGGTCGTATTTTAAACAGCTTGTCAAATCCTGTTTCACCTGGTGATCTTATAGTTGCATTATTGTTAAAATGTAAAAAACGCTTGATGGCTTCCCATCTGTTGCACGTCATAGTGCTACGTACAAATTCTTGGCCAATCGACGTATTCCAATAATGTCTTGATGATGGTAATTTCAGTAACGACATGTATATAACGATTCCTGAAAAATATTTTATAGCATCTTTTGATAGTATATATATGTAAGTCTCACTTACCAACAAATTGCTCTATTTCGTTTTTAGTAATATTAGCAGGTTTATTTATATCAATCTGCAGTGCAAATAAGTTCGACTGTTCAACTATGAATTCGATCAAATCGTCATTGAAAAAAAAATTAAAGAACTCTGCTGGTGTGTTCCTCGATAATATCTGGGAGATTCGTATTGCCCTGAAATGGAAAGTTTTCATTCGAATACGGAGGCAAATGACTTTCTTTCCAAATTGGGGCTCTTGGTTTTTTAGGTTGTTTTTTCTTTGAAGTAGTAGGTTTCTCACAATGGTCTTCCAAATCGCTCTCATCAGTTTCCGGTACAAAAATGTTGTCCTGATCAGAAAGTGGGACTTTTACTTCTTCTTCATCGGCATCGGATATATTTTCATCATCACTTTAAAGTCCATCAGCGATTTCATCAGTATATTTCAAATTACCATAAAATGATTGTACATTAATTTTTGGAAAATTTTTGGAATAACTGCATGGAAGGCCATATATGGCTTCGTCAATTTTAGCAAAAAAGAGTATTTACAATGCTTACCTTTCATCAATATTATTGTTTTATTTATAAATTTAATGAACTTTTTACATAAAAAAAAAATTTTCTTCGAAAGAAATACCTTTCTTTTATATTTAAAATTGATGGCAAACTTCTGTAAAACTCACTTCTATTAGGACAACTGAGAAGCTCGCACAAAAATTGCAAAAACAAGAAGCAAATATTGTTTTTAAATAACTGCACTTTGAATTTCGGAAGAAAACAACATAGAAAGAATGATAGATAAGACAAACATTTGCAAAAGTACCGTTACCGTAAAGAGAAATCACAATAAAAGAAAAAGGCCATATTTGGCGTTGTATGCGGTATAGGGTTAACACCAAGCCGATCCCTCAGGCGACAGAAACTAAATATCTAGGAATGCATTTAGATCGTAGACTTACTTGGGCAAAGCATATAAGTGCAAAAATTACTCAAATTAAACTCAAATAAATGAGCTAAACTGGCTTTTGAACAGGCAGTCCAAGCTCAAACTGGACTTTAAAGGTCTACTCTATAAAGTAATTATCAAGCCCATATGGATCTACGGTATCCAACTCTGGGGTACTGCTTCACCCTCAAATGTCGAAAAGCTGCAAAAAGCCCAATCGAAAATTCTTCGAATGATTACCAATGCTCCTTGGTACATCAAAAACGTTAATATCCACAGAGATTTACATATCCCGTATGCAACTAAAGAAGTTTCCCGACTTGCTGAATCTTACTTAGCAAAGCTAGACAAGCATCCCAATGCATTAGCGAGGCGCCTACTACAGCATCAAGGACACACCCGCCTGAAAAGGATGGACGTGCTGCGCTTAGCAACAAATTAGATTTTAAGCTTATTCATTACGCTATTATTTAAGTATTGCGCTACTTCTTTTCATATACCATAACTCCTCAAAGCACTGGCACTGGGAGGGTGGTAATGATTAATATGAATTTAAAAGTGAAATGTTAAATATACTATGAAGATTTATTGTTAGTTCTAAGATATTTTTTAGGAGATTCAATAAAATATATATATAGTAATAATAAAAAAAAAAACAATTAGATAATTGCGCACATGCTTTTAGGGTGCGTTAATTATTATGAAACTTTTAGGTTGTTACAGTTCCACATTCGAATTGACTATGGGTAACGGCCTGTCAAATGCACTAGAAACATTTCTATTCAGTAGGTCAGTTGACTAAGCAACAATTGCGTAGCTGGAACACCAGAAAGGTGCTTACCTAGACTGTAAGTGTTCATTGTAGAATAGTATAAAAGACTTATGATTTTAAGAATAAAGCCCTTGTGTTATATTAAAGAAAAACCCAACGCGGTGTTTTACCTGGCAGTTGTAAGCGACCACCAGATCCTAGTCCAAGTCCGTGCCTATTACCGGCAGCAAACTGGCGCTCGCCCCTAGCGACGACAAGCACGGACTCCAACATTTTGGCACAGCCGGTATTTGTGACCGCAAGGCTGCCAACACAACGCAGCCGGTCACAAGGACCTACAGAAAGGAACAACTGAAGACAACTCGGCACGTAAATCATCCATTAGGGAACGGCAACTAAGGGATATAACGCCTTTTCTGCAGGATGCAAAACGACTGGGAATAAGGAAAAGGGGAGCAGAGCAGAAACGCGAACGGAAGCATTTAGCATACCTGAGAGAAGCTTTGAAGGAACAGGTTACGGTGGAGGTTCTTATCCTGTGGGGACAAGCTAGCAGATTGTGGCAAGAGATGTACCGATTGTAGAAGAAGCAATTGGAGAGATGTCAGTCGAATATCGGGCTGCCGTAGGGAATTGGCAATTGAGCATCGGAGGAGTAATGGCCGGATGCCTCCGGATGAGACTATTTTAATTTTAAATAAATTTGTAGTAAATCGTTAAGTAATAAAAGAATACTTGCAATCACTAAAGTATGACTTAATGTAGTAACAGCTTTGTAGATATAATGGAATAAGACTATAGTCAATAAAACGCCGGAGGAGCCATTAGAGGTCAAGCCTGGACAGCAATAAACAAAAATTTCATAAATAAAAAGCAGATTTAAAGACACAAAAAAAGTACCTTGAGAATGAGGTGAAGGAACTTTCTGAAAGATTGGCAGAAACAGAGGAAGCAGCATCGCTGTTAGAGAAGGAGTGTGCAGAATTTAAAAAGGGGATTGGGGACCAACAGTACTTCAACGAATAGAGAGATATCAAAATCAGCATCGGCTATATCGGGACATACACAGATAGTGTTGACATTGCCTCCAGAAGGTCGCTGGCCGGAATATTTAACACCGGAAGGGATAAGTTCCGTGTTAAAGCCCAGATTAGTATTTAGTGAAGAGAAGCTGGGAAAATTTTTGTTGGGCGCATCTGAGATCAGTGTCGAGCCTTTTCGCCGGGAAGTCCGGTACACAATAAAAACCTGTTATATCCGCGAAAAGAGCCAGAGCCAGTAACAGTGTAGCAAAGCCGCAATTCTGTGGACGGTATTTCGCCTGCGCGAGCAAACCGTCGAAGACTAATTAGTTTGAGTCCGTCACTGGTCACGTACCGTTGCAGATCCCGGAAAAGTGAATCTGGAAGCCACCCAAAAAACAGAAACCGCTCAAGTTTTACCAGCCATAAGTAAAATACAAATAAGTAAAATTGGAATAGAGGAAATTTCAAAGGCAGTGGCCAGGCTAGTACCTGTGTTTACTGGTGCTGCGTCAGAATACTTATGATCAGAAATCAACAGGTTCATTCACGGTTTTTATCTTGCAAAGCCCTGAGGAATTGAAGGACTTCTTTGACTGTGTTAAGCAAGGTTATTTAGAGATGCATACAGCCTTGTGCTGCCAAAACAATTCGCCAGTGTGGACGAGCCTTACGGCCTTCTAAGGAGAACTTTTTTAAAAGAGAGAACTCTGGAAGACAGAACCCAAGAAATCGGAATCGGGAAACAGCTGGCAACTGAAGACATAGGGTCACTTCAGATAATGCACCAGGAAAAAAATATAAAGAAGTACAATGGCGTTGAAGATACAGCATTATTATAGGAAGTTGACAAGTCAGTGTTAACAACTTTCGTGGTGGATCTCCGCAACTCCGCTCTAAAGATTCATTTGCTTAATAGCAGAACAGGAACTCTGGAGGAATTAATAGAAGAAGCTATTAGAGCACAAATCCTGGTGGAACCGAGTGCGGCTGGTTTGTGCGAAGTACTTGTAGTGGGAAATAGGCAGGACATGTTCACTGCCGCTGCAGTGAATAGAGAGGGCAGCAATTCTGTACCAAGCATATACAGAGGAGCGTATAATCCCGGTGTCTCCGACAACCTAACCGTGAGTCCGAGAAATCCGTACAAGGGGTTTATAGAAAGGACACCCACATGTTCGTTCTGCCATAAGCCAGGTCATACAAGGGTTGACTGCATTACACGCAAAAACACGCCCTACTGTTGAGATGCTTCTCATGTGGATGAATGGGACATCGGCAGCAGAGTGCAGGGAAAAACAATCCCAACAAAGGGACCAGGGAAACTTCCAGCGGCCCAGTTGAGGCCAGTAGACTGGAAAGCAAAAGAAAGGAAGAAATAATGAGGCCAGAAGTATGTTTGACCAGTAATATAAGAACTACATTCCACGAGAAGGAGGAGGTAACTGTGATGATTCTAGTAGATAGGTTAAGTATTAATAAGGTCAGAAAGTATAGGCCGATCGCCGAGAACCCGGTGCGGGAGTTTATATTTAAGATATTCATGATAGTTATAGGATCGTAAAAGATAACTGCGGTGCATGGAAGTAAAAACTTAAAGAGTTAGGAAGTAGATATGCGTCCATGTTGAGAACAAAAGCACGTTGCTTCTTTGTAAGCAGAACGGGAGATGTATTCGTCGAAACACCCTGCAAGGTGGCAGCTGGTGGAAAGTTAGTGCTTATTGTAGACTCAGGGGTGGACACCAGCCTCGTAAAATCTAGTGTTCTACGGAAAGGATAGGATCTTAACCCAAAGAATGTAAGAACGCTTGGAGGGTGCATCAGGACACTGGGGTCGCTCAGAATAGGGCACAGTGAAGTTAAGGGCATGAGTTTTGGACTGCATGCAGTGGAATTGGATAGGGAAGGTATCCAGGCAGATGGCATAATTCGGTGCGATTATCTTTGGGGCCGCACCATACTGGATGCTCTGGAAAAACAGTTATCGTTTTATGATAATAATCAAAATAGAATCCTTAATCTTCCATTAAAGTCATGGCAGGAATGAACCGTGAATAGGGTTAAGAATAGAGATAGGGTAAGGTGTACACTTGCATATTAAATGCATCAAAGGTGACCGATATGGACTAGGATTTGAGGCCTAAGTTCACTAGTTACGATATTTTTAAGGAACCGAATTACGGATCAGTTATTCAGATAAAGTAGGTAGATATAAGAAAAAGGATAGAGAGTGTACTGGAATCACTGAAGTGAGACCCAAGCATAAAATCAGAAGAGAAAGCATCAATAGAAGCCATATATACGCCATTCAAAGACATATTTTTGCTGGAAGGAGACCAGCTAACATATACACCAGAAGTAGAGCATGAAAGACCTACTAAACCACCAATAAAACAAAAACACTATAGACTGCCTTAAGCTCACAAAGATGAGGTAAACAGCCAAGGGGAAGTAATGGTAAATGATAACATAATTTCACCGAGTATCTCGCCTTGGAACTCGCCAATAATTTTGGTACCAAAGAAAGCGTGTGGTCAGGATCAGAAGAAGTGGAGAATGGTCTTTGATTTTAGGAATTTGAAAGACCAAACTATCAAGCAGGTGCTCCCGATACCAAGGATTGAAGAAATGGACCAATTAGGACACAGTCGATATTTTTCTACACTTGATTTAGCAAGTGCTTTAGCAAGATAAGTAAATGACCCCGTTCAGTACCAGTTTGGGGCACTTTGAGTTTAATAAAATCCCGTTTGGATTAACAAGAGCACAGGTTACCTTCCTACGGCTAGTGAACCTTGTGTTAACAGGCTTGCAAGGGTTAGATTGGTTTGTGTATCTAGATGATATTGTAGTATATGGGAAGGACTTGCAGCACCATTCGCAACGCTTGTGCAAGAGGTTCCAGAAATTACGAGAAAACACAATTTTAAATTGAACACGGAGAAGTGTCAATTTTTGCGAAGAGATGTAGTTTATCTAGGCCATCGTTGTTCAGAAGCAGGACCACTGCCGGACCCTCAAAAGGTGGAATGTGTGTGGCAATTCCAAGAAATATAAAAGAAGTGCAAGCATTCCTAGGACTAGTGAACTATTATAGAAAATTCGTAGAAGGGCTAGTCGGAATTGCGTTGATAATTAATGAGCTGCTACGAAAAGAAGAAAAGTTAGAATGAAAAGAGAGCTGTTAGCAAGAATTCGAGAGGCTAAAAGAGATTATTAGCTCGCCACCGATTTTGGCGTACCCCGACTTTGAGTAAACTTTTTTGTTGACTACCGAAGTAGCAACGAAGCATTGGGGCAGTGTTGTCACAAGGGGAATTCGGTAATGACTGGCCAATAGCATTGACAAGCAAAGCGCTTAGCGATACGGAGAAGGAATACTCCACAATATAGAAAGAATTTCTAGCCATAGTGTGGGATACAAAGAATTTTAGGGAATATCTGCTAGCACGCCCATTCAAAATTTATACCGACCATCAACCGCTGAGAGACATATTGAATCTTAAAGATATAGATGCATTTAGCAGAGTGCCACAAAATCAAAAGATTTCGGTGGTTCAAACTAGAGCAAAGGCAAAGGCCGACATAGAGAAGACCAATGTTAAATGGTCAGTAGTTGACGCAGAAGCAGCAGAAATAAAAGAAACGAATGACGAAAGAGACAAACAGCTAGCCAACAGGGTAGAGTGGCTCGAGAATGACAGAGATATTCTGGAGGTACAGAAGGGTTTCCATGATTCACATCTAGATGGACACCAGGGATCTTGGAAAACCTATGAGAGAATCAGACGAGTTACGCCTGGAAAGGTATGCTCAGAGACATAAAAAAATATGTAAAGAGTTGCCCAAAATGTCAGGCCAACACGACTTCGAGGCTAATAAAGTTGACAATGCTGTTAACTGACACACCAAAGCAACCTTCGGCTAAGATTTATATGGACATTGTAGGAATGCTTCCAGAAACGGTTTCAGGAAAGAAATATATCCTTACTTATCAGGATGATTTTTCGAAACACATGGCGTGCGTGGCTATACCCGATGCTGACACAAGTACGGTAGCCCAGGCATTCTTTGACGAAATTGTGGGACGAAACAACATACTAAAGGTTTTGGTAAATGACATGGCTCAAATTTTGTATCGAAATTATTTTCAGAAGCTTGTAAAATGCTGGGAATCAAGAAATTGCACATAACACCGTATGAATAGGTCATTACAGCGTAGACCTCTGGCCGAGAACTTGCGCAGTTATGCCAAGGAAGATATATGTCGAATTGGGATCAATAGTTGACCACAGTAATGCATGTATACAACAATACTCTACATGTATCAACGAAGCAAACTCCGCTTAGAATACTCTACGGGTTTGATTTCAACATGCCAGCAAATTTGAAGCGCAAATGGGCGCCAGTATACAATGCTTATGACCCAAATAAAGTATGGAAATATCAACTAAAGCGAGCGCACGAGTTGGTTAGAGAAAACCAAGATCGTGCTAAGCAGAGCACCTACAGCAGAGAAACCTACAACAAGGTACTAAACCCAGAAGTATTTCATGTGGGTGACCAAGTGTCATGAAGAATCAGGCTAGGAGAAACAAATTCTCACCGGTTTGGATAGGTCCATATACGGTAGCAGAGGTCCGCAGCCCAGTTACCACGATGGTAACGATTAAATGAAAATCCAAAAAACTCCAGAATAACTTACTAAAGTTATTCCATTTGCGAACTAACAATTAAAGACATGTGTTGACAGTGTTTTACAAATGTAAACACAACGTATATCAGATATTCCAGCCCCTAATTCCAAAGCCAATATGAGCAGAAATGCGCCAATTTAAATGGGTCATTAAAAATGACGTAATGCTCATTAGGCACTATTTCCGAATGAAGCGCATTAGGCAAAATAAGAGAAAATATATAATTAAATATTAAATAATAAAAAAGGTTCATTGAAAATAATTCAACAAAAAATTATATGACAGTCTTGGGTAAGAAATATGACACTAAGCGTAAATTATATATACACATACATGCGGCAGTTATTGCATGGAAGTATGATGCGTAAACATTAATGCCGGAGACGAGCTTGAAGGCGCAAGTTACGGAAACTTTTGTGGTAGTAACCATGTGTGAAATATACAGAACGAATGTAACGTATATTTAAATAAGTACGTATTCTGGAAAAAGGAATGAGTATGTACGTATAAATATGTATATAGGGTCATATGATGAAAAATTGAGAATTTGCAGATATACGACTATACATACTACAACAGGGTGCATGTAAATATGATTCAATATTTTTTATCGCTTTGGAAATTACAGTACAGCGAGTGAGAAATGGAAAATATGTATATTGAAATGAAAAGAATATGTTTAGCTTAATTGCGAAATAGCTTGAGCAATTAATTATAAGAAATTAATAGTGCCTGGAATGTATGTATGTAATCATATATAAGCAAGTTACAGGGTGTAAGAAAATACTCGTTTATGGGTATATACATCCCAGGCGATAATTTTAAATAATTAAAAAAAAGTACGTAATTGGATTCAATGAAAAATTTAGTCATATAATTGACAAAAGTTTTGACATAAACGGGTTTATCTCAAATATTTTTGCTTAGGTCTTAGGAGCAAACAGATATGCTCAGAATTGAAAAATTTTAAAGGATATTAAATAAAAAGAAAAATGATATGAAAGGAATTATGATATATTTAAACAAAAAAAATAGTAATAAAAAGAAACCAATATATGAATAACAAATAAATTTAGATGAAAAAGAATGACTAAGACTTAAAAGAAGATCTATTTTTCTAAACAAATTTTGGTTCGGATAAGTACGGAGTATTATATTATAAATACGCATAATATCCATAATGTTTAGAATTATGAAAAATCATAAATTATAATTTAAATTATAAACAAAAGTAATTTAGAATATTATTATAATTACAGAAATTAATTGTTTATATTTGAAATGAAACAAATGCAATAATCCGAAGAAAACAAAAATTATACTAAATAGGTAAATTGTACCCAAGAGTATCCATGGAATATATATATAATACATACTATACTTATTTAATTAATATATAGTTTTGAAATAGATTTATTAAATTAACTCGTGAAATGGTCTATTAACTTAAATAAAAAAAACATGAAACTAAAATGTTAAATAGAAGACAGACAAAATTATTTTAAGGATTCAGCTTTGATTATGTGAATCGAAGCAGGTGTTCCAGGAACAGCGCATATCGGAAGACGGTGCAGACTAAGGCACTAACGTATTATTCGATGAATTGGAGATGAATGACGACTGATGTAATATTTTTCGAAACAGCATATGGGCCACGTTGTGAATGGGTTTATTGACAATCGACGAAGAAATAAACAAGTTTCCTTGCGGAGTCATGATTTTCATTGGACAATGAAAATCATGACTCCCATCACAATGCCCATCTAGTGTATCACAATCTCAACAGAATCGATTTTGACTAAGTTGAAGATGGGCAAAAGATTAAGGAGGGTGA
Source organism: Clusia tigrina (assembly GCA_920105625.2). NCBI lineage: Eukaryota > Metazoa > Arthropoda > Insecta > Diptera > Clusiidae > Clusia > Clusia tigrina. The sequence goes on from OV050030.1 coordinate 147,790,254, forward strand.
CTGAACCCACTACCAAATATAATAAGCAGAAGAAATTTGGTTCACGGAAATCTATTGCTTCATTACAGGGTATATGTCCAATCTAGGGGATGAACATATGAAATATGATTTACATATGAAATAGATTTACTACAAGAAGACACAGAGACTGGTATCTGATCTGAGTACGCAAATTCCACCATTAAACGTGTATCTCAGAGAAATATCGATAGTATACACATCGAAGCCAAAGGAGATGAATTCCATTATAACAAACACTCCATTATAAGGAAGCTCAAGACAAACACACTAGTAGCCGAAAACAAATATAAATCACAAGAAGAAGGCCACTGCAAACGAAGTTTTAATGGAGAACCAAATCGCCAGCCTAGAATATCATACGTACCGGCCCAGAAAGAAGGGAGGGGTATGCAGAGTTCATCGAGGGACTTCACTCCGACAAAGGCGGCCGTCACCCGGACCAGCAGGTAGCAGAGGTCGTAGTGTAAAATAAGCACTTATACATATATAATATAATTATATTATTATTAATATATGTTGAATAATTTTTTATTTATAATTACATGGCAAACTTCTTTTGTCTTCATTGGACCTTCTGTCATAATTGCACTCTCTCAGTAGTTTCATTCCTGTTCTTAACATCAAACGATATACAACACATACAACGATATACTAAATACATTGAATTCTTTTTCTACAAAACTAGAAACACGTGGTTTTGTTTAGAAGGTTATGGGACCAGAATCTATTTAGTATTTTAGTGCGATGTTTTTTTACTGCTTTTTATTCCGTTAATTATTACAAAAAACTCAAATCGTTCAATAAATAAAAGAAAAGAGTTTATTTAATTTAATAATGCATCAGGCGGTGAAATAAAAGTTGACAAGCTCCAAGATACCTCGCAGTGGCTGACGTGGAAATTCCAAATTGTTGAAATTTTGGAAGCTGATGACATGTTCGATGTGGTCACAGGGGAGCAGGTGTCAGGGTGAAAAGGAACAAAGACTTGGCGAAAAATTTATGCGAAAGCTCGACATATAGTCGCATTGGCAAAGCAACCATTGTTACAAATCCTGAACTGCCAAAAGCATGTGGGACACATTAAAGATTGTTTACGAGCAGACATCAAAGTCGAACGTGTAGTTTTTAATGCAAGAGTACTACAGCTTTTCATAAGATCCAGATGCGGCCATTACTACCTACCTGTCAAAGTTAATGGAGACTGTGCAGCATCTACGTTACCAAGATAAAACAATATCGGATAAGATGATCATGGCAAAAGTCTTGATGTCACTGCCACCAGATTATAATCACTTCCATAGTGCTTGGGAGTCAGTACGGTCAGAGGATCAGAGCTTAAACAACTTACGGGCAAGGCTAATGGCTGAAGAAATTCTTGGGTGCCCATGAAAAAGCTAAGACCGAAGCTTTTATAGCAAAGATGCAAAGTCGGCAAGGTGGGAAAGGGCCGCATAGGAAAACCGGTAAAACAACTAAAAGAGGTGGATTTTAAATGTGCTAAAAAAGGCCATTTTAAACCAGATTGTCCGCAGCTGTGGAAATCGTTTTAGAATGAGACTCATGGTAAAAAAGTTGCAGCGTTGGTTTGTGGAGCGAATTTCAGCAGCAAATTGGAAACGTGGGTTCTCGATTCAGGCGCAACGGACCACATGAGAAATCAACGCGATTGGTTTGTTACCTTTAACGACTGTAATTAAATCGTCAGGGTAGGTGCTGGACGTGCTATCAAGGCTGTAGGAAAAGGATATATTGTGGTGGTACTAAACGATGGTTGTGAATGGGTGCAAAGAGTGCTGACAAATGTGCTATATGTACCGGGCATCCACTACAATCTATTTTCTCAAACAAAGGCATTGGATAGAGGGATTGAGCTTGAATCTGACAGCAGGAGCTGTAGACTCATAAGAGCAGATGGAAGTACTGTGGCAGTGGGAGTTCGTCTAGAAAAGCTTTTCCAAATGCAACTCAAGAACTCAAGAACTGCTCTATACGTTGTTCACTGCAGATATGCCAACAAACGGCAAGACTATCACCTATACTTTTGCCGATGACACAGCCATATTGTGTACTCACACAAATCCGAAAGAGGCGTCAAAGCTTCCCCAAGTACACGTCAACATGCTTCAGGAATGGCTTGACCACTGGAGAATCAAAGTCAATGAGTCGAGATGCGTTCATGTCACATTCACTCTATGCAGGAGTACTTGCCCCCCTGTGCAAATTAACCCTCTACTGCATGACCATCGATTTTTTAATGAAAAAAATTTTTAGACCACAAATTAGTGTTTATTTAGGATGTATTTATATATTTTAGAAAGAAAAAATGTTTATAATTGGATATTTGACGAGAAAAAAAAGCCATATATGGCTTTGTATGCATTGAGAGATATTTTCTAATTGCCATATATGGCTTTCTATGCATCAGTGTGAAAACTTGTAAAACAGTTTCTCTTATCATTGTAGCACAAAAATACTTCACATTTCTCACAATAAGTATAGGAACGGAAGGAGCAATTATTTCGACAAAGTTGTCTCGTTTTCATCCATTTGGGAAAATGACCAATACCGTCAGCTCTAACGGAATTCAATGGAAAGTCTTGCATCTTCTTTTTTTTGCTGCTTCTGGGAGTACACTCTTTGCTTGGCGTTGGTGTTGAAGGGTTAGATGGTGTGGTCGTTGGCTGTCCACGTTTTTTGGCCTTCCCAGCCTTGCAAAAATGCTCAGCAATGGCAAGCTTGAAATCAAATAGCGGCATGTATTCTCCTGACTTTTTACGCCATAAAATCCAGGAATTTACAACGCACATATCAAACATATGGAAAAAAATTTTTGTATACCATTTCTTCGTACGTAGTTGAATCCTATAAAGGCCAAGTAACGAATCGAGTAAATCGACTCCACCCATGTAGTTATTATAGACGCCAACAGCCTTTGGCGAATCAATTTGAATATACTTTTTCTCCATCTTACTAAAACGAGTCATTGTCGAAACAGGTTGACTTCCAACATAAGTTGAAAGTAAATTAACCACTTTATTGTCAAACCAAGAGACAAGGCTAAGACTGACTCCTTCAATTTCAGTCACTTTTTCTACAATACTACCGCGATCCAGTTTTTTCATTTCCTTTTCAGATGGGAGCTTGCAGTTAGGGACTCGATTAATTCTTACTGTGCCCAAAGACAATAAACCAATTTTCATTAGATGGACTTGAAGTTTAGGGCTGTTGAACCAATTGTCAAAAAATATTTTATAATTTTGGCCCTTTGGTACTGTTGCTGCAAGTCGTGTAACAACATTTCCGCTTACTCCCATATTAGGTGCTCCCTCCGGATACGTGTCACTTTGGGCACCAGCAAATATATCGAAGTCGTAACTGAATCCTGAAACTCCACTCAAAACGAAATTTTTGAAACCCCATTTGTGAGGCTTAGCTGGATTATACTGCTTCAGGTGATGCCGGCACTTTGTGGGTATAATTTGCTCATCAACTGCCAAAAATTCTTCTTTGGGTATAAGCAGTAATTGTTCACGGATTTTGCTTAGAAGTGGTCGTATTTTAAACAGCTTGTCAAATCCTGTTTCACCTGGTGATCTTATAGTTGCATTATTGTTAAAATGTAAAAAACGCTTGATGGCTTCCCATCTGTTGCACGTCATAGTGCTACGTACAAATTCTTGGCCAATCGACGTATTCCAATAATGTCTTGATGATGGTAATTTCAGTAACGACATGTATATAACGATTCCTGAAAAATATTTTATAGCATCTTTTGATAGTATATATATGTAAGTCTCACTTACCAACAAATTGCTCTATTTCGTTTTTAGTAATATTAGCAGGTTTATTTATATCAATCTGCAGTGCAAATAAGTTCGACTGTTCAACTATGAATTCGATCAAATCGTCATTGAAAAAAAAATTAAAGAACTCTGCTGGTGTGTTCCTCGATAATATCTGGGAGATTCGTATTGCCCTGAAATGGAAAGTTTTCATTCGAATACGGAGGCAAATGACTTTCTTTCCAAATTGGGGCTCTTGGTTTTTTAGGTTGTTTTTTCTTTGAAGTAGTAGGTTTCTCACAATGGTCTTCCAAATCGCTCTCATCAGTTTCCGGTACAAAAATGTTGTCCTGATCAGAAAGTGGGACTTTTACTTCTTCTTCATCGGCATCGGATATATTTTCATCATCACTTTAAAGTCCATCAGCGATTTCATCAGTATATTTCAAATTACCATAAAATGATTGTACATTAATTTTTGGAAAATTTTTGGAATAACTGCATGGAAGGCCATATATGGCTTCGTCAATTTTAGCAAAAAAGAGTATTTACAATGCTTACCTTTCATCAATATTATTGTTTTATTTATAAATTTAATGAACTTTTTACATAAAAAAAAAATTTTCTTCGAAAGAAATACCTTTCTTTTATATTTAAAATTGATGGCAAACTTCTGTAAAACTCACTTCTATTAGGACAACTGAGAAGCTCGCACAAAAATTGCAAAAACAAGAAGCAAATATTGTTTTTAAATAACTGCACTTTGAATTTCGGAAGAAAACAACATAGAAAGAATGATAGATAAGACAAACATTTGCAAAAGTACCGTTACCGTAAAGAGAAATCACAATAAAAGAAAAAGGCCATATTTGGCGTTGTATGCGGTATAGGGTTAACACCAAGCCGATCCCTCAGGCGACAGAAACTAAATATCTAGGAATGCATTTAGATCGTAGACTTACTTGGGCAAAGCATATAAGTGCAAAAATTACTCAAATTAAACTCAAATAAATGAGCTAAACTGGCTTTTGAACAGGCAGTCCAAGCTCAAACTGGACTTTAAAGGTCTACTCTATAAAGTAATTATCAAGCCCATATGGATCTACGGTATCCAACTCTGGGGTACTGCTTCACCCTCAAATGTCGAAAAGCTGCAAAAAGCCCAATCGAAAATTCTTCGAATGATTACCAATGCTCCTTGGTACATCAAAAACGTTAATATCCACAGAGATTTACATATCCCGTATGCAACTAAAGAAGTTTCCCGACTTGCTGAATCTTACTTAGCAAAGCTAGACAAGCATCCCAATGCATTAGCGAGGCGCCTACTACAGCATCAAGGACACACCCGCCTGAAAAGGATGGACGTGCTGCGCTTAGCAACAAATTAGATTTTAAGCTTATTCATTACGCTATTATTTAAGTATTGCGCTACTTCTTTTCATATACCATAACTCCTCAAAGCACTGGCACTGGGAGGGTGGTAATGATTAATATGAATTTAAAAGTGAAATGTTAAATATACTATGAAGATTTATTGTTAGTTCTAAGATATTTTTTAGGAGATTCAATAAAATATATATATAGTAATAATAAAAAAAAAAACAATTAGATAATTGCGCACATGCTTTTAGGGTGCGTTAATTATTATGAAACTTTTAGGTTGTTACAGTTCCACATTCGAATTGACTATGGGTAACGGCCTGTCAAATGCACTAGAAACATTTCTATTCAGTAGGTCAGTTGACTAAGCAACAATTGCGTAGCTGGAACACCAGAAAGGTGCTTACCTAGACTGTAAGTGTTCATTGTAGAATAGTATAAAAGACTTATGATTTTAAGAATAAAGCCCTTGTGTTATATTAAAGAAAAACCCAACGCGGTGTTTTACCTGGCAGTTGTAAGCGACCACCAGATCCTAGTCCAAGTCCGTGCCTATTACCGGCAGCAAACTGGCGCTCGCCCCTAGCGACGACAAGCACGGACTCCAACATTTTGGCACAGCCGGTATTTGTGACCGCAAGGCTGCCAACACAACGCAGCCGGTCACAAGGACCTACAGAAAGGAACAACTGAAGACAACTCGGCACGTAAATCATCCATTAGGGAACGGCAACTAAGGGATATAACGCCTTTTCTGCAGGATGCAAAACGACTGGGAATAAGGAAAAGGGGAGCAGAGCAGAAACGCGAACGGAAGCATTTAGCATACCTGAGAGAAGCTTTGAAGGAACAGGTTACGGTGGAGGTTCTTATCCTGTGGGGACAAGCTAGCAGATTGTGGCAAGAGATGTACCGATTGTAGAAGAAGCAATTGGAGAGATGTCAGTCGAATATCGGGCTGCCGTAGGGAATTGGCAATTGAGCATCGGAGGAGTAATGGCCGGATGCCTCCGGATGAGACTATTTTAATTTTAAATAAATTTGTAGTAAATCGTTAAGTAATAAAAGAATACTTGCAATCACTAAAGTATGACTTAATGTAGTAACAGCTTTGTAGATATAATGGAATAAGACTATAGTCAATAAAACGCCGGAGGAGCCATTAGAGGTCAAGCCTGGACAGCAATAAACAAAAATTTCATAAATAAAAAGCAGATTTAAAGACACAAAAAAAGTACCTTGAGAATGAGGTGAAGGAACTTTCTGAAAGATTGGCAGAAACAGAGGAAGCAGCATCGCTGTTAGAGAAGGAGTGTGCAGAATTTAAAAAGGGGATTGGGGACCAACAGTACTTCAACGAATAGAGAGATATCAAAATCAGCATCGGCTATATCGGGACATACACAGATAGTGTTGACATTGCCTCCAGAAGGTCGCTGGCCGGAATATTTAACACCGGAAGGGATAAGTTCCGTGTTAAAGCCCAGATTAGTATTTAGTGAAGAGAAGCTGGGAAAATTTTTGTTGGGCGCATCTGAGATCAGTGTCGAGCCTTTTCGCCGGGAAGTCCGGTACACAATAAAAACCTGTTATATCCGCGAAAAGAGCCAGAGCCAGTAACAGTGTAGCAAAGCCGCAATTCTGTGGACGGTATTTCGCCTGCGCGAGCAAACCGTCGAAGACTAATTAGTTTGAGTCCGTCACTGGTCACGTACCGTTGCAGATCCCGGAAAAGTGAATCTGGAAGCCACCCAAAAAACAGAAACCGCTCAAGTTTTACCAGCCATAAGTAAAATACAAATAAGTAAAATTGGAATAGAGGAAATTTCAAAGGCAGTGGCCAGGCTAGTACCTGTGTTTACTGGTGCTGCGTCAGAATACTTATGATCAGAAATCAACAGGTTCATTCACGGTTTTTATCTTGCAAAGCCCTGAGGAATTGAAGGACTTCTTTGACTGTGTTAAGCAAGGTTATTTAGAGATGCATACAGCCTTGTGCTGCCAAAACAATTCGCCAGTGTGGACGAGCCTTACGGCCTTCTAAGGAGAACTTTTTTAAAAGAGAGAACTCTGGAAGACAGAACCCAAGAAATCGGAATCGGGAAACAGCTGGCAACTGAAGACATAGGGTCACTTCAGATAATGCACCAGGAAAAAAATATAAAGAAGTACAATGGCGTTGAAGATACAGCATTATTATAGGAAGTTGACAAGTCAGTGTTAACAACTTTCGTGGTGGATCTCCGCAACTCCGCTCTAAAGATTCATTTGCTTAATAGCAGAACAGGAACTCTGGAGGAATTAATAGAAGAAGCTATTAGAGCACAAATCCTGGTGGAACCGAGTGCGGCTGGTTTGTGCGAAGTACTTGTAGTGGGAAATAGGCAGGACATGTTCACTGCCGCTGCAGTGAATAGAGAGGGCAGCAATTCTGTACCAAGCATATACAGAGGAGCGTATAATCCCGGTGTCTCCGACAACCTAACCGTGAGTCCGAGAAATCCGTACAAGGGGTTTATAGAAAGGACACCCACATGTTCGTTCTGCCATAAGCCAGGTCATACAAGGGTTGACTGCATTACACGCAAAAACACGCCCTACTGTTGAGATGCTTCTCATGTGGATGAATGGGACATCGGCAGCAGAGTGCAGGGAAAAACAATCCCAACAAAGGGACCAGGGAAACTTCCAGCGGCCCAGTTGAGGCCAGTAGACTGGAAAGCAAAAGAAAGGAAGAAATAATGAGGCCAGAAGTATGTTTGACCAGTAATATAAGAACTACATTCCACGAGAAGGAGGAGGTAACTGTGATGATTCTAGTAGATAGGTTAAGTATTAATAAGGTCAGAAAGTATAGGCCGATCGCCGAGAACCCGGTGCGGGAGTTTATATTTAAGATATTCATGATAGTTATAGGATCGTAAAAGATAACTGCGGTGCATGGAAGTAAAAACTTAAAGAGTTAGGAAGTAGATATGCGTCCATGTTGAGAACAAAAGCACGTTGCTTCTTTGTAAGCAGAACGGGAGATGTATTCGTCGAAACACCCTGCAAGGTGGCAGCTGGTGGAAAGTTAGTGCTTATTGTAGACTCAGGGGTGGACACCAGCCTCGTAAAATCTAGTGTTCTACGGAAAGGATAGGATCTTAACCCAAAGAATGTAAGAACGCTTGGAGGGTGCATCAGGACACTGGGGTCGCTCAGAATAGGGCACAGTGAAGTTAAGGGCATGAGTTTTGGACTGCATGCAGTGGAATTGGATAGGGAAGGTATCCAGGCAGATGGCATAATTCGGTGCGATTATCTTTGGGGCCGCACCATACTGGATGCTCTGGAAAAACAGTTATCGTTTTATGATAATAATCAAAATAGAATCCTTAATCTTCCATTAAAGTCATGGCAGGAATGAACCGTGAATAGGGTTAAGAATAGAGATAGGGTAAGGTGTACACTTGCATATTAAATGCATCAAAGGTGACCGATATGGACTAGGATTTGAGGCCTAAGTTCACTAGTTACGATATTTTTAAGGAACCGAATTACGGATCAGTTATTCAGATAAAGTAGGTAGATATAAGAAAAAGGATAGAGAGTGTACTGGAATCACTGAAGTGAGACCCAAGCATAAAATCAGAAGAGAAAGCATCAATAGAAGCCATATATACGCCATTCAAAGACATATTTTTGCTGGAAGGAGACCAGCTAACATATACACCAGAAGTAGAGCATGAAAGACCTACTAAACCACCAATAAAACAAAAACACTATAGACTGCCTTAAGCTCACAAAGATGAGGTAAACAGCCAAGGGGAAGTAATGGTAAATGATAACATAATTTCACCGAGTATCTCGCCTTGGAACTCGCCAATAATTTTGGTACCAAAGAAAGCGTGTGGTCAGGATCAGAAGAAGTGGAGAATGGTCTTTGATTTTAGGAATTTGAAAGACCAAACTATCAAGCAGGTGCTCCCGATACCAAGGATTGAAGAAATGGACCAATTAGGACACAGTCGATATTTTTCTACACTTGATTTAGCAAGTGCTTTAGCAAGATAAGTAAATGACCCCGTTCAGTACCAGTTTGGGGCACTTTGAGTTTAATAAAATCCCGTTTGGATTAACAAGAGCACAGGTTACCTTCCAACGGCTAGTGAACCTTGTGCTTACAGGCTTGCAAGGGTTAGATTGGTTTGTGTATCTAGATGATATTGTAGTATATGGGAAGGACTTGCAGCACCATTCGCAACGCTTGTGCAAGAGGTTCCAGAAATTACGAGAAAACACAATTTTAAATTGAACACGGAGAAGTGTCAATTTTTGCGAAGAGATGTAGTTTATCTAGGCCATGGTTGTTCAGAAGCAGGACCACTGCCGGACCCTCAGAAGGTGGAATGTGTGTGGCAATTCCAAGAAATATAAAAGAAGTGCAAGCATTCCTAGGACTAGTGAACTATTATAGAAAATTCGTAGAAGGGCTAGTCGGAATTGCGTTGATAATTAATGAGCTGCTACGAAAAGAAGAAAAGTTAGAATGAAAAGAGAGCTGTTAGCAAGAATTCGAGAGGCTAAAAGAGATTATTAGCTCGCCACCGATTTTGGCGTACCCCGACTTTGAGTAAACTTTTTTGTTGACTACCGAAGTAGCAACGAAGCATTGGGGCAGTGTTGTCACAAGGGGAATTCGGTAATGACTGGCCAATAGCATTGACAAGCAAAGCGCTTAGCGATACGGAGAAGGAATACTCCACAATATAGAAAGAATTTCTAGCCATAGTGTGGGATACAAAGAATTTTAGGGAATATCTGCTAGCACGCCCATTCAAAATTTATACCGACCATCAACCGCTGAGAGACATATTGAATCTTAAAGATATAGATGCATTTAGCAGAGTGCCACAAAATCAAAAGATTTCGGTGGTTCAAACTAGAGCAAAGGCAAAGGCCGACATAGAGAAGACCAATGTTAAATGGTCAGTAGTTGACGCAGAAGCAGCAGAAATAAAAGAAACGAATGACGAAAGAGACAAACAGCTAGCCAACAGGGTAGAGTGGCTCGAGAATGACAGAGATATTCTGGAGGTACAGAAGGGTTTCCATGATTCACATCTAGATGGACACCAGGGATCTTGGAAAACCTATGAGAGAATCAGACGAGTTACGCCTGGAAAGGTATGCTCAGAGACATAAAAAAATATGTAAAGAGTTGCCCAAAATGTCAGGCCAACACGACTTCGAGGCTAATAAAGTTGACAATGCTGTTAACTGACACACCAAAGCAACCTTCGGCTAAGATTTATATGGACATTGTAGGAATGCTTCCAGAAACGGTTTCAGGAAAGAAATATATCCTTACTTATCAGGATGATTTTTCGAAACACATGGCGTGCGTGGCTATACCCGATGCTGAAACAAGTACGGTAGCCCAGGCATTCTTTGACGAAATTGTGGGACGAAACAACATACTAAAGGTTTTGGTAAATGACATGGCTCAAATTTTGTACCGAAATTATTTTCAGAAGCTTGTAAAATGCTGGGAATCAAGAAATTGCACATAACACCGTATGAATAGGTCATTACAGCGTAGACCTCTGGCCGAGAACTTTCGCAGTTATGCCAAGGAAGATATATGTCGAATTGGGATCAATAGTTGACCACAGTAATGCATGTATACAACAATACTCTACATGTATCAACGAAGCAAACTCCGCTTAGAATACTCTACGGGTTTGATTTCAACATGCCAGCAAATTTGAAGCGCAAATGTGCGCCAGTATACTATGCTTATGACCCAAATAAAGTATGGAAATATCAACTAAAGCGAGCGCACGAGTTGGTTAGAGAAAACCAAGATCGTGCTAAGCAGTGCACCTACAGCAGAGAAACCTACAACAAGGTACTAAACCCAGTAGTATGTCATGTGAGTGACCAAGTGTCATGAAGAATCAGGCTAGGAGAAACAAATTCTCACCGGTTTGGATAGGTCCATATACGGTAGCAGAGGTCCGCAGCCCAGTTACCACGATGGTAACGATTAAATGAAAATCCAAAAAACTCCAGAATAACTTACTAAAGTTATTCCATTTGCGAACTAACAATTAAAGACATGTGTTGACAGTGTTTTACAAATGTAAACACAACGTATATCAGATATTCCAGCCCCTAATTCCAAAGCGCAGAGCAGAAATGCGCCAATTTAAATGGGTCATTAAAAATGACGTAATATAAATATGCCCATTAGGCACTATTTCCGAATGAAGCGCATTAGGCAAAATAAGAGAAAATATATAATTAAATATTAAATAATAAAAAAGGTTCATTGAAAATAATTCAACAAAAAATTATATGACAGTCTTGGGTAAGAAATATGACACTAAGCGTAAATTATATACACACATACATGCGGCAGTTATTGCATGGAAGTATGATGCGTAAACATTAATGCCGGAGACGAGCTTGAAGGCGCAAGTTACGGAAACTTTTGTGGTAGTAACCATGTGTGAAATATACAGAACGAATGTAACGTATATTTAAATAAGTACGTATTCTGGAAAAAGGAATGAGTATGTACGTATAAATATGTATATAGGGTCATATGATGAAAAATTGAGAATTTGCAGATATACGACTATACATACTACAACAGGGTGCATGTAAATATGATTCAATATTTTTTATCGCTTTGGAAATTACAGTACAGCGAGTGAGAAATGGAAAATATGTATATTGAAATGAAAAGAATATGTTTAGCTTAATTGCGAAATAGCTTGAGCAATTAATTATAAGAAATTAATAGTGCCTGGAATGTATGTATGTAATCATATATAAGCAAGTTACAGGGTGTAAGAAAATACTCGTTTATGGGTATATACATCCCAGGCGATAATTTTAAATAATTAAAAAAAAGTACGTAATTGGATTCAATGAAAAATTTAGTCATATAATTGACAAAAGTTTTGACATAAACGGGTTTATCTCGAATATTTTTGCTTAGGTCTTAGGAGCAAACAGATATGCTCAGAACTGAAAAATTTTAAAGGATATTAAATAAAAAGAAAAATGATATGAAAGGAATTATGATATATTTAAACAAAAAAAATAGTAATAAAAAGAAACCAATATATGAATAACAAATAAATTTAGATGAAAAAGAATGACTAAGACTTAAAAGAAGATCTATTTTTCTAAACAAATTTTGGTTCGGATAAGTACGGAGTATTATATTATAAATACGCATAATATCCATAATGTTTAGAATTATGAAAAATCATAAATTATAATTTAAATTATAAACAAAAGTAATTTAGAATATTATTATAATTACAGAAATTAATTGTTTAAATTTGAAATGAAACAAATGCAATAATCCGAAGAAAACAAAAATTATACTAAATAGGTAAATTGTACCCAAGAGTATCCATGGAATATATATATAATACATACTATACTTATTTAATTAATATATAGTTTTGAAATAGATTTATTAAATTAACTCGTGGTCTATTAACTTAAATAAAAAAAACATGAAACTAAAATGTTAAATAGAAAACAGACAAAATTATTTTAAGGATTCAGCTTTGATTATGTGAATCGAAGCAGGTGTTCCAGGAACAGCGCATATCGGAAGACGGTGCAGACTAAGGCACTAACGTATTATTCGATGAATTGGAGATGAATGACGACTGATGTAATATTTTTCGAAACAGCATATGGGCCACGTTGTGAATGGGTTTATTGACAATCGACGAAGAAATAAACAAGTTTCCTTGCGGAGTCATGATTTTCATTGGACAATGAAAATCATGACTCCCATCACAATGCCCATCTAGTGTATCACAATCTCAACAGAATCGATTTTGACTAAGTTGAAGATGGGCAAAAGATTAAGGAGGGTGACTGAACCCACTACCAAATATAATAAGCAGAAGAAATTTGGTTCACGGAAATCTATTGCTTCATTACAGGGTATATGTCCAATCTAGGGGATGAACATATGAAATATGATTTACATATGAAATAGATTTACTACAAGAAGACACAGAGACTGGTATCTGATCTGAGTACGCAAATTCCACCATTAAACGTGTATCTCAGAGAAATATCGATAGTATACACATCGAAGCCAAAGGAGATGAATTCCATTATAACAAACACTCCATTATAAGGAAGCTCAAGACAAACACACTAGTAGCCGAAAACAAATATAAATCACAAGAAGAAGGCCACTGCAAACGAAGTTTTAATGGAGAACCAAATCGCCAGCCTAGAATATCATACGTACCGGCCCAGAAAGAAGGGAGGGGTATGCAGAGTTCATCGAGGGACTTCACTCCGACAAAGGCGGCCGTCACCCGGACCAGCAGGTAGCAGAGGTCGTAGTGTAAAATAAGCACTTATACATATATAATATAATTATATTATTATTAATATATGTTGAATAATTTTTTATTTATAATTACATGGCAAACTTCTTTTGTCTTCATTGGACCTTCTGTCATAATTGCACTCTCTCAGTAGTTTCATTCCTGTTCTTAACATCAAACGATATACAACACATACAACGATATACTAAATACATTGAATTCTTTTTCTACAAAACTAGAAACACGTGGTTTTGTTTAGAAGGTTATGGGACCAGAATCTATTTAGTATTTTAGTGCGATGTTTTTTTACTGCTTTTTATTCCGTTAATTATTACAAAAAACTCAAATCGTTCAATAAATAAAAGAAAAGAGTTTATTTAATTTAATAATGCATCAGGCGGTGAAATAAAAGTTGAGAAGCTCCAAGATACCTCGCAGTGGCTGACGTGGAAATTCCAAATGGTTGAAATTTTGGAAGCTGATGACATGTTCGATGTGGTCACAGGGGAGCAGGTGTCAGGGTGAAAAGGAACAAAGACTTGGCGAAAAATTTATGCGAAAGCTCGACATATAGTCGCATTGGCAAAGCAACCATTGTTACAAATCCTGAACTGCCAAAAGCATGTGGGACACATTAAAGATTGTTTACGAGCAGACATCAAAGTCGAACGTGTAGTTTTTAATGCAAGAGTACTACAGCTTTTCATAAGATCCAGATGCGGCCATTACTACCTACCTGTCAAAGTTAATGGAGACTGTGCAGCATCTACGTTACCAAGATAAAACAATATCGGATAAGATGATCATGGCAAAAGTCTTGATGTCACTGCCACCAGATTATAATCACTTCCATAGTGCTTGGGAGTCAGTACGGTCAGAGGATCAGAGCTTAAACAACTTACGGGCAAGGCTAATGGCTGAAGAAATTCTTGGGTGCCCATGAAAAAGCTAAGACCGAAGCTTTTATAGCAAAGATGCAAAGTCGGCAAGGTGGGAAAGGGCCGCATAGGAAAACCGGTAAAACAACTAAAAGAGGTGGATTTTAAATGTGCTAAAAAAGGCCATTTTAAACCAGATTGTCCGCAGCTGTGGAAATCGTTTTAGAATGAGACTCATGGTAAAAAAGTTGCAGCGTTGGTTTGTGGAGCGAATTTCAGCAGCAAATTGGAAACGTGGGTTCTCGATTCAGGCGCAACGGACCACATGAGAAATCAACGCGATTGGTTTGTTTCCTTTAACGACTGTAATTAAATCGTCAGGGTAGGTGCTGGACGTGCTATCAAGGCTGTAGGAAAAGGATATATTGTGGTGGTACTAAACGATGGTTGTGAATGGGTGCAAAGAGTGCTGACAAATGTGCTATATGTACCGGGCATCCACTACAATCTATTTTCTCAAACAAAGGCATTGGATAGAGGGATTGAGCTTGAATCTGACAGCAGGAGCTGTAGACTCATAAGAGCAGATGGAAGTACTGTGGCAGTGGGAGTTCGTCTAGAAAAGCTTTTCCAAATGCAACTCAAGAATGTGGCATGGCAAATATTGTGACAACAGAAAAGCTAACTCTCGGCCATCAAAATGTGGGTCATGTTAGGCAGTTCCTCAAGAGAGTCAATGTGGATTTCATTGAGGAGAAATTTACATGTGAAGGATGCATTTTGGGCAAACAGCACAGAATCAGCTTTAAATCGCGTGAAGCAAGATCCTCAAGCTGTGGAGAGCAGTGTTTTGCAGATGTCTGCTTTCTAAAATATTAGAAACATTACTGATTAGTAACCAATTCGGATTCAGAAAACAGCAAAGTACGATAAAACAAGTTCATCGGATCGTCACCATTATTGGAAAAACATTTGAAAGTAAAGAATATTGCCCGGCTGTTCTCTTAGATTTAATAAGGCTTTTGATAAAGTATGGCATGAAGGACTGTTATATAGAATTAAAAAAAGAATGCCCAGAAACGTGAATAATTTGTTTGAAAGCTATTTATCACAGAGGAAATTTGTGGTATCTCATCAGGATTCACATCAAGCCCATGTAATGTCCAAGCGGGAGTGTCGCAGGGAAGTGTCCTGGGACCACTACTGTACTTTCTCTACACCTCAGATATACTGACATGCAGTCACACATTCACTTCAACGTTTGCGGAAAATACGGCCATATTATGCTCGAATGTAAGTCTGGCAGTAGCTTCAAGAAATATCCAGATACACCTTAACTCTCTGGAGGCTGGCAAACTGGAGGATCTAGATCAATGAATCCAAATGTGCGTACGTCACCTTCACTTTGAGATTTAGAACTGTCCACTCTCTTACGCTAAATGAAAAACCATCCCCCAAAGTGGTAATATCAAGTATTTAGGCATTCAGCTTGTCCGAAAGCTCACATGGAATAAGCATATAGAATCGAAAAAAGTCAAGTGAAAATCAAGCAAATAAGACAACTCTCTTGGCTTGTAAACCAATAATCGAAACTATGACTTGAATACAAATGCCTCCTTCACAATGCCATTACAAAACCAATATGGACTTAGGTAATTCAATTGTGGGGCACTGCGTAGCCCTCAAACATCGAAAGGCTTCAACGCAGTCAATCCAAATGTTTAAGGATCATTCACAAAGATTTAAAAATACTCACGATATGGGAAGAAATAAAGAAATGCTGCAAAAGTTATCTACAGAAGTTGGAACTTCACCCAAATGTTGGTAAGGGACTTATTGGAGTTTAAAGGGCATTTGCGCCTAAAGAGGAAATATACCTTAAATTTGTTGGAATTATAATTATAATTAACTTTGTGTAAAGATTTGAATTGATTTGAAGAATGTCTCGTAGTGTAATATTAATCCTCTGATTAATTCTATTTTGTTCGGACCTCTGGTGAAGAACATATTTTTATATTAGTTGTTAACATTTTACAACTTATTGTGAGTTTCTATTTTTAAGAAAGATTCAATAAATAAACAAGCTATAAAAAAAAGATATATATATATATATATACAAATACATATGCATATACAAATACATATGCATATACATATTCATATACAAATACATATACATGCACATATAAATAAATATATACTCGTACATACACACACGGGGTAACGGTTAAGTACAATGCGCAAAAAAACAGCTACAAAAACACAAACGCCAAGCCTCCTCCAAGACCAGATGCGCTGGTAATTGCAAAAACTAGAGACATGTCCTATAGCAATATATGAATAGCGGTAAAGAAAGATGGAAGCTTTCAACAGCATGCCGAAAACGTTTCGCGAATTAAGAAGACAGCTTCTTGATGATATTGTTAGAGTTGAATATGGCACAAACAGGAAGTACAAGACAATTCAAAGAAGAGATTGGGAAGGTGCTTGGAAACCAGGCGAAAATAACGGCGCAAACACAGGAGTTAGTGGTAGAAGTCGGGACCTGGATGAGATTACTACAAAGGATGATAGTGCAGGCTCTTCGATCTCAGATTAAAAAACTGAACCTTTTCTGTGAAAACTCCAACAAAAGCACCAAAAAGACATATGCAGGTACGCAAACAGCAGTCATAAGTCTTCCAGTACGCGAGGCAAGGAAATTATTAGCTGCAGAAAAGATTAAGATTGGCTGGGTTGATAGCAGAATTCGTGAAAAGCTAATTCTCAACAAATATTTTAGATGTTTGGAATATGGTCATATGGCAAGGGTGTATACTAACTCAGAAGACGGGAGCAAATGTTGTCTGAAGTATGGACAACAGGAACACTACGCAAAATATTGTGATAAGAAACCATTCTGCGTCGCATGCACAAACAGTAGAAAGTCGAAGCCAAATCATCAAATAGGTAGCCGCAAATGACCAATTTACCTAGCAATAGCAAAATCAGCCAAAAATTAAATTTCTTCAAATAAATTTAAACAATTGCGAAGCGGTACAGGAAACTCTGACGCCAACGGTGTATGAAAAGAAAATAGATGTCGCTATAATCTGTGAGCAATATAAGAATTTATATGCTGGATCGTGGGTTTTAGATACAACGCAATAGCAATATGGGCCTGCGGTGACAAAAGAGTTCAAGATAAGGTATTAACATGTAAATCTTACTACGCTACGAATGATGGAGTGGCAGGACTTATACATACATAGCGACCATCAGGCCATAATGATAGCTGTTGGCAACTGCAAGCAAAGTCAAGAGAAGGCAGAAGTCAACGAGTGAAAGGATGAGACCATTGATGAGAAGCTGTTCAAACTTATGCTGGACACAAACATAACCAGCTCAAATGATACAAATGAACAAGCAAGGTTTTTGGTTGCTCATATTTGCAAATATGCGACGCTTCTATGATCAGGACGAAACGCAACTATCTACTAAAACCAGCATATTTGTGGAACAGCGATATCCAAGAGCGGAGAAATAGCTGCCAGAAAGCAAGGCGAAAATTTCTAAGGAGTAGACGTACGATGGAAAATGAAAATGTTCGTGAAGTTTTGAAAAGAAAATGTAAGGAGCTCAAAATGGCTATTAAAAAGAGTTAATGTTTCTGCATCAAAGAACTTTGCGACAATGCTGATGAAATCCTATGGGGAGGAGCGTACAAGGTGGTGATGTTTAAGATTAGAGGTGGCAAAGGACAAGCACCAACCTGTCCCATACTCTTACAAAATGTTGTGGGTACCCTCTTTTCCGTACAACAAACACAATCAGAGGAGACTTTTGAATCTAATGAGCCGGAGTCCGATATGTACGAGTATATAAATGTTTTCGAAATAGTTTTTTCTCAAACATATGGAGAAAACAACGTCTAGTCCTACTGCCGAAAACATACAAACCGCCGGGGGAACCAAGCTCATATCGACCACACGACTGCATGATTGATATGATTGGCCAAATCTTGGAGCGGATAATCTGCGATCGCTTGGAACAATACCTTGAAGAAGAAGTAGAGGGCCTGTCTGACAACAAATACGGATTCCGCAGGTGGCGGTCGACTATAGATGCGATCAAAACACCAGCTGAAATAGCAGAATTGAAAGTACCAGGTGGATGCATAGTACCAAAGAATATTGTGCAGCTTTAACTTTCGATGTTAAAAATGCGTTTAACTCGGCATGTTGGGCTAACATAATACGAGCATTAGATACTTTCAAAATACCGGTGCACCTGCTGCGTATAATAAAAAGCTGTCTGTTCGATAGACTGCTGCTTTCTGACACTGGTGAAGGAGTAAACCGACATCAAGTAACTGGTGGAGTACGGCAAGGCTCCTTACTTGGCCCACTCTTATGGAATATACTTTACGATTGAGTCTTCGTCTACCTATGCAAAAAAAATACAAATCATCGGTTATGCAGATGATATTGCAGTAACAAAAAAACTGAAGCAGTCTTAATTACAAGCAGGAGAAAACATTGAAGGCATTACACTAAATATAGACGGGCACAAGATCAGAACGCAGCCTTCGCTAATATGTTTAGGCGTGATGATAGACGCGAGATACAACTATAAAATAAATATTGAGCAGGCCTGTCAAAAAGCTGCGCGAGTAAGCACGGCCCTATCTCGAATGATAATTAATATAGGCGGCCCAAATCAAAGCAGATGGTTATATCTGGCAAAAGTTACCCAATTCTGCATGCGTCACCTGTATGGGGACAAACATTAAAGCAGAAAACATGCGCCAAGATTACAAAATCGTTGTTCAGGCTATGTGCCATTAGAGTTGCTAGTGCATTTGGCACAGTTTGTCACGATGCTGCTGGAGTTATATCAAGCATAATGCCACCAGACATAATGGCTTTTGAGCTTAAGGGAGTATATGTCAAGGGCAAAAATATCGGCAGGCCTTAAAATGCAGAGCATATATTCTTCTACTGTTCGAAATTCAAAACAGACTGGAAGATATTACAGAACCAAATAGCAGGCAGAGCAACACAAAAAACCTAGTGCCTCACATGCTGCAATCAAGGCAGATTTCGCAAAATGTCAAATAGGTAACCGCTAGGGTTAAGGGGAAGGAACCTGGGGTTTGTCTAAACGGCAATATGGATTCAGGAAGAAGCGATCCACGGTGGATGCAATTGCATCTGTATGCGACATATCGCGTAAAGCCAGGGCTGGAAAAGGTGAAAGGAGACAAACAATATTGCGCGGTGGTTACATTAGGCGTTGAAAGTGCTTTTAACTCTGCCAATTGGTATCGGATCTTAAGTGCTCTACGCACCTTGCATATCTCTGGATACCTACTAAGAGTCAAAGAAAACTGTTTCAAGGATAGAATATTGTTATACGACACAGAAGAAGGTCCAAAAGAGTACAATATCACAGGAGGAGGTCCACAAGGATCGGTGCTAGGGCCACTTCTCTGGAACGCCATGTACGATGGTATTCTGAAAATTTAGCACCTAAAAAGAGTCGATATTATAGGGTATGCGGACGACAAAGCCGTAGTAGTAGTAGCCAAGACAATTGTGGACGTGGCATCCAATTGTAATGAAACAATCGAAAGAGCCAAGACGTGGTTGCAGATGGCTGGATTACAACTAGCCGAACACAAAACGGAGGCGGTACTAACCGCAAACCGGAGGCGGTAGAAACCGCAAAAAGATTAAGAGCCTAGAAATAAGGGAAGGAGGACATATGATCACGTCACGCCCATAAATAAAATACTTTGGAGTCCTTCTAGATCATCGGTTCAATTTCAAGGAACTCCTGATATCTGTATATGATAAAGCCACCAGAGTAGGATCAGCCTTGGCAAGGTTAACGCCGAACACTGCTGGACCAAGGCAGCATGTAAGTAAGATACTAGCCAGCGTAAATACCTCCATTTTAATGTACGCAGCAACCATATGGTTTCCAGCAACAATCTGCAAAGCGTATATGAGAGAAGTGTAATTATTTAAACTTTGTGAAGAAGTAGATTATTCGAGGTATTTTCCGAACACACAACACGACTTACGAACTTCCAGCTTCAATATATACCGACTCCTCCTACTACGAATAAACAAATGGCAACACACATCATCGTATGGAGACATCCAACAAAATATACAGTATACAAGATTTGACAATTGATAAAAAGGTAAACACCTCCGTGTTAATTACAGCAACAAGCGTAAACGAAGTCAGGAGTGCAGAAAACATGCAACGAAGAAACGATTGTACCAGTGGCAATTATTGGCTAAGCCAATTAATTGGAATACAGAAAACCAAGTGTAACAATAAAAAAATGTACCAACAAACACAACGCACCGGAGAAGAGAATACACCAGCAGAAGTCCTATAACAAAACTTCTTCATGCTCCAGAGGAGATTGCACGATATTCAACGCTCGGCAAAGACTCAAGTTAGGATAGGCGATCGACTACACTAACAAAAACACTGCGAATAGATGATACGAATCTCAAGAAGAACAACAACAATACAGCAACAGAAGCTAACACACAAAGCATCCACAGGAGATCGATCGCTATATACGCCGTCAGTGCCCACATAGCACAAAGAAGAAAGGAAAATGATATTTTTGGACTCAGTAGTAAGTATGAAAATTTACTAGAATTACAACAACAACAATTGTAAGGTGACGACAACAATACTACGTCCGCAAGCAATTGCAGGCACCAACACTTCGGGTCAATAGGAGCCACTGCAGCTAGGTGATTGACCACTGTAAGTTGAAGGTGGCCCAAAGTCAAACTTAGATACAACAACAACAAGCAGGGGCTAGACTACAGGCGAAGTGGCCCACGGCGTACGGAACCCTACAACGGTGCACTTGCAAGAAACCAATGGTCTTCATCGGGGCCGATTCCAATGCCCATCACGAGGAGTGGGGCAGCACGGACACCAACGAACGGGGTGAGTCACTTTGTGATTTTATTCTAGTAATTGTTAACAGGGGGAGCGAGTCAACCTTTCTTACATCCAATAGAAGGGAAGATCTCGATTTCACTCTTGGCAACAATTACTCGTCTCATCTTCTTTCGAGTTGGTACGTTTCGCAGGAATGCTCCTTCTCGGATCACTGTTATATATGCTTTAAGATTGGGATCTCGGATCCCTTAGATTCCGCAGAGTCTGAAACGCATACTAACAGAAAAAAACTGACTGGAAAAAGTTCCAAGCCATTATGGAGTCGGGTCTGCAGTCAACTCCTCCCACTATCAATAACCACCTCGATATAGATCGAGCGGTTGCAACCATTACAGCACTATTTAACTCTGCTGCCAAATCAGCCTGCAACTTCCCGAAGCCAAGAGGAAAACCAAAACCCCCTTGGTGGAATTCGGAAATTGCTGAGCTACGTAAAGAATGCCGCAAGCCCTTCAACACTGCCAAAGCTACCAATTACTGGCTCCCTTTCAAGGATAAACAAAGGGAACTCAAGTATACTGTGAAGAGATCCAAAAGAGCGTCTTGGCGAGACTTCTGTGGTAGCATAGAAAGCTGGTCCGCGGCAAGCAGACTCCGGAGGATCCTCAATACCACTCCTCAGGCTATTGAATGTATTCAGAGATCGGAGGTCAATGGACTGACTCTGAAACCGACACTCTAGATGCTCTACTAGAAACACACTTTCGGCGAATAAAATCTTTGTGGATTGCAGGTCTCTTGACACCAACCATTCTTTAAGCCACTCAACCCAGTTTCACATCACCCACACTCATATTCAGTGGGCCATCAGCAGCTTTACGCCTTTTAAATCACCCGGGCCTGATGGCTTCATTCCCGCGGATATCCAGCACACTGCAAGTGCGGTTACGCCTTCGCTACTGCATATTTAAAATGCATGCATAAGATGGTCGTACATTCCCAAAAGCTGGAGGGAAGCTCGTGTAGTATTCATCCCTAAAGCGGGAAAGGCGACCTATACCAAGCCTAAGGACTATAGCCCAATTAGTCTGTCCTCCTCTCTTTTGAACACGCTGGAAAGGGTCCTTAATATACAAATCAGGAGCTCTATTAACTCCACGCTCCTATCCAAATCACAACATGCCTATACTAAAGGCAAGTCTGTGGAAACAGCGCTGCACGTGTTCATTGAGCAAATAAAGAAATCTCTTGCCAATAAAGAATAGATTCTTGCAGTATTTCATGATATAGAAGGGGCATTCAACAATACGAGTATATGTCCCTCCGCCCTGGAAAACCTAAACGTTGATCCCAGTCTGGTTAGTTTCATCGGACAGCTACTAAAAACACACGCCATCAGCTCCTCAATAGGAAATGTGCATGCTAAAAGGACTGTCAAAACAGGTACGCCACAAGGCGGTGTGCTTGCACCCCTCATCTGGAATCTGACGGTGAACACACTACTAATGAGGTTAGATCAGATCGGCTGTAACACTATAGCTTATGCGGATGACATTGCTATCTCTGTTTCCGGCAAATATCTTTCAATACTTTCAGAAAATCTAAGCTACTCTCTAAGCATTCTGTCCTAATGGTGTCATGAAGTTGGTCTTGCCGTCAACCCTTCCAAAACTGAGGCTATGCTTTTTACCAGGATGCATAAAATACCAAGTTTTGTCCTACCCAAACTCAATGGGAATTCCCTTAGCCTAAGCAATAGCGTCAAATATCTAACCCTAAGCTCCACTGGAAAGCAAATTTAGCGGAGAGGGTACGGCAAGCCGCTTGTGCTCTTTACTGCTGCAAGAGATCACTAGGAGCAAGATGGGGCGACCAGCCACGAGTCATGTCGTGGCTCTATGCGGCGGAGGTTGAGCCATACTTTCTCTATGGCGCTGTCTTCTGATGGCCCGCAACTGACAAGGCGGTGAACCTGAAACCTCTTGACAAGGTCAGAAGGACAGCAGCGATTCTGATAACAGGGGCTCTACGTACCACCTCTACCAAAGCTCTATTTGCATTCCTACATTGGTTGCCCCCGAAGCTTCTGGTCAGGCAACAAGCAAAATGTTCGGCTACCAGACTAAATGCTATATCTCGCTGGACTAGGTTGAACCTGGGACATGCTAACATTCTATTTGTATTTGTGTCATTGCAAGGAAGGTGCCCATCGACTTGCTCGCTCGCGAAATGGAGCGGCTTTACGGTGTCGGGCGTAGGTCGTCAAGTGCGGCAAAAAAGGAACAAAGGCTGCGCAAAATTGCAGAATGGCAGGAAAGATGGGAGAAATCCGAAAAAGGCCGTGCTCCTTCAAACTCATCCCAAATATTGCGTTGACGCGGAGAGGTTAACTACCATCTTACGCAGATGCTCACTGGACATGGGTGCTTCAAAGAATACCTGCACAGGTTCCATCGAGAAAACGACCCTTATTGCCCAGTCTGCCCAGAAGAACTGGAAAGCGCGCTGCATGTGTTATTGCACTGTCGGCGATTCATCAATGGACGAATGGATCTAGAAAGAGCATTTGGCGAAACTCTGACGGAGTACAGTCTGGTACCAAACATGCGCGAGGATGAAGACAAATGGAATACCACATGTGCTGTGGCGGCGAATATTATGAACACGCTGCAACACACGGAATACATGCGTAGAACGGAACGCGCCAATGGATCTCCAGAAGGAGCTCGCGACGCCCACATGAGCTTTGGATCGTACTATGACAGAATGACCAATACTGATGATTGAGTACTATACTCATAACGGCCTCCCGACGCACTACTTAACGGTGAAGTTCCGGGAGGAATAACCATCGGACAAGGGGGGGGTTTAGTTCGGGTTACAGTTCCACTCTACGGCCTCGGCCATTGTCTTTAAATGTTTCCCATCCTCAGCAAAAAAAAAAAATCCTAATATTCTAATGCAGGATATGTCCATATCGGCGGACGTTCACTATACATGCTCTACACCTAATCTAAACCACGGGTTCAACACCCGTATTCCTAGTAGGGATGAATGGTCCAATAAATACCAACATATACACGGATGGCTTCTAACTGGAGAATAAGGTCGGCTGCGACATTTTCTCCAGCAAACTTGGAATTAATCTCTCCTATCGTCTCCCTGACCATTGCAGCGTCTTTCAGGCCGAAGTAATGGCTATATTTCAAGCGTCGAAGTGGCTTATTCACAACGAAGTATTCGATGTGAAGATTCGCATATTCACGGACAGTCAGGCGGCTATCAAGTCCCTAGCTATTGTATCCACTGCATATAAGCTTGTAGTTGACTGCCGCTCCTCCCAAAACGTCGTCTCGGGTAACTCACAAGTTCATATATGCTGGGTGCCTGGTCATAGTGACATTTTGGCAAACTGCGAGGCCGACGAATTGGCCAAAATAGGTGCGATCATCCCTGACATCCCTCCCTCTTTCATTGTAGGTGTCCCACTACCCACGGTCAAATGGGCCATAAAACATTACTACCTTGAGGCAGCCAAAAAAGCCTGGTTAAATGAACATACTTGAAGTATTGCCAGACAAACCTGGAGCACTATTGACACAAGGCGTACTAGTCAGCTGCTTAAAGTTAGCAGGAACTCCATCAGCACTACAATAAATGTGCTCACGGTACACTGCCTGATTGGTTAGCATGCTGAAAGGCTAGCACTGCCCCATAACGACTTCTGTCGCAGCTGCGGCTCTGAGGAGGAGGAAGAGACAGTACTTCATCTCATGTGTCAGTGCCCAGCTCTGGCCAGGCGAAGATTAAAATTTTTAAGGTCACCATTCTTCACTACCTTAACCGACCTATCTTCCTTCAACATTAAGGACATAGCCAGGTTCATTTCGGAATCACTGTGGTTTCCAAAATGCTAGACGGGGGAGTCGCGTTGTTTTAGTGTGGTAACAGAATGAGCCATTATATGTGCTTAAGTTTAGAAGGCTGTCACTACCTACCTACCTACCTAATGCACTATCCCCGCGCATCATAGCACAATACATGCAGGATGATCTGGATGATAGGGACTTTTTGGTCCAGCAGCACTTTGATTTAGTCATACAGCGACATCGATATACCAACACACCACGGCAAGAATCCAGAGCAATACAGCAAGGTATAGTAGACTCTTAGTACAACACTTTGGCTAAGACCAACGCCAAGACTTCCGCGGAGACTAACACTGGCAATACACAAACGGCACATCACCGGATTATCATAGTTTAAATCGGAAATATAGTATTAATAAATATATATAGCACATATCTTTAGAATCAAATAAAGCACATGTATAATTTTAATGAAATCAGAAAAATATACATCACACTAGTTCACGCATGTCTATTTTTTTTTTTTTTAGGGTAAAAAAGGGAAAAAATATTTTGTATTTTTATTTGTTTACTATTTATTATTACTGTTAAAAATACGCATGTCTATTTTTTTCTTTTTTAGGATAAAAAAGGGAAAAATATTTTGTATTTTTATTTGTTTACTATTTATTATTACTGTTAAAAATATATATTAACTTAGTTGCTTCTTCATTTTTCCTTTTGGAACTGTATCTTAAATAGTAAACGATACTGTATATAAGATAGTGGTTAGGAGGGTAGAAAAGAATCAAGCCATGTATTCTCCAAGCAGACGCAATGAGGCTGAAGAGAATGATGAAATGGCAAGTACTGGGAGCATTAGGGTAGAGGTGACGACAGCCCCAGGCGACCCTTTTAGTAGGATTCCTAGAGTACTCCGAACCCCCCTGAGATGATAGTGAATCTGGATCGAGAGGTTCTGAATCCAACCCAGGATCCTATTAACCCCAACCCGGCCCTAAAAGCGCAGCCAATAACATCCGAGCACGAATCACAGAAATCCATGAATAAAGTACGAGAGACGGAGAAGCACCAGAACGCGTTTGCTAAACTTGGTGCAAAAATTGGAAAGCTAACTGAGATGATTGCTGGCAGGTGGTCAATCCACCAGCTAATGAGGGATCTCGTTAGAACTATCGATGCAATCTATGCGCAGGTAGTAAAAGAGCGAGAATCCATCAAACTGTAGATGGTAGGCAATACTACACAAACGTCGCCGATAATGAAGCGCTTAGAAGCATCTAACCCAAAAGACAGCGAGAGGAAGAAGTGGCCAAAGCACGGGCACCTATGTCAAAAAATACGAAGATGTTCCTCTAGAAAAAAGTAGTTCCAGAAGGAAAAAACCTTAAAACAAATACGACAAACGAGAGCGAGTCAAAACCTACAACTGGGAATGGGTAATCGGTACCAAAGTCAGATATAGGAGTATGGAAAGTGATCCAAAAGAGGAGCTCTGGGAAGAAAAATACCCAAACAGAGTCCAGCCTAAACGGACGGCCACATGCCGCGATGCTATACTCATATCAAAAACTGGCGACATGTCTTATGCAGAAATGCTAAAAACCCTGAAGGCGTAGTCGGAGCTAAAAGAACTGGGGGATAGCGTCAACAAAATTAGGAAGAGTCGCTAAAGGCGAATTGCTTATTGAGCTCAAAGGTGGATCAGGGGATCAGGCAAATAAACTAAACGAAAAAGCTGAGCAGATCCTGGAGAGCTCGGCAAATGTCAAAAGGTAAAGATTGAATGTAGCGACTTGGATGAAGTCGCCTCATGAGAGGAAATCTGCATCGCCATAACTGAGCAATTTCCCCAAATTCAAAGAATTGGAAAGATGGCAGCTAAGTCAATGAGAAGCATCCGAGATGCTATACAGACAGCACTGATCAGCCTACCAGCTAAGTATGCTATCATACTAGCTAAAGCTGGCCGAATGCGCTTAGGTTGGGTAAGATGTAGGCCCCGCGAGCACATAGCACCATCTCGATGCTTCAGATGTTTGACATACGGACACATTGCCAGACACTTCAAGAGTGAAGCAGACCGATCGAATGTATGTCTAAGGTGTGGAGACACAGGACATATGGCCAAACTGTGCTTAGCGCAACCAAAATGCGAAATATGTAAACTAGGCTGCATGGGTGGAAACGACCACATCACTGCAAGTTTCAAATGTGCAAAATACAAAAAAGCGGTGCGAAAAGTAACAATACGTGATGGTTAGATGCGTACAAGTTAACATACATAAATCACTGTGAAGCTGCCCAAGAGCTACTTAAGCAGACTGTTATAGGGCAAAGAGCAGATATTGAATTATTATTATTATTACACTTTATTCTAATAAATTAATTATTATAATAAATACAATTAATGAGTACTGGCCAGGGCCTTCGACTCGATCTTAATCTATTTTATTTAAAATTTTATTTTCTTCTAATAATTAGCGAGCAATATAAAACACCCACGTGTGATGCTAATTGGGCAGAAGACAAAACAATGCGAGCAACCATATGGACCTGTGGCACGGTGCTATTTGAGCGCAAGGCAAACCTCCAACAGGAAGGCTTTGTATATGCTTACGTGAAGGGTGTACACTTTTACAGCTGCTATGCCCCACCAAATGAATGCTCGAAGAAATGGAAGAAATGCTGGATAAGTTAGCTACAGAGACCAGGGGAAAGAGCCCTATAATAATTGCGGGCGATTTTATTGCTTGGGCAGTTGAATGGGGCAGTATAAGAATGAGCCGGAGAAGTATTGCACTGTTAGTAGCCTTCGCCAGCCTTGACATTATTTTACTTAATGGTACAATGGACACGTTTAATAACGGCAGAACGGGGTGAATAATAGACGTCACATTTGTCAGCAGATCAATTTCGAGACTTATTAACTGTATGTCTCCCCTGTGTATACACAGAATGACAACCAAGAAGTAATCTACGAAATCCTGCTTGATAGTGGCTAAAGTACAAAAGAGAGTTTGGAAGACGAATGAATGGACTATCAAATGCTGGACAATATTGACGATGCGCAAGGTACTGCAGAACAGAGAAAAATGTCACTAATCGAAAAATATCACCAATACTTGTGATGCAGCCATGCCTATGAAAGGAAAAGGAAATGAGAGGTCACAGAAGTCCTGGTGGAATGAATCCATCGCCAGCCTCCGTAAAGAATGGCACAGACTCCGCAGACGGCAGCAAAGGAGCAGGGGTTCGGAAACATATGGACACAGCCAGGCTGAATTCAAAGGAAAACGTAAGCAATGGAAGCAAGGCAAAATGCAAGAAAGGTAATAAAAAAGCAAGAGTGAGGCTTTCTCCAGACTCAGGGAAGATGTACAAAATAATCCCTGGGGCAGTGCCGACAGAATTGTGCTAAAGAAGCAAAAAAATAAAGACAACGCTCCTACATGTGCAAGAACGATGCCTAGGATTGTGAGTGAACTTTTTTCACCGCATATCCACATGTATATATATATATGTATAAGTATACATACTCGTATATATATATATATATATATATATATATATATATATATATATATATATATATATATATATATATATACATATATATATATATATATATATATATATATATATATATATA
This sequence comes from Clusia tigrina, assembly GCA_920105625.2. Taxonomy (NCBI): domain Eukaryota; kingdom Metazoa; phylum Arthropoda; class Insecta; order Diptera; family Clusiidae; genus Clusia; species Clusia tigrina. The sequence goes on from OV050030.1 coordinate 147,819,120, forward strand.
TATATATATATATATATATATATATATATATATATAATAAATACATACACTTATGCCAGCGTTTTTTCCAATCCTCGAAACACTTCTGAAACGCTTTTTTTGGTATCGCCAACAGCTCCTGTTTCGATTTTTCTTTTATCTCCTCAATCGTAGCAAAACGCTTTCCTTTCATCGGTGTCTTCAGTTTTGGAAAGAGGAAAAAGTCAGCGGGGACCAAGTCCGGTGAATACGGTGGTTGAGGCGTGATAACGGTTTTGTTTTTGGCCAAAAAATTACCCACAAGCATCGATGTGTGAGTTGGTGCGTTATCATGGTGCAAAATCCATGATTGGTTTTTCCACAATTCTGGGCGTTTGTGACGAATTGCTTCTCGCAAACGGCGCATAACTTCAAGGTAGTATTCCTTGTTGACCGTACGACCTTGCGGCAAGAATTCATGATGCACCACGCCATTGCAATCAAAAATAACTGTCAGCAAAACCTTTACGTTCGACCGAACTTGACGTGCTTTTTTCGGTCTTCTCATCTGGACGTTTCCATTGGGATGATTGGGCTTTGGCTTCAATGTCATAGCCATACACCCACGATTCATCACCAGTTATTATCTTTTTGAGGAAATCTGGATCGTCGTTGACGATGTTCAACAGCTCCTGAGCGATGTCCATGCGACGTTGTTTTTGCTCAAAATTTAGCAATTTTGGAACAATCTTCGCTGCCGCACGTTTCATGCCTAAAACATTCGTAAAAATTGCTTGGCATGAGCCGAACGATATGCCAACATCATCAGCAACCTCTCGGATAGTGATTCGCCGATTATCCATAATCATTTTCTTCACTGCGTCAATGTTTTCATCGCTTGTTGACGCGCTCGGGCGACCAGGACGAGCATCATCATTGACATCTTCTCGGCCTTCGTTAAACCGGTTATACCACAATTGAACTTGTGTTCTGCTCATAGTAGACTCGCAAAAGGCCACAGAAAACATTTCAAATGTCCTTGCGCATTTAATTTCATTTTTTACACAAAACTGAATACAGTTTCTTTGATCCATTTTTTTCGAATAGTACAAAATTGAAGAGCACACCAAAACACGACTAACATTTTTATCTGTCAAAAAGAAACTGACAATCCAAAATGATTGGTATTGCCAACATATATAACAGACATGTGTACAAACATAACAGAAAAGAAAATGCGCACATCGAACATACGTAACTGACATCGAACATACGAATCACAACTCGTATATATATATGTGTGTATATATATATAAATATATATATTATTTATATATATATATATATATATATATATCTATATATATATATATATATATATATATATATATATATATATATGTATATATATATATATATATATATATATATATATATATATATATATATATATATGTATGTATATATATATATATATATATATATATATATATATATATATATATATATATATATATATATATATACATATATATATATATATATATATATATATATATATATATATATATATATATATATATATACGAGTATATATATATATTGTCAGCGGACTTTTTTCACAGCATCCTGGCCTAAGGACCCAATGGGAGAAAATGAACAATGACAATCTGATAGGCCAATTACACTAGATTACAAAATAAAATTTTTTTCATGTACATTTGATGATAGGTGACTTTTCTTATGTATTTTCATCTGCTGAATTCGAAAATCAAGGTTAAATTTGTTTCATGAAATAGTTTTTGAGATATTGTAATTTTTGTATTTTTTTACGATCTTTTTCCACGTAACAAATCATATCTCGAGCTAGAAATGTCCAATTGGGTCTTGGTACCCAATGCAAGGTATTGAGATGACGAACAGACATGTATAATCGGATCTGTGATTGGTAAAGCGGTTCAAAATATATCGATGAAAATAGGGCACATTTTCCAAAAAATAATATTTTACAGTGATTCTGACCGGCGGAAAAGTACAAATCGTTGAAAAAACGTTTGGTTTCTCTTCATGTACGTAAAGATGATACTTTAACGTAAGAGCTAAGATCAACTAGAAGAAAATCGACCCAAAATGACAAAGTTATAAGCAATTGAGTGAATAAATCCAAATCCCAAATCGGTGAATCTACGTCTATTTTGAGGACAAAATTGCCACACACGTAACAGAAATTATTTGGATTGTTTACGCACTTAAATTCGCGTTTTCTTTTAGGCATTTTGGAAAATATGGAGAGGAGTTGAACCGCTTTACCAATCAAAGATCCGATTATACATGTTTGTTCGTCATCTCAATACCTTGCATTGGGTACCAAGAACGACCCAATCGGACATTTCTAGCTCGAGATATGATTTGCCACGTGAAAAAAGGTCGAAAAAATGCAAAAATTACAATATCTCAAAAACTATTCCATGAAAAATTTAACCTAATTTTAACCTTTTCGAATTCAGCAGATGAAAATACATAAGAAAAGTCACCTTTCATCAAATGTACATTTTCGGTGTAAACTAGTGTTATCAAAAAAGAGGTCCCAGGAGCGGCTGGAAAAATGAAAAGGAAAAGTGCATCAGGCTTGGATGGTATACCAATGGAATTAAAAATCACCATAAAAAATGACCCGTACATTTTCAGAAATCTCTATACTCAGTGCCTGAAAGAAGGAACGTTCCCAAAAAAATGCAAACGTCAGCGATTTGTCCTCATACCAAAAGGCGATTAACGTCTTGAAGAAGTAGCAACGTACTGTCCTTTGTGTATGCTGGACACAGCAGGAAATGTGCTTGAAAGGATCATTTGCACCCGACGTGAGCACTTGTTTACATTGCAATATGGATTCATAAAGAAACGATCCCCGGTAGATTCAATTGCAACTGTCTGTGACATAGTGCGCTAAGAAAAGGTGGATGGAAGGCGATAAGCAATATTGTGCTGTTGTTTCGCTGGACGTTAAAAACGCACCAAGTTTAGTAAACGTGTTCTGGTGCTTGTCCGTCTCTCATACTTTATTCACGTATTCCTGTGATTCGTACTCGGATGTTATTGGCTCCGCAATGCTAAACGGTCAGTAGTTGAAACAGAAGCAGCAGCAATAAAAGAAACGAATGACGAAAGAGACAAACAGCTAACAACAGAGTAGAGTGGCTCTAGAATGGCAAAGATATTCAGGATGTACTAAAGGGTTTCCATGATTCACGTCTGGGTGGACAGGAGGGATCTTGGGAAACCTACGAGAGAATCAGATGGGTACCTGGAAAATTATGCTCCAAGACATAAAAAATATGTAAAGACTTGCCCAAAATGTCAGACTAACACGAGTTCGAGGCTAACAAAGATGCCAAAATTGTTAACTGATTTACCGAAACAAACATTTGATAAAGTTCATATGGATATTGTAGGCATTTTACCTGAAACAGTTTCGGGAAATAAGTACTTATTGACGATCCAAGATGATTTTTGAAGGTCTATGGCATGCATAGCCATACCTAATGCAGACACGAATACGGTAGACAACGCACTTTTTGACGAAATTATACCGAGTTACAACATTCCGAAAGTGATTAATAAATTACAGATTACTCCGTATCATCCGCAAGCCAACGGTTCACTAGAACGAAGTCATCGACCTCTGGCAGAATACTTGCATAGCTTCGTCAAAGAGGATGGCTCTAACTGGGATCAGTGGTAAACTACGGCCATGCATGTACACAACAATACTGCACATGTATCAACGAAGCAAACTCCGTTTAGAACACTCTACGGGCTTGATTTAAACATCGTAGCAAATTTGAAGTGCAAATGTGCGCATGTATACATGCTGATGACCCAAATAAAGTGCGTAAATATCAGATACAGTGAGCGCGCGAGATGGTTAGAGAAGCCTACAACAAGGTACTAAACCCATTAGTAGATTCATGTGGGTGACGGAGTACTAATGAAGAACCAAACTAAAAAAAAATATGTTTTCTCCTGTGTGCTTAGGGCCGTACACGGTGTTAGAAATACGTAGCCCATTTTTCGTGGTAGTAACTATTAAATGCAAACCCAAAAAACTCCACAATATCTGACTAAATTTTTTCCATTTGCTAACTCACAATTAAATAACATGTGTTTGTAGTATACTTCGCTCGTAGATACTCATATTCCTCCTTTGCTGAGCAACTGAAATTAGCATTTTATTAACAAGCATCAAATAGCGTCAGTTCTATTTTCAAAGTCAAGGTCAGCGTGAAATCAAACCATGATGACTTATGTCGTTAATAAATTACATAATGTGAATATGCAAGCAAACACCGCAGCTAAATTGCAGCTAGTACAAGAAGAAGAAGAGAGAGAATTACTGAAAAATATTAAGTAAGGTAAATAATTTGTGATGAACAAATTAAAAATAGAGAAAGACAGATACGAGAATCAGAATTCAACAGAAGAAAAAATAATATGAATAAAAGATTTATTTAATGCATTTGGACAAACCGAAAGTACATTTAGAAACCAATTGAGCAAAGCGCAAAGTGGTGCGCATGCAGGGCGGAAATATTAGTAATGCACTTTTGCTTCAGCATTCGTACAAACTTTGCATATGGTATGAAGATAGAGTGGATGATAAGATAGAGTATGATTGTAGACATACATTGGTACAAACATGGCACATAATACAAAGATGGACAAAATCAGTCCCAATTGGAAATATTGGAAACAGTATTCTAATAAGTAAAAATGAAGTAAGTGTAAATATATCGAATCGAATATACTTCAACGAAAATATACTTTAGGAGACAAGAAAAAAAGGAGGTGATAGGATTAAGAACTAGGATTGAAGTAACTTTAAGCAAGAAACAGGATCAATCTAATTAAGCATAAAATAATCAATCAGTAATGCAAAATAAAAATTACATATTTCTTTGAGGTGTAAGCGAGTTTGTAATTCTGCGCGAGTCAGCATTTCGTATTTATGAACTTAAAAAACTTATATAAAATAATGTGGGCATACTGCAGATGAAAGCAGAGTATTTCAATTTGCTATAAAAATTGAGAAAAAAAATTCAGAAAAAAAGTTGTTAAAATAAATTAAAATGAAAGTAGAGCAGATTTTGAGGAAATTGATTTCATTAATAGCTAAGTAGAATTTAGAGTATGCAAGAGAATGTAAAATTCAAGGGGCGAGATAGTGTGGGACAACGCAATGGAGTATAAATATGTTCAAGGAAAACATTTAAATATAAAAAAGAATAGGAATTCGATAAAATGGAAAAAAACCTAAGGAAATATAAGAAAACAATTTTGTGTTTAATTTAAACTTAAGAATAACGGTTGAAAGGTCATATATGGGCGGACTACAGGGTGTGGTAGAATACACCAGGTACTACTAATTTAAATACAGTTGACACAGTACACGGGTTTATCTCAAATATTCTTGCTTATGTCGGATGGCAAATAGAAGCCCTATACGGCGGTAATTTCAATAAATGGTTCATTCCTCTTCCCATCTGGTATATAGTAACGAAGTAATGAATCTCATAATGTACGAGGGCAAGACGAGTGAACCGGTATAGCATTCCTCTTTGAATTACGGTTTTAAGGTAATTAGAAATAAGAATATATGCGACTTTAGATTAATCTATGGCTAATGCTGTCACGAACTAAGAAGATCGTTGCAGAAGTGCAGTTACAGCAGTGTAACAAAGGATGTATTATTGAAGACCACAGGGGAAGTATGGTTCGCGAAGGAGGAGTGGTTAATTGTGACGCAGTTGTCAAGAACGGAATTGGTAATTATTTTGAGGGAGATATATGAAGAAGAAACTTTTTGGAAAAAAATCTGCGGCCAGTGGTACTGAGCTAAAGCGTAAGTGCGAAGCATCCACACAGAAATAACGGTGGTTGGCGACCTATTGCATGCCAAGCTGCATCCATTGTTTCTAACTTTGAACAGGTTACCCGAGGCAGCGCCATCATTGAAATTGGCATCTCTTGGTACAATAAGGCTCTTGAGCGGTTCTTTGTCCTAACCGAAGTGGGAACTAGAAGACTGAAAATGGCCTAACAGTAGTTATTAGAGTTCCACTACCACTTCTGGAATGATTTACGATGTACAAAATGTACGCTATCCCAAAGCGATTGAACGCATATTGGAGTTTAACACCAAAGTCCAGGTATGACTACATAGCCGAAAGCCAATCACAAGAACGTTATGTTGGTCAATACATAAATAAAGAGAAAAATTGTGATGTGTGAATCTAACAAAACGATTACGATATCACCCGGGTGAGTTGCTTACCCAAATAATATGGAATTTAGAGCATGAACGGTGAGAACACGTGGCCATTCTAGCATCGGCTGGAGTTCTGGAAGCCAACAAATCTACAAATATATGATCCTATCATTTTGACGAACCAATAGTTGTTACGGCGGTGTGCTCAGGCAAAGCAACACGTATTGAACTAATGGGCACAGGCAATAATACGATTGGCGCGAAATACAGAGCACGAGATGAGTCACGGTACAATTTATCGGCTTCCTTCACCAGAACAGACGAAGTATTTTTAAAACTTCAGGAGTTACTGAATAATTTTCTACAAACGCATTCATAATGCACTCTCACTACGGCAGTAGCACTTTCGCTATTACACCATCAGGTTATGTGAAAAACACTGAATACCAATACAAGCAATCAGAGACTTGGTTAAAGAAGCTAAAGCCGAAGAGAAAGTAGCGGGCCTCACCGATCCCTACGAGGGAATTTACATTTAGAAAGAGGGGAGCGGTCGGGACAACCGGACACTTCCCAGTAGGGTTAATAACGATGGTATTCTTGACGAATATGACGCCAAACAGGAATTTTTCCCAGGACGTCGTACCAGCCCCGTCCACAACGGAATTCAGAATTAACCGAGGGAATGCAGTGCAACAGGAGGAGGCCGCAGTGGTAGTATAAGAATAATTTATAGAAATAAATTGTAAAATAAAAATAAGAACAAAAAAAAAGAAAACGAAAAGAAAAAGACAAAAAGAAGAAAAAACTAAAAGAGTCCAATAATAAAAAAACAATATAAACAAGAAAAAAATAATAATAGATAAAAAAGTGGACGAAAAATATAAGGACTAATATGAAAAATTATATATAAATAATTATAAAAATCAAAACACAACAACAAACAACACAAAAAACAAGAAAAATGAAATAATAATAGACAATAAAAGATAAAACAAACAATAAGAAACCAAAGCATGGCAAAAATAGATTTTAAAAAAACCAAATGTATTGTATAGTATATAGTATGCACAAATTGTTTAGGTGCAGAATTATTTACTAAGAGGTAGTTGCATTACCTACTTAGGTAGGTAGGTAGGAGTGGCCGCCCAGTTTGCCAAAAGCACACTTGAGTACACATAATGGCCCATTGTGATACCTCGGTGTGGCGCCGTTCAAGCACTGACTAAAAAAGTTCCCATACTTGGGATGGTGATAGTCAGCGCATGGACAGCGCCTGGAAAGGCACGACTCCCCCGTCATGTTTCAGGAAACCATCCTGATACTTTGATGAACCTGGCTATGTCCCTAATATTAATGGATGACAGCTCTGTCAGCCTTGTAAGAAATGGGGCACCAAAGGTGCGAATTCTTCTTCTGCTCAAGGATGGGCATTGGCATAAGAGGTGGAAAACCGTCTCGGCCTCCTCCTCGAAGCCACAGCCTCGGCAAAAGTCATTTGAGGGTAGGCCCAGTGTTTCTGCGTGCTGTCCCATTATGCAGTGGCCGGTAAAAACTGACACAGTTGTCGACAGTGATACGTGATCAATTCGAAGAAGTTCGTTAGGCCAGGATTTGTAGGCGTCAGCCAGATATATCCGTTTGATTTCGAGCTTGGCTGTTGCCAGTGGAATGCCGATGTTTACAGAGGGGTGAATGTCGTTCATTAACGTGCCTGCCTTGGCAAGGTCGTCTGCCTCGTAGATTCCCGGGATTTCACTGTGTCTGGGATCCCAGACTAGGTGCACCCGAGACTAACTTGCGACCTCATTTAAAGATGCTCGACATTTATGAACTAGTCTTGATGTGGCCGTGGAGCCAAAAAGAGATTTAATGGCGGCCTGGCTGTCTGAGAAGATAGATATGTCCACTGCGCCGATATCACTACTCAGCATCCATTTGGATGCGTGGTAAATGGCCATGACGTCAGCTTGAAAAACGCTGCAATGGTCTGGGAGACGTAGGGAGATGTTTAAGTCCAGCTTGTCGGAATAAATACCGCTGCCGACTCTACCTCCAAGCTTGGAACCGTCGGTGTAGATTTCGACTGTTTCACCGACAATTCGGTTTTCTGAGGTCCAGTCGCTTCGACTTGGAATAGTGAGGTCGAATTCCCTGTTCAAATCGGGATAGACCGACATATAATCGATAAAGTTGGGGACATGTGGGTCCTGATTCAGAATTGAAGCATGGCCTGTCAGGGTTATGCGGCAGTGCGAAAGAGCGTTAAGTCTAATCGCTGTCAGCTTGGCTTGTTGCTTAACCAGGGGAGCCAGTGCAGCATGGCAAAAAGGGCTTTCGTAGGTGTGCTGCGAAGAGCGCCAGTGATCAGTAGAGCAATGGATCTTCTGATTTTATCAATGGGTTTGATATTACAGGCTTTTTCAAGAGCTTGCCACCAGAAGACCGACCCGTATAACAGGTTTGGTTCAACGATGGCCGTGTAGAGCCAGAGCACGACTCGAGGACGAAGTCCCCATCGTGCACCAACTGCTCTTTTACAGCAGTATATAGCGCATGTTGCCTTACGTGCCCTCTCAGCTAGATTGGCTTTCCAATTAAGCTTTGGGTCGAGAATCAGGCCTAAGTACTTAACGTGTGTGCTCAAAGAGAGCGGAGTGCCGTTTAGACTAGGCATTGTAAACTTTGGAATTTTGTACTTCCTAGTGAAAAGCATAGTCTCGGTTTTGGATGGGTTAACCCCAAGTTCGAATTCGCGACACCAGTTCGACACAATAGAGAGTGAATAGTTAAGTTTTTCGGAAAGTGTTTGTGGGAATTTGCCGGATGCCGCGATTGCTATGTCGTCCGCATAGGCTATCACTTTGCATCCAGTAGATTCCAATCTCACCAGTAGTGTGTTAACTGCCAGGTTCCAGAGGAGGGGTGATAAAACACCCCCTTGTGGCGTGCCCCTGTTAACCACCCTCCTGGATTGGGCACTGCCGATCGTGGAAGTGATGATCCTAGATTTTAGTAGAAGCTCTATAAATTTAAGAAGACCTGAATTCAGGTTAAGATTATAGAGTGCGGAGATGACAGCGTTGGGGCATACATTGTTGAATGCTCCCTCGATGTCCAGAAATATGGCAAGTGTGAATTCCTTGTACGCCAAGGATTTGTCAACTGAGAAATGAGAGAATGAAGTGCTGTTTCAACCGATTTGCCTTTAGAGTAAGCGTGTTGAGATACAGAGAGAAGAGAAGGGTTGATCGATGTCCTGATATGTAGGTCAAGAGCTCTTTCTAGAACTTTAAGAAGAAAGGATGTTAGATTTATCCTTAGGTTTGGTGTGCGAGGCCTTCCCAACTTTTTGTATGAAGACGACCCAAGCCGTGCGCCAGCGTAAGGGAATATATTGCAATCTGAGGCTTGCATTATATATCTGTAGCAGCCAGGGAAGGATAATCTCTTTCGCCATTTTAGATATCGGCAGGAATGATGCCGTCCGGTCCGGGGGACTTGTAGGCGTCAGGCCCCATGACGCTCGTTTCCCTCGCCTAATGGCGTATTTCAACTCTTTTTGTTTATTTTTGAAATGGGCCCAATCAGCTGTTACTTTAGCTTTGTTGAAAAGCATTCTACAAGTTTTGCGAAGACTTGCAAGAAATATGAGTGGCTTTTTTAAAAGCTGTGGTCAGATCGTCGACCGCCCGATCAATGTCGGGATAGTTGTGGATAATAGGGGGAGTCGTTGCTAAGCATGACCCCAGTTTGAGCCGGAAAAGAGGCCAGTTCGTGTTTTTTCTATTGACTGGTTTAAGAGATCCTGTATTGCCTGTAGTTTCTCTCGAGTCAATGTCAAAGGTTATATAGCAGTGGTCCGAAAAGGAGCATTCCTGGGAGACGAACCAACTGCTTATTATGTTGGAGCAGTTATCGCTGACGAGGGTTATGTCGAGCACTTCCTTCCTGACCGATGTAAGGAAGGTCGGCTCATTTCCCCGGTTAGCAATGCCTAAGTTATTTGAAATGATAAAGTCGAAAAGACACTCACCTCGATCATTTGTGCCGGAGCTGCCCCATATTTCGTGATGGGCATTGGCATCGGCGCCGATAATTACCGGAATCTGTTTCTGGTGGTCTACAGCAACCATTTGCTTCAGTATGTCTGGTGGCGGGGAGTCGCCATAGTCATGAGCCATGTAGTTCGAGGAGATCCAGAAAGTCCGTGGACCCATTTCAATGACAATGGCAACATTGTCTTTGTCACTGAATCTAGGGAGTAAAAGAGCGTTAACGCTGTTTTTTGCCAGAATGCAGGATCTTGGTTTACCTTGATCCTCGATATATACCATACGATATCCGTATGCATTGAGTCCAAAAACCCGGTCATTTATGACCCAAGGTTCTTGGACGAGAATGAGCTCCTCCCCTATATCCGAGATTCGGAGAAGCAGGGCTGCCGAGGCAGTTTTCGAATGCTGAAGGTTAATCTGTATTACCTTCAGCATTGTCTGGAAGAGTGATAATTGTGGAATTCAACTCCTCCTCTTCGGTCATTGGAGAGATGTATCTACCAGCCGCATCCGTGTCCATGTGGTCGAAGAATTCTCCGACCAATTCGGAAGTTGAGAAGCGGCTGCTTCTGGTTGTAACGGAGCACATACTCTCATTGTCACTACCCGACAAAGGGGTGAGAGCCGGGCCGGAGCAGCTAGGCTCATTGGCAGTGGATTGTGGGACAGCACCAGCTGGGGGGGGGGGCTGTTGGGGGGCTTGGGCATCGCACCTGTAGATGCGGAGAGTGATGGCTCCAAAGCCATAATTAATCACCCTCTCGCGGGAGTTGATGGGAACAAGGGATTGCTCGTTCAAAATGATGGTGACCTCACTCAAAGTGCCTTTGGGGTCACCAACTTTCGCGACCTTCCAGCCATCGGTGGGAAGATCGGTATTGCTGAGCTTGAGGATCTTTAAGATTGCCTCGGGCTCAGAGGGCTCGGCAGGAAGCCATGTTTTGGAGCGAGGGCGTTGGGTAACCTGGTCCAAAGGTACAGCGTTGAGCTGTGCACCCGGCCATATCTCACCTACCCTATTGATCGCTACTTTTTATAGATCCGCCGAGCGTTGGTCCGAGCAAGATACGATCTTAATATGTCCTTGATACCACCCTGCGTCACGGCAGCTGGGTGAAGCACCAGGGTTGAGGGACATAACCTCAACGAATATTGGTAACAGTGCCATTTCGACCTGTCTCCAATTGGCAGGAGTAATGGTACCATCAGCATTGGCAGAGTCGACCACAGCCCATGTGAGGCTCTCTTTCACAATCTCACTAAGCGGTTTGGAGAGCTTAGGCTTGGGAGTAGCCAGCCTTACGCGCTTAGGGATGCTTTGGGTGGATTGCCCCGGGCGATCGGCTGATCTCTGCCTCTTGGGGTTACCGGCTGCTTGTGCAGTGGAGGAGTGGACATGCACATCAGCGTGTGCTTTTGCCCACTCAAGCTTGCCCTTGTCGTATTCTGACAGTTGAGAAGGTTCTGAAGCGTTGAGCCTCGTCAAAATACGGTAAGCCGCTCTACGCATCCTGTACGCCCTTGTACTCAGGTTCACGTTGGTAGGTGCACCTGAAGGAGGAGCGGTACGGGGAGCAGTTACCATCGACTTGTGAGGCAATATCGAGGCGTTTGCTGAAGAGGGCTTAGGCGGAGTGACTGCTGCTGGTTTGCGAAGAGCTCTTTGGTGGCTTATTAGCCGAAGCTGTGGTGCTTGTTGAAGGGGCAGTGCTTATGCTGCTTGTCTTCGAACCAAGGGCGGGGGTGTTGCTGGTGGGCATTTGCCTAGCCAGGGTTTTGCGCGTACCTGATGGGATATGTGCGGAAATTTTTTTTGTGGTTGTGTTTGTGTTTGTGTTGTTATTTTTTGTTGTGTCCATGCAATAAGGGTCCCCACTCAAAGCCGCTATCTAAGTCCGAACGTGTGGTCACTAAATATGGTCCCATGGTTATCTGTGCAAGCAGGGAGGCCATGCGAGGGTTTGCACAAGCCCTTATGGGGTCAAGTGCTCAAAGCCAGACCAGTGCTAATCGGGAGTTTCACTCAACCGAACCCACACTACCGACTTAACGGTAACAGACGTCAAACGTAGGCCTGCCAAGGTTTTAACGGGACGGGGGCAGCTGCAACCGTAGACTGGAGCCGTTCACACTCAAGTTTCACCTTGGTGCTACCGTGACAAAAGACAGCTAGGTCCAGAAAATTACAGCTACCAGCCCAGGGCAATCAGAACAATTACATTGGTCCAAAGAGAAGTCCGGGAACGAAGGATGGGGTTCGTGCCAATTGGTGCTACTGAACTCCCGTGCAAGAAAACAGCAGCACCTGGGGGAGTGTAGACCATTTAGCGTAACCCAGGGTGCACCACGTGGAGGCGATCTACATTACACCCCCAATTACCTACTTAGAAAGAAGGGAAGTGTCCGCTAAAACCCATGAAACTATTAGATTTTATTATAAATAAAATAATAAACGTGCATAGCCCTAAGGCGCACGTATAACGTAATGAAAAGGTTACCACTAAGCAAAAATAGATTGTATGCTTTTAGATGCGCGCATTTGACAATTGAACTGCAATGAACTTTCACTTTTGACTGGTCAGCAATTTCCCAAAAGTTTGCCACTCGATGATTGCATTTGCAAACAATTGAAGGATCTGCAAACCAAAGAGTAGAGCAATTACAAATAATTTAGTAGAACATAAAGAAACAATAAAGAATATACATAGTGTATAAGCAGGTGTCTTACCAATAAAGAGAGATTTCAAACAACTAAACAACTCGCGCGGTTAGAACCAGAGTTGACTCAGGCTGATAACAAGCGCCCAGTAAATATCCCGCAGTGTGTAAAAACTAGGCGAGCACCCAAGAGGACAAAGTGCTGTTGACGCTTCGGAAAGTGTCCGACAGCATGACTCCTCGGTTGGATGGATCCCGACACATTTGCGAGAATGTACACCACGTGCCTCAAGGAAGGCACATTTTCTGACTTCTGGAAACAGCAGACTTGTGCTGCAATTGAAAGCTGGAAAGCGGCATGAGGAGCCATCCGTGTGTCACCAACTATGTATGCTCGACTCCCTGAGTAAAGTGCTGGAGAGCATCATTGTTCAGCGACTGCACGAAGCGCTCGAGGGACCTGGAAGCCTATCCCTCGAAATGTTTGGCAGCTTACTGTCACAATTGCCTTGAACGCTCAATATCTGACGCGATTAAGTTAGCGGTACAGGCTCGGATGTAACTTTCGCGACTAACGTTCTCTGTATGCAAGTTCCATAAGGACTTGTCTCAGCCCTTGCAAGGCCTGCCTTCTCCGGCATAGACAACCATGGGATCAGCAAGGCGAATGTACTATGGGCAGCGGCAACGACTCTAAGCGGGGACCCAAAATACATGAGCAAAGAAAACAACAGCAACAATAACGAGGGAACAAAAAATAAAATAAGAGAACATGGCCCTTTCAACAGGAGCTCCACACTGCGGCGGAACATGCCTACTAGTGGGCAGGACCAACGACTGACGGTGCGCAGAAGCTCCCTGGGTGATCCAGGAGAGTTGCAAATGCAGGTGGCATGCAAGTCAGACATGCTAGAGAAGAAGGCAATCTTCCCGCACCCGGAAGTGAAGGTTAAGGGGAAAATAGCTGTGCTAGAGTGGCATGTCGAGGCACTTATCAGCTGAACCTGCAAATCGCAGGAGGAGGAAACGTAGAATACGACGAAACCAGCCCGCCGAGCTGAGCGGTGCCCAAAAGGCAGAAGTCGGCCATGATGAAGGCCGCCGCAGTTAAGAATACCACCACGCCAGAAGTGGTTAAATCCGATGCAGTGGTGAAAAATCCAGAGTGGGCGATGGTTCGTGCTTGCCACCTTTCAAAAGCGAAGACACTAGCTAAGGCGAAGCCGTCCAGACCTGATGCGATTGTCATCAAGGGAACGGGGGTAACAACTTTTGTGGAGATCTTGCGGAAGATAAAGACTGAGTCTTGCCTTGAAATAAGGAAGGCCGCTAAAAGTGAGCTGCTAGTCGAATTAGCCACGACAACGGATCCGAAGACGGTCAGTCTACTGTAAGCGGTAGCAAACACACTGGGGACGCTGCTGGAAGTAAAGGATCTGGACGAGCTTACGACAGCAGAGGAGATTTACGAAGCGCTGTGCAAACAGCTGAGCACATTCGAAAAGCTTCCCGTGACGGCGATTAGGTCCCTTCGGAAAGCGTACGGTGGAACGCAGACGGCAACCATCAGTTTGCCACCTCTGGCAGCCGCGGCACTACGGGCCCGAAAATTGAGAGTCGGATGGACTTCTTGTCGGGTGCGTGAAAAAGTTGTACCCACACGTTGCTACAAGTACATGGAGTTTATGCATATTGCCAAAAAGAGCAGCAGCAAGGAGGACTGGAGTAATCGATGCAACAGATGCGGCGCTAGCAGGTGTAGCAAAATCCCAACCTGTGCACTCTGTAAGCCCAAGGGCCGCAACGATACAGAGCACTCGACAGGATTCAGAACATGTCCATCCTATAAGCAAGCAGTATCGGAGTCAAAACGCACGGAATGAAGTTACTCCAGCTTAACCTCAATCACTGCGCAGCATGCACATGATCTACACCGCTGTGCTGGCGATTTGAACACATGGGCAACTGAATGGGGCCGCCTTCCCGACTTAGCCAAAGGGTCATATCATCATGGACGCAATCGCAGCACTTGACGTGATCCTCTTGAATACCGGCGAGATGACTTTTCCCAGAGGAGGTGCCAGTTCTGCGATAGACCTAACCTTCGTAAGAAGCAGGCTTGCAAAATGGCTGGTGAGTGACATATATACCCACAGCCAGCACCAAGCTATTATCTACGAACTGGACATTGAAAGGCTGGAGGACAAACAGCCTTGACGAAGACATCCTAGAAATAATGCTTGAAGGTTTGGTGCTGGAAGGCAATGCAGAAGAAGAAGAAGAGCATACGGTGGGAAGCATAAACCTGTCTACTGGTGGACGGATGCAATAGGCGAGCTCCGCAAAGCATGCCATGCTGCGTTGAGGATGACCCATTGGGCATGGCATATAGACTTGTCATGCGAAAATTGGCAGCCAGCCCCAACCTGTCCTACGTTGCTCAGACGCATAGTGGCACAGCTCTTTCCAGTACATAATTATGTCCCACACGAGCTCCCTCTGGAGCAAACGGAGGAATCAATACCCAGTGTGACTCTAGATGAGGTGTTGCGGGCGGTTGGGAACTTTGGAGACCAGAAAGCACCCGGCCCAGATGGAATCCCCAACCGAGAGCTCAAGACCGCAGCTGCACTGAACCCAGAGCCACTGAGAAAATGTACGACACTTGCCTGAGAGACGCTCTCCAAGAGATGGAAGCGGCAACGATTGGTCCGGGCACTGAAAGCTAACAAACTAACAGAGGACCTTTCAGCGTACCGCCCGCTCTGCATGTTAGATACGGCGGGAAAAATTCTGGAGCGGATAATCTGTGACAGGATTGATGAGGCCATTGCAAAATCTGGAGAGCTCTCAAAACGGCAATATGGATTCTGGAAGGCGATATCTACCGTTGACGCCATCAACTAACTTATCCAGACGGCTATAACAGCGATCCCGGGGAAACGATGGAGGGGTGGAACCAAGAAGTATTGCCTTGTGGTCACCCTAAATGTCAAAAACGCTTTCAACTCAGCTAGCTGGGAGCGCATAGCCAGAGCGTTAGCAGAGTTTGGGGTACCCATCCACCTGAGGCGAATGATTGCCAGCTACTTCAGCGACAGGATCCTGCTCTACCAGTCCGAAAAAGTGTGGAGTCGCACAAGAATATCGGAGGAGTTCCCCAGGGATCGGTGGCTGGACCGTTACTCTGGAATGCTATGTACGACGGCATCCTCCGCGTACAGGTCCCTGATGGTGTCAAAATCATCGGATATGCGGACGACATAGCATTGGTAATCACAGCTAAATACTTGGAGGAAGTAGTAGCAGAGGCCAACCGAACTGTGGCTACCGGCGGAAGATGGCTTGCAAACGTTGGACTTAGCTTGGCTGAACACGAGACCGAGGCAATCCTGGCTTCGAGTTGCACAGAATTGGAGGTAGTGGAAATAAGAGTTGGTAGATGTGCCATAACCACGATTCCACACCTCAAGTACCTAGGCGTGTGGATAGACGCGCGGCTCACCTTCAAAGAACATCTGCGGCACGTGGGAGATAAGGCAGCACACACATGTTCTCTCCTATGTAGAATAATGCCAAACGTGGGAGGACCCAGACAACGGAAAAGGCGACTCATCGCCGGGGTTGTCAGATCCATTATTGTCTATGGGGCGCCAATATGAGCCGAAAATGCGGATGTGAAGGCTTACGTCCGCACCACTGAGGCAACATACAGGAGAAGTGCACTAGCAGTGATCTGCGCCTACCGCACCGTATCCACAGATGCAACCTTGGTAATAGTGGCATGACTCCCCTGAACCTGGTAGCGAAAGAAGCGATGAACCTCTACCACGTCAAAGGGACACATGGTTCAAATGTAGAAGAGCTCTTGGAAATTGGAAAGCGGAAGACCCTTCATGAGTGGCAAGCCCAGGGGGATACTTCTACAAATGGCCGCTGGACAAGAAGGCTGATCCCCAACAAAGCAATGGGTAAGCAGGTCGCATGGTGAGGTGAATTACTCCGTAATACAATTGCTGACAGGCCATGGAGGTTTTCGGGCATACTTGCACAGATTCCACATGTAGGAATCCCCCTACTGTCTAAACTGTGGTGGTACAGAGATAGAAGATCCCAAACATGTCTTCTTCTATTGCCCACTTTATGAAAGTGCTAGAGTGGCACTACAAGGAGTATGTGGAGAGCCCGTAATGCCCGATAACATAGTGCAGCATATGCTCGAGAGCCCGGAGAAATGGGCTGCGGTGTGTGACACCAATGCCGCCATTATGAAAGACGTCCGCCACCAGGAGTGCCGAACGCGCAATGGGAAGTAGCTAGGGGGGTCCGCTGACCATACTACATTTTGCCTTCCTTGCACTGCTTACATTTCCCTTGAATTCAGCCTCATATCGGCAGTGTCTGGCAATGTGTCCGTATGCCAGACATCTGAAGCATTGAGTTGGTGCTATGTGCTCGCGAAGCCTACATCTTACCCAGCCTATTCGCATATGTCCACCTTTAGCTAGTATGTTAGAAAACCTTGTTGGTAGGCTGATCAGTGCTGTCTGTGTACAATCTCTGGTCCATCACATTGACTTAACTGCCATCCTTCCAATTGTTTAAATTTGGGGAAATTGGGTAGCTACGGCGCTGTAGGTTTCCTCTCGGGAGGTGACTTCATCCAAGTCGCGACATTCAATCTTTTTCCCCTAGACATTTACAGAGCTCTCCAGGATCTGCTCACCTTTTTCTTTTAGTTTATTTGCCTGATCCCTTGATCCACCTTTGAGCTCAATAAGCAATTCATCTAATTATGTTGACGTTCTCCCCCAGTTCTTTTAGCTCCGACTTCGCCTTCAGTGTGTTTAGCATTTCTGCATAAGACATGTCGCCAGTTTTTGATATGAGTACAGCATCGGGGCATGTGACCTTCCTTTTAGGCTGCATAATGGTCCCTTTTTGTGACTCTGTTTGGGTTTTTTTCTTCTCAGAGCCCCTATTTTGGATCACTTTCCATACTCCTATATCTGGCTTTGGTGCCAATTCCCCATTTCCAGCCGTGGGTTTCGACTGGCGTTCGTTTGTCGTCTTTGCTTTGAGGTTTTTTCCATCTGGGACTACTTTCTTCTTGAGCAACACCTTCGTCTTTTTTGACATAGGTGCCCGTGCTTTAGCCTCTTCTTCTTCTCGCTGTCTTTTGGGTTAGATGCTTCTAAGCGCTTCATTATCGGCGACGTTTGTGTAGTATTACCTACCATGTACAGTTTGATGGATTCTCGCTCTTTTACTACCTGCGCATAGATTGCATCGATAGTCCTAACGAGATCCCTCATTAGCTGGTGGATTGACCACCTGCCAGCAATTATCTCAGTTAGCTTTCCAATTTTTGCACCAAGTTTAGCAAACGCGTTCTGGTGCTTCTCCGTCTCTCGAACTTTATTCATGGATTTCTGTGATTCGTGCTCGGATGTTATTGGCTGCGCTATTAGGACCGGGTTGGGGTTAATAGGATCCTGGGTTGGATTCAGAACCTCTCGATCCAGATTCACTAGCATCTTAGGGAGGTTCGGAGTACTCTAGGAATCCTACTAAAAGAGTCGCCTGGGGCTGTCGTCACTTCTACCCTAGTGCTCCCAGTACTTGCCATTACATCATTTTCTTCAGCCTCGTTGCCTCTGCTTGGAGAATACACGGCATGATTTTTTTCTGCCCTCTTAACCACTATCTTATATACAGTATCGTTTACTATTTAAGATACAGTTCCAAAAGTAAAAATGAACAAGCAACTAAATTAATATATATTTTTAGCAGCAATAATAAATAGTAAACAAATAAAAATACAAAATATTTTTTCCCCTTTTTTACCCCAAAAAAGGGAAAAATGGGTAAAATTGTTATATTGGGATTTTTATATTTTTTAAAAAGGCAATACTTATCTTTGAAGAATAATGACAATACTTTTTATAGTTCTTCTTCTGTTCTTCTATGTTCTCTCAGCCGGGTCCACTAAAAAATGCGCGGCCTCCTAAGTCGCTCAGATATTCTGGCATTTGCCAGAACAAATACGGTCGAGATTGTACCGAAGGCGTTGAGGAATGTAATAAGTTGTATCGACTTAATTTCTTGGCTGGGGTAAAAATCAGCGGATTCCACGGGTCGTGTACAGAAATTTATATTTATAGACGTGTGTGAACTAGTGTGCTGTATACTTTATTGATTTAATTTAAATTATACATGTGATTTATTTGATTCTAAAGATAAGTGGTAGTAATTTATTAACACTATATTTCCGATTTAAACTATGATAATCCGGTGGCGTCCCTTTTGTGTGTTTAAGTTGATAGTGTTAGTCTCCGCTAGAATCGGTAGAATCATAAAATCGCGATGCTGTCTGGGAGTTAGTCTTAGTCTCCACGAGAATCGGTAGAACCATAAACTTGTGGGGCGGTCTTGGCGTTAGTCTTAGTTTCCACGAAAATTGGTAGAACCAGAAACTCGTGGTGCTGTCTCGGAGTTAGTCTTAGTCTCCACGAGAATCGGTAGAACTATAAACTCGTGGGGCGGTGTTGGAATTGGTCTTAGTCAAAGCGTTGTACTAAGAGTCTCCTATACCTTGCTGTATTGGTCTCGAGTCTTGCCGTGGTGTGTTGGAATAACGATGCCGCTGTATGACGATGCCAAGTGCGATGCGATGTATGACGATACCCAATGAATCACAGGGCAAGTGCATTCGTTTGTTGCAAGTGCACCGTTGTAGGGTTCCGTACTCCGTTGGCCAGCTTCGCCTTTTGTCAAGATCATGCTGGTTGTTTTTGCATCCTAGTTGACTTTGGACCACCTTTAAAATGGTCAATCACCTTGCTGCAGTGCTTCCTATTAACCCGTAGTGTTGGTGCCTGCAGTCAGCGCGGCCCGAAACAAATGCTGGCGGACGTAGTGTTGTTATCGTCGCTTTGAAATTGTTGCTTAACTGAGTTCAATCATTAGCATTCTCCTTTCTTCCTTATGCTAAATCCGCACTGACGGCGCATTTGGAGATCGCTCTGCTGTGGATGCTTTGCATGTTAACTTCTGCCGCTGTATTGTTGTTGTTGTTCCTGCGGCTTGTGTATTCTATTAGAAATGTTGTTGTTAGTGCACTAGATCGGCTAGAGTCTTTACCCAGCATTGTGTATCGTGCAGTCACCTCTGGTGCATGAAGTAGTTTTGTTGTAGGACTTCAGCATTTGTATATTCTCTTCTTCGGTGCGTTGTGTTTGTTGGTTTTCTGTATTACAATTAATTGGCTTAGCTGACGTTGGAACGCGGCTGAAAAGTATTCTCTGTTTTCTGGTGCATTCCGTGCAAATGCATATACTCGGTTTATTTGCTCTTTAGATGCTTTCGGAATCCAAAATGATGGGAAGGTATAAGCTGTTGTGACTCGATGATTGGGAGGAGTCGCTTCAGAGGCAGTTTCTCAAACACTTTAGAAAGTATCGGAAGCAAGCTTATTGGTCTATATGAGGTGATCACTTCTGCCGGTTTCTCAGTTTTGGGAACAAGGATAATTTGAGCCATTTTCCGTTTGTTTGGGAAGTGGTCATATCGGATAATCGCATTGAATAATTGGGCAATGAATTTATAGCCGCAATCTGGCAGCTCCGTTAGGATTCTGCTCGTAATAAGGTAGCATTTAGTAATTCAGCTATTCTTATGTCTTCTTGTGGATATTTGCTTGGTAGCGGCGCAAATACTTCTGATAAGTGAAGAGCAAATGACTGTGCTTTTTCCCCGTCAGATCTGACCCATCCGCCATCTTTCGTTTTAATAGGTGGCACATGTGATGTTGGTTGCTTTAGTTTTTTGTAGCTTTCCGTAGAGAATAACCTGAAATCTGTGAAGGTGACAACCTGTTGAGATAGCTTTGTGTTTCTGAATTTGTTGTTGACCGTAGGGCGTTTATGAATTGCTTTGGACACAAAAAAGTCAGTAACGTCTCGAAACTGGTTACTGTTCGTTGGCCAGTAGATTGGCTCACCAGTTGATAGGTGGGACAGGCTGTTGTGTTACATAGCTTTATATAGGTTACGGCCTCTAGGAGTTGTTATTCTAGACCCCCATTGTGGATGCTTGGCATTATAGTATATATATATTGTAAGAACTAAAATCTTCTGTGGGAAATTTTCGTACACACTACAGATGCCAGAAGCGCTACCCAGCTATATACACACAAACATCATGGATAATAGACCCGAACAGTTGCATCAAGGAAACGCCACGTACAAAACGAAGCAACTGCATTAGAAAAGCTACTTACGTTGTAACCAATAAGCGCAGCCGTGACGGGAGCACAGACCACCAGCAGAATATTATACCAGTTGGTATAATTACCACTGAACTACGGGTACAACAAAAGCAACCACACACACAGTCGATGATCTTGCCAACCAGCGCTATGCTACCGAAGAGAGAAACCACAGCGACGAAGAATCCAACAAATACATGCAGGACAAGAGAAGGTGAGTGCACGAACTCAACCGGTGGAATTTGCCGAGTTCGCTCGCTCGGTAAATTTTACACTAACAACACGCAGCAACGAGAGCGAAGCACAAGATGGACTACGACAGAGCGACCACCACCCCAACGGCTAGCAAGTACAAAGCAGAAAAAGGAATGCAAGTGAAATGCTGGCTTTCAGTTAAATTGAACATATAATATTTAACAACAACAACATTACATGATTCCAGACAGCGCTGCTTGCAAGCAACAATACTTCAGGACAACCAGAGGCCGTTGGAGTGAGGTAGCTGACCGACAGGAGTTGAAGGTGGCCCAAAGGCACAATGTTAGAAGAACAACAAGCCTGGCCACAACAACAACAAGGAGGCGATTAGCAGAAAGCGAGGCCGCCCAACGGAAGTGCAATCACGCAACGGTGGGCCGCCAACCACAACATGCTCCAGGCGCTGTGACAAATTGGGCTATATAAGCCGTGTGGCCCAAACAGCAGCCTCTTCTTCAGGGAATAACTTCCGAGCCGACAACCGCCTACAGAACCATACGCTCTCGAGACTTACTAGGAACATCAGGTTTCCAATCGATTTCTTACTAAGTCACGTACACAACCAGGATATAGCAACTCAATAAGAATATCAGGTTTCCAATCGGTTTCTTACTGGGGTACCTGTGTCACTGGACCATACATTTGCCGAGACAGAAACACTGACAACGAGTACACAAATATTGAGTCTATTATATAGAAATAGGATTACGATTAATAAGTAGTTTTGTTTGATTTTTTGAATTTAAATAAAGACCATAAAAATCTAACTCACCGGAGTATTATATTTTCTGTATACGACCCCTGGAGCCGCTGAGTTTACTAGAGTCGTTATATATACTCGTCTATGCTCGTATATATATATATATATATATATATATATATATATATATATATATATATATATATATATATATATATATATATATATATATATATATATATATATATATATATATATATATATATATATATATATATATATATATATATATATATATACGAGTATATGTAATTTTTTGCTTAAGTTGGAAAGTATCATGCCGAAGTGTGGGACTCTAACCCAACTAAAACCACCTTTGCTTCGATCCCGTGGGTCCCCGTGGTACATTCAGTTTAGGTATTCCTTCACGGGGCGGCCTGAGAGTTTTCCTCACTCTCGTATCTTGGTCATTCTAACGGCTTTAGCTCGCTAAACCTCTAGAGCTTTGCTTGTCGTATCTTACTTGCTTCACGATACCGACCAATACATCCGCTGGTTAATCCCAGGCCCCCTGTGACCCAAGAATGTACCGGAGAACACCAGCTAGGGATACTTTCTCTCTTATATAACGCTCAAAGGGTGTTTTGGACCCATATATTTGCCGCATTCCATCAACAAATGTTCTGCAATCTCATACCTGCCAACACAGCACAGGCAGTGTGGGCTTAGCGCATGATATGAGTGCTGCGTACATTATGATGGAGGTATCTATACTGGCTAAGAACTTTCTTATTGGCTGACTTGGACCTCCAATGTTTGGCATTAGCCTTGCAAAGGCTGCCCCCACCCTTCTGACTTTGTCGCTAGTAAATACCAAGTGCTCCTTGAAATTTTGCCTGTGGTCCTACCCGGCTCGCTAATCTCTCAACTTTTTTCGGCCACTTATTAATACCACCTCCGTTTTGTGGTCTGCTAGCTACAACCCAGCCATTTGCGACCATGTCTTGGCGCGTTGATATGTTTCATTGTAGTTGTGGGCCACGTCGGCAATATTTTCGGCTACTACTAGAATAGCTATATCGTCCTTAAAATAGTTCTTTATGGCTCGTAGATGATAGTCAGGAACCTCCAATCTCAATAGGGCACTTGTGATCCGATGCCAATTAGCCGAGTTAAAAGCGTTTTTAACATCCAGCGAAACAACAGCACAATATTGCTTATCGCCTTCCATCCACCTTTTCCCAGTCATGGCTTTACGCACTATGTCACATACAGTTGTAATTGCATCCACCGTGGATCGCTGCTTTCTGAATCCATATTGCCGTTTAGAAAAACCCGGGGTTCCCTCCGTATAGTGTTCACGTCGGGTTCAAATTATTCTTTCCAGCTCCTGTCATACTGTGTCCAGCATACACAAAAAGAGGATTGTCGCATTTTGGTATGAGGACCTGACGTTTCCATTTTTTTGGGAACGCTGATGTTTTCACCATTTTGGGAACGTTGCTTCTTTCAGGCACACAGTATACGTGTCTGCGTAATTTTTTATTGCGATTTTTATTACTTTTTTTGGATTAATTTTTCCAGCTTTTCTAGGACCTCTTCTGTGGTAATTGGTGATATCAAATTGTCATTGTTGATTATCTCCCATTGGGGCCTTAGGTCAGGATGCTGTGGAAAAACACCATTCACAATCCTAGCCATCGTTCTTGCACAGATAGCAGCTGTCTCATTGACATAATCAGTTCAATCTATTGCTTTGTAAAACTCAGTATAGTTGGATTGTGTATGCCCAAGTATTTTTTTGCTTAAGCCTCCCCTACACTTAGTAGAATGAGTGTTATCCGCTGCCCCAAAGAGGGTTCTAAAAATGTTAACCCACAAGCGGAAACAGTCGCCAAAAATATTGATTATGATCAATGCAGTACGCTAGAACCAGGAAAAAATAAAAACGAGGGTAATCGAGGCTAAAGTATCACAAGTATGGTGGCTTCAACGACCATGAAAATCCCACGATTGGGAGTGGAGGCATCTGGAATATGGCAGAAAGCACCTAGCTCAAAGAGGAATAGATCTAGACCAGGCGCAGCATCGCGGTTCAGTCCAAAACATACCAAATTGGATAACTACTGGCTCGCAACACCTTCTTTGAACAGCTCGAAAAGATTCGCTTCTCTAGACCAAGAAGAGGCACATCAAGATGCAACATCTGACGTCCGGAGAGACCCGAAACCTCCATCTATCTTTATTTCAGGCGTGAGTAATATAATTCCCCTAAAAGAAATACTTGAAGTAGTTAAAAAATAATATGAACTCAGAGTTATAAACGTAGACGTTGTCAAAATACAACCAAAGTTCGCTGAAAAATACTCAGTCATTACAAAGGCCCTAACCGAAAAGAACACTTCATACTTTTAAATTGAAGCAGAAAAGAAACTTTAATATAGTACTAAGGGGCATACATTGTTCAACCCCAATCGACGAAATAGGAGAAGCAATTGAGGAGTTGGAATATACAGTTGTTAAC
Source organism: Clusia tigrina (assembly GCA_920105625.2). Lineage (NCBI taxonomy): Eukaryota > Metazoa > Arthropoda > Insecta > Diptera > Clusiidae > Clusia > Clusia tigrina. The sequence continues at coordinate 147,843,810 of OV050030.1, forward strand.
GCTTGCAATATTAGGCGAAGAATACCAATGGGCTCTATCCCAGCTTTCTTAGTAGACAAAAATATTGACATAATGCTGATATCTGAAACCCATTTCACTGAAAAAAGTTACGCAAAAATTCCGCAATATGACATTTACTCCATAAACCACCCTGCTGGAACTGCGTGTGGGGGAACTGCTGTAATTATTCGTAACGATATTGCACACGTGGAGCACGAATGTTATAAAAAGAAATAGCTACAATCAACGGTTATAACAATTGATGATTATAAAGTCCCCATAACAATTGCAGCGGTATATTGCCCCTGCCAACCATCCAGTTAGCTGCGAACAGTTCCAAGAATTTTATAACTCCCTAGGATTCAGATTCATCGCTGGACGTGATTATAATGCCAAGCATCCACAATGGGGGTCTAGAATAACAACTCCTAGAGGCCGTAACCTATATAAAGCTATGTAACACAACAGCCTGTCCCACCTATCAACTGGTGAGCCAATCTACTGGCCAACGAACAGTAACCAGTTTCCAGACGTTACTGACTTTTTTGTGTCCAAAGCAATTCATAAACGCCCTACGGTCAACAACAAATTCAGAAACACAAAGCTATCTCAACAGGTTGTCACCTTCACAGATTTCAGGTTATTCTCTACGGAAAGCTACAAAAAACTAAAGCAACCAACATCACATGTGCCACCTATTAAAACGAAAGATGGCGGATGGGTCAGATCTGACGGGGAAAAAGCACAGTCATTTGCTCTTCACTTATCAGAAGTATTTGCGCCGCTACCAAGCAAATATCCACAAGAAGACATAAGAATAGCTGAATTACTAAATGCTACCTTATTACGAGCAGAATCCTAACGGAGCTGCCAGATTGCGGCTATAAATTCATTGCCCAATTATTCAATGCGATTATCCGATATGACCACTTCCCAAACAAACGGAAAATGGCTCAAATTATCCTTGTTCCCAAAACTGAGAAACCGGCAGAAGTGATCACCTCATATAGACCAATAAGCTTGCTTCCGATACTTTCTAAAGTGTTTGAGAAACTGCCTCTGAAGCGACTCCTCCCAATCATCGAGTCACAACAGCTTATACCTTCCCATCATTTTGGATTCCGAAAGCATATAAAGAGCAAATAAACCGAGTATATGCATTTGCACGGAATGCACCAGAAAACAGAGAATACTTTTCAGCCGCGTTCCAACGTCGGCTAAGCCAATTAATTGTAATACAGAAAACCAACAAACACAACGCACCGAAGAAGAGAATATACAAATGCTGAAGCCCTACAACAAAACTACTTCATGCACCAGAGGTGACTGCACGATACACAATGCTGGGCAAAGACTCTAGCCGATCTAGTGCACTAACAACAACATTTCTAATAGAATACACAAGCCGCAGGAACAACAACAACAATACAGCGGCAGAAGCTAACATGCAAAGCATCCACAGCAGAGCGATCTCCAAATGCGCCGTCAGTGCGGATTTAGCATAAGGAAGAAAGGAGAATGCTAATGATTGAACTCAGTTAAGCAACAATTTCAAAGCGACGATAACAACACTACGTCCGCCAGCATTTGTTTCGGGCCGCGCTGACTGCAGGCACCAACACTACGGGTTAATAGGAAGCACTGCAGCAAGGTGATTGACCATTTTAAAGGTGGTCCAAAGTCAACTAGGATGCAACAACAACCAGCATGAGCTTGACAAAAGGCGAAGCTGGCCAACGGAGTACGGAACCCTACAACGGTGCACTTGCAACAAACGAATGCACCTGCCCTGTGATTCATTGGGTATCGTCATACATCGCAACGCACTTGGCATCGTCATACAGCGGCATCGTTATTCCAACACACCACGGCAAGACTCGAGACCAATACAGCAAGGTATAGGAGACTCTTAGTACAACGCTTTGACTAAGACCAATTCCAACACCGCCCCACGAGTTTATAGTTCTACCGATTCTCGTGGAGACTAAGACTAACTCCGAGACAGCACCACGAGTTTCTGGTTCTACCAATTTTCGTGGAAACTAAGACTAACGCCAAGACCGCCCCACAAGTTTATGGTTCTACCGATTCTCGTGGAGACTAAGACTAACTCCCAGACAGCATCGCGATTTTATGATTCTACCGATTCTAGCGGAGACCAACACTATCAACTTAAACACACAAAAGGGACGCCACCGGATTATCATAGTTTAAATCGGAAATATAGTGTTAATAAATTACTACCACTTATCTTTAGAATCAAATAAATCACATGTATAATTTAAATTAAATCAATAAAGTATACAGCACACTAGTTCACACACGTCTATAAATATAAATTTCTGTACACGACCCGTGGAATCCGCTGATTTTTACCCCAGCCAAGAAATTAAGTCGATACAACTTATTACATTCCTCAACGCCTTCGGTACAATCTCGACCGTATTTGTTCTGGCAATTGCCAGAATATCTGAGCGACTTAGGAGGCCGCGCATTTTTTAGTGGACCCGGCTGAGAGAACATAGAAGAACAGAAGAAGAACTATAAAAAGTATTGTCATTATTCTTCAAAGATAAGTATTGCCTTTTTAACAAATATAAAAATCCCAATATAACAATTTTACCCATTTTTCCCTTTTTTGGGGTAAAAAAGGGGAAAAAATATTTTGTATTTTTATTTGTTTACTATTTATTATTGCTGCTAAAAATATATATTAATTTAGTTGCTTGTTCATTTTTACTTTTGGAACTGTATCTTAAATAGTAAACGATACTGTATATAAGATAGTGGTTAAGAGGGCAGAAAAAAATCATGCCGTGTATTCTCCAAGCAGAGGCAACGAGGCTGAAGAAAATGATGTAATGGCAAGTACTGGGAGCACTAGGGTAGAAGTGACGACAGCCCCAGGCGACTCTTTTAGTAGGATTCCTAGAGTACTCCGAACCTCCCTAAGATGCTAGTGAATCTGGATCGAGAGGTTCTGAATCCAACCCAGGATCCTATTAACCCCAACCCGGTCCTAATAGCGCAGCCAATAACATCCGAGCACGAATCACAGAAATCCATGAATAAAGTTCGAGAGACGGAGAAGCACCAGAACGCGTTTGCTAAACTTGGTGCAAAAATTGGAAAGCTAACTGAGATAATTGCTGGCAGGTGGTCAATCCACCAGCTAATGAGGGATCTCGTTAGCACTATCGATGCAATCTAAGCGCAGGTAGTAAAAGAGCGAAGAGAAAGTAGGACTTGGCTAGTATCATTATAATCCTGAAAGGAGTAAAATATTGCTTAGCCCATAGGGATCGTAGCATATCATAGCCTTTTCCAACCGTTACTGCAATATGATTATTCCACGATAGAGCACCATCAAATATGACCCCCAAATTTTTAATCACATTTACATAATTAATTGCCGATGAATGCATAAATATCCCAGGGAGGTCCGCGGTTACGATGTGTTTCTTGTAGATCACCAAACACTTAGATTTAGCCGGATTAAGACACAAACCATTCCTTCCTGCCCATACATATATATTATTCAGGTATTTATTAATTTTGGTGACACAGTCGGCAAATTCGTTCGGTGTACAACTGATGTAAATTTGAACATCATCAGCATACATTTGAATATTACAATATTGTAAGACAGTCGGCAGGTCGCTTATGTATATGCAAAAGAGAAGTGGAACCAAACTGGAGCCCTGTACTAAAAGCAATGGAGAAAATAGTTAATATACATCTCCCTGAGACCGTATTGAAAAGGGAGCCGTTACATTCTTGTCAATTTGCATATATTGCGGGAAAATCAACTGAAACTGCACTATACTATTCGACTGATTTAATTCAGATAGTACTGGATAAAAAACAAATAGCACTTTGTGCCTTTCTCGATATTGAGGGGGCTTTTGACAAAATCTGATTAGGGCTCTTAACAATAGAGGAATAGAAAATACCACTTCCAAATAGATTCGAGCTTTATTCAACAGTAGACTGACTGAAGCAGGTGACAAAACTGTTAAAGTCAAAGTCAATAAGGATGTCGGCAGGGTGGGGTATTATCGCCCATTTTGTGGATCATATTAATTGATGATCTTCTGGTAAAATGCACAAATCTAGGCATATCATGTCAAGGATATGCCGAAGAAACTGTGATAATAGATAGAGGAAAATCTGAATCCACTCTTTGTGATATTATCCAGAGGGGCGTATTAGCAGCTAGTGAATGGTGCAGGAGAAGAGGATTAAAAATCAATGCCTCAAAGACCACCATTGTACCGTTTACTAGAAAATGATCTCTAACATAACTTTTCTACTAAATATTAAACAGGTCGATATTAGCTCTGAGACCACATACCTCGGAGTCATTTTCGACAAAAACTTATTGTCGAAGGCTCATCTGACAGCAACCACCAAGAGGGCTACAAATTCTTTAATGATGTAGACGGCTTGCTGGTAAATCTTGGGGATGTAACCCAAAAGCCGTTCGCTGGATATATACCAGGATGGTGAGACCAATCATTGGACCATTGGCACATAATAGACTCAGGTGTTTTCGAGAAAATATCTTAGATATGAGCAAGATCCCTCAACTTGATTCCTCCAAAAAATATGAATTCCTGTAGAAAATTAACCTGACAGAAGATTTATAGATGAGACTATCCTTTTCTTTCAAATAAGTGTGGACATCACAGTAGATCTTTCAGGTCGCAGTGTATAACACCTTGAAATATATCTATCTATCTATTGTTTATATTTACATTTATATTATTGTAATAAAAATATGAAAATATAAGTTAACACGCCCGTAGCCGCCCCTTTCTTCACACCTGTCCCCAAGCAAGCATGAGCGCAGCATAGGTAAATGTACCGAATCTGCTGACGTAGCGTCTGAATGCTTGCACGCGTATCCGGTGCAATACCGCTGCAGCGTTTGAACGGTACCGCGGCCAGGGAATACTGACGCAGTTAGTTTTAGGCCCAGCTTAGAATTTATAAGTTATGAATAGAGTTAGTCTTAAGTAGGACCTCGAGTTGTAAAGACATCTAATTAATTTGTGTGTAATAAATCAAAGTATTATCCAATTGTGTGTTCGATTCAGATAATGGATATGTAAGTACGCCGCTGTTGGCTGCGACTCAAATATTTTTTAATCGCAGTCCTTCCGACTGCGTTAACTGGCGCCCGAGCAGGGACCCTCTAAATGAGCGGGCTCCCAAAAATTGGAAAGACTTATTACAAAACTATAAGAGTAAATTAACAAATGTGAGAAAAATTGCTCAGCGATTCACGACCTTCGGGGGGACCCTCCTGGCAATGTAAAAGTGAACTAATATTGAAAAGTGGAAAGTAAACCAAAGCCTTCCGATGCAAATATAGTGGCCCTTGAAGGGAATTGTGCGAACATGGTGATATAAAAATTAAAACAAATAACTACGTATGTCTACATCCTGAGATTCCCAAGTGACCCTCCAGGATATAACAAAAGAAAAAGGTTTTGTGACCCCGAAGATCCTCAGACCTGATATGAAGAAATTATTGATTCAAATTAAAACAAAGAAATCCTTACGTCTCCATCCTGAGATTCCCAAGAGGACCCTCCATGATATACCAAAAGAAAAAGGTTCTGTGGCCCCGAAGACCCTCAGACCTAATATAAAGAATTGTACTTTATTCAAAATTCGCTTAAGAGCGATGATTGAACATGAGACAGAAGTTCCTTAATTAAAATATAATATTCACCATGATGTTCATAATCGGGTCACGGGGTACGCACATAGTGTACACCTATAAAATGAAAAATTATATTTTAATATATAAAAATAGTGATATTGTAAAATGTATTTGGCAAATTGCTGGGTGTCTTCGATTATGGCGACACAAGGTTCAACTCCTTGCCAACATTTACGAAAGTAATATTAAAAACGATGGCGACAAATTGTCGGAAAAATTTAAATTTGTAATCTTCGGCGAACTGGTGAGTGCTTTAATTAATTGTAGCACAAGGTTCGACTCCTTGCCAAGATTTATAAAACTGTATTTCAAAGCGTAAAATACGCAAAGCAATAAGCTGCTGTGCTGATGTTATTTTGCAACGCCTGTCCATGAATGATCGGATACGCCCTATCTAGGTGCACGTTGTCATTCACATGGGAACACGGCAACCATTTCCTGATTAAGGCAGCGCATTGTCGACTGGTTATGGTCAACGGTATCGGTATTGCATAGCAACAGCCGCCAAATGGTCAGATACGTCCTGACAGGGTGCACTCGTCGCTATTGACCATGGCAACAAAATTTGAAGTTGCATTGAATGGGCGGAAACCCGCATTCGTCAACTGGAACAAATGAATGCACTGACCGTGACCCCAGCTGAGATCCAATTGTGTGTGGCCAGTGAGTGAGGAAGATATGAAGGAAATAGGCAGGTTGCCAGACTCAGTTAGGGACCTCCAGGCATTCGAGGGAAACCCAGCCCAATACGTGTCCTGGGTGACATCAGTTGAGGGAATCTTAGACGACTACAAAATCGTCAGGATTAAACCAATTTATAGGGCAATCCTCAAGAGCATCAGCGGAAAGGTTAGGGGTAACGCTGATTTTGCTTTAATATCCCACAATATTTCGGAAGTCGACTGGGCAGGAATAAAAGGTTGCCTGTTGCTTCACTACGCTGATAAAAGGGACATCCGTACCCACGAGTATCAGCTGGGTCAGCTAACTCAGGGTAACTTGAAGTTGTCTAGACATTCAGAATTTGAATTTTTGGAGCCATCCTGTGCACGGTGGTATAAATAGGACCTCGGTGACTGTTCCGGTAAACGAAATGAATAAGGACAGTAATCCTCGTCCGTCGTTCTCGATTTCTCACCTGTTGGAAACAACCATAAGTTTGGATGTAGGCCGCAGAGTGGTTCCTTCCAGAATCGGCATTTCGCTCAAAGGACTGACGCACCAAGGCCAGTGGTAAAAATGGAGGTGGACCCTTACTCTATACAGACGCGTCGGGCGAGCTTCTCAAACAGACCTCAACAAGGATTCCCATTCAAACGGAAATCTGGCTAAGACAACTTCCGCCAAAAGCAGCAGAGGATGTTCTATATGGAAACTGTGAATGAGGACTATGCGATTTTGGCTGAAGAGAATTCCGAAGATCAGGTGAATTTTATGACAGGAGCCTATCCAGCGTACCTTACATAGAGTACGTGGATAGCCAGGGCACTGCGTTGAAATTCTTTGTAGATACAGGTGCGAACAAAAATTTTATAAATTCATCTCTTTCCCTAAATAGCAAAAAGCTTGCAAAATCCTTTTTTGTAAATTCAGCCGGTGGACGCATTCAAATCAGCGAAGAAGTTAGCGGTAGATTTTTTGAGCGCGTAGGTAATAATACCTTGTTAACATACTACGTACTGCCAGGTATTGAATCCTTTGATGGCATCATTGGCGATGATACCCTGAAGGAATTAGAGGCAGTAATAGACCGGAAAGAAAACGTTCTGACCCTTAAACCAAATATAAAAATTCCCCTTCTAGAAAAAGTATCCAAGCAAATAATCAAATTTTAGACAGTAACCTTTCTAAGAATACCCAAGAAAAACTCCGCAAGATAATTGAAGACCATAAGCAACTATTTGACCCAATAAGCAATAAGGAAATCGTTAATACTATCGTGAAGGCAGAAATCAGGACTACTACTAACGAAGAGATTCACACAAAAAGCTATCCCTATCCTGCCTGCACGAGGGAGGAAGTTGAGAGGCAGATTGAGGAATTGCTTGAGAAAGGCGTCATACATCCTTCAAAAAGTCCCTACAATTCCCCAATCTGGGTAGTCCCTAAAAAGCCAAAGCCCTCTGGCGAAAAACAATATAGGATGGTAATAGATTTCAAGCGCTTGAACGCTGTTACCGTCCCTGATACCTACCCGATCCCCGATATAAATTCTATATTTGCCAGCTTAGGTTCTGCAATATACTTTACTATGATTGCCTTGAATTCCGGATTTCATCAAGTTCCGATGAAGGAGTCTGATATACCGAAAACAGCGTTCTCAACAATGAGCGGAAAATACGAATTTTTGAGGCTTTAGTTGTTCTAAAGAATGCCCCTGCCATTTTCCAACGAATGACAGATGATGTGCTCAAGGAGTACACAGGGAAAATTTGCTATGTATACATTGATAACATAATCGTCTTTGGAAAAAATGAAGAGGAGCACCTAGAGAACGTTGGCACAATTTTTGCAACATTGTTGAGGGCAAACTTAAAGTCAATCTGGAAAAGACCCAATTCATGAAAACTAGTGTAGAATTCCTTGGATATGTTATCACACCCTATGGTATTAAACCTGATACAAAGGAAGTGAGTGCAATTCAAGGTCTAGAACCACCGGGTACCTTAAAGGATTTAAAGCGTTTCCTGGGAATGACGTCTTCGATCGAAAATTCATTCAGGACTATGCCAAAGTAGCCAAATCTTTGACTAATTTAACACGTGGAGAAAACGCTCAAGTGAAGGCCGATCAATCGAAGAAAGTGACGATTGAGCTTGATACTGTCGCCTTGAAAGCGTTTGCTGATTTAAAAGAACTCCTTGTTAACTCTGATATTTTAGCTTTCCCACATTTCCAGAAACCCTTTAATTTAACCACAGATGCATCAGATTTTGCGATAGGTGCCGTGCTGTCCCAAGGTGAGGTTGGCAAGGATAAGCCAATTGCGTACATTTCCCGCTCATTAAGCAAGACGGAGGCAAATTATGCCACCAATGAGAAGGAAATGTTAGCCATTGTGTGGGCATTGGACAACCTACGTTCCTACTTGTATGGTGCAAGAAACATTAAAATTTACACTGACCATCAACCCCTCACATTCGCGCTCGGAAATCGCAATCACAATGCCAAATTAAAAAGGTGGAAAGCACGTATAGAGGAATACAACCACGAGTTGATTTACACTCCTGGTAAATCAAACTATGTGGCTGATGCCTTATCAAGGATGAAATGTAGAATGGAAGACCAAGGAGGACTCCACGTGATGGCTGTTTGGAATGGTGACGACACGACTACAGAAACTGCTAGTGCAGGAGCAACTGACACATCAAGAACTATGACAGCCGCTAGAGGCTCCAATACTGAAACTGCTAGCGAAATTGAAACTGTTCACAGTGCCGAACAAGATGCTTCCGACCTTATCATTCACGTTGAAGCACCCCTGAACGTATTTAGGAATCAGATTGTGATCAGGGAAGGACGAGAACTTTTTAGTGTTGAGAATCCTCACGATGGGTACACCCGCCACTATGTGACTATAGATAGCATTGTCCACGACGCGCTAATAAGGGTATTGAAAGAACGGTTGAACCCAGCGGTAATTAACGGTATTAAAAATCCCGAAAATAGGCTGCAGCTCCTCCAAGAAGTATATCTCGAACATTTCCTTTATTATAAGATTAGAATAACGCAGAGATTAGTAGAGGATGTCGCGAATGAAGAAAGAATTTGCAGAATAATTGAGAAAGAGCACAGGAGAGCCCACAGGAATCCTGTGGAGAATAAAGGACAAATTTTGGAACGATACTATTTCCCCAGGATGGCAAGCTTGATAAGACATTTCACGAAAGCTTGCGAAGTGTGCCGGGTAAACAAATATGATAGGCATCCCTTCGTCCCAAAACTAAAGGATGCTCCTATCCCAAAACATCCTTGCGATATTTTACGCATCGATATCTTCGAGATTAGTGGTGAAAAATTTCTCAGCTGCATAGACAAATTCTCTAAATTTTCAAAATTCTTCCACATAAAGAATAAGTCCACTGTACTTTTACATAAAAAATTTGCAAAAATTATTCACTATTTTACAGTCCCACAGATGATAGTTACTGATAACGAAAGAGGCTTCGTCAGTCCTTTAGTCTCTAATTATGTTCGAGGGTTAGGAATTAGACTTTATCAAACTCCTATTCAACGGAGCGAAGTGAATGGGCAAGTCGAAAGACTTCACTCCATCGTTATTGAAATATACCGGTGTTTATAGAGAGAGATACCCAACACATCCCCAAAGGAATTGTTATACATAGCTGCCGATCGATATAACAATACAATTCATTCCATAACTAAGTACAAACCGAGCGATATATTTTTCAATAGGGTACAAAGAATAAATTATCAGGAATTAGCAAATTTTCAAAACAAAATTTTTAGCGAAGTGAGGAATCGGATGGAGAAGAATCAGGAATCCCGAAATACCCGATTGAAGGAAAAAAGGCAGGATCCTAAGAGGTATGCACAGGGGGACGTAGTGTATGTGAAGAACAAAGAAATTAAGGCAAAACAACGCCGACTTTATAAAAAAGAGGTTGTAGGCAGGGATAACAGGGTGACAGTAACCACGAACGATGGGAAAAGGATCCATAAGGCTCAAGTAAAAAATTTGTTAATATATATTCGCGGGCTCGAATATAAATCTAATTTATTCAAAAAACAAACGAAAAAAGAATTGTTTTATTTAAATATAATATAACAGTAATATTTAAACATAAAAAAATTGTTTTAATAATTTGTAAGTTGTAAATTCCAAAAAGAAAATTAAAATTTCCAAATATGGAAGCTATCTCTCAAGAACAAAAGTAGGTTATACATATGATATAAAAAAAGAGATCGAATTGTTAAAAGTTAAGAAAATATTAAAAGTTTGTTCTTGAAGATATGCTGTACTTGTAACGCTCTTCTTTCGACGAAGCTATCTGTCCTTTCGTAACTTGAATTTTTCCAAAATGAATAAAGTTGTTCGCATAAGTCATGTTTTCCTGCAATCAAGGACATAGAGCTCCCAGGAAAAGAATACGCGACAATGGCAAATGTTAGTTAAGCGCTGAAGCCACGATTTTTTTTAGATTATTTTGTTTTATATTAAGAGAAAATTGTGAATTTTTATTTGAAATTTTTGTCAAAATAGATTGCTTATAATTCCCTGCGCTTGCGGGTTCAATGTTAACAACTACAAAGCTTGAGGCCACTCCGATGAAGACGATCATCGAACTTCATCTCAGCCAGACGAAAATGCGTCTTAAACAATTGCAATTGGGTGCAAAATCGAGAACTCCTCGCTCTATAAATTGGATTGGATCGGCGTGGAAATGGGTAGCAGGATCCCCTGACGCCACTGATTGGGATTGTGTTCTGGGTAACCAAAATCAATTGGTCGACAACAACAATAACCAGATTTCCATTAATAGGAAAATTTTTAACGCCACGCAAGAAGCTATAAAGAGGGTTAACAACGTGGTTGATTTTGCAAATGACGTTGATAAAAACTTCAATGCGGAAAAGCTCGAAATTTTCTTGGCTAGCAAGGTTCTCATCCTAAAAGAGCAAATTTCAGAAATAGTCCGAGCTTGTCAGATGGCAAAAACTGGAATCGTAAACACCAATCTTCTAGACCAGGCCGAAACCAAGCAGGTTATATCTGAAGAAGAGGCGCTACGTTATCAAAATCTGGTAGAAGCAATGGAATATGCCAAGCCAACTATATATACGAATGGAACTATGCTCGTATATGTGCTCTCGGTGCCAAAGGTGAAGCCGGATAAATATCGACAAATACTGGTGAGGAGCACCTCGTCAGGAGGCAAACGTGTCGGTGTCCAGTACAAAAGATTGCTGATGAATACTGAAGAAACTTATGGTATTACTGGCGATTGCCTGTCTATCAACAACGCGACAATTTGTGAGGAGAGCCTGATAAAGAAGCTACCCGAAGAAGGATGTTTACCAAGATTGCTGAAAGGTGGCGATGCCAAATGCCAGTTTGAAACAGATAGTGATGAAGTCGTGGAGATGATTAACGGAAACACAATTTTTCTAACAAACTTCAATGGAACCGTCCGTGGCGGAAAAGAATCAAGACGCCTGGAGGGCTCCTTCCTCATACAGCTCAACAATGAAACAGTTCAAATTGGCAATCGAACTTTCGTCAGCACGGAGACCAAAAGCCTTCAAGCTTTACCATCGGTGCTGAGCAACATAACCAATGAGGGCCTTAAATTAAACCTAGAGTATGTTCATGACCTTAGCCTTGAAAATATCAATCGTCTCAGCAAGCTCGGCGACAAATTCCATGTTTCAACTGCGATAGAAGCTGCAATGTTACTCACCTTAGCTACGGCCTGCTATATAATCTGGAAACGAATAACGGTGAACATTAGAATCCCTGGCATGCATCAAAGCGCAACAATGAAGCAAGGCGAATCCTCTCCGAAAAAAACCAACGAAGTTCCTGCGGTGACCCATGTCGATCTGCGGGACGCAGACATTTAAGGAGGGAGGAGTTAACACGCCCGTAGCCGCCCCTGTCTTCACACCTGTCCCCAAGCAAGCATGAGCGCAGCATAGGTAAATGCGCCGAATCTGCTAACGTAGCGTCTGAATGCTTGCACGCGTATCCGGTGCAATACCGCTGCAGCGTGGGAACGTTACCGCGGCCAGGGAATACTGACGCAGTTAGTTTTAGGCCCAGCTTAGAATTTATAAGTTATGAATAGAGTTAGTCTTAAGTAGGACCTCGAGTTGTAAAAACATCTAATTAATTTGTGTGTAATAAATCTAAGTATTATCCAATTGTGTGTTTGATTCAGATAATGGATATGTAAGTATGCCGCTGTTGGCTGCGACTCAAATATTTTTTAATCGCAGTCCTTCCGACTGCGTTAACTGGCGCCCGAGCAGGGACCCTCTAAATGAGCGGGCTCCCAAAAATTGGAAAGACTTATTACAAAACTATAAGAGTAAATTAACAAATGTGAGAAAAATTGCTCAGCGATTCACGACCTTCGGGGGGACCCTCCTGGCAATGTAAAAGTGAACTAATATTGAAAAGTGGAAAGTAAACCAAAGCCTTCCGATGCAAATATAGTGGCCCTTGAAGGGAATTGTGCGAACATGGTGATATAAAAATTAAAACAAATAACTACGTATGTCTACATCCTGAGATTCCCAAGTGACCCTCCAGGATATAACAAAAGAAAAAGGTTTTGTGACCCCGAAGATCCTCAGACCTGATATGAAGAAATTATTGATTCAAATTAAAACAAAGAAATCCTTACGTCTCCATCCTGAGATTCCCAAGAGGACCCTCCATGATATACCAAAAGAAAAAGGTTCTGTGGCCCCGAAGACCCTCAGACCTAATATAAAGAATTGTACTTTATTCAAAATTCGCTTAAGAGCGATGATTGAACATGAGACAGAAGTTCCTTAATTAAAATATAATATTCACCATGATGTTCATAATCGGGTCACGGGGTACGCACATAGTGTACACCTATAAAATGAAAAATTATATTTTAATATATAAAAATAGTGATATTGTAAAATGTATTTGGCAAATTGCTGGGTGTCTTCGATTATGGCGACACAAGGTTCAACTCCTTGCCAACATTTACGAAAGTAATATTAAAAACGATGGCGACAAATTGTCGGAAAAATTTAAATTTGTAATCTTCGGCGAACTGGTGAGTGCTTTAATTAATTGTAGCACAAGGTTCGACTCCTTGCCAAGATTTATAAAACTGTATTTCAAAGCGTAAAATACGCAAAGCAATAAGCTGCTGTGCTGATGTTATTTTGCAACGCCTGTCCATGAATGATCGGATACGCCCTATCTAGGTGCACGTTGTCATTCACATGGGAACACGGCAACCATTTCCTGATTAAGGCAGCGCATTGTCGACTGGTTATGGTCAACGGTATCGGTATTGCATAGCAACAGCCGCCAAATGGTCAGATACGTCCTGACAGGGTGCACTCGTCGCTATTGACCATGGCAACAAAATTTGAAGTTGCATTGAATGGGCGGAAACCCGCATTCGTCAACTGGAACAAATGAATGCACTGACCGTGACCCCAGCTGAGATCCAATTGTGTGTGGCCAGTGAGTGAGGAAGATATGAAGGAAATAGGCAGGTTGCCAGACTCAGTTAGGGACCTCCAGGCATTCGAGGGAAACCCAGCCCAATACGTGTCCTGGGTGACATCAGTTGAGGGAATCTTAGACGACTACAAAATCGTCAGGATTAAACCAATTTATAGGGCAATCCTCAAGAGCATCAGCGGAAAGGTTAGGGGTAACGCTGATTTTGCTTTAATATCCCACAATATTTCGGAAGTCGACTGGGCAGGAATAAAAGGTTGCCTGTTGCTTCACTACGCTGATAAAAGGGACATCCGTACCCACGAGTATCAGCTGGGTCAGCTAACTCAGGGTAACTTGAAGTTGTCTAGACATTCAGAATTTGAATTTTTGGAGCCATCCTGTGCACGGTGGTATAAATAGGACCTCGGTGACTGTTCCGGTAAACGAAATGAATAAGGACAGTAATCCTCGTCCGTCGTTCTCGATTTCTCACCTGTTGGAAACAACCATAAGTTTGGATTTAGGCCGCAGAGTGGTTCCTTCCAGAATCGGCATTTCGCTCAAAGGACTGAAGCACCAAGGCCAGTGGTAAAAATGGAGGTGGACCCTTCTATACAGACGCGTCGGGCGAGCTTCTCAAACAGACCTCAACAAGGATTCCCATTCAAACGGAAATCCGGCTAAGACAACTAAGACTATGCGAATTTGGCTGAAGAGAATTTCGAAGATCAGGTGAATTTTATGACAGGAGCCTATCCAGCGTACCTTACATAGAGTACGTGGATAGCCAGGGCACTGTGTTGAAATTCTTTGTAGATACAGGTGCGAACAAAAATTTTATAAATTCATCTCTTTCCCTAAATAGCAAAAAGCTTGCAAAATCCTTTTTTGTAAATTCAGCCGGTGGACGCATTCAAATCAGCGAAGAAGTTAGCGGTAGATTTTTTGAGCGCGTAGGTAATAATACCTTGTTAACATACTACGTACTGCCAGGTCTTGAATCCTTTGGTGGCATCATTGGCGATGATACCCTAAAGGAATTAGAGGCAGTAATAGACCGGAAAGAAAACGTTCTGACCCTTAAACCAAATATAAAAATTCCCCTTCTAGAAAAAGTATCCAAGCAAATAATCAAATTTTAGACAGTAACCTTTCTAAGAATACCCAAGAAAAACTCCGCAAGATAATTGAAGACCATAAGCAACTATTTGACCCAATAAGCAATAAGGAAATCGTTAATACTATCGTGAAGGCAGAAATCAGGACTACTACTAACGAAGCGATTCACACAAAAAGCTATCCCTATCCTGCCTGCACGAGGGAGGAAGTTGAGAGGCAGATTGAGGAATTGCTTGAGAAAGGCGTCATACGTCCTTCAAAAAGTCCCTACAATTCCCCAATCTGGGTAGTCCCTAAAAAGCCAAAGCCCTCTGGCGAAAAACAATATAGGATGGTAATAGATTTCAAGCGCTTGAACGCTGTTACCGTCCCTGATACCTACCCGATCCCCGATATAAATTCTATATTTGCCAGCTTAGGTTCTGCAATATACTTTACTATGATTGCCTTGAATTCCGGATTTCATCAAGTTCCGATGAAGGAGTCTGATATACCGAAAACAGCGTTCTCAACAATGAGCGGAAAATACGAATTTTTGAGGCTTTAGTTGTTCTAAAGAATGCCCCTGCCATTTTCCAACGAATGACAGATGATGTGCTCAAGGAGTACACAGGGAAAATTTGCTATGTATACATTGATAACATAATCGTCTTTGGAAAAAATGAAGAGGAGCACCTAGAGAACGTTGGCACAATTTTTGCAACATTGTTGAGGGCAAACTTAAAGTCAAACTGGAAAAGACCCAATTCATGAAAACTAGTGTAGAATTCCTTGGATATGTTATCACACCCTATGGTATTAAACCTGATACAAAAGAAGTGAGTGCAATTCAAGGTCTAGAACCACCGGGTACGTTAAAGGATTTAAAGCGTTTCCTGGGAATGACGTCTTCGATCGAAAATTCATTCAGGACTATGCCAAAGTAGCCAAATCTTTGACTAATTTAACACGTGGAGAAAAGGCTCAAGTCAAGGCCGATCAATCGAAGAAAGTGACGATTGAGCTTGATACTGTCGCCTTGAAAGCGTTTGCTGATTTAAAAGAACTCCTTGTTAACTCTGATATTTTAGCTTTCCCACATTTCCAGAAACCCTTTAATTTAACCACAGATGCATCAGATTTTGCGATTGGTGCCGTGCTGTCCCAAGGTGAGGTTGGCAAGGATAAGCCAATTGCGTACATTTCCCGCTCATTAAGCAAGACGGAGGCAAATTATGCCACCAATGAGAAGGAAATGTTAGCCATTGTGTGGGCATTGGACAACCTACGTTCCTACTTGTATGGTGCAAGAAACATTAAAATTTACACTGACCATCAACCCCTCACATTCGCGCTCGGAAATCGCAATCACAATGCCAAATTAAAAAGATGGAAAGCACGTATAGAGGAATACAACCACGAGTTGATTTACACTCCTGGTAAATCAAACTATGTCGCTGATGCCTTATCAAGGATGAAATGTAGAATGGAAGACCAAGGAGGACTCCACGTGATGGCTGTTGGGAATGGTGACGACACGACTACAGAAACTGCTAGTGCAGGAGCAACTGACACATCAAGAACTATGACAGCCGCTAGAGGCTCCAATACTGAAACTGCTAGCGAAATTGAAACTGTTCACAGTGCCGAACAAGATGCTTCCGACCTTATCATTCACGTTGAAGCACCCCTGAACGTATTTAGGAATCAGATTGTGATCAGGGAAGGACGAGAACTTTTTAGTGTTGAGAATCCTCACGATGGGTACACCCGCCACTATGTGACTATAGATAGCATTGTCCACAACGCGCTAATAAGGGTATTGAAAGAACGGTTGAACCCAGCGGTAATTAACGGTATTAAAAATCCCGAAAATAGGCTGCAGCTCCTCCAAGAAGTATATCTCGAACATTTCCTTTATTATAAGATTAGAATAACGCAGAGATTAGTAGAGGATGTCGCGAATGAAGAAAGAATTTGCAGAATAATTGAGAAAGAGCACAGGAGAGCCCACAGGAATCCTGTGGAGAATAAAGGACAAATTTTGGAACGATACTATTTCCCCAGGATGGCAAGCTTGATAAGACATTTCACGAAAGCTTGCGAAGTGTGCCGGGTAAACAAATATGATAGGCATCCCTTCGTCCCAAAACTAAAGGATGCTCCTATCCCAAAACATCCTTGCGATATTTTACGCATCGATATCTTCGAGATTAGTGGTGAAAAATTTCTCAGCTGCATAGACAAATTCTCTAAATTTTCAAAATTCTTCCACATAAAGAATAAGTCCACTGTACTTTTACATAAAAAATTTGCAAAAATTATTCACTATTTTACAGTCCCACAGATGATAGTTACTGATAACGAAAGAGGCTTCGTCAGTCCTTTAGTCTCTAATTATGTTCGAGGGTTAGGAATTAGACTTTATCAAACTCCTATTCAACGGACCGAAGTGAATGGGCAAGTCGAAAGACTTCACTCCATCGTTATTGAAATATACCGGTGTTTATAGAGAGAGATACCCAACACATCCCCAAAGGAATTGTTATACATAGCTGCCGATCGATATAACAATACAATTCATTCCATAACTAAGTACAAACCGAGCGATATATTTTTCAATAGGGTACAAAGAATCAATTATCAGGAATTAGCAAATTTTCAAAACAAAATTTTTAGCGAAGTGAGGAATCGGATGGAGAAGAATCAGGAATCCCGAAATACCCGATTGAAGGAAAAAAGGCAGGATCCTAAGAGGTATGCACAGGGGGACGTAGTGTATGTAAAGAACAAAGAAATTAAGGCAAAACAACGCCGACTTTATAAAAAAGAGGTTGTAGGCAGGGATAACAGGGTGACAGTAACCACGAACGATGGGAAAAGGATCCATAAGGCTCAAGTAAAAAATTTGTTAATATATATTCGCGGCCTCGAATATAAATCTAATTTATTCAAAAAACAAACGAAAAAAGAATTGTTTTATTTAAATATAATATAACAGTAATATTTAAACATAAAAAAATTGTTTTAATAATTTGTAAGTTGTAAATTCCAAAAAGAAAATTAAAATTTCCAAATATGGAAGCTATCTCTCGAGAACAAAAGTAGGTTATACATATGATATAAAAAAAGAGATCGAATTGTTAAAAGTTAAGAAAATATTAAAAGTTTGTTCTTGAAGATATGCTGTACTTGTAACGCTCTTCTTTCGAGGAAGCTATCTGTCCTTTCGTAACTTGAATTTTTCCAAAATGAATAAAGTTGTTCGCATAAGTCATGTTTTCCTGCAATCAAGGACATAGAGTTCCCAGGAAAAGAATACGCGACAATGGCAAATGTTAGTTAAGCGCTGAAACCACGATTTTTTTTTAGATTATTTTATTTTATATTAAGAGAAAATTGTGAATTTTTATTTGAAATTTTTGTCAAAATAGATTGCTTATAATTCCCTGCGCTTGCGGGTTCAATGTTAACAACTACAAAGCTTGAGGCCACTCCGATGAAGACGATCATCGAACTTCATCTCAGCCAGACGAAAATGCGTCTTAAACAATTGCAATTGGGTACAAAATCGAGAACTCCTCGCTCTATAAATTGGATTGGATCGGCGTGGAAATGGGTAGCAGGATCCCCTGACGCCACTGATTGGGATTGTGTTCTGGGTAACCAAAATCAATTGGTCGACAACAACAATAACCAGATTTCCATTAATAGGAAAATTTTTAACGCCACGCAAGAAGCTATAAAGAGGGTTAACAACGTGGTTGATTTTGCAAATGACGTTGATAAAAACTTCAATGCGGAAAAGCTCGAAATTTTCTTGGCTAGCAAGGTTCTCATCCTAAAAGAGCAAATTTCAGAAATAGTCCGAGCTTGTCAGATGGCAAAAACTGGAATCGTAAACACCAATCTTCTAGACCAGGCCGAAACCAAGCAGGTTATATCTGAAGAAGAGGCGCTACGTTATCAAAATCTGGTAGAAGCAATGGAATATGCCAAGCCAACTATATATACGAATGGAACTATGCTCGTATATGTGCTCTCGGTGCCAAAGGTGAAGCCGGATAAATATCGACAAATACTGGTGAGGAGCACCTCGTCAGGAGGCAAACGTGTCGGTGTCCAGTACAAAAGATTGCTGATGAATACTGAAGAAACTTATGGTATTACTGGCGATTGCCTGTCTATCAACAACGCGACAATTTGTGAGGAGAGCCTGATAAAGAAGCTACCCGAAGAAGGATGTTTACCAAGATTGCTGAAAGGTGGCGATGCCAAATGCCAGTTTGAAACAGATAGTGATGAAGTCGTGGAGATGATTAACGGAAACACAATTTTTCTAACAAACTTCAATGGAACCGTCCGTGGCGGAAAAGAATCAAGACGCCTGGAGGGCTCCTTCCTCGAATAGCTCAACAATGAAACAGTTCAAATTGGCAATCGAACTTTCGTCAGCACGGAGACCAGAAGCCTTCAAGCTTTACCATCGGTGCTGAGCAACATAACCAATGAGGGCCTTAAATTAAACCTAGAGTATGTTTATGACTTTAGCCTTGAAAATATCAATCGTCTCAGCAAGCTCGGCGACAAATTCCATGTTTCAACTGCGATAGAAGCTGCAATGTTACTCACCTTAGCTACGGCCTGCTATATAATCTGGAAACGAATAACGGTGAACATTAGAATCCCTGGCATGCATCAAAGCGCATCAATGAAGCAAGGCGAATCCTCTCCGAAAAAAACCAACGAAGTTCCTGCGGTGACCCATGTCGATCTGCGGGACGCAGACATTTAAGGAGGGAGGAGTTAACACGCCCGTAGCCGCCCCTGTCTTCACACCTGTCCCCAAGCAAGCATGAGCGCAGCATAGGTAAATGCACCGAAATTGCTGACGTAGCGTCTGAATGCTTGCACGCGTATCCGGTGGAATACCGCTGCAGCGTGGGAACGGTACCGCGGCCAGGGAATGCTGACGCAGCACAGTGGCCGAAATACCCCATCTAGCGGCGCTTCAGCGAAATGTTAAAAGTCATAATATGGCAAACTTTATTATTTTTTTTTTGTTTTGTTCCTAATATTCGCACAGCTATGAGCATTCAAACTTGACACATGTTTCATCAAAGTTAACACATGTTTTTGAGCTTGTTTCAAGTGCAATTTTGTTAATAAGATTTGCGATTTTATTTTAATTAAAAGGTATGTATTAAATAAAAAAAATTGGTTTGTGATCTGTGATTGTATGTTTTAGTGCTTAACAGTTGAAAAAGAAAATGTCCTTTGTGAAAGTGTTTTTAGATATGAAATCCAATTTTGTGTGGAATAAAAGTAAGGTGGATTGGACTGGATTGGGTTCACTGTTTGCTTAGTTTGTTTAAATGGGTTGTTATCTATGTCAAGTTTAAATATAGGCTGCTGGTTTTTGCAAACTTTTTATTTTTTTCGTTTTTTAGTTACAATGGCAGAATTTAAACGCACCCTTTTTTAATATGGCATAGTGAACCAGTGCCAACAAAAAAAATTTTAATGGTTGAAAATCATGTATTTTCTAATATCATTGATCGCTCGAAATATAGCGAAGAGCAATACCGACAAATTCAAAAACAATTAAGAAATTTTATGAGCCAACTTGTACAAAAGTGGAAAGAAAGTCATAGAGTTTTGGCAGTGTTCGAAAAGCGAAATAAGATGTGGTTGGATGAAGACATTATTTTCCCTAATCCAGCCGTTGCCCAACGTAATGAGAAACCTTTTTCAGAGTGCACAAGTAAGACTCAAATAAAAAAAATTGCATCAATTGTCAATGAAACACCGAACGAAGAGTTAATGGTAGCAACGAGCGTGAGTCTTTACAAGGCTGGAAAAAGAAGCGCTTCACAGGTTGTTTCAAAGTTACGTTCGGAATCTGCAATAGCTCCAAAAATGTTTAAATCTGTAGATTCTGAAGCAAAAACCAATATTCCGTAAACACCTGAGGAAGCTTTAGCTCTTTATATTGATGGTGGATTCTCAAAAAGGTCATACAGACAAATGCAATCTGGTGCCAAAGAACGAAACGCCTATATTTATCCAAGCTACGATATTTTGGCTAAAACTAAAAGGGAGTGTTACCCCAGTGACATACATGTAACTGAACGTTCAGGTGAAGTTGGCTTGCAAAGTCTCGTAGACCATACTATTGGACGTATAATACAAGGTTTTTCAACAGCTTTTGAGGATCTCATGACTGTAGGCAATAATAACGATTCCATAAAAGCAATATTTAAATGGGGCTGTGACGGTAGCAGTGGGCACTCTACTTACCGTCAACGTTTCAGTATTTCTGATACTGGAACAATTTATGAGCATTTATTTGCTGTATGTATTGTTCCTTTAGAAATTAAAAAAGGACCCGCAATACTATGGCAAAATAACCGGCCTTCTTCAACTCGGTTCTGCAGACTCATTAAAATCATTTTTGAAATAGAGTCAGCGGATTTAGTTAGGGCTGAGATAGAAAATGTAAAAAGAGAAATTGCACAAATTCTGCCGACAAAATTAAGTTCTTTTGAAGGAACACACGAATTTCATTTGACCATGATCGATGGAAAAGTGTTTAATACCATAGCGGAGTCACCATCACTGGCTTGTGGAATTTGTGGTGCGACACCAAAATTGATGAACAATCTAAATTTAGTTCAACTGAGGCAGCCACAAAACCACTTGTACGAATATGGATTGTCGACACTTCATGCTTGGATACGGTGCTTCGAGTGTATAATTCATATCGCCTACAGAATACCCATAAAAAATTGACAAATACGTGGAGAAAATAAAGAAATTGCTGAACAAACCAAAACAAGAATTCAACTTGAACTAAGAAAAGAATTGGGTATTTTGGTGGACATTCCAACGACGGGTTCGGGGAATACAAATACTGGGAATACCGCCCGAATGTTTTTCGAGCAGCCAACCTTGGCCTCTATAGTAACTGGAGTAAAAATGGAACTTATAAAAAGGTTTGGTATAATATTGCGCACAATGGCATGTGGGTATGCAGTGAACGTAGAGGCTTTTCGCATATATGCCTGGGAAACAGCAAAAGATTTGTTTCCGAATACACTTGGTTTTATGTGCCTCAATCTGTACATAAAATATTAATACATGGAGTAGAAATTATTGAAAAAGTTTCGCTACCAATAGGAATGGAATTCAGAAGAGGCACTTGAGACAAGAAATAAAGATTTTCGCACTTATAGGCTGAACCACACGCGAAAAGACACGAGATTGCACACAATGGAAGACTTACTGCACGCTCTATTGGTTTCGTCGGATCCTTTTATTACATCTAAATCTAAACGCACCTCGAAATACTGGAAAAAAATACTTCCAAATAGATGATGAGGTCAAGCAGCTTCTTTTCAATATGAATGATATACCTGGCGGCCTTAATTCTGAAAGCTCCGACTCTGAATAGTTTTTTTCATTTGCACCTTAGATTCATCTAGTAGTTCCGAAACGGAATAAAAAACTTTTATTACTATTGTTATTACTACAGTTCTTTTTTTTTTTGGAATTATAATTAAATTTTTGTTATGAAAACAACAAAAATATATGAAGACTGCATATGGCCAAAAATAGTTATTTCAACGGAAAAAAAATTAAAAACAAAATAAATAAATAAATGTTTTAAAAAAAAAAACTGTTTTTAATATTAAAGTTTAATATATTTTCAGCCCAAAGGAATGTGAAACATTAAATATTTTAACTTTACGATGTGTTCCTGAATAAAATAAAAAAAGTCTAAAATATGAAAAAATGTTGCAACTTTCACAAAAAAAAAAAAAAATATAAATATATTTTTAAAAAACATTTTTTTTCTTTAGCATTGTAGCTTAATCTATTTTCAACTAAAAAAAAATATTACACAAACAAAAAAAATTTTTCCCTAAGCGCTATTAATTAAACGCCGCTAAATGAGCCTTTCGGCCACTGTGCGCAGTTAGTTTTAGGCCCAGCTTAGAATTTATAAGTTATGAATAGAGTTAGTCTTAAGTAGGACCTCGAGTTGTAAAGACATCTAATTAATTTGTGTGTAATAAATCTAAGTATTATCCAATTGTGTGTTTGATTCAGATAAAGGATACGTAAATATGCCGCTGTTGGCTGCGGCTAAAATATTTTTTTAATCGCAGTCCTTCTGCGTTAACTTATATATTAATATAAAAGTATGTAAATACATATATTTATTCTATTATTGATATACATATATATATATGTATGAAGTTGTAGTGGCAACCCGAATATTGTTTCACTTTCACTTATTTAACCATTTGTTATACACCTACGTTTTACCACCATTGAAAAAACCCTCATTAAGCTGAGACTAAGACTCCGCGTGTTTTATTTCTATGTTCATTTTAATACACCCCTCGGAAAGTAACATAAAACTAATTTCAAAATTTTCAGAAGATCGTAAAATTTTCCATCTAATATAAGTATTTAATATATTGACTACAGCCGATAGCCCTGGTAGCTTGTATTTGTAAATTATTTTGTAATTTTAATTACAAATAATGATAATAAGTAATAATAATAATTTGTATGTGTTAGTACACGATGCACAAGTTTTTAACAGGTTATAGGCCCATTCGATTCGAAGCCGATTTCGATTACTAAGAATTGTGCTGACAAAACTGTAAATAAAAATTAAATTAAATTTTCTCTAACAAATATTTTCAGTATGAGTAGTAACATACTCGAATATGCTATCGAAAAATTGGACGAAACCAATTTTGACAGTTGGTGCATCCAAATGAAAAATGCGCCAATACATTCGGAGTTATGGAAAATAGTGTCGTGCAGCCTACAGAAAACGGCAAATAATGCGAGAAATGAAACTCCAAAGATGAGAAGGCCTTGGCTACGATTGGTTTATTAGATAAACCTATCCAACTTAATCACATTAAAAAATGTAAAACATCTCAAGAATATATATACATATATATATGTATATATATATATATATATATATATATATATATATATATATATATATATATATATATATATATATATATATATATATATGTATATATATATATATAAATATATATATATATATATATATATATATATATATATATATATATATATATATATATATATATATATATATATATATACATATATATATAAAGGGTTTTTCAAAAAAAACGCTACAAAAGTAAATCGAGAGTGACAGCAAACGACGCCATATTTTTTCCCGCTCTTTTGACATTTCTCTTCAGTAAGGTTTGCCATTTCATCATGCAAAGACATACTAGTCAACAACGAGTCGAAATTATTAAAATTTACTACCGAAATACGGAGTCAGTCGCCCCAACTTTTAGAGCGCTACGTCCAATTTATGATGAGGCTCATTTCTGGCTGAATGGCTTCGTCAATAAGCAAAATATGCGTTATTGATTAGACAGCAATCCACACATACTCCATGAGTCATCATTGCTATCCCGAAAAAATTACGGTTTGGTGCGGTTTATGGGCCGGCGGCGTCATTGGGCCGTACTTCTTCCGTGATGATCAAGACCGGCACATTACTGTGAATGCGAATCGCTACCGTTCAATGATAACCGAATATTTTTGGCCCCAATTGGATAATATGGACTTGGAGGACATGTGGTTCCAACAGGACGGCGCCACAAGCCACACAGCGAATGCCACAATCAATTTACTGCAAACCAAGTTTGGTGAACGTGTTATCTCACGAAATGGCCCAGTCGATTCGCCGCCTCGGTCGTGCGATTTGACGCCGTTAGATTATTTCCTGTGGGGCTACGTCAAGTCTATGGTCTATGCCAACAAGCCAGTGACGATTGATGAACTTCGTACGAATATCAAACGTGAAATTGCAGCAGTATCGGCCGATTTATGCTTGAAAACCGTTGAAAATTGGGTTCAGCGTCTGGACTTCTGCAAGCGTGCCCGTGGTGGCCATGCAAAAGAAATCGAGTTCCATACATAATGGCATCGAACGTACTTTCACAGGAATAAAGAGTTGCATTGATATCTAAAACCGGTTTTGTTTATTTAAAAAAATTTTGTAACGCTGTTATTGAAAAACCCTATATATATATATATATATATATTATATATATATATATATATATATATATATATATATATATATATATATATATATATA
Source organism: Clusia tigrina (assembly GCA_920105625.2). Lineage (NCBI taxonomy): Eukaryota > Metazoa > Arthropoda > Insecta > Diptera > Clusiidae > Clusia > Clusia tigrina. Next base: position 147,868,998 of record OV050030.1, read on the forward strand.
TATATATATATATATATATATATATATATATATATATATATATATATATATATATATGACCCGGGCAAACGTTGTTTTGCCTTCAAATTTTATTTTCACTGCAAGTCTGGTTCCGTTGCAAAGTCATGGCGGATTGATATTTCGAAGAAGAATGAAAGGTGCACTAAATCGACATAGCAATTATTGTTCAAATACCGTTTACCGAAGCAGAAATAATGGATTTATTTATTTTTGATATCTGGGCCCGGTCCGCGTTGCTGGCCCCAAATTTTTCTTTTATTTTGAACTGCCTCTCGAAGAAAATCAAAATCAGTGTTTTTAGTTATTTATATAATAGAAAAAAATGTTTTATTCAAAAATCCAAAAATGAAAATTGTAATAACACACACAGTTTATGTTTTTTTTATATTTTATGTATTTTAAAATGTAAAAATTTAAATTTTTATAATTATAAATTATGTTTTACATATTTTATTTAAATTATAACTATATATTTACTGCAATGCTTTTTGATAAACTACGTTTTTGGTTTTGCCTTCATTAGCGAATACGAATAATGATGATGGGTTACCAACTCGTGAGCATCCAACGTATAGTTGTCCATGTGAGAAGCATGGTGTTTCAAGATTCAATCCACATACGCGTTTAAATGAAAACGGCATATCTGCGGGCATTATTGGTATACGTGGAATCAAAACGACTTCACCTTTGTACTTACCAGCTAATATAGTTGCTTCTATAATGTTATTTAATAATTTTTTTATGGCTAATCTTGTTCCATTACAAAGCCGTGATGGATTTAAATTGCGTAATAGAATTATTGGTACACCAACTTTTAACTGCAGCATGTGAGGTGGAGTTCCTGGCAAGTCAAGCGAATTTAAGAATTCAATTGGGTAATTAACAATTTCATCAGGATCATTAACACAATCAATGGATTTATATGTTTTTATTTCTCCGCTTATTTTATTTTGAATATCAACATTAATATCGCAAACATCTTTGTTTTTGGCTGCCAATATAGCGCGATCACTTAGCCATTGGTGATTGGTAAAATTGCGCTCAATATTGGGATATACACTTGAAATTAAGCCTTCTTTTGATTCTTTTAAAACACAACAATCTGCAGGCAATGTGATGAGTCCTGTTGCATTGTCCATAGCAATTTTGCCATTTCCAATATCCAATAATTGACGTGCAAATAAACGGGCTGATGCATGATTTTGTAATTGTATGCGCATATTTACCGTTAGTGAACATTTTTTAACATATCGCCACAAATGAGATGCTTTTAAACACGCATTTAGTTCATCTGCTGGTATTGATCGTGATATGACTGGCAAGGTTTGTCTAAAATCGCCTGCCAATAATATAAGAGCACCCCCAAATGGTTGTTGATTGCCACGTAAATCTTGCAATGTTCGATCCAATGCCTCTAGAGATTTTTTATGCGCCATTGTGCATGGAGTAGAAATTATTGAAAAAGTTTCGCTACCAATAGGAATGGAATTCAGAAGAGGCACTTGAGACAAGAAATAAAGATTTTCGCACTTATAGGCTGAACCACACGCGAAAAGACACGAGATTGCACACAATGGAAGACTTACTGCACGCTCTATTGGTTTCGTCGGATCCTTTTATTACATCTAAATCTAAACGCACCTCGAAATACTGGAAAAAAATACTTCCAAATAGATGATGAGGTCAAGCAGCTTCTTTTCAATATGAATGATATACCTGGCGGCCTTAATTCTGAAAGCTCCGACTCTGAATAGTTTTTTTCATTTGCACCTTAGATTCATCTAGTAGTTCCGAAACGGAATAAAAAACTTTTATTACTATTGTTATTACTACAGTTCTTTTTTTTTTGGAATTATAATTAAATTTTTGTTATGAAAACAACAAAAATATATGAAGACTGCATATGGCCAAAAATAGTTATTTCAACGGAAAAAAAATTAAAAACAAAATAAATAAATAAATGTTTTAAAAAAAAAAACTGTTTTTAATATTAAAGTTTAATATATTTTCAGCCCAAAGGAATGTGAAACATTAAATATTTTAACTTTACGATGTGTTCCTGAATAAAATAAAAAAAGTCTAAAATATGAAAAAATGTTGCAACTTTCACAAAAAAAAAAAAAATATAAATATATTTTTAAAAAACATTTTTTTTCTTTAGCATTGTAGCTTAATCTATTTTCAACTAAAAAAAAATATTACACAAACAAAAAAAATTTTTCCCTAAGCGCTATTAATTAAACGCCGCTAAATGAGCCTTTCGGCCACTGTGCGCAGTTAGTTTTAGGCCCAGCTTAGAATTTATAAGTTATGAATAGAGTTAGTCTTAAGTAGGACCTCGAGTTGTAAAGACATCTAATTAATTTGTGTGTAATAAATCTAAGTATTATCCAATTGTGTGTTTGATTCAGATAAAGGATACGTAAATATGCCGCTGTTGGCTGCGGCTAAAATATTTTTTTAATCGCAGTCCTTCTGCGTTAACTTATATATTAATATAAAAGTATGTAAATACATATATTTATTCTATTATTGATATACATATATATATATGTATGAAGTTGTAGTGGCAACCCGAATATTGTTTCACTTTCACTTATTTAACCATTTGTTATACACCTACGTTTTACCACCATTGAAAAAACCCTCATTAAGCTGAGACTAAGACTCCGCGTGTTTTATTTCTATGTTCATTTTAATACACCCCTCGGAAAGTAACATAAAACTAATTTCAAAATTTTCAGAAGATCGTAAAATTTTCCATCTAATATAAGTATTTAATATATTGACTACAGCCGATAGCCCTGGTAGCTTGTATTTGTAAATTATTTTGTAATTTTAATTACAAATAATGATAATAAGTAATAATAATAATTTGTATGTGTTAGTACACGATGCACAAGTTTTTAACAGGTTATAGGCCCATTCGATTCGAAGCCGATTTCGATTACTAAGAATTGTGCTGACAAAACTGTAAATAAAAATTAAATTAAATTTTCTCTAACAAATATTTTCAGTATGAGTAGTAACATACTCGAATATGCTATCGAAAAATTGGACGAAACCAATTTTGACAGTTGGTGCATCCAAATGAAAAATGCGCCAATACATTCGGAGTTATGGAAAATAGTGTCGTGCAGCCTACAGAAAACGGCAAATAATGCGAGAAATGAAACTCCAAAGATGAGAAGGCCTTGGCTACGATTGGTTTATTAGATAAACCTATCCAACTTAATCACATTAAAAAATGTAAAACATCTCAAGAATATATATACATATATATATGTATATATATATATATATATATATATATATATATATATATATATATATATATATATGTATATATATATATATATATATATATATATATATATATATATATATATATATATATATATATATATATATATATAAAGGGTTTTTCAAAAAAAACGCTACAAAAGTAAATCGAGAGTGACAGCAAACGACGCCATATTTTTTCCCGCTCTTTTGACATTTCTCTTCAGTAAGGTTTGCCATTTCATCATGCAAAGACATACTAGTCAACAACGAGTCGAAATTATTAAAATTTACTACCGAAATACGGAGTCAGTCGCCCCAACTTTTAGAGCGCTACGTCCAATTTATGATGAGGCTCATTTCTGGCTGAATGGCTTCGTCAATAAGCAAAATATGCGTTATTGATTAGACAGCAATCCACACATACTCCATGAGTCATCATTGCTATCCCGAAAAAATTACGGTTTGGTGCGGTTTATGGGCCGGCGGCGTCATTGGGCCGTACTTCTTCCGTGATGATCAAGACCGGCACATTACTGTGAATGCGAATCGCTACCGTTCAATGATAACCGAATATTTTTGGCCCCAATTGGATAATATGGACTTGGAGGACATGTGGTTCCAACAGGACGGCGCCACAAGCCACACAGCGAATGCCACAATCAATTTACTGCAAACCAAGTTTGGTGAACGTGTTATCTCACGAAATGGCCCAGTCGATTCGCCGCCTCGGTCGTGCGATTTGACGCCGTTAGATTATTTCCTGTGGGGCTACGTCAAGTCTATGGTCTATGCCAACAAGCCAGTGACGATTGATGAACTTCGTACGAATATCAAACGTGAAATTGCAGCAGTATCGGCCGATTTATGCTTGAAAACCGTTGAAAATTGGGTTCAGCGTCTGGACTTCTGCAAGCGTGCCCGTGGTGGCCATGCAAAAGAAATCGAGTTCCATACATAATGGCATCGAACGTACTTTCACAGGAATAAAGAGTTGCATTGATATCTAAAACCGGTTTTGTTTATTTAAAAAAATTTTGTAACGCTGTTATTGAAAAACCCTATATATATATATATAAATATATATATATATATATATATATATATATATATATATATATATATATATATATATATATATATATATATATATATATATATATATATATATATATATATATATATATATATATATATATATATATATATATATATATATATATATATATATATGACCCGGGCAAACGTTGTTTTGCCTTCAAATTTTATTTTCACTGCAAGTCTGGTTCCGTTGCAAAGTCATGGCGGATTGATATTTCGAAGAAGAATGAAAGGTGCACTAAATCGACATAGCAATTATTGTTCAAATACCGTTTACCGAAGCAGAAATAATGGATTTATTTATTTTTGATATCTGGGCCCGGTCCGCGTTGCTGGCCCCAAATTTTTCTTTTATTTTGAACTGCCTCTCGAAGAAAATCAAAATCAGTGTTTTTAGTTATTTATATAATAGAAAAAAATGTTTTATTCAAAAATCCAAAAATGAAAATTGTAATAACACACACAGTTTATGTTTTTTTTATATTTTATGTATTTTAAAATGTAAAAATTTAAATTTTTATAATTATAAATTATGTTTTACATATTTTATTTAAATTATAACTATATATTTACTGCAATGCTTTTTGATAAACTACGTTTTTGGTTTTGCCTTCATTAGCGAATACGAATAATGATGATGGGTTACCAACTCGTGAGCATCCAACGTATAGTTGTCCATGTGAGAAGCATGGTGTTTCAAGATTCAATCCACATACGCGTTTAAATGAAAACGGCATATCTGCGGGCATTATTGGTATACGTGGAATCAAAACGACTTCACCTTTGTACTTACCAGCTAATATAGTTGCTTCTATAATGTTATTTAATAATTTTTTTATGGCTAATCTTGTTCCATTACAAAGCCGTGATGGATTTAAATTGCGTAATAGAATTATTGGTACACCAACTTTTAACTGCAGCATGTGAGGTGGAGTTCCTGGCAAGTCAAGCGAATTTAAGAATTCAATTGGGTAATTAACAATTTCATCAGGATCATTAACACAATCAATGGATTTATATGTTTTTATTTCTCCGCTTATTTTATTTTGAATATCAACATTAATATCGCAAACATCTTTGTTTTTGGCTGCCAATATAGCGCGATCACTTAGCCATTGGTGATTGGTAAAATTGCGCTCAATATTGGGATATACACTTGAAATTAAGCCTTCTTTTGATTCTTTTAAAACACAACAATCTGCAGGCAATGTGATGAGTCCTGTTGCATTGTCCATAGCAATTTTGCCATTTCCAATATCCAATAATTGACGTGCAAATAAACGGGCTGATGCATGATTTTGTAATTGTATGCGCATATTTACCGTTAGTGAACATTTTTTAACATATCGCCACAAATGAGATGCTTTTAAACACGCATTTAGTTCATCTGCTGGTATTGATCGTGATATGACTGGCAAGGTTTGTCTAAAATCGCCTGCCAATAATATAAGAGCACCCCCAAATGGTTGTTGATTGCCACGTAAATCTTGCAATGTTCGATCCAATGCCTCTAGAGATTTTTTATGCGCCATTGTGCATGGAGTAGAAATTATTGAAAAAGTTTCGCTACCAATAGGAATGGAATTCAGAAGAGGCACTTGAGACAAGAAATAAAGATTTTCGCACTTATAGGCTGAACCACACGCGAAAAGACACGAGATTGCACACAATGGAAGACTTACTGCACGCTCTATTGGTTTCGTCGGATCCTTTTATTACATCTAAATCTAAACGCACCTCGAAATACTGGAAAAAAATACTTCCAAATAGATGATGAGGTCAAGCAGCTTCTTTTCAATATGAATGATATACCTGGCGGCCTTAATTCTGAAAGCTCCGACTCTGAATAGTTTTTTTCATTTGCACCTTAGATTCATCTAGTAGTTCCGAAACGGAATAAAAAACTTTTATTACTATTGTTATTACTACAGTTCTTTTTTTTTTTGGAATTATAATTAAATTTTTGTTATGAAAACAACAAAAATATATGAAGACTGCATATGGCCAAAAATAGTTATTTCAACGGAAAAAAAATTAAAAACAAAATAAATAAATAAATGTTTTAAAAAAAAAAACTGTTTTTAATATTAAAGTTTAATATATTTTCAGCCCAAAGGAATGTGAAACATTAAATATTTTAACTTTACGATGTGTTCCTGAATAAAATAAAAAAAGTCTAAAATATGAAAAAATGTTGCAACTTTCACAAAAAAAAAAAAAATATAAATATATTTTTAAAAAACATTTTTTTTCTTTAGCATTGTAGCTTAATCTATTTTCAACTAAAAAAAAATATTACACAAACAAAAAAAATTTTTCCCTAAGCGCTATTAATTAAACGCCGCTAAATGAGCCTTTCGGCCACTGTGCGCAGTTAGTTTTAGGCCCAGCTTAGAATTTATAAGTTATGAATAGAGTTAGTCTTAAGTAGGACCTCGAGTTGTAAAGACATCTAATTAATTTGTGTGTAATAAATCTAAGTATTATCCAATTGTGTGTTTGATTCAGATAAAGGATACGTAAATATGCCGCTGTTGGCTGCGGCTAAAATATTTTTTTAATCGCAGTCCTTCTGCGTTAACTTATATATTAATATAAAAGTATGTAAATACATATATTTATTCTATTATTGATATACATATATATATATGTATGAAGTTGTAGTGGCAACCCGAATATTGTTTCACTTTCACTTATTTAACCATTTGTTATACACCTACGTTTTACCACCATTGAAAAAACCCTCATTAAGCTGAGACTAAGACTCCGCGTGTTTTATTTCTATGTTCATTTTAATACACCCCTCGGAAAGTAACATAAAACTAATTTCAAAATTTTCAGAAGATCGTAAAATTTTCCATCTAATATAAGTATTTAATATATTGACTACAGCCGATAGCCCTGGTAGCTTGTATTTGTAAATTATTTTGTAATTTTAATTACAAATAATGATAATAAGTAATAATAATAATTTGTATGTGTTAGTACACGATGCACAAGTTTTTAACAGGTTATAGGCCCATTCGATTCGAAGCCGATTTCGATTACTAAGAATTGTGCTGACAAAACTGTAAATAAAAATTAAATTAAATTTTCTCTAACAAATATTTTCAGTATGAGTAGTAACATACTCGAATATGCTATCGAAAAATTGGACGAAACCAATTTTGACAGTTGGTGCATCCAAATGAAAAATGCGCCAATACATTCGGAGTTATGGAAAATAGTGTCGTGCAGCCTACAGAAAACGGCAAATAATGCGAGAAATGAAACTCCAAAGATGAGAAGGCCTTGGCTACGATTGGTTTATTAGATAAACCTATCCAACTTAATCACATTAAAAAATGTAAAACATCTCAAGAATATATATACATATATATATGTATATATATATATATATATATATATATATATATATATATATATATATATATATATGTATATATATATATATATATATATATATATATAATATATATATATATATATATATATATATATATATATATAAAGGGTTTTTCAAAAAAAACGCTACAAAAGTAAATCGAGAGTGACAGCAAACGACGCCATATTTTTTCCCGCTCTTTTGACATTTCTCTTCAGTAAGGTTTGCCATTTCATCATGCAAAGACATACTAGTCAACAACGAGTCGAAATTATTAAAATTTACTACCGAAATACGGAGTCAGTCGCCCCAACTTTTAGAGCGCTACGTCCAATTTATGATGAGGCTCATTTCTGGCTGAATGGCTTCGTCAATAAGCAAAATATGCGTTATTGATTAGACAGCAATCCACACATACTCCATGAGTCATCATTGCTATCCCGAAAAAATTACGGTTTGGTGCGGTTTATGGGCCGGCGGCGTCATTGGGCCGTACTTCTTCCGTGATGATCAAGACCGGCACATTACTGTGAATGCGAATCGCTACCGTTCAATGATAACCGAATATTTTTGGCCCCAATTGGATAATATGGACTTGGAGGACATGTGGTTCCAACAGGACGGCGCCACAAGCCACACAGCGAATGCCACAATCAATTTACTGCAAACCAAGTTTGGTGAACGTGTTATCTCACGAAATGGCCCAGTCGATTCGCCGCCTCGGTCGTGCGATTTGACGCCGTTAGATTATTTCCTGTGGGGCTACGTCAAGTCTATGGTCTATGCCAACAAGCCAGTGACGATTGATGAACTTCGTACGAATATCAAACGTGAAATTGCAGCAGTATCGGCCGATTTATGCTTGAAAACCGTTGAAAATTGGGTTCAGCGTCTGGACTTCTGCAAGCGTGCCCGTGGTGGCCATGCAAAAGAAATCGAGTTCCATACATAATGGCATCGAACGTACTTTCACAGGAATAAAGAGTTGCATTGATATCTAAAACCGGTTTTGTTTATTTAAAAAAATTTTGTAACGCTGTTATTGAAAAACCCTATATATATATATATAAATATATATATATATATATATATATATATATATATATATATATATATATATATATATATATATATATATATATATATATATATATATATATATATATATATATATATATATATATATATATATATATATATATATATATATATATATATATATATATATATATATGACCCGGGCAAACGTTTGTGTTTTGCCTTCAAATTTTATTTTCACTGCAAGTCTGGTTCCGTTGCAAAGTCATGGCGGATTGATATTTCGAAGAAGAATGAAAGGTGCACTAAATCGACATAGCAATTATTGTTCAAATACCGTTTACCGAAGCAGAAATAATGGATTTATTTATTTTTGATATCTGGGCCCGGTCCGCGTTGCTGGCCCCAAATTTTTCTTTTATTTTGAACTGCCTCTCGAAGAAAATCAAAATCAGTGTTTTTAGTTATTTATATAATAGAAAAAAATGTTTTATTCAAAAATCCAAAAATGAAAATTGTAATAACACACACAGTTTATGTTTTTTTTATATTTTATGTATTTTAAAATGTAAAAATTTAAATTTTTATAATTATAAATTATGTTTTACATATTTTATTTAAATTATAACTATATATTTACTGCAATGCTTTTTGATAAACTACGTTTTTGGTTTTGCCTTCATTAGCGAATACGAATAATGATGATGGGTTACCAACTCGTGAGCATCCAACGTATAGTTGTCCATGTGAGAAGCATGGTGTTTCAAGATTCAATCCACATACGCGTTTAAATGAAAACGGCATATCTGCGGGCATTATTGGTATACGTGGAATCAAAACGACTTCACCTTTGTACTTACCAGCTAATATAGTTGCTTCTATAATGTTATTTAATAATTTTTTTATGGCTAATCTTGTTCCATTACAAAGCCGTGATGGATTTAAATTGCGTAATAGAATTATTGGTACACCAACTTTTAACTGCAGCATGTGAGGTGGAGTTCCTGGCAAGTCAAGCGAATTTAAGAATTCAATTGGGTAATTAACAATTTCATCAGGATCATTAACACAATCAATGGATTTATATGTTTTTATTTCTCCGCTTATTTTATTTTGAATATCAACATTAATATCGCAAACATCTTTGTTTTTGGCTGCCAATATAGCGCGATCACTTAGCCATTGGTGATTGGTAAAATTGCGCTCAATATTGGGATATACACTTGAAATTAAGCCTTCTTTTGATTCTTTTAAAACACAACAATCTGCAGGCAATGTGATGAGTCCTGTTGCATTGTCCATAGCAATTTTGCCATTTCCAATATCCAATAATTGACGTGCAAATAAACGGGCTGATGCATGATTTTGTAATTGTATGCGCATATTTACCGTTAGTGAACATTTTTTAACATATCGCCACAAATGAGATGCTTTTAAACACGCATTTAGTTCATCTGCTGGTATTGATCGTGATATGACTGGCAAGGTTTGTCTAAAATCGCCTGCCAATAATATAAGAGCACCCCCAAATGGTTGTTGATTGCCACGTAAATCTTGCAATGTTCGATCCAATGCCTCTAGAGATTTTTTATGCGCCATTGTGCATTCATCCCATATAATAATCTTGCACTGTTGAAGTACCTTTGCCATCCCAGATGTTTTTGAAATATTACATGTTGGTGTTTCGGTCAGTTGCATATTCAATGGTAATTTTAACACATAATGTGCCGTTCTTCCACCATCTAATAGGGTAGCAGCAATTCCCGATGAGGCTATAGCCAACGCAATATTACCGCCAGACCGTATTTTTGCCAAAATTATCGAAATTAGATAAGTTTTACCAGTACCACCTGGAGCATCTAGAAAATAAATTTCACCAGTTCCTGCATGGTCAGTTTTCATAATAGTGTCGTAGACGTGTTTTTGCTGTTTATTTAAGTTTGGTAAATTATGCTGAACAAATGTGTTTAATGCATTGGCATCGTAATTTTGTTCACGTTGTATTTCACTATTAACAGCATCCATTGGAGATGTCATTCCCAATGTATTCAAAGTTTTATTCACCATTACTAAACAAATATCCTCAATGTATATTAATGCTTGATTATACATCTGAGAGTATTCTAATCCTGGACTTGCAGTTGCATTACGCGCTTGATATAAAATGTCATCTGTCATTGCATTTTTATATTTTTCCCACAGTTCTAAAGGTTTTGATGGACCGCATGTTGATATTATAATTGCTAATAATATACGAATTTGATATGGAGAAGCAGCCAGTGAGGCATCGGCAAGTGAATTTTCCCAATGGTCATCGTTCTCGAGTAAATTTAATTTTTGGCAGGCGTCCCGATATGATTCACACAATATATTATTTATGGTTTTCAAATTTTGAAATGATGTCGGACCACGTATATGAATCAAAAGGAAACGCAAGTAATAGCATTCATCATTATTTGGATGTACAGTGTATAGTCGACCTAAAGCATCACTTGAAAATACATTTGGGTGGTCAGCTACTATTTTCCCTTGTTTGCGACGATGGAATTGTTTTGTGTATACATTCCATGTAAAATATCGCGGAACCTCATTATACAGTAGCGTCTTAGCGAAGTCGTCAATTTGGCACAATGAAAAAAATGCAGTCAATGTTGTTGCTGGTGGTTGTGCTGCTCGCTCGATCACATTTTCCGCTGTAAAATATACTCGCAGTCCATTTTCTAAATGAACTGCCAAATGAACTACAGTCGGATAACTCTCATGAATTGGAAAAGAGAATATGCTCCAAACTGCTTCGTTGCTGCTAATGTATTTTCACATTTGCTATTGTGTGATTTCATCTAGCTTATCTTCAGGTGCCACTCCATAAATGGCCATATCACTGCCTTTCTTCACATATTTACAAATATATTTGATTGATTTAACGGAATTGAGATATTCAACGTTTATATGTGCTTTATATATTTTCGATAATAATGGTGAATATGGCACTACCCATCTATTATCAATCTCGATATCAATGTTTCGTACTTTTAATGTAATGGATCTACCATTGTTATCTGGTGAACGTCGGCGATATTGAGGGTATCCATCATTGCCTGTTATTGTTTCTGGAATCAATTGTCTTGGATATCGCTTAGAACACTTGCCATTAATCATGCATGGTGAATGCATATTAAATGCACCACATGGGCCATGTATCATATTCTTCGTTATTATTTCGAACAATTCTCGATCAATAGTGGGGTCTGGGATTTCAGCAGAAATAATATTATCGATTTCGTTTGGCTGAATTTGATCAACACACCAAATTAGAATATGAGCATGTGGCAATCCTCTTTTCTGCCATTCGATCTAATACATCCAGCAACGAACTAAGCCAAAAACATTTGATTTTACAATTAAATCCATCAGAGACTTTAATTTCTGCTTAAATACGCGTGCTGTGATGTCATGACGATCAGTTTGCGATTGTCCTGGCAATAAACATTTTTTAATTTCATTCCAAATAGGGTTACAAGTAAATGTGATGAATAAATCAGGACGACCATAATTGCGAACGTATGTCATAGCATCTTGTGAATATTCATACATATGACGTGGGCTGCCGGTATAAGTAGCTGGTAGAATTTTTAATCGACCAAGATCATTTAAATTGCCATCATTATTAATTGCATCACGTAGATGAATATATTCCTCCGATCGTAATTGACGTTGATTTAGGCGAATAAATGATAGCCGCTCTGATTCTATTTTTGCATACATATCTACAACATACTGATGATACAGTTAGCGGCATTTCAAAATATGATTTTCCATATTCTCCCGAATCATGAGTCTGTACGCATAGTAATTCATGCTAATTATCTTTTTATTTGTTTCACCTATAATAAATAACCAATATAAATAAAATTTTTGTGCGCAATAAAATTTTTTAAAATTTACCAGTAGTTGGGTTTAACATTTTTAATTGAAAATGGTAGCCATCTTCTCCTTGCCAAAACAGTATTGGATATTGGAGCGCATCATATGAGCGATGTGTTTCAGGTACTCGTTGCAATTGATCATTTCTTCGATGTAAAATTATATCTCTTGGCTCGAACTGATCACCAACAATTACAATAGCAACTTCATTTATTGTTGGTGCATTGAATCGTCGTGGATGCTCACCTACCGGTGTTTTATCAGCTTTTATAACTATTTTGTGATTATCGGATGGCATTCGGTCTATTGCAACTATAAATAATTTCACCAATTCGTTATGCTGATGGAATAAATTTTGTAATGATTCTACAATGTTGCGGCGTAGTCCCGTAGCAATTGCACATCTGGTGGTGACTTCTGTTTCAGAATTGCCAAGGAAATATATCTGCAAAAATGTGTATTCTTTATCAGGAATAGGCAATAAGGATCCTGCTTTATGATATATTTGTCCTTGTACTTTAAATGTTGGCATGAAACTTCCACTAACTATATTGTCAGCACCAAATGACGTCATTTGAAAGCAATTATTATAACCTCGTATATGGATTAGGAAATGTTTTGATTGTGGTGTTGTTCCAGACACCAATGAAAGTAATGGTTCCGGTGGTTGGCTTAGTTCTGGGAGCTTTACTTTGCCATTTGCGCAACATAAGCCAGGTGTTTCCTTTTTATATTTAAATGATTTGCAATGGACACATAATTGATCCATGCTACCGATATTGATATTGGGATGTACATTATAATCAATTGTCGGATCGTAATTAAATGCAAGACGCATAAAAGAAATGCGATTGGTATTGTGTATTGCTGCTCTGGAGGCTCTACTCGCAGCACGTTGCTCTTCGTTCCGTATTTCGCGATTTTCTTGTGAAGAATTTTGGCGTAAAAGTGACATTCGATTCCTGGCTTGTTCATTGTCTTCTGCGCGCTCCTCTTGTGTCTGCGGTGAGCGCAGCACACTCATATGATTTGTGTGCCGTGCACGGCGACCAATATTTGCACGTAGGCGTGGCATTTTGTACTGCAATATACGTTTTTTATGATTTATTTATTTTTTGTTTGTTATTGTTGGGGTAGGGAGGCTGCCCTTTGTTGTCTTACCTGTTGCTTGTTTACTTTCTTCAATAGCTTTCAATAACACAATTAATTTACTTTCACTAACACCTTGTGTTAATTTATAAAAATGTATGTAATATTGAATTTAAATAAATTAAACTTCAATTTAATAAGTTATTTTTTTTCGTTTGACTCCCACGCACTTTTCACGAAAAGAGATTATGTATGAGTCGGTGTCGGGATACTTAACGCCGCCACACGCCGATTAAGCACCCAACGCCTTCAGCGAAACATAACATAGGCTTATCGCGCAAATAGAGTTTAAAAAATAGTGATATTTATTTTTTTCACGAAAAGATGTTAGGTTTGAGTCGGTATCGGGATAATTAACGCCACTACACGCTGATTAAGGACCCAACGCCTTCAGCGAAACACAGCATAGGCTTATCGCGCTAATCTCTATCGGGCAAAACACAAAAAAACTAAATATTGCGCCATCTGTCGGACGAACAGAAACACTACTCATGGCCAATAGAGCATGCATATAAAATGTGGTCAAAATCGGTCCAGTAGTTTTTGAGTTACGGTGTAAAAACACAAAAAAACTAAATATTGCGCCATCTGTCTGACAAACTTCAAACTACACAGAAACACTACTCATGGCCAACAGAGCATGCATATAAAATTTGGTCAAAATCGGTCCAGTAGTTTTTGAGTTACGGTGCAAAAGCACAAAAAAACTAAATATTGCGCCATCTGTCTGACGAACTTCAAACTACACAGAAACACTACTCATGGCCAATAGAGCATGCATACAAAATTTGGTCAAAATCGGTCCAGTAGTTTTTGAGTTACGGTGCAAAAGCACAAAAAACTAAATATTGCGCCATCTGTCGGACGAACTTCAAACTACACAGAAACACTACTCATGGCGCATAGAGCATGCATATAAAATTTGGTCAAAATCGGTCCAGTAGTTTTTGAGTTTAGCGATCACGAACATACACGTAATTTTTATAATGTAGAGAAGAGATATACGAGGTGTGATCAAAAAATCACCGTTATTGTGTGATCAAAAAATAAAGTATTTATTTATTCATCAACAACTATCTTGTCTCCTTCAAAGTAATTCTTCTCAGATATAATACACTTATGCCAGCGTTTTTTCCAATCCTCGAAACACTTCTGAAACGCTGTTTTTGGTATCGCCAACAGCTCCTGTTTCGATTTTTCTTTTATCTCCTCAATCGTAGCAAAACGCTTTCCTTTCATCGGTGTCTTCAGTTTTGGAAAGAGGAAAAAGTCAGCGGGGGCCATGTCCGATGAATACGGTGGTTGAGGCATGATAACGGTTTTAACGTATGTATATATAGTGTTACGAAATTGCCCTCATGACAATTTATTCAGTTACGAAATTGCCCTCGTGACAATTTACTCTAACTCTCTGTATTCGGATTCGTACCACTGGATCGTGTAGTAATTAAACAATCGCTGGTTAAATTAAAATTACTAACTTTATTTAATTAGGATTAAAGTTTACTTTGTTACAATTTGCAGTTTATTTCACAATTCATTAATCACTTTATTTAATAAGTAATTTCTTCACTTTGCCAATAACAATTACAAATACTGCTGCTTCGATTTATAATGCACGATGTACACACTGTTACGATTTCTGTTCGAATGAATTCGACTTTGCACAGTCTTCTGCTTTTATACTTTAAAATTGTTGAGGTAGAAACTTCTACAATACACTAGAAGTTTCTGGATCTTTCGAGAACTTTACATACACCTCAAAGGAAGTTCTTACTTTCGAGAAAATTCTTTACACCACTATCTCTATAACGAAAGAAGCTTTTATTGGAATAGATTGCGTCTTGAATAATTGACACACAGGGTGGTGCACTCATTCTCAATCTCCAGATGGGATCCTAAATGTTGGCAATCATGTTTCACTGGTATGCAATCAGGTTTCACTGCCCTCCGCCTAATCTTTTTCGTCCCGAACAAGGATAGTACTGCAACCTTTATAAGGAGATAGCCTCTCCAAATGAACGACTTCCAATTTGCTCCTGACATTTCTCGCCAACTGGATGCGGTATACTACATCGTTGATCCGGTTTATCATCTTCTAAGGACCTTCCCAGTGTGTTTGCAGTTTTGGCGATAATCCCTTTTTCCTTTGCGGATTATGAAGCATAACTAGCTGCCCTTCCTGAAATCCCTTAGAGTTTGCTCGTACATCATATCTGGCTTTCATTTTATCACTCATCAGTTGTGTGTGCTTTCTGATGTTTCCATGAATTCCATTCAACTGTCGTTGTTTGTCAGCTACATAACTGCTACATGAAACTTCAGTAGATGAGTAGGCACCGAATTTCAGATCTGCAGGTAATCTTATGTCACAACCGAAAATAGCCTTAGCTTGTGTTGTAGATTTTGTATCGTGAGTTGCCGATCGGTATGCCATTAAGAACAGGGATATGTGTTGGTCCCAATCTTTCTGGTTTCTGTCCACGGCTTTCCTTAGGTGTTCCTCAAGTGTACGATTAAATCTTGCAACCATTCCATCGGATTGCTGGTGCAAGTTGTACGAGTTTTGCGTTTGCCCATCAATTCACTCATTTCCCTGAATATCGTTGACTCGAAATTTCTGCCTTGATCCGAGTGCAACTCAAGAAAATTGT
Source organism: Clusia tigrina (assembly GCA_920105625.2). NCBI lineage: Eukaryota > Metazoa > Arthropoda > Insecta > Diptera > Clusiidae > Clusia > Clusia tigrina. The sequence continues at coordinate 147,885,552 of OV050030.1, forward strand.
TGATAAATGCATCTGCAACGGTCTTAGCTTCTTCATCGGGGATTGGATATACTTATGTCCATTTACTAAAGTAATCGATTACGCCGAGAACATATTTGTTGCCTGAATCACTAATTGGAAACGGACCTGCTATTTCCATTGAAATAAGCTCTAATGGCGCTCCCACGTAGTATAAATGCATCTTCCCCTGACTGCGACGGCTCGGTCGCTTGGCAGCTGTACATTTTTCACAAGCACTAATCCAGTCAACTACCGATTGCTAGCAACCAACCCAATAAAATCGTGTTTTAATTTTCTCGACTGTTATTGTTATTTCCAAATGTTCTCCGCTTGGTCCCCTATGGTATTCCTTGAGAATTTCGCTTATTCTTGCCTTGGGTACTACAATCAAGTTCTTCGTGGTTTTTCCATCTTCGCTCTCCCACAGACGAAATACCTTGCAGTTTTAAGCTATTCCATTGAGCCCAATATGCTTTAGTGATGGGACTTTTAGTCGAGATTTCATTCCAATCGGGTCGTTTTCCTTCATTCTTACCTGATACGGTTTTTACCAATTCTGGGTCATTTCGTTGTTCTTCTTTTATCTTTTCTGCTGTCCATTCATCGTCTGGTGAAACAGCCATAAAGTGCACATCGACTACTCCTTCTTTCCCTTCAGCTATAGAACAGTGATTACATTCCATACTGCAAGGACATCGTGATAATGCATCAGCATTCCCGTGGCTTCCGCCTCAGCGATGTTCTATCGTAGCTTTGGAGTCTCTCAATCCATCTCGCAACCTGATCTTCGGGATTTTTGAACTGTAATAGCCAGCGCAGAGCAGCGTGATCTGTTCTCAACAATAACTTTTGTCCATACAAGTACTTGTTAAAGTGCTTCACACACTGCATAACTGCCAAAAGTTCTCTCCGTGTTATACAGTAATTTCGCTCTGGCTTTGAATCCAATCCCGAAACCACTTGCAACTGTATCTAAAATAAATTTTTCGCCTGGAATTGGATACGCAAGGATCGGAGCTGTACACAATAACTCTTTCAATCTGTTGAATGTCTCCTGTTCGCTTTTCCACTCAAAAGGACAATTTTTCCTCGTTAATGCATGCAGACTGCCAGCCACGTCTGCGAAGCTAGGAACAAAGCGTCTGTAATATGTGCAAAGACCCAATAAGCTGCGCAGCTCATGCAAACTAGTTGGTCTTGGCCACTCCCTTACTGAGTCTATCTTATCTGGATCTGTGTGTACTCCTTCAGGTGTGACTTTATGTCCAAGGTACTTGACTTCTTTTTTGAAAAACGAGAATTTCGTTGCGCTCAGCTTCAACACTGAAGCTCCTAGTCTCATCAATACTTCTCCTAAATTCTTCAAGTGGTCCTCGAAGTCCTTTCCCATAACGATGATGTCATCTAGGTACACCAGACACATTTTCCAGTGGAGACCCTTTAGCACATGTTCCATTAAGCGTTCAAATGTAGCTGGAACATTACACAGTCCGAATGGCATCACCAAAAATTGCCATAGTCCATCACCGGCACTGAATGGTATCTTTTCCTTGTCTTGTTCGTCTACTGGCACTTGCCAATATCCGATTTGTAAATCCAGCGTTGAGAACCAATTTGAACCAGAAAGTGTGTCCAAGGTATCGTCGATGCGAGGTAATGGATAACTATCTTTCTTCGTTACCTCATTTAGTTTTCGATAATCTACACAGAAACATGTGGAGCCATCCTTCTTCTTGACTAATAACACTGGAGAACTCCAGGGGCTTGCTGATGGCTCAATGACATTGTTCTGCTGCATTTCCTTCAGCAACACATTCACCTCTTCTCTCTTCGCTAGAGGTACTCTTCTAGACCCTTTACGAATGGGTTTGGCATCACCAGTGTTGATTGTGTGTTTCACCATCTTTGTTCTGCCATCGTTTTTACCTTTAGCAAATACTGACCAATGTCTTGCCAAAAGTTGGCTGGCAGTGTTCCGCTGCTCTGTGGATAAGTCTTTACTCCATTCTTTCGTCAGATCGTCGAGTACCTTTTCATCAGCTGGTATCTTTATGGTATGGTATCTTAGGGTTGAATCAATATCAATTGCGTTGGCCTTGCAAGATCGGCTTACGCATCGATTGCAGGTTTCACACAACGTATGAATGCAATGATATACAGAAACCTAGTGCAAAGCGGAATGTCGCCCTCAGTAGAGATTGTAACCGGCAGAGTTTGCCGTTGGTTACGCTTTTGTTTGGTGCTCTTCTGTAACTAAGCCTAGTTAAGAGCACCGAGAGAAAGAATGAGAAATCTAATGCAGGATTGTAGTTTTAGAAGTTCAGATTAATTCTGGTTTATTTGGTGGCTCGCTGGCTCTTTAATATCATTTAATTTATGTTTTTTTCTTATTCTAACTAACATAAAATATATCTATCTTATTTCTACCAGTTACAAATCATATTCCCGAAATTAAGCTCAAGTATCGGATTACCGATATTATTCATTGAAGAATTGTCGTCTTTGTTTATGTCAATGATTTTGAGTGCAAATTCAGGGCTAAAGTCACTGCACTGTCCAATATGCATACGACGCTGCAATATAGGCAGCGTGTGTTAATGCACCACCAAAATGCTTGTCTAGTGTAATTGGGTATTGAGGGCAATTGCACACGTTGCGCTATTGTCAGTTTGTTTGCATATGCGACTTGCTGCGGTGGTTATGACGATGTGTGGTCGTCAGTGTACACTTGTGTGGTACACTACACCCTCACCCTTAAGAGAAAAATTAGGGGTGTTAGCGAATAATTTTTCTGGAAATATGGTTTCTGCTGTATTACAATTGTCTTATTTTATGAACTTGTTACATGATTTTCATATTTTCTAATAATTTGGTTTTATTTGTTTATAAATTGTTGCTTATTATTATAATTACATGGTACTGCTTTTAATTATATAGTTGAAATTACAAATTATGTTGTTTTGATATAATTACATATACTTATGATTACTAATTACATTGTTTTGATTACATAGTGTGATATTTATAATTATAAATCGTATTGTTTAAAGTACGTATTATGGTTTATAAATTTAAATTACACTGTATGGCTTTAATTGGTTATTATGTACTTTCTTAGGTGTACCATTATATTCTATTAATGAATTTACTCCTAACTTATCTAGTATTTTATATGGTTCTTTATATGGATTCATATTCTTTTTCCTATTTTCTACTTTTAATATAACTAAATCTCCTATTTCTACCTTAAGTGTATTCGTATTAGTTTTTAAGTCAGTTAGTGTACGTTTTTGTTTTGCTTTCATTAGCATTTGTTTTGCCTTTTCGTGGACATATCGTAATCTCGCTTTTAGCTCGTTGGCGTAATTTTCAAAGTTGTAAATTTTTGTATTACTTTCCACTACTTCATTGGGTCAACCTGGTAGTTTCCCATATATTAATTCATATGGCGTGTAGCCCGTGTCAACATGTGGCATTGTGTTGTAAGTGAAAGTGAAGTAGGGAATCCACTTATCGCATTCGTCGTCGTTTGTCGATGTCAGTAGGAATTCATTCAAAACTCTGTGGTTGCGTTCCAGTGAGACTATCCTTTGGTGGTGGTACGGTGTCGAAATTTTTTTTTGTATTTTGAGCAATGCACATATGTTTGCCATTAGTTCGTTTGTAAATTCTGTCCCGTTGTCAGATTTAAGAATTTTAAAGTGTCCGTATTTGAGTATAAATTGTTCAACTAATGTTTTGGCTGTTGTGTGTGCGTCTTTTGTTGTCATTGGGTGTGCGATTACGAACTTTGTCAGCTCGCACTGCATGGTTAGTATGTAGCGGTATTCATTTGAAATTTTTAGTGGTCCTACGTTGTCAAATGATATGACTTCGAAACTTGTGTTAGGGGTGTCTATTATGGTTTGTGGTTCTTTGATGTGTCTTGTTTGTTTACATTTCACGCACGTGTCACAGTTGGATACGAATTTCTTTACCATTTGGTTCATATTTTTCCAAATGTATCTTTGTTTTAATTTCAGTAGAGTTTTTCTTACTCCGGGATGTCCTGTTTTGTGACATTCATCTATTAGTTTGTATTTTAAAATATCTTCCGTTATTCTCTTTGGAGGTATATAAATTAATATTTTTAGCTAAGGACTTTTGCTATTCATTTTTATTTTTGCGTACGCTTCTTTATATTTTTCTTTTGTATATATTTTGAATATTTCATCGTTAATTGCAATTGCTAATTCTTTAATATTTTCTTTCTTCGTTTTGGATATCAATTTCCTCAGAATCGGGTCTAGTCTCGCTGATTTATCATTGACGACATAGCGCTAATTCTCACTGCGGGCGTAGACGTGGACCCGGTGGTTCCAAATTAGGTGCTTAATACTGCAAAGTAAAACACGGTGCTGTTCTGTTCTTCAATATCAGACAAGAGCCGAGGAGTTCATTACTTAAAATTTTACGTCTTATATACAATTTACAATGAATACGTACACTCTAGATAAGCACCTTTCTGGTGCTCCAGTTACGCAATTGTTGATTGGTGTCAGTTTGTTAAGCCAACTGACCTACTCGATATAAAAATGTCGGTGGTGCATTCGAAATTCCAATGCCCTTCGTCAACTTGTTTGCGGAACTGTAACATCCAAAAAGTTCACATAATTATTAATAAATAAATAATATTTATTTATAATATTTAGTTTTTAAAAATATGTGCTTGCTTATCTTGTTTAATTGCAATACTTCTAAATGCTAACTACACCAAATGTGTAGTGTCTATTAGGAGTTGGTGCTTTGAGTCAACTACGCGTAGGTAGCTTATAATAACTAATTTATAATAAATAATTTTAAATTTATTAAAAGTGTTAAATAAACAATCAAACAAACAAAGGAACAGTTATATACATATATGAGTTAAAAGTTGAAAGAGACAACAAATAAAATAATCACGTTTGTGTGTGGTGTTGCCACAGTGGACTCTGGCCATAATAAGTGATTAGAGTTACCACACCAAAAAATCTAGTTTTTCGTTATATTTTACATACATACATAAAGAAGATTAAAATATAGCAAAAATAATAATAAATAAAATTTTTAAAAAACTAATAAACAAAGTATAGTCGGTAATAACCATGAGTGTGCAGCGCTCTCCCCCGTGGGAGAGTACAAGATCTATGAGCGAGTCACTCCACTCTTCGTGGAGTGCAAATGGCAAACCTCCAATAATGTCCTGCTCCAGTATAGCATTGGATTGTGCGACAACTACAACAAATTCGTCAGCAACAACAACATCTGCCTTCTCTACTTACGGTATAACAACTGCCTTCTCGACTACAACTGCGACATCAACATGTTCTTCTGCCTGTGCGCAAATTCCGCCAAAAGGCGTGCAGGTAATGACTTACCTGCAATCGCTACCAAAGAGAGCACGAAACTCACCCACGACAGATAAAGCGAAAAGAATGCCAAACAGTAACAAAAAGCTAAAAATAGCAAAAAACCCAAGCCAAAGTAAGTTATCAAACTACTGGTTGAGCGATACTCCTTCGGAAAGAAAAAACAAATTTGCTGCTTTGACCGTTGATGATGACGAACTTGCTGAACCCTCGCACAGTGGACCAGTTGATCAAAATTAGTCCGAAAAAGAAAAAACCACTAGTCCGAAAAAAAAGTTTAAACAAACTAACCCCTATATACAAGGCGTAGAATGTATCAAGACATTAAAAAATGCGCTGACCGCTGTTGCAGACAGTAACTTTATATTTAAAATATTAACAAACAATGAAGTACGAGTTCAACCGAATGACTTGGAAACATACACAAAAATATTCAAAATGCTAAAGCAAAAAGGTACGAAGCTGTACACATTTAAACCCAAAAATGAAAGGGGTTTCAAAGTCATTCTTCGCTATATGCACCCCTCCGCAGACCAAGAAGAAATTAAAAATGAGCTTGGTGAAAACGGTCACAAAGTTTTAAACATACCTAACATAGCTCAACGGACAACAAAAAAACCGCTACCACTGTTTAGCATAGAACTAGAAACAAATGCTAACAATAAAGATATTTATAGCATTAACAAATTAATGCATTGCATAGTACTTTTTGAGGCACCTCCTCCTAAAAGAGAAGTCGCGCAATGCACTCAATGCCAAAAATACGGACATACAAAAAACTACTGTACAAGGGATCCAGTATATGTGAATTGCGCTGGAAAGCATCTAACAAGTGAATCTCAAAACAAAAAAATAACCAACGCAGCTGAAATTAAATGTGCCCTATGTGGCGGAAATCATACTGCAAACTACAAAGGCTGTGAAATATACAAAGCCATAAAAATTCAAAGGTTTCCATCTTTACGCAGAAAGGATCCATTGTTACTACAGACCAAAAATATGGATGTAGTAGTTAAACCAGGCGTAAGCTATGCCGAAATTGCAGGGTCGTCAAATCCAAATAAAACTGAAGAAAATACAAATAATTCAAACGATAGTGATATTAATGAACTTAAAGACATAGTGAAATTAGGGAATCACTTAAATGACTAATGATGAATGATGTTACTAACTAGCTTAAATGCACGAAAGTAATAGTTTAAAAATTGTAGCCTTGAATGCAAATGGCCTAACAAAATATTATCTTGAGTTGAAGCAATTTTTGTCTGACAAGAAAATTGATATAGCTCTAGTTTCAGAAGCACATTTTACGAACAAAAGCTATTTAGTATTTCCTGGATATAAAATTTATGTGACAAATCATCCTGATGGCAAAGTTCGTGGTGGGACAGCTATCATAATAAATTCACTATTAAAACATACTGAACGGCAACCATATGCAACACCTCATTTCCTCAGTTTACTGTGCCCCCAGACACCTAATAACGACGGATCAATATGATTACTACATAAAGACTCTTGCCGTAAGATTCATTGCAGCTGGAGATCTGAATGCAAAACACACTGACTGGGGATCTAGGCAAACCAATAAAAAAGGACGAAATCTGATTAATGCTATACACAAAAAAATAACTGCAGATTTTTAAGCTCAGGTGAACCCACATACTGGCCAACAGATAGGAAAAAGAGACTTCAGCATAACAAAAAACATAAAGTGTAACCAATTAAAAATTAAAGCTTGTTTTGAACTTTCTTCAGACCACTCTCCGATAATACTTGACTACACAACTGACATCAAACCCATAGAACTAAGAGCTAAGAATTTTAATCACAAAACAAACTGGAATGAGTATAGACAGCATATTGAATGAAGATGTCTATCAAACTGAAAACACAATTAGACATTGAACGTGCCATTATTCACTTCAACGATGTGGTCCTAGACGCAGGAATCAAATCAAGCCAACAGCATAAATTTAGAAGAAATAAACCTGCAACAGAGATTTGCATAAGAAAGCAAATTATTGAGAAGAGAAAGCTGAGAAAGAGGTGGCAGCTAACTAGATCACCTGAGGATAAACACAATTTAAATATAGCCTGCAAAAAACTCAAGAAAATATTAACTAAAAGACAAAATATAGAAGTTGAAAGTTACCTAAAAAACTTGACGCCTACCCAGGATACTAACTACTCATTATGGAATTGCACAAAGAAATTAAAAACTCAGATAGGTATCAGCCACCACTACGGAAAGATGACAACTCATGGGCTACTACCAATGAAGAAAAAGCAACTGCATTGGCTAAATACTTTGAAAAAGTCCTATCAAATGAAGATAAATATATTGAAACACGCAATGACTTAAATATAGACATTACAACCAAAATTAAGAAAACAAACACAACAGAAATAATTAATTGCATTAAAAAACGAATAAACCACAGAAAAGCACCAGGATACGATATTTTGACAGGAAAAGCTCTCGCTGAGCTACCTACTATAGGTTATAACTACTTAAGGAATGTTATCAACACAATGTTCCGACTATAATTTTTTCCCAAAGTATGGAAAGTTGCTGAAATTATTGCACTACCGAAGCAGGGAAAAGATGCTACAACTGCTTCGGACCAATTAGCCTACTTCCCATAATCTCTAAAGTTGCTGAAAAACTATTACATGATAGACTTAGCCAGATCTTTGACAAGAAAAACATTATACCAAATCATCAATTCGGCTTCAGAAAACGACATTCAACAATTCAACAGATACACCGTATAACAAACAAAATTGAAACAGACATAGAATATAAGCGGTACTGCGTTGCTATATTCTTAGACATTGCAAAAGCATTTGACAAAGTATGACATAAAGGACTGCTGCATAAACTGAAGACGATGCTGCCACTTGAATACTATTTGATTGTTGAAAGTTATCTTAGTGATCGTTACTTTTACGTCAAATATAATGAAGAGTGTTCGTCTATTCATCTTACAACAGCTGGAGTTCCTCAAGGGAGTGTTTTAGGACCACTGCTATACCTCAGATATACCACTTCCAAAATAGCTGAATACCACAATTGCTACCTTTGCTGACGACACAATCCTCTTAGCATCTGACAAAAATCTAAATACTGCGACTGCAAATCTGCAGATATACACAGAGAATGTTAATGAATGGTTTGATAAATGGTGCTTGAAAATTAATTAAGATAAGACTGTACAAATAATTTTTACAACTAAAACAAAATTTAACCCAATACCTATTAAAATAAACAATAAAGATATAAAAATTGGGTCTACTACTAAATACCTTGGTATACACATGGACTCAAAGCTAAATTGGCACTACACACATTAAACAAAAAACGAAACAAATAAAAGAAAAATTTAGGCAATCAAAACTCACAACAAGTGCTATACAAGTGTACTATAAAGCTAATTTGGATGTACGGACTCCAAGTATGGGGAACGGCAAAGCGGTCACACATACAAAAAATTCAAAGACAGTAATCTAGAATATTAAGAGTTATCATAAAGTCTGGTTGGTACACAACAAATGTAGATATACACCGGAAACTAAATATGACAAGAATTGACGAAGAAATAAACAAGATATCCACAAAACACTACGATACACTGCATGGACATAATAACGAAGAAATAAACGCTACATCTAGAAGAAACCACCATGCGCCGTTTAAAGAGAACTCGACCAAACGACCTACTGAACTAGGAATAGTATTATAAATGTAAATGTAAATAATTATCATAAACATAATTTTTATCATAAATGGTTATAATATATGTAATGATAGTGAACTATTAAAATTAATGTATTTTTGTTGTATCACTTCTTGGCACTGGCCAAAATGTGTTTCGAATATTAATTTCCAAACAAATTGTCAAATCATGTACTAGGTGTCAATATAATGGTGACAGATGTATGAAATAAAGGGAAATAAAAAAAAAAATAAAATGCAAGCGTCGAGTTTCACACTTTTGGAAAAGTGCTGACCAGTCCGTATTGAAAGTTTATTGCAGTTAAATTGTTAAATGCGCGAGTTACGATGTTGAAATGAAAGAACCTTTCCACTTCCCAATCAGTTTTATATTCAACAAATTATTTTAAAGTACACGTATTTATATTATAAAATATGCTTATTCTAAAGAAATTAATTTAATGAATTTACATTGAATTTTAAATTGGAGATTTTACAAAGAATTTTATGCTGGATCAGTCGCCATTCATCTCCAATCCATCGAATAATACGTTGGTGCCTTAGTCTGCACCGTCTTCCGATATGCGCTGTTCCTGGAACACCTATCTTGGATTCACATCATCAGAGCTGAATCCGTATAATAATTTGCTTAGTTCTCTAGTTAACATTTTAGTTTGACGTCTTTCTATATTTAAGTTTAGGAGACCATTTCATAAATGAATTTAATAAATCTAATAAATCAAAATTATATAATAATTAAATAAAAATACTATATATAATATATATACTATGGATACTCTTGGGTACAATTTACCTATTTAGTAAAATTTTTGTTTTCTTTGGATTATCGCATTTATTTTATTTAGATTCTAAACAATTAATTTCTGTAATTATAATTATTTTCTAAACTACTTTTGTTTATAATTTAAAATATAATTTATGATTGTTCTTAATTCTAAATATTATGGATATTATGCATATTTAATATATAATAATCCGTACTTATCCGAACCACAATTCGTTTAGAAAAATATAATTTCTTTTAAGTCTTAGTCATTATTTTTCATCTAAATTTATTTGTTCTTCATATATTGGTTTCTTTTTATTTCTATTTTTTTTTATAAATATATCATAATTCCTTTCATATCATTCTTATTTTTATATCATATCTTTTAAAATGTTTCAATTCTGAGCAAATCTATTGTAGGGTAGATATACGTGTGTTGATGAGAGTTTAGTCAATATCGATTGCGTTGGCCTTGCAAGATCAGCTTACGCATCGATTGCAGGTTTCACACTATGTATGAATGCAATGATATACTGTAGAACCCTAGTGCCAAGCGGAATGTCGCCCTCAGTAAAGATTGTAACCGGCAGAGTTTGCCGTTGGTTACGCTATTGTTTGGTGCTTTTCTATAACCAAACCTAGTTAAGAGCACCGAGAGAAAGAATGGGAAATCTAATGCAGGATTGTAGTTTTAGAAGTTCAGATTAATTCTGGTTTATTTGGTGGCTCACTGGCTCTTTAATATCATTTAATTTATGTTGTTTTCTTATTCTAACTAACATAAAACATATCTATCTTATTTCTACCAGTTACAAATCATATTCCCGAAATTAATCTCAAGTATCGGATTACCGATATTATTCATTGAAGAATTGTCGTCTTTGTTTATGTCAATGATTTTGAGTGCAAATTCAGGGCTAAAGTCACTGCACCGTCCAATATGCATACGACGCTGCAATATAGGCAGCGTGTGTTAATGCACCACCAAAATGCTTGTCTATTTGGGTATTGAGGGCAATTGCACACGTTGCGCTATTGTCAGTTTGTTTGCATATGCGACTTGCTGCGGTGGTTATGACGATGCGTGGACGTCAGTGTACACTTGTGTGGTACACTACACTATGGTTCTAGCGGAATTTGCAAGATTGGCCACTTTTACTGGCTCTATTCTGTTCTGCTGTTCTTCTACGAGGGTTTTTCCAATTAACATGTCATCCAGTGCAAATTGTCTATCAGTCTCCACAACCCAAAACTTGTTGTTCTCAACATCTCCGTCCATTATTGCCAATATGACTGCCTCTGACTTTGCTGGGATTTTTGTCCGCCGCGATAGAATGGCTTGTCGGATACCACCATACTTATCCTCAACAACGGATAGCGGTTTTTCGGTGTTCGAATATTTCAACATTCGGCTTTTCAAATCTAGGGTGAATCCATTCCGAATCATAAAATCCACACCTAAGATTAATTCGTCCACAATATCCGCAACTAGAAACTCGTGCATCACCGCTGTGGTGCAGATAGTGATTTTCCGTGTAACTTTTCCCAGTACCGGTGCATCATCTCCAGTTGCCGTACGCAATCTTATTCCCAGAAGCGGCTCGATTCCCCGATCGAGATCCCTTCTAATTATGGAATGTGATGCACCCGTATACAATATTAAAACGATTTTTCTTCCATTTACAACGCTGTCGACAGTTAGGCTGTTGATTTTCAGTGTCATCTGAGAAATGAAGATTCTGGGGCTACATGTTGTGTGAGTCAGATCATGCCCGTCGAGACTTACTCCATCTACTTTGTCGACGGCTTATCAACATTTTCTGATTCCCTATTTTGGAATCCGACTTGTTTAGGCGGTCTCATCGGTGAGCGTGACCTAGAACGTTTCCGTCTCGACTGACAATTACGAACCATGTTTCCGACCTCTCCGCAGGTAAAGCATTTGCCCGTGAAACTTTGTCCGCTTTCGACTTGTACCTAACGGGCTCTGTATACTTGCTGGCACACCAATGCAGCTGTCTCTGAAGTTAAAGCGCTAGCTACTGTCTCCATATATGTATCTTTCGCATTAGTTATCGCAGATCGCTTTACCTCAGCATCGCGAATGCCATATACAAAGGTGTCCATCATACACCTCTCAGTGATCTCTCCTGGGTAGGCAAGATGAGCCAACCGTTCCACTTCCGCCGCAAACTGTTGAAGAGACTCATCACTCTTCTGTACCTGTCTTCGTAGCTCTACTTGGTACATCTGCTTCCGGTGTTCACTACCATACTTGCGCTGAACGGCATTCATCAAGCTTTCATAGCAGTGTCGCTCACATTTTGAGATAGTTTGCAGCACATCAGCGGCAGCACCTTTCAACGAAACTGTTAATGCAGCCACTTTTTCGCGAGCACTCCAACCATTTGTGCTAGCGGTAGTCTCAAGCTGCATTCTGAAGACACTAAAGGTCGTTCTTTGCCATAGATCGTTCTTTGCCCTATTTATTGCTTAAATTCGATTTGCTTCTGATCGTGTGTAATGAATTTTTATTCTACAGATTTTTCGAACGATTCCTGCCGTATCTCAATTTCACCAACCTTCCTGTCTACCATATCGGACATTTATTTCATTGGCTGTGAGTTCGGTTCCGCTAGTTGAGCAAGTCGAGTTTCACTCAGCTGTAACTGTTCTTTGACAGTTTGAACATTTTGTTGTAATTGTTGCTGCATCTTTTCATCCCGCTGCTGCATCTTTTCATCTCGCTGGTGCCTCCTCTTTTCGGCTGCTCGAGCATTTTGCTGTAACTGCTGCTGGATCCTATCTTCGGCTGCTTGATTTTATTGTAACTGCATCTTTATTACCCCGATAAGTGCACTCATGTCAAAGTTACCCGTGTTAGTTTATTGCGGTGTTTCTTCGTGTCGAGATGTCGTTGGGTCTTCACATTGGAATTCATGGTCATCGACGTCTATACCCTGCTCCTCTAAAGCGCTTCTTAATCGCACTTGTAGCTCCACTTGTAGGCCTTGTGTTTGCAAATTTAAGCGCTCAAGCTCCTTCTTGAATTGCTCGAATATCCGTTTTTCAAATTTAACCATTGTTTATTACAGATACACAATCCCACTTCTGACACCATTTGTTACGAAATTGCCCTCTCGACAGTTTATTCTGTTACGAAATGGCCCTCCTGAAAATTTACTCAAACTCTCTGTACTAGGATTCGTACCACTGGATCGTGTAGTATTTAAACAATCGCTGGTTAAATTAAAATAGCTTTATTTAATTATTGACATTTACAAACTTAATATTAGGCTTAAAGTTTACTTTGTTACAATTTGCACTTTATTTCACAATTCATTAATCACTTTATTTAATAAGTAATTTCTTCACTTTGCAAATAACAATTACAAATACTGCTGCTTCGATTTATAATGCACGATGTACACTCTGTTACGATCTCTGTTCGAATGAATTCGACTTTGCACAGTCCTGTGCTTTTATAGTTTCGAATGGTTGAGGTAGAAACTTCTACAATACACTAGAAGTTTCTGGATCTTTCTAGAACTTTACATACACCTCAAAGGAAGTTGTTACTTTCGAGAAAATTCTTTACACCACTATCTCTACAAAGAAAGAAGCTTTTATATGCAATTACGTTTCAATATATATATATATATATATATTTATTTTTTGTGTGTGTGTGTATGTATATATATACATATCCATATCCATATACATATAAATATACATATTGAAACGTGATTGCATACTTTTAGGATCCCATCTGGAGTTTGAGTATGAGTGCACACCATGTGTGTTTATTAGTCAAGACACAATCTATTGGAATTAAAGCTACTATCGTTGTAGAGATTGTGGTGTAAAGAATATTCTCGAAAGTTAGAACCTCCTTTGAGGTGTATATAAAATTCTAGAAAGATCCAGAAACTTGTAGAGTATTGTAAAAGTTTCTACCTCAACCATTCGAAGCTATAAAAAGCACAAGACTGTGCAAAGTCGAAAACAGTTAAGCAGATATCGTAATAGTGTTTACATCATGCATTATAAATCGAAGCAGCAGTATTTGTAATTGTTATTTTATAAGTGATGAAATTCATTATTAAATAAAGTAATCAATGTTGTGAAATTGTGAAATAAAGTACGAATTGTAATAAAGTAAATTTTAAGTCTAATATTAAGTTTGTAAATTGCAATAAATATATAAAGTTAGTTATTTTAATTTAACCAGCAATTGTTTGATTACTACACGATCAAGAGGGCAAATTCGTAACAACTGGTGTCAGCAGTTGGATTGTGTATCGGTGATAAACAATGGTTAAATTTGAAAAACTGAGATTGGAGCAGCTCAAGAAGGAGCTTGAGCTCTTAAATTTGCAAACACAAGGGCTTAAAGTAGAGCTACAGGTACGATTAAGAAGCGCTGTAGAGGAGCAGGGCATAGACGTCAATGAACATGAATTCCAATGTGAAGAACCAACGACAACAGTTACAGCAGAGTGAAATACGACTTACTCAGCTAGTGGAAAAAACTCACAGCAGATGAAAGAAATGTCCAAGATGGTAGACAAGAAGGTTTGTGCAGTTGAGACACGGCAAGTATCGTTCGAAAAATCTGTAGAACAAAAATTCATTGCAAACGAGCAAAAGCAGAACGAATTAGAGCAAAGAATCCACCTACTACAGGAAGGTGCATTGACTATGCCAGCCTTATCCTCAATAAAACTGAAGCCTCCTACCTATGATGGAGCCACGACATTTAGCGTATTCAGAATGCAGTTTGAGACTACAGCTAGCACAAATGGTTTGAGTGCTCGCGAAAAAGTGGCTGCATTAACCATTTCGTTAAAAGGTGCTGCCGCTGATGTGCTTCAAACTATTTCAGAAAGTGAGCGACACTGCTATGAAAGCTTGATGAATACCGTTCAGCGCAAGTATGGTAGTGAACATCGCAAGCAGATGTACCAAGTCGAGCTACGAACACGGCTACAGAAGAGTGATGAGTCTCTTCAACAGTTTGCGGCGGAAGTGGAACGGTTGGCTCATCTTGCCTACCCAGGAGAGATCACTGAGAGGTGTATGATGGACACCTTCGTATATGGCATTTGCGATGCGAAGATAAAGCGTTCTGCGATATTCGTTCGGGGAATTGAGCAGCATCGGGGAAAAAGATTGCGTACGGCAACTGCAGATAATGCACGGGTACTGAAAAATTTTACACGAAAAATCACTATCGGCACCACAACAGTGACGCACGAGTTTGTAGTTGCGGATATTGTGGACGAATTAATCTTAGGTGTGGATTTTATGATTCGGAATGGATTCACCCTAGATTTTTAAAGCCGAATGTGGAAATATGCGAACACCGAAAACCCGCTATCCGTTGGTGAGGATAAGTATTGAGGTTTACGACAAGCCATTGTATCGCAGCGGACAAAAATGAACGGAGATGTTGAGCAGAACAGGTTGTGGATTGTGGAGACTGATGAAAAATTTGTTCTAGATGACATCATAATTGGAAAAACCCTCGTAGAATAATAGCAGAACAGAATTGTTCCAGTAAGAGTGGTCAATCTTGCAAATTCTGCTAGAACTATAGAGAAAGGACAGATAATTGGAAATTCCCAGGCAGTTTCGGCAGTTGGAAACTGTGAGAGCCAACCGCGAGACACAAAAAGTAAGATACCAGCTTCATTTTCAGGTCCAGTTATTGGATCCAGATGTGTTCGGAAAGCAACAGTTCCGAAAGGAGTGCATGTATTTGGCACTATTGGCAAAAGTTTGAAAACAATCAGTTGATGCCGATTATTGTGAATATATTTAAATTTTAAATTCAGTTAAAAATTAGATCCATGAATAAATGAATAATAATGCAGAAATGTATTAATTGATTTGTGAATTTTTTTGCCAATTCAATGCAATTTATTTTGACATTTAGCATTTATGTATAACTAAATATTAATTTTTAACTTGCAGTCCCAGCATATCCGATATGCTACAGACAAAGTAAAAAAATGTATAGAAAGCCTGGAAATTAGCAAATTACCTGCTCCTTATATTGCACCATATACTGAAATAATGGAGGACTTTGTCGGAAGTAACCTTGGAATTACTAATAGCCATTGTGTTAATTTATTTGGAGCAAGTAGAACTGCGCTGGAGCCACTAACTATGGTCGCTTTACAATGTGGTTCCAAATCCAAATAAAATAATTATGTTCAATAATAATGAAATAACATATTTATTTAAAATTAGATGGTTAAAAATATATCAATGGAAGAAATTTGTTTAATTTTTAATTAGGTTGTAAAAATTCTAAATTTTATATACGAAAATAAAAAATTAAGGAACTAAAACGCGAGAATTTATTAACTCCACTAAAAGTTGATCGCGCCGAGTGTTATTTTGTAATTTTTAAATTGATGTATCCGGCTCGATTGGATTGTCATTCTGTATTCTGCCTCCACCTGCTTCAACAGTCGTTCTGTAGCCGACAAATATTATGTAAAATGCCTTCGCATACTATTATGTTGGTTATACGAGTATATGCTAAATGCACTTGTTCTATGAAATGCAAATGCCCTCTGAAGCTTTATTATAAAATCCCAAATGCATTTTCAACAACAATCTTTGTTACGAAAGTATATAATAATATTTCCTATCAACTGCAGTAAGAGATCCGTTATCTCTAAATGGACATATTACCCAGCTTAACAATGGATATGCGGGGTCCCCTAATATAAAAGAATTATCATTATATATATATATATAAAATAATTATTTGCAAATAGTTCTTCATAATTTTCAGATGATCGTTGATTTAAAATAGATATTCTCAATCGTCTACTATCATGTAATGAGCCTGGCTGACTAGCATAAATGGCAATAAACATCTTATAGGGGTCGGCAACAGCTTGCAAGTGCAAGATATAATGATATTTTCTATTAAAATATCCTTCCTTATGTGTCAGTCGAGACGGAAACGTTCTAGATCACGCTCGCCGGTAGGACCGCCTAAACAAGTCAGATTCCAAAACAAGGAATCAGAAAATGTTGATAAGCCGTCGACAAAGTAGATGGAGTAAGTCTCGAGGGGCATGATCTGACTCCCACAACATGTAGCCCCAGAATCTTCGTTTCTCAGATGGCACGGAAAATCAACAGCCTAACTGTCGACAGCGTAGTAAATGGAAGAAAAATCGTTTTGACATTGGATACGGGTGCATCACATTTCATAATTAGAAGGGATCTCGTTCGGGGAATCGAGCCTCTTCTGGGAATAAGATTGCGTACGGCAACTGGAGATGATGCACCGCTACTGGGAAAAGTTACACGGAAAATCACTATCGGCACCACAACAGTGACGCACGAGTTTCTAGTTGCGAATATTGTGGACGAATTAATCTTAGGTGTGGATTTAATGATTCGGAATGGATTCACCCTAGATTTGAAAAGCCGAATGTTGAAATATGCGAACACCGAAAAAATGCTATCCGTTGGTGAGGATAAGTATGGAGGTATCCGACAAGCCATTCTATCGCGGTGGACAAAAATCCCAGCAAAGTCAGAGGCAGTCATAAGGCAATAATGGAAGGAGATGTTGAGAACAACAAGTTGTGGGCTGTGGAGACTGAAGAAAAATTTGCACTGGATGACATCTTAATTGGAAAAACCCTCGTAGAAGAACAGCAGAACAGAATAGTGCCAGTAAAAGTGGTCAATCTTGCAAATTCCGCTAGAACCATAGAGAAAGGACAGATAATTGGAAATTGCCCGGAAATTTCGGCAATTGTAAAGTGTGAAAGCCAATCTCGAGACACAAAAATAAAGATACCAGCTGATGAAAAGGTACTCGACGATCTGACGAAAGAATGGAGTAAAGACTTATCCACAGAGCAGCGGAACACTGCCAGCCAACTTTTGGCAAGACATTGGTCAGTATTTGCTAAAGGTAAAAACGATGGCAGAACAAAGATGGTGAAACACACAATCAACACTGGTGATGCCAAACCCATTCGTAAAGGGTCTAGAAGAGTACCTCTAGCGAAGAGAGAAGAGGTGAATGTGTTGCTGAAGGAAATGCAGCAGAACAATGTCATTGAGCCATCAGCAAGCCCCTGGAGTTCTCCAGTGTTATTAGTCAAGAAGAAGGATGGCTCCACATGTTTCTGTGTAGATTATCGAAAACTAAATGAGGTAACGAAGAAAGATAGTTATCCATTACCTCGCATCGACGATACCTTGGACACACTTTCTGGTTCAAATTGGTTCTCAACGCTGGATTTACAAATCGGATATTGGCAAGTGCCAGTAGACGAACAAGACAAGGAAAAGATACCATTCAGTGCCGGTGATTGACTATGGCAATTTTTGGTGATGCCATTCGGACTGTGTAATGTTCCAGCTACATTTGAACGCTTAATGGAACATGTGCTAAAGGGTCTCCACTGGAAAATGTGTCTGGTGTACCTAGATGAAATCATCGTTATGGGAAAGGACTTCGAGGAGCACTTGAAGAATTTAGGAGAAGTATTGATGAGACTAGGAGCTTCAGGGTTGAAGCTGAGCGCAACGAAATTCTTGTTTTTCAAAAAAGAAGTCAAGTACCTTGGACATAAAGTCACACCTGAAGGAGTACACACAGATCCAGATAAGATAGACTCAGTAAGGGATTGGCCAAGACCAACTAGTTTGCATGAGCTGCGCAGCTTATTGGGTCTTTGCACATATTACAGGCGCTTTTTTCCTAGCTTCGCAGACGTGGCTGGTAGTCTGCATGCATTAACGAGGAAAAATTGTCCTTTTGAGTGGAAAAGCGAACAGGAGAAGGCATTCAACAGATTGAAAGAGTTATTGTGTACAGCTCCGATCCTTGTGTATCCAATTCCAGGCGAAAAATTTATTTTAGATACAGTTGCAAGTGGTTTCGGGATTGGATTCAAAGCCAGAGCGAAATTACTGTATAACACGGAGAGAACTTTTGGCAGTTATGCAGTGTGTGAAGCACTTTAACAAGTACTTGTATGGACAAAAGTTATTGTTGAGAACAGATCACGCTGCTCTGCGCTGGCTATTACAGTTAAAAAATCCCGAAGGTCAGGTTGCGAGATGGATTGAGAGACTTCAAAGCTACGATTTCACAATAGAACATCGCTGAGGCGGAAGCCACGGGAATGCTGATGCATTATCACGATCTCCTTGCAGTATGGAATGTAATCACTGTTCTAAAGCTGAAGGGAAAGAATTAGGAGACTTTATGGCTGTTTCACCAGACGATGAATGGACAGCAGAAAAGATAAAAGAAGAACAACGAAATGACCCAGAATTGGTAAAAACCGTATCAGGTAAGAATGAAGGAAAACGACCCGATTGGAATGAAATCTCGACTAAAAGTCCCATCACTAAAGCATATTGGGCTCAATGGAATAGCTTAAAACTGCAAGGTATTTCGTCTGTGGGAGAGCGAAGATGGAAAAACCACGAAGAACTTGATTGTAGTACCCAAGGCAAGAATAAGCGAAATTCTCAAGGAATACCATAGGGGACCAAGCGGAGAACATTTGGAAATAACAATAACAGTCGAGAAAATTAAAACACGATTTTATTGGGTTGGTTGCTAGCAATCGGTAGTTGACTGGATTAGTGCTTGTGAAAAATGTACAGCTGCCAAGCGACCGAGCCGTCGCAGTCAGGGGAAGATGCATTTATACTACGTGGGAGCGCCATTAGAGCTTATTTCAATGGAAATAGCAGGTCCGTTTCCAATTAGTGATTCAGGCAACAAATATGTTCTCGGTGTAATCGATTACTTTAGTAAATGGACATAAGTATATCCAATCCCCGATGAAGAAGCTAAGACCGTTGCAGATGCATTTATCAAAAGTTGGGTCTGCAGATTCGGACCTTTTCTTGAGTTGCACTCGGATCAAGGCAGAAATCTCGAGACAACGATATTCAGGGAAATGAGTGACTTGATGGGCATACGCAAAACTCATACAACCCTTTTGCACCCGCAATCCGATGGAATGGTTGCAAGATTTAATCGTACACTTGAGGAACACCTAAGGAAAGCCGTGGACAGAAACCAGAAAGATTGGGACCAACACATACCCATTTTCTTAATGGCATACCGATCGGCAACTCACGATACAACATTTACAACACAAGCTAAGACTATTTTCGGTTGTGACATAAGATTACCTGCAGATCTGAAATTCGATGCCCACTCATCTACTGAAGTTTCATGTAGCAGTTATGTAGCTGACAAACAAAGACAGTTGAATGAAATTCATGGAAACATCAGAAAGCGCACATAACTGATGAGTGATAAAATGAAAGCCAGGATGATGTACGAGCAAACTCTAAGAGATGTCAGGAAGGGCAGCTAGTTATGCTTCATAATCCGCAAAGAAAAAGGGATTATCGCCAAAACTGCAAACACACTGGGAAGGTCCTTACAAGATGATAAAGCGGATCAACAATGTAGTATACCGCATCCAGTTGGCGAGAAATGTCAGGAGCAAATTGGAAGTCGTTCATTTGGAGAGGCTATCTCCTACCTGTCTATAAAGGTTGCAGTACTATCCTTGTTCGGGATGAAAAGATTAAGCGGACGGCAGTGAAACGTGTTTGCATATTTTTAGGATCCCATCTGGAGTTTGAGAATGAGTGCACCACCATGTGTTTTTATTAGTCAAGACACAATCTATTCGAAAAAAAGCTTCTTTCGTTATAGAGATAGTGGTGTAAAGAATTTTCTCGAAAGTAAGAACTTCCTTTGAGGTGTGTATAAAATTCTAGAAAGATCCAGAAACTTCTAGAGTATTGTAGAAGTTTCTACCTCAAATATTCGAAGCTATAAAAAGCACAAGACTGTGCAAAGTCGAAGACAGTTAAGCAGAGATCGAAACAGTATATAAATCGTGCATTATAAATCGAAGCCGCTGTATTTGTAATTGTTATTTTCTAAGTGATGAAATTCATTATTAAATAAAGTGACTAATGTTGCGAAATTGTGAAATAAAGTACAAATTGTAATAAAGTAAACTTTAAGTATATTATCAATTGTGTAAATTGCAATAAATAAGTAAACCGTCTCTCAACTGGTTTATCCAGAAAAAAATCGAAAAAGCTTAGGAGGTTGTGTATGTATTCAACTGAGTGGAGAGAGAGGACTCTCAAAAAAATTCTAAAAAAAAACACTGTTGCCAATACTCCTGGGCATCAGATAAATATTTTTTTAGTGGACCTTTTCTTTCCCCCTTTTGATTTTTCTTTTTCCCCCTTTGGTTTCTTTTTTCTCTTTGGATAGGTGATGCTTTAATCGAGATACCCTGGAAGGAGGCAGCTAGTGGACACCTAGTGCTTCTGGTAGACTCAGGGGCGGACACCAGCCTCGTAAAATATAGTGTTTTACGGAAAGGACTAGCTACCCAAAATATGTAAGAACGCTTAATGGAGCGTTTGGGGGTTGCATTAGGACACTGGGATCGCTCAGAAGAGGGCACAGTGAAGTTAAGGGAATGAGTCTCAGAGTGCACGCAGAGGAATTGGATAGGGGAGGTAATTGGTCGCGATAATTGTTGGGGCCGCACCATACTGGATGCGCTAGAAAAACAGTCATCGTGCTATGATAATAATAAGAATAGAATCCTTTATCTTCCATTAAAGTCATGGCAGGAGAGAACCGTGAATAAGGTTAAGAATTGTAGTATGGCGGTAGTAAATGCAAGGTCAACCAGAGTAGTTACTTTGCATGTAAACACGAAGTCGGATGGTTGTTTTGCACAAGCAGCAGCTAGAGGAGGGCGTATATAGGGGAGAGACCATAACGCAAGTTGAAAAAGGGAAGCTATACGCTTGCGTACTCAACGCATCAGAAAAAGACTACCTTATGGATAAGAATTCTAGGCCGAAGTTAACTAGTTATGATAACTTAATGGAACCGAATTATAGATCGGTTAATCAGATTAAGCAGGTAGATATAAAAAAAAGGATGGAGAGTGTACTGGAGTCACTGAAGTTAGACCCAAGCGCAAATTCAGAAGAGAAGGCATCAATAGAAGCCATATGTACATCATTCCATGACATATTTTTGCTGGAAGGAGACCAGCTGCCGTATACACCGGAAATAGAGCATGAAATACCTACTAGAGTAGATCAACCACCAATAAACCAGAAAGAGTACAGATTGCCACAAGCTCACAAAGATGAGGTAAACAGGCAAGTGGAAGGAATGTTAAAAGATAACATAATTTTACCGAGTATCTCGCCTTGGAACTCGCCAATAGAAGAAGGGTGCTCAGGGTCAGTAGAAGTGGAGAATGGCCGTCGACTTTAGGAAATTTACCGACGCCACTATCAAGCAGGTGTTCCCGATACCAAGGATACAAGAAATCCTGTACCATTTAGGACACATTAGATACTTGTCTACACTTGATTTAGCGATTGGCTACCACCAAGTTCTGGTGGATACCCAAGATAAGCAAAAGACCGCGTTTAGCACCGATTGGGAGCAATATGAGTTAAATAGAATGGCGTTTGGATTAACAGGAGCACCGGCTACCTTTCAACGGCTAATGAACCATGTGGCAGCAAGCATTCGAGAGCCTAAAAGAGAATATTAGCTCGCCACCGATTTTGGCGTACCCAGACTTTGAGGAAACTTTTTTGTTGACCACCGATGCTAACAATGCAGCATTAGCAGCAGTGTTGTCACAAGGGGAAGTCGGTAATGATCGACCAATAGCATTCGCCAGCAGAGCGCTTAGTGATACGGAGAAGAGTTACTCCACAATAGAGAAGGAATTTCTAGCCATATTGTGGGCTACGAAGAATTTTAGGGCATATCTACTAGGTCGCCCATTCAAAATATATATCGATCACCATCCGTCGAGAGGTATACCCAATTTGTAAGACCAAACTTCTAGGCTAGCCAGGTTCAGACACAAATTGTCTGAGTATGATTTTGAAATCATTTACAAACCTGGGAAAAAGAATCTAAATGCGGATTTGCTCAGCAGAGTATCGCAGGCACAGAAGATATCAGTAGTGCAAACGAGGGCCAAAGCAAAGTCAGAGAAGGAAAAGTCCAGGAAAAATCAGGAGGATAATAGTGATGCGACAAGAGATGTGAGTGACGATGCCAATAAACGAACAGCTAGTAATGTGGGATGGCTGGAGGATGAAAAAGATATCCAGGCTGTGTTAAAGGGTTTCCATGATTCACCTCTAGGTGGACATCAGGAATTCTGGAAAACACATGACAGAATTAGGTGAGTATACGGATGGAAAGGTATGTTCAGAGGCATAAAAAAATACGGAAAGGGTTGCCCAAAATGTCAGGCCAACAAGAGTTCGAGGCTAACAAAGATGCCAATGGTAACTGACACACCGAAGCAACCATTTGATAAAGTTCTTATGGATATTGTAGGTATTTTACCTGAGACAGTTTCGGGAAATAAATACATCTTGACGTTCCAAGATGATTTGTCAAAGTATATGGCGTGCGTGGCTATGCCCGATGCAAGTACGGTAGCCAAGGCGTTCTTTGACGAAATTGTGGCACGGTACAACATACCAAAGGTTTTGATAACCGACAATGGTTCAAATTTTGTATCGAAATTATTCCCAGAAACTTGTCAGATGGTGGGAATCAAGAAATTGCACATGACACCATATCACCCACAGGCGAATGGCTCATTAGGGCGTAGTCATCAACCTCTGGCCGAGTACTTGCGCAGTTTTGCCAAGGAAGACGGCTCGAATTGGGATCAATGGTTGACCACAGCAATGCATGCACACAACAATACTGTGCATATATCAACGAAGCAAACTTCGTTTAGAAATGCCAGCTAATTTGAATCGCAAATGTGCGCCAGTATACAATGCTGACAACCCAAATAAAGTGCAAAAGTATCAGCTACAGCGAGCGCACGAGTTGGTTAGAGAAAACCAAGATTGTGCTAAACGAGTAGCCAGGGAAGCCTACAACAAGGTACTAAACCCAGTAGTCTTTCATGCGGGTGACCAAGTACTCATGCAGAATCAGGCTAGAAGAAACAAGTTCTCACCTGTTTGGATATGTCCATATTTAGTAGCAGAGACCCGCAGTCCAGTTACAACAGTCGTAAGAGTTAAGGGCAAGCATAAGAAGCTACACAATAATTTATTAAAATTGTTCCATTTGCGAACTAACAATTAAAGACATGTGTTGACAGTGTTTTACAACTGTAAACACAAGAAGAACAATGAAAACAAACTGATATCGCATACATATATCAAGTAGCACAGTTCCGACTTCCAAAATCAATGTCAGCAGAAGTGTGCCAATTAAACTCGGGCGAGTAAAAATTGACCTAATATAAATATGCCCATTATGCACTATAGCCGATTGAAGCGCAGTAGAGAAAGTTTTTTTTTTAAATACTAAATATAAAAAAAGAAGGTTTCATTGAACATAAGTAAAAAAAGGGCTCATTGAGAATAATTCAACAAAAAATCATAAGACAGTCGTGAATAAGTAATATAAAACTAAACGTAAAGTATATACACACATACATACGACAGTTTATGGCGCGGTGTCCAGTGTCTGGTTGCAGATTTCCACCTCCAATACACAAAAAAAAAGCTCTTGAGTGACATGCAAAATTTTTTGTGCGGAATTATTTATGAAAATCTACGAAGGTAGAAAAAAAATTTTGGGAAAATTGTGAAAAGGGTACCCGAATAGCTTACCCCGGTCTGGTGATAAGTGTTAAGTGCAATTTGTTGAAGCGTTCGTAAAAGAAATAAGGTATTTGATTTGGTTTTTCTGCCAGTGAGTTGCGGCAGTCTTGTCTCGGTGTCGGTTTATTCGCACGGCAGAGCGTAAACTACAGCAATCTCTGTGTACACAGTGCAAGCTGAGCAGTGGATTGGCTAAAATACCAGACCCCTGTGCAGCGAAGCTTATTTAGCGGAACACTGCAGATTCGATGAACTTTTGTACCTATACGAATATAAGTTTATTCATTTAAACTTAATTAATTTGCCTTCGCGTCGCCGACTTACGCAAGTTCCCGGCCCGCAATTGGTTTATCCGAAAAATAGAGAGAGCTTTGCAAGCTGTGCACTTTGTGCACAAGAGAGAGACTAAAGAAAGAGAGAGACTAAAAAAAAGTGTTGCCAACGCCCTTGGACGCAAACTAAGAATTGCATTTCGAGTGTTTTACATTTGTTTCTTTTTCCCATTTTCTCTCTCTTTTGCCCTTCAATTTTTTAAGGGTAAAAAGGGAAAATAAAATTATTTTTAATTATATTTATTATTAATTTTTGGGTTTTTGGAGAGGAGCGGAACATGAGAGTTCAGCGATTACCTCTCGAGGGGCGAAAAATAATTATAGGTACTAGTGCACGGCTAGTCGAACGAGTAAATGCGGCAGAGAACCGCGGATATAGTTCTCCAGGGCAGGATAACGATGAGCCCGCTACGGCCGAGCCCTGCGGCGAAGGGGATTTAACACCCACATTGAATATGGATCATAGCGACACTCTGCAAAAAATGGGGGAAGAAGATAGATGAGTTGACCATCATGGTGGACAATCAAAGGAGTATCAACAAGGCAATGAGGGCCCTCCTGGGTGACATCAGTACTCAGCAGAAGCCGTCTGTGGAAGAGAGAGGCAGGAGAAATCCGGGGGAGGTTATGGTGAAGGCCACCAAAACATCACCGTCGATCGACTCTGGAGCGCAGGCAAAGAGAGCGAGAACAGCTTTTCAACATGATGAAGTGGCAGAGGTTTCAACGCTAACAACCAAAAAGCCTATATGGGTCGTCTCACCAAAAATTCAGTCACAGCAGCTGCATATTGAAACAGCATAAAACAAGTTGAAGCAAACCTTTGATCTAGAATGGCAATTTGTGAAATTTAAGAAAAATTCCAATAAGGATATGGGAGGTAAAGAGCCCGCAAAAGCCATGCGGAGGACAGAAAAAGAAATTCGACCAAGGCCTGATGCGCTGATCAGTGCAGCTACTGGAGAACCATCCTACGCAGAAATCTTGCGGAAAGTAAAAGAAAGAGGAACACTCAAAAGCATCGTTGATGACGTCAAATACATTCGCAGAACGGCTAAAGGCGAACTAATATTGGAACTGAAAAAACGGAAGAGGGCGGAACGACGAGCCACCAAGTTGCGATCGCAGATGTCTTGAAGGAGACGGCAACTGAGGCTGCCAAAATGCACATGCACCATCCAGTGCAGAGATCTAGATAAGCTCACCACCCTAGCCTTGCAAGATCAATTCGGGATAAGGAGACCACACGAAGCAGCTATACGAAGTTTACGTAATGGCTACAAAGGCACTCAAACGGCCTATATTATCCAGCCAGTCGATGTCGCAAAAAAGGTCCTGAAGGCCCAACGTGCACGTATTGGATGGGTCTCCTGCAGAGTACGGGAATCGTTAACTCTCAAGCGCGGTTTCAAATGTTGGGGCTACGCTCACGTGTGTTGCATGTTGGGGCGGTATGTGGTGTGGTTCGCCTTAATTTTACTCGCTACTATTTATATTCATATTATGGTTTCTTAATGTTCCACTTTTTTATTTCTAATTGCCCTACATTATTATTTGTAATTGCCCTACTCTTTGATTTGCACATTCTGCAATTGTCTGCCAATGCAATCATCGAGTGGCACACTTTTGGGAAAGTGCTGACCAGTCATTAGTGAAAGTTAATTGCAGTTCAATTGTCAAATGCGCGCACCTAAAAGCATGCAATCGAATTTTACTTAATAATATTTTTATTACATTATACGTGCGCCTTACGGCTATGCGCGTTTATTATTTTATTAATAATAAAATCTAATACCTACTTGGGTTTAGCGGACATTGTGAGTTTGACTCACAACATCCCTCCCCCCTTTTCCGTAGGTAGTGCAACTACATCTTAGTTAATAATTCGTCTTATATATATGCACTAAAAACAAATTGTTTATCCTATATACTACACAATACATTTGCTTTTTTATTATATATTTTTGCCATGTATTGGGTTCTTATTGTTTGTTTTATCCTTTATTGTTTCTGTATTACTTTTTCACTTTTTTTTGGTTTGTTGTGTATTGTTTTTTGTCATTATTTTATTTTTATTTCATTTTAGTCCTTGTTGAGGACCGTGCTCGTTGGTGTCCTCGGAAAACGTACTTACGCTGCAAACCTAGAATCATTCTTCTTAATCAAAACACCACATCACTCTTTTAAGTTTATAAACATCAAGCAGATTTATTCTTAAAAGCATAATTCTTATATACTATTTACAAAGAACACTTTCAGTCTACGTATTGACTTTCTGGTGTTCCAGTCTCGCACCTGTTAATTGGTGTCAGTTTGTCAAGCCAACTGATCTACTTTACTGTAAAAATGTCGACGGTGCATTCTAAATTCCGATGCCTTTAGTCAACTTGACTGCGGAACTGTGACACTCTAAAATTTTGCATAATGAATAAAATAATAATCAACGCGCCCTAAAAATATGTGCGTGAATATACCTTAAATGTTAACTACACGAAAATTGTAGTATCTGTTAGGAGCGGGTACTGTGAGTCAACTGCGCGCAGATAGTTTGATTCTGACTCACAACATCCCTTCCCTCTTTCTAGAAGAAGGTAGTGCAACTACCTTCTAATGAATATCCTCAATATTTTTCTTGTACTGTAAACAAACTGTGCATATTTTTAATCCTATAGTACATATATATACATATTTTTATTTAAATATCCTTATTTTTGGTTCTACCATTGGTTTTTTATTTTTGTATTCGTTTCTTTTTATATTTTTTAACTTTTTTTTTCTTTTGTAGCTTTTTCATTTTTTATATTAGTTCTTTTATTTCTATCTGTATATTTTTTTTATTGCCCCTTCTTTATATTTTGGTCCTTCATTGACTTCTAATTACTTTATATATTTAAATTTAGTTCTAGTCTGGTATGTATATAAAATATAACGAGTGTATTGTCCTATACCCTGTAACTCGCTCGTATATGATTACATTCATACATTCCAGGCAATTTTAATTGCTTTTAATTAATTGCTAACGTTATTTCCCAATTAACCTAAACATATTCTTCTATTTCAACATATACATACTTATACATACATAACCATTCCTCTTTACTAGAATACTTACTTATTTAAATATACATTCGTACATTTATTCTGTATATTACATATCTATATACATATATATATACATACTTCACCAACGGTTCCGTTGCTTGCACCATCAAGTTGGTGCCCAGAGTTAATGTTTACGCATCGTATTTCATTGCATAAACTGCCGTACGTATGTACCTTTAGTTTCATATTACTTACCCACGACTGTCTTATAATTTTTTGTTGAATTATTTTCAATGAACCCTTTTTTTTATTATTTAATATATAAAAAAAAATGTTCTCTTATGCTCTTCATTCGGCTATATTGCCTAATGAGCATATTTATACTACGTAATTTTTTACTCGCCCGAGTTTACTTGGCACACTTCCGCTGACATTGATGTTTGAAGTCGGAACTGTGCTATTTGATATCCGTATGCGATATCAGTTTGTTTTCGTTGTTCTTCTTGTGTTTACAGTTGTAAAACACTGTCAACACATGTCTTTAATTGTTAGTTCGCAAATGGAACAATTTTAATAAATTATTATGTAGCTTCTTATGCTTGCCCTTAACTGTTACGACTGTTGTAACTGGACTGCGGATCTCTGCTACTAAATATGGACATATCCAAACAGGTGAGAACTTGTTTCTTCTAGCCTGATTATGCATGAGTACTTGATCTCCCGCATGAAAGACTACTGGGTTTAGTACCTTGTTATAGGTGTTGGGTTTTCTGTGCGTTAGCCGGTGCAATGCGCACTACTGTTATCTGATGGTTGCTGGACCTGTAAACACTTGCCGAACCGTAAAAAACAGAACACCACCGTTTCGATTTCAGAAATACACCATCGTATTTATTCTTAAAAATACTCTTAATTCGAGTTACATCATATTTTTATAATCTACTTAGGTATTCCAATTAAACAGGTGTTGACCAAAACAATTAGGTCAATGAGCCAGTTCATACAAAATGCCAATGGTGCATTTTAGCCCTATTTTGTGGTTCACTATGTAATTGTAACACCTGTGAAGTTCATATGCGTAATATTAACTATATCTGCAACCGGTCGATAGTAAATGGTTACTTGGATTGTGTTGACTCTCAACATTATCCTCTTTCTGGAAGAAGGTAACTTCAAAAATTGTATAACCTACTACAATATTTTATATGTATACATTTATTATATATATTTTTTTTTTATACAATATTTTATATATACGATACGTATATATTCTTATTCATGTTTTTTTTTATTATATATATATATACTCGTATATATCTTTTTCTTTTCAAATATTTTTCTTTTTTTCATTCATTTTTTATATTTATTCTTTAAATATTGTTTTCTGTTTTTTTATGTTTTATTTATTGTTTTTTTTCTTGGTTTGTTTTCTCTTCCTTTTTATTTATTTATTTCTTCAAACATTTTGGACATTCCTAACTCTAACATCTGGTTTGCTTGGCTTACGCTACACTACACTGCAATTTCTGCTACCTGCGGCGTTGGTTGTGGTTCTCGTAGTAGGTATTTGACTTACTTCCTTAACTGGCGGAATATATATGTGATTACTGCGACTATCATTGCCAGCATTGTGATCGCGGCGATCCCTCCCTTTTCCAACGAGGAGTGCACTATACCGTACGATGTTTTAAGGTTCAACAACGTCTACTCTTTCTCCGATTCCCTCATTAACTCGTTAATTGACTTGCCGTTAGTCGCTAGAATCTTCCGCAGATCTCCGTGGGGTATTGCTTGTATCGTTGTTGGTACATATGTACTATTTATTGGTTTCGAACGCTGCAAAGTTGTTAACAAGGCCTGAACGTTGGCCGCTATCTCTCTAGTTCCCATACTTGCTGGTGAAAACTCGTAATGCTGGTTCTTCTGCGCTCTATGCACCAGCACCATCTCTTTCCCAATCAACCGACAGTCTTCGCCAAAGTGCAGGAATCCCGTCCCCTGCAGCTCTAGTCTTGTTGATTTTGCTTGGCACACTGCAGACACAAAAATTGTCTCATCAAAATGGTATAGCGGTTTGGTGACTCTGTCACTACCAACAATCCTCCCGTAGCCGAGACTGCTACATGCTCGCACTTATCTTGCGTTTTTCAACGTTTGTACTTTACAAAATTTGCTTTCCCTTGTAAGGGCTTTCCCCGGATACGCTGAGAAATATCCATCATTCTACAAGACTTAATGTCCTCCGACGTTAGTCCCATATAATTATCATGCACTCGATTCTCTGTGATGTAGTCATATAGTGTCTGCGGTACTATGCTCCAGTTACCGTTTAACGCTTTAGGTACGGGATATATCTTGTATAGCGCATATACATCAGGAAGAGGAAGTGGTATTTTTATGACCACCAGATATCCCACGTTCGACTTCGCTGCTCGTACCGTTGCTAAATCGTACACCTGTTCGGGCCTCTCCAAATACCAGTTTATGACACCCAAAGTCTTGGGAGTTGCTTTAAGTAGGGCTTCGGTGGAAGTGAACATAAGGTGTAACTTCCCATGCAACATACCATCCACGACTGCCATTTCCATTTCCTGATGTCCTTGCAGGTTCACAAGCTCTTCTGATATAAAATTCTCCAGATTAACGAGCTCCGCCAAATCGGTCAAGGCTCTGCCTAAGACCAACATAGTTTTAGTCTGCTGAATATCCAGACCTTGCAAATGAGCGTAAATTTTGTCCGCGTTACGATGGTCCATAGTTCCGATACCCCTTTTCAGTATATCACTACCGACATCTATTAACGACCTTGCTGCACGTTGTTTGGTACCCCGAAATGACATAGCTTGCTCGTTTCGTCTGAGCCTCCGCTTCCGCTGCCGTCATCTCAAACCCTCTCTTACTTCCGTCAGATCCTTCCGTATTTGTTCTTAACTCACAAAGCTCCTTTGTGTTGTTTTGCAAGTCTTCGAGTTTCTTCAGTACCGGCTCTAGATCAGCATCGCGAAACTCCGATATCACCACCCACTCGTCTTTCGAGAACCAAACATTATCCAGTGATTCCCAAATTAGTTCCGTTTCCGTCAAGGGTTCCACCCCCACTTCCGCGGTTTCGCTGCTATTCGGAACACTCAAATAGGCTATCAAGAACACAGCCGCCTTTACACAGATACTGTAGAGAAAAATAATTAATCACTATAATAACTTATCTAATAAATATCTCTAATTCTCTAAATATTTAAATAATCATTATGGTTATACTACTGCTGCATTATGGTTGTCACTACTTTACACTAACATCCACCAACGACCGACATTTTCTCTTCTTTTTCTTTTTCCTCTTACCATAATCGAGAATATCTAAGTATCCTTGACTATGTATTGCATGACCCAATTCTTTTTCCTCTCTTAAAAAAAAATCTCCTGGTTCGTATATATTCATCACACCTCTAGTGTGGAAAACCCCTCAATGAATGCATACGAAACATACAGGCACCCCCTCGGTATTAACACTACCCTACTTCCTACTACGCTGACGCCTCGCCCAATTTACGTTGGTTTTCTAACCGCTATCAGCTAGCCTGTAGCTCCAGATTTTTTCTCAATTAACACCTAACTAACTAAACACAATAATCTTACAAGAAAACTTTGGTATATTTAACCTAATTTCGATTTTACTTCTATCCATTCTCATCTAGCTGTCTTAACTTGTTATCTACTGCCTATTCCCCCTAACTTATTTTAGCTTAAACTAACCTGTCACCTTAACTAAATATGTTAACAAGACCCGTTCTAACATCCCCTCTTACTTCAAAGCAACCCCATCCGTAATTGTCCAACGAGTCAAAACTTGCTTTGGTCGGCTTACCATTTTACTCCACCGATTGCACCAGATGCTAGGCGACCGGCCTCCGATACTTACAGGGTTGTAAACCCGGAAGTTCTATTCAAATTAATCTTGTATCAATAAATAAAGACATATTTAGAAAATTGTGTTTTTGCTATTTCCTTGATTTTCTTCTTTTCCTATCATTACTAATATTATTACGACTGTTAAAGTTGTAAAACTGTTTAATTACACTGCTTCAGTCTTTCTTTAATTCTCCTTACTTCCCTATTGCTCTTCCAAACATACTTACGTTTACCTTCATGCCCCTACACCTACGATTTCATGTATATCGCACTGATAAAACAATTAATATATTACTCCTAAACATATGTATGCAAATAACCATGTCTCATATTAAACTTACACGCTACCCACGCTCATACTTACTTATTGGCATACATACATATGTACATGGCACATACGATTGTCAATAGCGCATGCCAAAAATATCAACTCATCATATTACCCATATACGTTATGAGTGGCTGAAAACTTAATAACGTATTGCATAAACGCACCGGTTATTGACTCTGCTGCTCAACCGCACAAACAAACAAAAATTATATGCATTAAATTGTTTCCCATTTTTTTCTTCATTCTTTATTAAAGTCTATTTTCAACTCGCAAAAAATGATTTATTTTACTACTTCACGCGGGCATTCGTACACTGTCTCACCTTTGAATCATAATATACGAGCATGTTTTCATTCTTTCATTCCTCTGTCTTGTTTACGTCTAATTTTCTTCATTTTCAAGGTTGAAGATATTATTTAATAAAGATTTCATTCAATTCAGCTTGGAATCCTAATCAAACAAAGAATAAAACACTTCGCTATGGAATAATACAACAAGGAGTACCTACAAGCAACACCAATTTGTCTGGACAGATGGGAGGATAACTTAACAATATCCGGTGTGTACTGCCCCCCTAGATTTAAAATAACAAGTAACCAGTTCTCAGATTTTTTCTCCACACTTGGAACAAGTTGTCTAGCTGCTGGCGACTATAATGCCAAGCACACTCACTGGGGCTCAAGACTAACAACACCAAAAGAAAACTTCATGCTTTCTGACACCAAGATTGATATTATCTCTTCAGGACAACCATCGTACTGACCTTGTTGATTTTGCAGTTGCTAGAAACCTAAAACGAGAGCAACTCAAAGTAGAACACCTTAACGACCTCTCTTCAGATCACTCTCCTATTATAATACATCTGAACAAAAAGTTACGTCCTACTTACGATTTCACACCCATTAAAACTAACTGGCTGAAATATAGAAAAGACATCAGTAGTCATCTCAGCCCAAACCCACGTCTCAAAACTAATGAGGACATTGAAACATTTCTGGAACAATTTACCTCGACCCTAAGATTAGCTGTGCTCCACTCGGCGCACAAGCGTAGCAACAACTTCAACGGTATCCGGCACCCACAAACCTCAACCCAAATCCATATTCGCCTTACTGAAAAAAGGAGGACACGTCGTGAATGGCAAAAATCCAGGCCCCCTTTCCTAAAACGGAAGATATCTAACAACGTTGAAAACTTGAGAAAAGCCTTGCGTCTAGAATCAGATCGTTGTCTGGACCAATATATCCAAAACCTTTCTCCGACTGAGGTCACCAACTACTCTCTGTGGAAAGCTGTCAGAGAAACGAAACCACCTACACGCGGAATTCCACCGATTCGTACAAAAAACGGAAACTGGGCAAGAAGCGATTAAGAAAAGTCTGCTGCTTTCGCAGAACATTTAAGAGATATTTTTACCCCACCCCGCAATACTAATAGCCTAATATTAATCCCCTCGCCAGATACAACATGCTCGCCTTTTAAATTAAAAACAAAAGAAGTAAGTAATGCAATTAGTAACCTTGCTCTTAACAAAGCCCCAGGACACGACCTCATTACTGGAAAAATGATCAAGGAGTTGCCCCAAATGGCCATCATCTTACTTACTCCACTATTTAATGGCTTGTTGCGCTTGGGATACTTTCCTAATGCCTGAAAAGTTTCAGTAATCTCAATGATCCCGAAACCAGGAAAAGACCTCTCCCAATCGTCATATTATAGACCGATCAGCCTCCTGCCTATCTTATCAAAACTCTTAGAAAGGCTTTTTCTTGCAAAACTAATTCCGCATATAAACGAAAAACGCACTATTCCCACTCACCAATTTGGCTTCCGCGAACACCATAGTACAATAGAGCAGGTTCATCGAATAGTGAACGAGATAAAAAACGCATTCGACAAAAGGCAATATTGTTCAGCCGTCTTTTTAGATGTGGCGCAGGCATTTGACAAGGTCTGGCACGAGGGGCTTATTTACAAAATCAACGTAACTTAGATGATCATCTGGGCCTAGTAACAAATTGGTTGGCTGACTGGCGAATTAACGTTAACGAATCAAGACGTACGCATATTACCTTTACTATAAAAAAGGTACATGTCCATCCATAAAACTAAATAACGTTCCTATTCCGCAAGCAAAGGAAGTGAAGTACCTAGAAGTTCATCTTGACCCACGTTTGAACTGGAACCGCCACATCGAAGCAAAAAAAAAAAACAAATGACTTTGAAAGCAAATAGCCTACACTGGCTCATCCACACAATATCCAGGTTGAGCCTAGAATACAAAACACTCCTGTATAAAGCCATTATAAAACTAATTTGGACTTAAGCTAGCCAGTTGTGGTTCGGCGCAAGCAACTCTAATATAGAATTGACACAAAGAGCACAGTCCAAAATTCTAAGAACCTTTACTGGCGCACCTTGGTTCATAATGAATACCAACATTCACAACGATCTGAACATTCCGCTCGTAAAAAAGGAAATCTTCGACGCCAACTTAAAATATGCACAAAAAATCAAAGAGGATCTAAATCATCTAGCTAGAATACTAGCATGTAATAGGGTCCCAAGTCGTCTGAAACGTACGAAATCACCAGCACAACTAACATCGACACCTGGGGTTGAAGCGTCAGTTTTCGTTGAAGCGTAAGTTTCGTTGAAGCTTAAGTTGCGTGGAAGCGTAAATTTTCGCAGGATGGGAATATGCGATTATAGTTATATTAGCATATATTCCATCTAGACCGATAGTGCGTGGCGAAGAGTCACATCCTGCCCGAAGAAACCCTGCTATTTATAACAGAACACTTCGGATCTAGACTGAGGAGTCAATAGACACCTCCCCGAATACAGGGTGTGGAATAGCAAACCTCTAAAAAAACCTCTGAGTTGGAGCAAGATGGCCACCCTGTGTAACGACTCTTTTTATAGCTAGGGTAAAACTCAGCGGCTCCAGGGGTCGTATACAGAAAAATATCAAAAGTCCTGCGAGTTATATTAACAATAGCGTATTTATTTAATATAATGATGGGGAGCTCTTGCTCGAAACAATTCTATTTTCTTAATTCTATATAAATAAACTTGCTGAGTGTATACTTGTTTGCCTGTCTCTACGTCCCGGTAAGTATGTGTCTCTGTGATTCAGTGGGAGAACGATTAAAAACCAGAGGCTCTCACTGAGTCCCTATGGTCTCGGTATGACTTAGTGGGAAAACGATTAAAGAACCAGAGGTTCCCCCTAAGTCCCTAAGTCTCGGTTGCGTATGTGTCTCAGTGATTCAGTGGGAGAACGCTTAAAAACCAGAGGCTCTCACTGAATCCCTGTATTCTCTGTCTGTCTATGGCTTAGCGAGAAAACGATTAAAAACCAGAGGTTCTCGCTAAGCTTTTTGTGTTCGTATTGTACTTTGTAGAGCTGTTGCTAGTCAGGATGCTGGTGATCGACGAAGAGACCTGCTGCCTGGGCTACGTGGTTTATATAGTCCCAGGTCGCAGCGGCTGACACATGTTGCTATTGGCAGGCCACCGTTGTGTGACTTTACTTCCGTTGGCCAGTAGTCGATTGTTGTTGTTGTGGCAGGCTTGTTGTTGTTGCAGTCAGGCTTGTTGGTGTTGTAGTCTTTTGCCCTTGGGCCACCTTCAACTTCTGGCGGTCAGCCACCTCACTCCAACGGTCCCTGGTTAGCCTGCAGTATTGTTGCCTGCCAGCAGCGCTGTCCGGAATCCTGTAGTGGTGTTGTTGTTAAATATTTAATTTAACTGACAACCAGCATTTCATTTGTATTCCTCCTTCTGCTTTGTACGTGCTGGTCGTTTGGCGTGGTGGTTGCTCTGTCGTTGTCCCTCTTTTCGGTCGTTGTCGGTCTCGTTTCTTCGTGTTGTTAGTGCAAGATTTCCGAGCGAGCGTACTCGGCAAATTCCACCGCTGAGTTCGTGCACTCACATTCTCTTGTCCTGCATGTATTTGTTGTATTCCTCGTCGCTGTGTTTTTCCTCGCTCTTCGCAAGCATAGCGCTGATTGGCAAGATCGTTGGCTGTGGTGGTCGGATTTTTTGTTGTAATTGCTATTATTCCAACTGGTCTAATATGCTGCTGCTGCTGATCTGCGCTCCTACCACGGCCGCGCTAATTGGTTACAATGCTTGTAGTTCTTTTCGTTAGGTTCTCACTGCAGTTGTTTCGGGTCGGGTATTGTGGGCGTTTCCAAGATGCAGTTATTCGGTCTGTTATTCATGGTGTTTGTGTGTATATAGCGACTCTGTCACCTGTGGTGTGGGCCAAAATTTCCCACAGAAGATTTTGGTTCTTACACCTGTCTACCGCTAATACAAGGGTGGCAGACAGATCGATAGCAGCAGGAAGCAGAAGGGGCTTAAGCGTTAGGGCTGGTCCCAGCACGAGTGCTGGTAGTAGGGGACGGGGAGGCTTGGGAAAACCCGTCTCTCGTCTCTTTCAGAGGGGTGCTGAGGGAAGAAACCCGGAGGAGGTGGTAAAAACTCAAACGCTGACTGCGGTCAGGGGGCGGGGGGCTACCCTGAAGATCTATCGGCAGCAGACAGTGGAGGGGCCCAGCAGCTCAAAGTAGGTTGCAAGGGTGGGCTTGGGGGGGTCGTTTAAACCCGTCCGTCCGTCAAAGCAGGACGGTTTGAAGATGAGAGGTTTCAAGATGATAGCCGCTCAGAGCACAGGTAAGCCTCGTGCTTGTATAGTAGCAAAGGATAACATTAACATCTTTTTGCTCCCACATTTAAGTAATGGCGATACGGAGGCGGCAAGCATTGAGCTGCAAAATAGCAGTCTCTGGGCCATTAACACCTTTGGTCCATATAAATCTCCGGGTCCGGATGGAATTTATCCAGCTGAACTGCCACAATCACGGGACATAATTACGCCCTGGGTTGTGACTGCAATTAGAAGCTGTCTTTACATGGGCTATATTCCGCTGAGATGGAGAGACACGAAGGTTTCCTTCATACCCAAGACAGGCAGGTCCTCTCATGTAAATTCTAAAGACTTCAGACCAATCAGTCTCACGTCTTTCCTCCTAAAAACACTGGAGAGATTGATGGATGCACACTTACGGGAAGCTATACCAACTGGTAAAATCTCCTCGGCCCAACATGCATACACGAAGGGCAAATCGACAGAGACGGCGTTACACGTACTTATTGGTATAGTGGAAAAAGCCATCCAGCAGAAAGGCACTAGCGGCGTTCATTGACATAGAAGGCGCTTTCAACAACATAAAAGCGAACGCCATTATGGGAGCGTTAGAAGCTCTGGGCGTCGATCCTAATATGGTAGCGCTGATAGAGACGATACTCGTCAGCAGAAAGGTAACTGCCCGCTTAGGTTCTCACACCTTAAACAGACAGGTCTGGAGGGCCCCCCTCAGGGAGGAGTCCTCTCCCCCTTGCTCTGGAATTTGGCGGTAAATTCATTACTGCTAGCCCTAGAGAGGGTGGGTTGCCATGTCGTCGCCTATGCTGATGACTTGGGAATTGTGATCAGAGAGAAATATCCAAACACTCTTATGGATATTTTGCGCTGTAGCATGGCCACGCTTACTGGTTGGATGGGTAGAAGGGGATTAGGTTCAAACCCTGATAAAATGGAATTAATCCTCTTTCCTAAGAAAAATAGATCTCCTGATGTCTCCCCGCTAAAATACAAAGGTGTGGAAATTCCGATAAAGGAGACAGTCAAATATTTGGGTCTAATATTAGATAGGAAAGTTACCTGGAAACCCAATATTGAGGAAAGAGTTAGAAAGGCCAATATTGCTTTGTACACATGTAAAAATGAGGTCGGAATGAGGGGGGGCTATCCCCACGAATTATGCGCTGGCTGTACATTTCGGTGGTCAGACCCATATTGCCATATGGAATACTGATATGATGGCCAGCTACTCAGAAACAAAGCTTTTTGAAGCTTCTGAGCAAGGTCCAAAGAACGGCTTTTTTATGCATCTCTGGTGCCTTAAGGACCACTACAACTAAAGCATTTGAAGTAATACTCAACCTGCCTACATTAGAGCTGGTAGGAAAACAATTGGCCGTCCCATTAGCACTAAGGCTGAAATGTGCGGCGTTATGGCATGATTGACAGATTGGTCACTCGACTATCGCGCATACCTGGAGTAGTTCTACCCAATACATTGACCACTCTATACCTAATCTCAACTTCGATTGACACTTGCAGACATATATTCCGTCTAGAAGAGAGTGGTAAACACTCATGCCATGGAGAAGGCTGGAACTGAATTCCTATACTGACGGATCAAACTTGACGATAGAGTCCGTTTTGGAGTTTTCTCAAAAGAACTGGGATTGGAACTTTCTTTCCGTCTCCCCGACCACTGCAGTGTTTATCAAGCAGAGGTCCTAGCCAGAAAGGGGGTAGCCGTCTACTTAAATAGACATGCCGTAACAAAAATTATTATAAATATCTACTCAGATAGCCAGGCGGCCATCTACTCAGATAGCCAGGCGGCCATGATTTGCATGTTTAATGGAAGCTTCAGTGCCGAATGTGCCAACTTCAGTGGCATGCGATGTACCTATCGCATCGTCCATCATTTGATTCCAGTGATTATCATGTTCCAGGAATTGTAATTGATGGCATGCTTCTTGAAAAGTTGTACACACCGTACCATTCACAGTACGCAATGACTCAAATGAAGTTGAACCGCGTACATTAGTCATTAGCAACCGAAGGTAGAAGCAATCGTCGTTTTTCTTGTCAATGAATTCGGTGGCACTGAAATCAAAGGTTGCTCAGGACTGCCGAGCAGCCCTAAATGATATCAGCACCGTTTGGATGATATCAGTACCGTTCAAGATACGCCTTATATGGGTTCCGGGGCATAGGGATATTGCGGGAAAATGTAGGGCTGATGACTTAGCCAGACGGGGTACCAACCTTCCTTTAGGACGGACAGATTTGACATTGGAATACCAATTGCCACCTGTAAAGTGATGCTGAAGGATAGGGTCGTGCGTGAGACCAATGGGTCTTGGGCACAAGAGGGCACTTGCTTAACTACTAGGCTAATGTGGCCGGAACTTAATAGAAGGAAAACTAGAGACTTGCTTGCCCTGCCGAGAGAGAATATCTCTAAGGTCGTGGCTTCTATAACTGGTCACTGGCTTTTCGGCAGACATGCTCTCAGGCTGGGAGTATTCTCTCATGAATACTGCAGAAGCTGTAGGGACGAAGAGGAGGAGGAGACTGTGTAACATCCCTTCTATAGTTGCCCCGCTCTGGCTAGAAGCAGAGCGGGCTCTTTAGGCAAATACGCTTTTAGCTCTCTTACAGAGGTGTCTAGCGCGAAGGTCTCACAAATCCTGCGCTTTAAGTAGTCATCTGAATTATATAAAGTCGCTGGCTTTCGTTTCAAATTCGATGGCATTTGAGGTTGGAAACCATACAACGTGAAAAATGGCGTCTGGTTAGTGGACGCGTGTACCGTTTTGTTGTGCACATGCATTGCTGACGCCAACGACTGGTCCCAGTTCGATCCATCCTCCTTCACAATATGCCGCAAGTCTCAAGTCTCAAGCTAGCGGTAGGTGGATACGTTCTAAAGAACCGTTAGCCTGAGGGTGATACGGGGTGATGTGAAGTTTCTTCACCTTTAACAGTTTACACGTTTCAGAAGAAATTCTCGAAATGAAGTAAGTGCCGTTATCTATTACGAGTATCTTCGGGACACCTAATTTTGCTACAACTTCCCCAAAGAAAATCTTACCTACTGTGGTGGGCAATGGTCCCGCCATATCCATGAACAACTTATCGAATGGTCTGTTGGCAGTATCAGTTAGCTGCATAGGCATCCTTGTTCGCCTTGATATCTTGTTCTTCTGACAGCTTTCACATCCAGCGAGTTTCACATCATTTTTTGCCACCTATAAATTTTGCGTATACGCCTATACGTCTTCATGAAGCCCAGGTGACCCCCTAAAGGGGAATTATGGTAATCTTTTAACACCGTTTCAACTTCCTTCTAGTCCGTCAGTTCAATTACAGCGTCCGCAACAAAAAGTAATTCTGGAGGCGTACCGTCACCCATGGCGTCCCCCTTCCTCACGGAGTTATCTATAGTACACTTTCGCTCCCTTCGTTGCGTTCTTGTTTGGACAGCTGCTATCCGCGGTGCTGTGTCACACCACTCGGCAGATGAAAATCTCGTTTTCTCCTTTAACCGATTTATTATCTGTTGTACTCCCGCTGCTGTATTTCCAAGCGCTTTCCGCAAATTTTCCTGTTCTTTTACGTTCATATTTCCCAATCTAGCGAGACACTGCCTCAACCCCTCTTTCATAAAAATGTATGCTAACCAGTCTTTCGTGATGTCAAAAGAAACTGCCTTTGCTTCCAAAAACCCCAGTTCCACTTTTACCCTGTCTAACTCAATCCATGCCCTCACTATCATTCGCTTCCCTTTTTGACCTTTCCGTTTGACCATCACTGATGGCAATTCGTTGTCCATAACCCACGATATTCTCAGTGATTCTCAAAACACTCGTATTTTGCGGCGCCCTACTCAGCGCATCCGCATTCAAATTCATTTTCCCTGACTTGTACACAACATCGAATGTATATTCGGACAGCTTATGCCTGAACCGTGCCAGTCTAGACGTTTGATCTTTCAAATTTACGATTCCCCTTAGCGGTTGGTGGTACCGTGAACTGCCTCCCCAAAAGGTATGATCTGAAGTTATGAGTGGCCCAAACAAAAAATCTCCCTCTCTATCGTAGAGTACCGCTTCTCGGTCCCGCTCAGCGCTCTACTTGCGAAAGCTATGGGATGATCGCGACCCTCTTGTTCCTGCGAAAGAACCGCTCCCAGAGCTTCACCACTGGCGTCTGTCGTTAAAATGAAATGCTTAGTAAAGTCCGGGTAAATCAGGATGGGCGGTGTCGTAATAGCCAATTTCAAACCTTCGAACGCCTGTTGGCATGACTCCGTCCATTTGAATTTTGTGTCCTTATGTAGCAACTTCGTGATTGGCAGCGACAACTGTGCCATATTCTTCACGAATTTCCTATAATAATTTACTAAACCAAGAAAAGCTTGTACGTCCTTCCAATTTCTTGGCTGAGCAATATTCTTGACGCATTCTATCTTCGCAGGATCAGGAAGCGCACCTTTCTCAGTACACTTGTGTCCTAGATAGACCACCTCGCGTTGCAGGAAGTTACACTTCTTCGTGTTGAGCTTGAGACCATGCTCCCTCAGTCGATCCAGTACTTTATTCAACTTGCTACTGTGGTCTAACAGATTCCTTCCATATACCACTATATCATCTAGGTATACAAAACAGTCAATACCTTGCAGACCAGTTAGAATGCTATTCATGAGTCTCTAAAAAGTTGCTGGAGCACCAGTAAGTCCAAATGGCATTCGTTTGAGCTCAAAATGACCCAAAGACATTCTGAATGCCATTTTCTCCCTGTATTCCGCACCCATCAAGACTTGATGGTATCCACTTGCCAAATCTAGCGTAGAGAAATACCTACAATGACCCAACTGATCCAGAATTTCGTCAATTCTTGGGATCGGAAAAACTTGCTTCAGCGTGACATCATTTAATTTCCTGAAATCGACCACCAATCTCCCTTTCTTGGTGTTGTCCTGGGACTTTTTCGGAACCAATAATAAAGGTGAATTCCATGGAGAATTGCTCGGCATTATTATGCCCTCCTCCAACAACTTGTCCACCTGTCGATTCATTTCGTCACGATGAGCCTCTGGAGTTCTGTATTGCCTTTGATTTATGGGCCACTTCCCCCCCCCCCCCCCCCCGCTATGGGAGTATTGTTCTCAATTGTAGATGTGAACGGCAGCGCGTCCCCATCGAGTAGTTAACATTGTTATACTCTGCGCACATTCTTGCCCCGTTCCCAATTCGTTTTTCAGTTTCTCCGCTCTCTCGGAGAAACTTCCCGAGACTTTTCCTGCACTACAAATCACTCGCATCGCTCACTTCTCAAATGTCGTACTCCGAGATATTGGAACATGTCGCCTCGCAATTCTGATCCCATACTACGTCCGATTCTTGAGTGTTCAGCACTGGCGCCTCAACTATATAATCTGTGGCGTATGCCGAAGTATCGCTGATATGTTCGCCAGGCTGTATCTCTTGTGTGTTAAACCCTCCTTCACAGGTACTCTTTAACCATATGCCGAGCGTAGCGATCCCACTGCTCCACGAACGAATATGCACATCAAATTGTAGTTAGCTATATTTGCACATACGTATGCACAATTTTGCAAGCTAGCATTTTTATGTGTGTGAAAATTTATTTTCAATTTCTTTAATTTTAAGTAACATATTTCCTTAAATTTCTTAATTGTTATTGTAATTATATGTGAATCAATTAGTATATAAGTTCACACCTTTATGAAATAAATCAGTCAGTTTTAATAATTGACTCCATCAACCACACGCATTTGTG
Source organism: Clusia tigrina (assembly GCA_920105625.2). Classification (NCBI taxonomy): domain Eukaryota; kingdom Metazoa; phylum Arthropoda; class Insecta; order Diptera; family Clusiidae; genus Clusia; species Clusia tigrina. The sequence goes on from OV050030.1 coordinate 147,928,241, forward strand.
TTCTTTTAAGTTATAATGGTTCATGCGCCATATAACAATCGCAACAGATATATTGGTACAAGCACCTAAATAGCAAACTAACTAATCAATTTGTGATTAACCTACGTTATACTGGTACAAGCACCATATAACAATTCATCAGCCATTTTGGTACAAGCACCGAACTGGCAACCATTTAAGGAAAAAGATCCTTAAATATTTTTGGTGACCCCGACGTGATCAACAGGATACGGCACATCTACCATTCCTGAGGACATCAGCTGAATAAAGCTCATCAATAATTTATCATGACTTCCGACAACATGTCAATGGAAGAGCTGGTTCGTCAACAAGACGACCGAGCATTGACCATTCAAACACTGATATCAAGCTATAAGAAAACAGCTCACGAACGAAGGACATTAGAATTCGTGGAAAAAAGGCTGCAAGAACTTGATAATCAATGGCAACAATTCAACCAATCTGACGTTGTGATCCGGAAAAGCTATGGGGATGACACTTCTCACCCATACTTTGCGAAGGACATACACGCAATGTTGGGTGCCAAATATTACAAGCTTCGCGAGGAAATGCAAGGCACTATCAATACGCTGAAGGCATCGAAGATACTCCCGAACACAACAACAACAGTGCCAAGAGCACAAACACCTGGACTTGTTCTGCTACAACCACTAACTCAGGAAGGTGGGGCTATGACACAACAGTCCCGTTCGCAACCCGTTCTGTCGCATGTTCAACGACAAGGACAACTCATCACTAACATATTTAAGACGATTGATCAATTGCTTGCCAACCAGCCAATACACCCAGGCAGTTTCTACACGCGTCAGGCAAGCAATCTAGAGCAACATTGGCAGATAGTACAAGGTCTGCACAAACTACTTTGTGAAGCTGGAGACATCACGTACGACATTGAAGACTTCTTCCAACGCGAACAACAGTTTCACAACAAATCGGCTCTCCTCTTGGACATGGGCCAACAATCGAACAGCTGGAATGCTGTGGATAGAAGCACGCCAACAAATGCATCTCCAAAATTACAATTGCCAAAGGTGGAGTTACCAAAATTTGACGGTAATTATCCATCCAGGCACCAACTAAAATGCCATCACTGGAGGAATTCCTAGCCTTTTTGAGGATGCATACAACAGGCAGGATACATCAAGTCCAATTGCAACTTGTGGTATCAACTGACACCATCAGAGGTCCGCACTATTTCCTGCCACACCATGCGGTGATGAAACCAGACAGTTCCAGAACAAAATTACGGGTCGTATTTGATGCATCAGCCAAAACTTCAGCTAATATATCGCTCAACGACATTCTGTTAATTGGCCCCAGTATACAAGATGATGTGGTTCAAATACTACTTCGGCAAATTTGTATCGGCAAATTTGGGTTGCTAAGGAGGATCGGAAGTACCAACTTATCTGGTGGAGAGAAGACTCGTCGCAGCCATTAAAATATTACCAGCTAGCTACAGTCACATATGGCACATCAGTGGCTCCATACCTGGCCATTAAAACATTGCGGACACTAGCAAACCAACAAGCTCACAAATTTCCCTTAGCAGCAGCAGCAATCAATTCTAATTTCTACGTAGACGATGCACTGAGTGGAGCCAATACATTATTTGCAGCAGTCGACATTCAAACACAGTTACAAAATATGCTTGGATCGGCCAATGGGACTCATCTGGCAACCAATGGGACTCATCTGGCAAACAATAAGCGATACATTCACTCTCAAGATAGTTATTACAGAAGCAAGAAAAATCACAAAACGCAGTATGCTGTCTGACATATCTAGGCTTTTTGACCCTCTTGGATTCATTGCACCAGTCACCGTCACAGCCAAAATATTTCTTCAAACACTCTGGAAGCTCAACATAGAGTGGGATCCATCCTTGCCACAAAATCTTCATACAACGTGGCTACAGTTTCGCACTGAATTAAGGGAACTACAAAAAATCAGTGTCCCACGATACATATTTAGTGGAGCATCACCCAAAAATCCCCAAATACATATCTTCGCAGATGCATCAGAGCGGGCCTATGGTGCAGTGGCATATATACGATCATCAGATGTCCACGATACCATCATAGTACGATTCATTTGCGCAAAATCTAGAGTAGCTCCTACAAAACAAATTACGCTGCCTAGACTAGAACTTTGCGCTGCTAAACTTGCGGTAGAATTAATGCAGAAGCTAAAACAAGGAGCAACATTCCTCGATGCTGAAGTGTTCTATTGGTCAGATTCCACAGCAGTCCTCGGCTGGATCAATGCTGACTCAGCACATTATCATACATTTATCGCCAATCGAATCTCTTCAATTCAACGATGGTCATCTCCAAGACAATGGCGCCATGTCCGATCACAAGACAACCCAGCGAATCTAATATCAAGAGGCCTGACTCCAGGGAAGTTGATTAATAACAGTTTCTGGTTCTACGGGCCCCGTTTTTTACATGGATCGATCACAATCTGACCACTTCAACCAGCTCTAGGAAAATGCGAATTAGAACTACGTCAGGCCAAGGAATCAATAGTATCGGGGTCTGCAGTAGCAACGACCACCAAAGAATCTAACCTCTTGTCAAGCATCAATCATGGTAACTCTTTCCACCGCTTGCAAAGGATTGTAGCATACATACAACGCTTCAAAAGATTCAAAAGGGATGAAAGATTCGATTCAACCTGCCCCACTGCAGATGAACAGGAAGGTGCTCTAATAGCAATTGTAAGGCTAAAGCAGCAGCAATAATTTAACAAGGAATTCACACAATTAGTGGAATATTCGACAGTGAGTAATAATAGCTCATTCAGCTCTCTTTCCCCGTTCGTTGACACAAATGGAATTCTCAGAGTAGGGGGGCGGTTACAGTCATCTAGCCTTACCTACGAAGCCAAACACCCAATGCTCTTGCCTTACCGTCATCCATTAACCAAACTCCTGTTAAGTGATGTACATAATCTACATCTTCACACCGGCGCGCAGACATTAATATCCATCGTCAGGCAAAGATATTGGCCAATCAAGGTAAAGGTGTTAGCCAGGTCAGTAATTCAGGGCTGTGTGAGATGCGTAAGAATGAAACCTGTAATGCTACAACAAATAATGGGAAACCTTCCTAAGGACAGAGTGCATCCTGCCAGACCGTTCATAATTTCCGGCGTCGACTTCTTTGTACCAATCTACACACACTTCAGGCTGCGCGGGAAGTGGCCGCTTAAGGCATACGTAGCTGTATTCTGTTGCTTCGCTACCAAGGCCGTACATATCGAAATAGTCAGTGATTTAACAACAGAGGCCTTCATTGGAGCCCTAAGGCGTTTTATAGGACGACGAGGACACTGCAAGAAAATCTACTGTGAAAATGCCATTAACTTTGTTGACACAAAAATCTTATGTACGTATTACAACAAGTTATCCTAGCTAACGACGCTAAGCTGCACATTATCAGCGAATGTAGTAAGCAGCACATCGAATTTTCATTCATTCCACCCCGCGCCCCACATTTTGGCGGTTTATGGGAAGCAGCAGTCAAATCCGCTAAACATTTACTACAGTCAACATTAGCTGCAGCGGCCTTAACGTATGAAGAAATGGAGACTGTGATAGTGGAAGCTGAGGCAATCCTAAATTCTCGCCCAATAACTCCTTTATCATCGGATCCAAACGACTTAGCAGCACTCACGCCCGGTCATTTCTTGATAGGGGAATCTTTAACATCAATAGTCGACCCAGGAGCACAAGAAAATCATGCCAATTACCATAAATGGCAAATTGTGTCGCACTTACGTACATAATTCTGGACGAGATAGACAAATGAATATTTGAACATCTTGCAACATCGATACCGATGGAAGAGCGCCTGTCACAGTGTCAATCCTGGCATGATGGTGATAAATAAGGATGAAAATGCACCACCACTGAAATGGCCATTAGGAAGAATTACCAAGGTGATAAGAGGAGATGACGGCCTAATCAGAGTGGCAGATGTAAGAACTGCCACAAGCATTCTGAGGCGACCAATTCACAAATTAGCCCCACTTCCCATTGTACCTGGGGAAGACAATTCACCAGAAACCACGACAAGTCAGACATACTCCACTAATAATAAACCAGCCTCGAAGAAAACGCCAATCAATGGAGCGCCTCCTACCAAACGTACGCGAATCACAGCCACGTCATCAATTATAGCAGTATTGTTGGTGACTCTCTCTTTGCCTCCTTGTTCGCCTTCATCAATACAAAACAAACCATTTTCCTCCGATCCCGGAATATACTTCGAAAACATTGGCAAGGCAGATATTGTAACCAGTCAATGGAGTATCATCACCTATGCGGACATGCAATCATATTGGAAGGAGTTTGATAAACTCAAGGGTTATCCACAAATACTCCAGCGATCGTGTGAATCAACCCATGACCCGAAAGCATGCTCCACTACAATAACAATAATACAGCGATTGGCAAATGAATTGGACGCCAGAAATCAATTATTGCAGTCCAGTCACAATACACGTACGAAACGAGGCGCAATTGACTTCATAGGTAATGTTTCACACTCACTGTTTGGCGTTCTTGACTCAGAATATGCAAAAAACGCCGCAGAAACTATTCAAAAAATTCAACAATACGAGCAACATCTCAAGGACCTTTGGCAGAAGCAAACTTCTGTTATTGATAGTACAATCAACATTACGAAAAGAAGTCAGCAAGAGATAGAAACTGAACTTCATCTGACAAATACAGCTCTGAACCAAATTGATAACCAGCTCAGAGAGGGAGCAGCAACATTAACATTTACTGAGCTCTCACTACGAACTGCCTTGGAGGCCATATATCTAGAACGCGTCCAGGATGCGATGTTTGACATCCTTGCTGATATACACCACGGAAAGGTCAGCACGACACTACTCACACAGTTCGCTTGAGCATGGCTGACAATTTTGAATTCCTTAAAATGACACCAGTTCCGTGGCAGCTAAATGATTCGTTCGCACAAATTCACAGTAATTTCCAGTACCTAATCATAAATCTTCATCGAGACCAGTACATGCCACTACAAAATGCGGAATTGAGAAGTTGTATTCTAATGAAGGAATACCATTATCTGTGTCGGCAAACCCGACCTCTGTTCTCTAAAGTTTCTATGAACGAAGGTTCCTGCGAATTAAATTTACTGAATCATGTCGCAGATGAATCATGTCCCATTATAATTATCGGCCCAGGACCACATTGGATACAACTGCACGATCCTAACAACTGGATCTATGCCATCAGCGGAGATCAACTGATAAATGTAGTATGCAACAGCGAGCTGACTCAGCTATCAATTCGAAAATCGGGAATACTGACATTGAACGAAAAATGCAATGTCAAACAACCCCGACTTACAATCCAAGGCTATGCAAACCTGAAGGCCATTCGAAGACAATCATATGTGCCAAACTTAAATGTCAGTGATTTCACACGAATATCAAAGAACACACCCATCCCAAGCAGTGAGATCGCACACTACATTTCCTGGAGTTAGAGGCGTTACAACAGAACATGAGCCGTCTCCGAGGCAAACTATTCGACAACACGAGCCCTCACGACGTACATCAGTATGCGGTCAGTTATCTAGCACTCTTAATAATCGTAATTCTCACAACAGTGTTAGTTGGAAAATACATAAGAAAATCTACTAACATCAACGATCACGATGCAGCTGAATCAGCAGACCTGGAGTTCGTTACGACTTACGATAAATCGGGTAGAGCGACTGCCGCTCAAGGCCGGGAGGATGTTTAACCATATGCCGAGCGTAGCGATCCCACTGCTCCACGAACGAATATGCACATCAAATTGCAGTTAGCTATATTTGCACATACGTATGCACAATTTTGCAAGCTAGCATTTCTATGTGTGTGAAAATTTATTTTCAATTTCTTTAATTTTAAGTAACATGATATTTCCGTTTTATTTTGTACGTAAGCATTACTTAAATTCCTTAATTGTTATTGTAATTATATGTGTATCAATTAGTATATAAGTTCACACCTTTATGAAATAAATCAGCCAGTTTTACTAATTGACTCCATCAACCACACGCATTTGTGTTCTTTTAAGTTATACTGGTTCATGCGCCATATAACAATTCATCCGCCATTTTGGAACAAGCACCGAACTGGCAACCATTTAAGGAAAAAGATCCTTAAACAGGTACCCTTACCTTCTTTACAGTTATTGCAATAGCCATCGCTATGCCTTCTGATTGACTTTCCTGCTCCCTGCTTAAACTGTCCCTCCGATTTCTACTCTGGTTCCTTCCTATATTGTCCCTTGCATAAAGTATAAAATTTTTCACAGTTTTCTCGTTCCCATTGCATACGGATAAGCGTTTACGTACTGTATATTATATAGAGCAATTCCACAAATTATCTCTGCCCGGTATTCCATCTGCCGGGATACCGTATTGGGTCTGGATAATGTGGAAGTCCCATTCCAAAATCTCAGTACGGTTAATATCGAGTTTCACTATACAAAGGGCACTTCCCCCAAATGCCCCGCTTAAACTGCTTATTCTGCACGATTGTATATTGGGAAATGACCTCATGGATTCAGACTTTATTATACTGGTGTCCGCACCTGTGTTCAGCAATAATACCAGATAACCTGCTTTTGCCTCCTTGCACGGAATGACCACATAAGAATCACCCGTGTAGGTAGAAATTGTTAGTCAAAAAATGTTTATATCGCGGAGGATCTCTACACATATCTCTCATAAATCTAGCGGCGCTACCAGCAAATATACTTAAATGCGATTGAAAATCTGCCGTACTATCATTCATCTTCCCCATGCAGTTTTTCAAACCAGCTGTCATGCCCATGGCCGGCTGAATTACCTGTCTGCATATTTCAATATTATCATTAAAATTTGCTTTCAGCTCCTCCTTTTTCTTCCGCAGTTCTTCTAATTCCTTTTCCCTCCTGCTCAAAATACCAGTCAGCGCCAAACCGGCTGCTTCCAAAGGCGATATTCTACCCCTTACTCTGGCCTCCTCCCACAACGTCTGGGGTTCAGTCTTACCCGTGCTTGCTTCGAAATGTTCGAATGCCCTCTCGGTAAAAAGATTTACCTCTGTTTTTACTGCTCGTAACTCGTCCTGTACATCTTTTTTTCTCTTTAACGGATACCCACTCGGTGCCTCAATCGATGCCAATTCCGACTTGAATACTTTAAGCCACGCTGACACTAAATTTTCCACATATCCATGAAAAGCCGTCGCAAAGTACTCGTCATCCCTACAGACTCCTTGTGCGGCAGCAATTTTGCGTGGTTGCTGTTAAATTTACCACCAAACCTCGCAAATCTGTGATGCGTCTGTTATAGTACTTCACGTTTTTGACATCCTTCCGGTCCTTCCTGAAGTTTGAAATCAACCCCTGGATATCTTTACCCACCACTTCCCGGGATTTCAGCAACTCCTTCACTTCCTTCGATAGTCCCATTGATTATGCCTAATCCAATAAATGTACCGTTGAACAATCCAATCTCAAGGAAAAATCTCCATCCATTTGTACATCCCAAATACTAGAACAAATGGCGTATCCCATTTACAAATAAAATCAAATAATTGTTAAAATTTGCTAGCAACTTATCCCAATATTTTATTCCATCTTACTTAATAATTCAAAACAAGTTTATTTAAAAAGATTCCACAGTAAATCTATCTTTATATATATTCTTTCTTTACTTATTTTCCATCACAAGTTATATATCCGCTGTCTACCGGCGTCCATCAAGTCCTTCCATCCATGCAAACTGGTCCTTGACTTCCTCACAGATGCTCCTTGATTTCCTCTCACCATCTTTAATACTCCCAAAAATCCATAGAAAAGGCTATATGTTCGCAAAAACCGAAATTGGATTTACAGGCAAAAGTGTCTTGATTCAATCCCGGATATTTGAATCCATATTCAAAAATAAATCCATTACGTATGCGCCACGTATTAACAGCGTTTACATTTTTTCTTCAACATTGCTACGCAAATCGTAGTCTCCGACCTACAAAAACTTTGATGCAACAACACGTGTTCTCTGCACCTCTTGAAATATTTTCACCTAATACGCTAAGCTTACAATGTCAAATAATTAAAACAATTTAAAAAACAATATGAATTAAAACAATTTAAAAACAATATAAATGTCCCTATCGACAAACACACTCAATTTCCCTACAAAAAAAATCCTCACAGCTAGAACGACATACATAGACCGTCCGATCATACTGACGGTTTATGGTTGCCCATACAAAGCTGCGTGCCACAGCGCAAACGCGCCTATATGTTTGACCTTTCTGGTGTTCCAGTTCCGCAACTGTTAATTGCTGTCAGTTGGTCAAGCCAACTGACCTACGGTAAAAGTGTCGACGGTGCATTCTAAATTTCAATGCCCTTCGTCAACTCGACTGCGGCACTGTAACACCCTAAAAGTTTACATAATCATTATTACATGAATTCTAGTTACTTATAAAACTTGTGCCCTAAAAATATCTGCTTTCTTACTTGATTTAAACGCTTAAAGCTAACCACACCGAATGTGTAGTATCTGTTAGGGGTCGGTGCAGTGAGTCAACTACTCGCAGGCAGCTTGATTCTAAACAAACAACAAACCTCCCCTTTTCCGAAAAGAAGTTAGTGGAACTAAGTTTTATTAAATCTTTACAGTATTTTTCCTGTACTGCAAACAATTATGTGCATCGATTTAACTCTATGGTATATACATATAATTTGTTTTATTTTTTCTTAAAATCGGCTTATTTGGGGTCTATCAGGATTTTTTTTTATTCTCTTCTTTTCCATTTTTTTTCTTACTTTGTTTTTGTTTTCTTTTGAATTTTTTTCTAACTTTGTTTTTGTTTTCTTTTGTAGTTTTTTTCTCTATCATTTTTTTTTATATATTCCCCTTTTTATAATTTGGTCTTTTATTGACTCTTTTCTCATTGGCGTATATATAAACATCTGTACAATATCACAATCCTATTTATACCTAAAATCTTATGTTATACCGCGACCTCTGCTACCTGCTGATCCAGTTGACGACCGTCGTTGTGGGAATGAACTCCCTCTATGAACTCCGCATACCCCTCCATTCTTTCTGGACCGGTACGTGCAAAGATGATGCAAGCTTGTGCAACTAGATGCGCTTCTGACGAAGTCAAAATAAATATTCGCTCAGTAAGTGATAGTGGATATTTACATGGTTGGTGGTGATAGTGGATATTTACATAGTTGGGGGAATCGTTATGAAGTTGGCCGATAAAGCGTGGCTATGTAGTGCTTGATCTTTTCGTGGTTAAAACGATTTTTTACGCCAGGAGATTATTCTGCGAAGCTAACTGAACGGTGGTAGTTGTGGCTGTTATTTTTTTTTTTGCAGCTTCTTGCTAAAATTACGGAGTAACCTCGGGTTGTGGCTAAAATTGTCTCTTCCTCTTTCTGGACCATAATACAATATACATACTGACATATTTAATAATGGCAGACACGTTGGATTTTCTATACGGACAACGTACATGTTAGTGTTTTTCATGCCATTCCGTCAGTTATGCAATTAAACTCAAGTATTATCAGTCCTTTACTTGTCAGATAGAGACTCTTGTATTATGCCGGTACCAACTCCATTTTTTCATAAGCTTAAATCGTACTCATCTCGCACATGGGAGGTTTGAAGCTCTTCCACTCTTTCATATAAAAATCAATTCTCACTAATTTCGTTTTCATTTTCTTCCAACCAAAAATTATCTCGGGACATCATAGTTGAAAATTTCGTCTTTATTCCTCTGCGACTTACTGATTACCCTTCTTCCACGTCTTCTCACTTCTTCTCATTCAGTCAAACTTTTGTTCGCTGCTCTTGCATTTCATCTACCGGTCTCTTGGATGTTGGTTAATCTCCTACTCTGTCTACGATACTAACTATAATACAATTTTTAAAATTGTTAGCGGCATTCAAAATTTAAATCCTTCTCAATATACAATATATATATATATATATATATATATATATATATATATATATATATATATATATATATATATATATATATACATACATATACAGTAAAATCTCGGAAAAGTTAATCAAAATGTCCCAAGGGTAATTAACTTTTTTGAATTATTAACTTTTCCGAAGGTTTTTTAAATTTATCGAAATAAAGCTTAAAGCATATATTTCTGTAAATAATATTTTTATTTCATTTATTTTTAATATTATATGTACATACTTATGATTAATTAAAAAATTTCAGTTATGTATTAGGTGTTGTGAAATAACTTTTTAAAGTTGTTTGTTTCTTGCTTTTGTTGTGGTAGGCTGCTACTAATTTAGTGCGTTTGAGAATCAAGTCTTCCACCTCTTTTACATCATTTTTGAAGTATTTTATTAAATTATTTATGCTTTGGAGTGCTAAATTATAACTAACTTCCTCTTGTGGGCTACTTTGCTCGATATCTGAGTCAGAGCTATCAGAAGACAATTCGCATTCTACATCCTCTGTTGCTTGATCTTCATTCGAGCCTTCTACGTCATCTATGTTGATCTCCACATTATCGGCCACCTTCGAAAGTAAAACTTGAACTTCGTTAATTGAATTGTTGTATTCGCTGTTCAGTGCAATAAGCGCAGACAGTGGAATGTTGTCTTCGTCTTGATATTCATCATCATCCCACTTGTTTATTTTATTCCATGAGTTTCTGAAAACACTTGGCAACAATTCATCCCAAGCTGCCTTAAGCATCAATATGGCTTGTCGAATTGTATGTAACTTCAACATACGGTCAATTGAAATGTTTTCCTCTGCAAGCATGTTGCATAAAAGTTTTTTTCGATAACCCAATTTGACCAATCTTATTGGATTTTGATCCATTGGCTGTAAAACAGGTGTGACGTTGGGCGGAAAAAGCATTGCTATAATATTGCCGTCCTCAGTTTTCAGTAAATCAATAGGCTTGTGTGCCGTGCAGTTGTCTATGAGCAACAAAGCCTTTGGTGGCAAATTATTTTCATGAGAAAATTTGCGGACCTGTAAAATTTTAAAGTTATTAGCTCTTATAGAAATGCACATGTATTTAATGAATTGCTGAATTTACCTGTTTGACAAATGAGTTATGAAACCAGTTATAAAAAAGTTTTGCATTCATCCATGCCTTTTGTGAACTAACGTACTCCAATGGGTTTTCAAATCCCTTAAAACAACGTGGATTAGCTGCTTTTCCTATCACCAACGGAGTCAATTTGTGCGAACCATCCGCATTTGCGCACAACAAAAAGGTTATTCTCTCCTTGGCTATTTTCCTCCCTGGTGCGGTTTTTTCCGTAGCTGCAACGAAAGTTTTATCGGGTAATAAACGGTAGAAAAGTCCAGACTCGTCAGCGTTGTATATTTGTGATTCAGTGATCTTCATTTGGGCACATTTTGCCCGTAAATTATGAATAAAAGGTGTTATTTCTGCGGTATCGCTAGATAGAATTTCACCACACACTTTAAGAAAGCGAATACCGTGCCTTTTCTTAAAATTTGCTAGCCACCCATCACTCGCATTAAATTGTTTATTTGGATAAAGCTTTTGGAAATCGACTCTAGCTCTTGCTTTTATCAATGGTCCAGTTACTGCACAATTACGGTCTCTTTGCTTTAAAAACCATTCATAAACACTTTTATCCAACTCAACATATTCTGCTTTATGTAGAGTTTTCCTTGGTACCTGTTCATATGAGTTACTCAAAGCTTCCAATATTTCATTTTTCTTTTTTTTAATTTTTGAGATAGCTGCTTCTGTTGTTCCATAATCTAATGCCAATCTTTTACCACTAACACCTTGGACAGTCTTTTTCAAAATTTCTGATTTTTGTAGAACAGTCAGCCTTTGCTGCTTTTTATTTTTTGTTGACATTTTATTCACACACTTTACTACGCACTTTAAATAATTTTTGTGACCGCGTTCTTTTCACAACAAAGGCTTAAAATATTGTGAGACAAGAATTGCATTTTTACATAAAACAAATGTGCAATACGTAGTAAAAACAAAATATGTATTCGTGAAGTACCGTAACTGAAAATATTTCTCTTCACTCAGAATTTTTCGGTTTTTTTTTATGCACGCTCGAAAAAGTTAATTAAAAATTAACTTTTTAGAGCGGCACGTGAAGACAGCCGCTCGATTAACTTTTCCGCGAGATTAACTTTTTCGAGACTTAACTTTTCCGAGATTTTACTGTATATATATATATATATATATATATATATATATATATATATACATATATATATATATATATATATATATATATATATATATATATATATATATATATATATATATATATATATATATTGAGAAGGATTTATTTTATATATATATTACTATTCCTCACACGCTAATTTCCTAAGCGATAAACCGAAAAAATCTATGTATATTTACATGTAGCCTGCTGCAGTATGTAAATTTCTGCAAAATCCCATTTTCCCATCGTATGTCCCTATATACTTACTTTTTTAAATATACGTTCCAACATTCACTCTGTATCTTATACACATATATACATATATATAATTACTTCACCAGCGGTTCCGTTGCCTGGCGTTAACGCTTACGCGTCGAATTTCAGTACATAAACTGCCGTATGTATGTATGAATATATTTTAATTTAAGTTTTATAATACTCACCCTCGACTGTCTTATGATTTTTTGTTGAATTATTATTTAATATTTAAAAAAATATTTTTCTCTAATGTGCTTCATTCGGCTACAGTGCCTAATAAGCATATTTACATTAAGTCATCTTTATTCGCCCGAGTTAATTGGCACACTTCTGCTGGCATTGACTTTGAAAGTCGGAACTGTGCTATTTGATATACACACGTACGTGTTTTCGTTGTTCTTCTTGTGTTTACAGTTGTAAAACACTGTCAACACATGTCTTTAATTGTTAGTTCGCAAATGGAACAATTTTAATAAATTATTGTGTAGCTTCTTATGCTTGCCCTTAACTGTTACGACTGTTGTAACTGGACTGAGGATATCTGCTAATAAATAGGGACATGGCCAAACAGGAGAGAACTTGTTTCTTCTAGCCTGATTCTTCATGAGTACTTGGTCACCCACATGAAAGACTACTGGGTTTAGTACCTTGTCGTAGGCTTCCCTGGCTACTCGTTTAGCACAATCGTGGTTTTCTCTAACCAACTCGTTCGCTTGCTGTACCTGATACTTTTGCAACTTATTTGGGTCGTCAGCATTGTATACTTGCGCACATTTGCGATTCAAATTAACTGGCATGCTGAAATCAAACCCGTAGAGTGTTCTAAACGGAGTTTGCTTCGTTGATACATGCACAGTATTGTTGTGTACATGCATTGCAGTGGTCAACCATTGATCCCAATTCGAGCTGTCTTCCTTGGCAAAACTGCGCAAGTACTCGGCCAGAGGTTGATGACTACGCTCCAATAAGCCATTCGCCTGGAGATGATATGGTGTTAAATGAAATTTCTTGATTACCAGCATCTTATAAGTTTCTGAGAAAAATTTTGATACAAAATTTGAACCATTGTCGGTTATCAAAACCTTTAGTTTGTTGTACCGTACCACAATTTCGTCAAAGAACGCCTTGGCTACCGTACTTGCATCGGGCATAGCCGCGCGCGCCATATAATTTGAGAAATCATCTTGGAACGTCAAGATGTATTTATTTCCCGAAACTGTCTCAGGTAAAATACCTACATTATCCATGAGAAATTTACCAAATGGTTGCTTTGGTGAATCAGTTAACACCATTGCAATCTTTGTTAGCCTGGAACTCTTGTTGGCCTGACATTTTGGGCAACTCTTTACATACTTTTTTATGTCTCTGAGCATACCTTTCCATCCGTATACTCGCTTAATTCTGTCATGGGTTTTCCAGATTCCCTGGTGTCCACCTAGAGGTGAATCATGGAAACCCTTTAACACAGCCTGGATATCTTTTTCATCCTCCAGCCATCCCACATTACTGGCTGTTTGCTCATTGGCATCGAAACCCGCATTGCTAACATCTCTTGTAGCATAAATTTTATCCCCTTGAATTCTCTCGGCCTTCTACTTACCGGACCGTGTTTTGGCCATCGTTTGCACTACTGATACCTTCTGTGCCTGCGGTGCTCTGCTGAGTGCGTCCGCATTCAGATTCTTTTTCACAGGTTTGTATATTATTTCAAAATCATACTCAGACAATTTGTGTCTGAACCAGACTAGCCTAGATGTTTGGTCTTTCAAATTGACTATGCCTCTCAATGGCTGGTGATCAGTGTATATCTTAAATGGGCGTCCTAACAGATATACCCTAAAATTCTTCGTAGCCCACAAAATGGCTAGAAATTCCTTCTCTATTGTGGAGTAACTCTTCTCCGTATCACTAAGCGCTCTGCTTGCGAATGCAATTGGTCATTACTGACTTCCCCTTGTGACAACACTGCCTCTTATGCTTCAGTGTTAGCATCGGTGGTCAACAAAAAAGTTTCCTCAAAGTCTGGGTACGCCAAAATCGGTGGCGAGCTAATAATCTCTTTTAGGCTCTCGAATGCTTGCTGCCACATGGTTCATTAGCCGTTGTAAGGTAGCCGGTGCTCCTGTTACCCCAAACGGCATTCTATTTAACTCATATTGCACCGGTACTAAACGTGGTCTTTTGCTTATCTTGGGTATCCACCAGAACTTGGTGGTAGCCACTCGCTAAATCAAGTGTAGAAAAATATCTACTGTGTCCTAATTGGTGCAGGATTTCTTCTATCCTTGATTTCGGGAACACCTGCTTGATAGTGGCGTCGGTAAATTTCCTAAAGTCGACGACCATTCTCCACTTCTTCTGACCCTGAACACCCCCTTCTTTGGTACCAACATTATTGGTGAGTTCCAAGGAGAGATACTCTGTGAAATTCTGTTATCTTTGAACATTATTTCCACTTGCCTGTTTACCTCATCTCTGTGAGCTTGTCGCAATCTGTACTATTTCTGGTTTATTGGTGGTTGATCCACTCTAGTAGGTATTTCATGCTCTACTTCCGGTGTATACGTCAGCTGGTCTCCTTCCAGCAAAAATAAGTCATGGAATGATGTACATATGGCTTCTATTGATGTCTTCTCTTCTGAATTGACGCTTCGGTCTAACTTCAGTGAATGTAATACTCTCTCCATCCTTTTTCTTATATCTACCTGCTTAATCTGATTAACCGATCTATAATTCGGTTCAATAAAGTTATCATAACTAGTGAACTTAGGCCTAAAATCCTTATCCATATGGTAGTCTTTTTCTGATGCGATGAGTACGCAAGCGAGCGCCTTTCCCTTTTCAACGTGCGTTATGGTCTCTCCCATAAAAATGCCCTCCGCTAGCTGCTGCTTATGCAAAACAACAGTCCTAAGTTTCGAGTTTACATGTATAGTATCTACTCTGGTTGACCTTGCGTTTACTACCTCCATACTACAATTCTTAACCCTATTCACGGTTCCTTCCTGGCATGACTTTAATGGAAGAGTTAGGATTCTATTTTTATTATTATCATAAAACGATAACCGATTTTCTAGCGCATCAGGTACGGTGCGTCCCCAAAGATTAACACGGCCAATTATCCCATCTGCCAGGATACCTTCCCTATCCAATTCCATAGCGTGCACTCTAATAATCATGCCCTTAACTTCACTGTGACCTATTCTGAGTGGTCCCAGTCTCCTGATGCAACCTCCAAACCTTCCTTAAGCGTTCTTACGTCAGTTTGATTAATACCCAGCCTTTCCGTAAAACACTAGATTTTACGAGGCTGGTGTCCGCCCCCGAAACTACCAAAAGCACTAGCTTTCCACTAGCTGCTTCCTTGCAGGGTATCTCAATGAATGCGTCTCCCATTCTGCTTTCAATGAAGCAACGTCCTTTTGTTCCCAACTTGGACGTGTATTTACTTCCTAACTCTTCAAGTTTTTTACTTCATGCACTGCAGATATCCTTTACGATCCTATACGCCCTAAAAAATATCATAATTATCTTAACTAGACACCCTCGTACCGCGTACGCGGCAATTGGCGTATACTTTCTTAGCTTATTAAAACTTAATATAAATACTAGGATCATCGCAGTTACCCAAATCAACACGCAATCAAAAATTTTTTCCCAGATAGACTCTTGCTCCACCGTATCTTGAACCATTGTTCCTACATTACTCGGTACGTGGTATTGGAGAGCCTCTTGCTAGTCTTTTCCTGGACTGTAATTCATTTCTAGTCACACGTACTTTCGTCCTAACTATTACTCCCTTTCTTTTGGCTTTCCAGTCTACTGGCTTCGACTGGGCCGCTAGAAGTATCGCTGGTCCCTTTGTTGAGATTGTTTTTCCCTGCATTCCGCTGCCCGATGTCCGATTTCTCAATATGAGACCCAACCGGAGACCCACAACGGAAGCTGTTAACACTGACTTGTCAACTTCGTACAATAGATCTACATCTCCAACGCCACTGTATTTACACCTCACCTGCCAGATGTTTCTCCATTCTGATTTCCTGAGTTACCTCTTCCGAAGTGCTCACCTTCAGGTAAGTTCTCTTCAGGAGCCCGTAAAGCTCGTTCGCACTGCCGATTCGCTTTGTCAGCACAAGATTGTGAGCGTCTTCGAACAACCTCTGCTTCACACAGTCAAACAAACCCTGATCCTCCTCCTCGCAAGTTCATACCCCTGGATTAACCTAGTGACTTCTGACAGTAAGTCTTCTAACGCAGCACCAATAAACACGGTTACCAACCTGGCCACTGTTTTCGAAATTTCCTCTATCCCCATCTTACTACATCCGAATCTATTACTCTGTTTTATTAATTGTTTGTCGTTAATTCCTGGGGATACTTCAACTCCTATTTCCTTCGATTCTAGAAGGCTCGTGACAAAGGATGGAGCAGTAGACTTCTGCTTAAATTTCTGACCTTGTGGTGAAAAAAGCATGACTCCGTCTTCAGTAGACCTAGACAATAATTCTGATTGGTGTTGTCACTCACCACAATTTCTGGCTTAGTAACCCAATTAGTTCCTTCAAGTGACAAGTACTCCGGTCAGTGCACTTCTGGTGGCAAAGCTAATACTGTTTGTGTATGTATTTGAAAATCTGTTGTGGATCTTACTGTTGCTGTCCCTGGCTTAGCAGTTGCCCTGATTCTCTTGAGCTCTAGATTTTCCCTCTCTAAATATGATGCGGCTTCCTCGGTTTCTCGGAGTTGCCTAGAAAATTCTCTAGTTTTATTCTCCAGAAATTCTGTATTCGCCTTCAACTCTTCTGAATCCTTGAAGACTTGAAAAAATTTTTCCTCTGTTCGATTCTGCATAGTCGCTAATGTTTGGTCTGCTGCTTCCCAAGTTGATAAGTTCTCACTGTCCCTCGCTAACCTACAGATCACCTGGGCTTAACTTTTGCTCGTTGTTTTTTTGTTCAAACAGTTTTTCTGCAAATAACTTTACTTTCGTCTGTAAAGACGTTAACTTGTCGTGAGCCTTGTCCTCCGGTGAACTAGGACTATCTGCTTGTGCTTCAAGCTCATCTAGATCTAACCCGAACTTGGTCAACCAGTCCCGTATTGAACCGTTGACATATACTGGATAATAATTGGCAAATTACTCCTTGTCACCACAGCACTCCTTAAAACGTGACAACTACTCGTAATTATGGTTAATTGTCTCCAAGAAGGTAGTACTCGCTATTCTTTCGTGCCTTATTGTCCTTTCTACAATCTTCTGGATTGCCTCGCTATGCCGCTTTTTTTAAGATGCACAATATTGAGAGCACAACGCTGCCTGCACAATACATCAATGAGAACTTTATGATTTTCACTAACACCATCCACACTGTCACCGATACCACTCACAACAAGTGGAAGCCAGGCTTAGGACTGCAAGTTCAAGCACTAAATAGTAAACCATAGCCATAAGGTTTATAAAAATTAACTAATAACCATATACCTTTACAAAATACATAATACACATAAAAATAGTAGAAATAAGAGATAAGAAAGAACCAGAGAGAGCATACAAAAGGAATAAAAGAAAAAACAACATTTAGATAAATTTAGATGCAAACAATTAGTTGCTTCTGGTGCGCCAAGAAGTGAATCGAAGGTCTCAACGCTCGAAACTAGATTCGCCTCCGAATTTCAATTCACTCGAACATAGACCATACCTCGTACGGAGAACACAGAAGCCAATAACCATTGCCGCTTAAGCTTCGATGCATACTGCATCACCACTCGATTGCTTCTGGTTAAGCACTCATGAACAAAGATCGGAGTTTGTCCACTTAAACCAATGTCAGAGAGCAAGATGGATATCTTATTTTCCTTACAGAATCCAGCAATCTTCCGAAAGAGATGACTCCTTTGTTGAGCTGTTTGCAGTTTACCAAAATCGCCATAGCCCCGTGTTGGGTCTGGCCACGGTTCGAGCGCAGACGGAATATTTCTCGAACCCGTGGCGAGTCACAATTAACGGATTGACATATTTTACCAAATACATCACTAATTCTATCACTGACTCAGCTACTCCATTTAAAATTAGATCAGTCAAGACAGCATCATTTAAAATTTTTCCACTTGGGATTGGAGCGAGGGCACAGTTGATTTTAGAGTCTCAACTTCCACGGCAGATCGCTCAATTGCAGCCACTGGCAAGTTGATCTCTCTGAACCCTCTCTTCATGCTTGTCAACTCACCAGCCAATCCACTTATCTTCTGCACCACCCGATCCTCTAGCTGTTTCACAGTGTCGTTAAGCTTAGCAACAATGCTCTCTTCAAGCTTAACAAGCCGCTCATCCCAAGCAGCCAGCAGCCCAGAGTCTGAGAGCCTCTCTGCACTTACTTTTGTTGCATTAGGCGTTGAGTGCAAATTAGGCGCCAAGTTTTGCCTCTCTTTCCTTTCTGCTGCCTGTCTAGTTGCGAAAGACATTTTTAAAAACCAGTTTTCTACAATTATTTCAGACTGTTCACATAAATAGAGCACAATTTCAACAAACACCGACACTCAATTACATATATTTTTATTACATTATACGTTTATTATTTTATTAATAATAAAATCAAATAGCTACTTGGGTTTTAGCGGACTATGTGATTTCGACTGACAACAGTCCCGCTTGCACCGCAGGGATGAATTCTGTTTCCATGGGAGGTGATAGTGGTGGTCCCGTTCCCCCTGTGGGGGAAAGAGCTTTGTTGGTGGGTTGTGGTGCTCTGGGTCGCTTGATTCTGCTCATCACCACCTTATACGCTTTACCCCCGCTTTCCTTGAAATAGGCCACTTTGCTGCTGCGGATGGCTTTCTTGAGCTGCTGCCGGCAATCTTTGGAGGCGGCCCATAGCGGTTGCCGTATAAGGTGGGACCGGGGTCGTGCGCCTTTTTGCGCGCCCTCTTGCAGCGTCTTCTGAGCTCAGCGATTTCCTCATTCCACCAGTAAACAGGCTTCCTGGATGGCATGCTCGTCATTCTTGACATGGCCTCGTCGTATGCAGCGCTTAGCCGGTGTCTAATGTCCCTAACCATTTTGTGGCTCCGTCATCCGAGGTCTCTGCCTCACCCCACACCAGTTGAAAGACTTCAGCATCAATTACATGTTGTCTCCAACCTCTTTTTTGTACTGTTATTACTCGGGACGGCTGTATATTGTGCCCCAGTTCGATGACGATGGTTCTATGGCCGCTATGAGTGTGGAATTCCCCGATGATCCATGTGACTGTGCGTAGGTAAGATCCACCGCAGACCGTTTATCTCCTGCCTCAAATGTATGCAGTAAGTTGGCAACTTTTACAAATTGAAAAACTAATCCGATAGTGATAATAAAATTTAACAAAAATCGAGGTATTTAATGAGAAAATAGTAACAGTTTCGCACAAGCGTGAAAGTGCAAAATTTTCTGCGTCTGAAGAGCGCCGAGTGCAGTGATTCTGAAAACAACTAACTTAAAATTCTTTAATTTTTAAATAAAGTGTAAAACAAAAACAAAATATACAAAAATAAAAACAACAAAATTGTAAAGTGAGAAACAACAAATAATCACAAAGTGAGACAACCGCAAAATAGCACTGCTATTATACGGTTATGTATGTACAAAAATACGTTAAATTAAAAGCGGCTTAGCAAATATCTAGTGTAGAGTTGCCAAAGTAAATTTTAAACAAAAATAAATAATAAAGAAAAAAAAAATGGATGTAGACCGTACCCCACCTAGAGGGGAAGGTCAACAACAAGAAGAGCAACAACAACAACAAGAACTACAACAACAGCAGCAACAACAACAACAACAGCAACACCGAGAAAAACAACATCAGGAACAAGAACAGCAGCATCAACAACTGCAAACACAAAAGAAACCCCTTCTTCAGAATCCAAAATTCCTGGAGTTCTCAATGCCCCTCACTCCAATCAAGCTCGTCTTTTCCAAATAAAAACAGCTCTCAACAAACTGTCCAACAACAAATGGATCAGCTTCAACGCCAGCTTCAGCTGCTATACAAACAACAGCAACCAGTTGCCTCTCCACAAGTCACAGTAAGTGTACCCTCCCACGACGAGGACTGGAAAACGGTTCTAAGCAAGAAAAGGCAGAGAGAGAGTCCAGGTAAGACAAAGACCACTCAAAAAGAAGCGAAACTTGAAAAATACTGGCTAGGAGATCCGAAAGGAACCGAAAATCGATGTTCGTCCTAGAAGAAGTTGAAGAATGTGACCAAAAAAACACAGAACATAAAGAAAAAGTCTCTAAGCCCCCACCAATATTTGTTGACAGAGTTACCAATATAGCTCCTCTAATGAAACTATTGTCTGAAGCTGCTCCAAATTCCTACGAATTAAAGCTCATAAACAATGAGCAAGTTAAAATCCAGGCATTTTCTCCAGAAGCCTACAAGACAATAGTCAACCAGCTTGAGCTAAAAAACACCGAATTTTTCACCTATAAGCCAAAACAAGAAAGAGGCTTCAAAGTAGTACTGAAAAATATGCACTCATCTATAGGCACAGATGAAATAACCCAAGCCCTGCAAAACCTCGGTCGCTCTGTCACGAATATTTGCAACATAAAGCGAAGAAACACAAAAAAACCTCTGCCAATGTTTATCATTGAACTTCAAACAAACTCAAACAATAAAGAAATTTATGAAGTCAAATACCTGCTTCATACAAAAATTGTTTTTGAGCCCCCCCGACCGACTCGCGATATTCCCCAATGCGCTAACTGTCAGCAGTATGGGCATACAAAAACGTACTGTCGCAGGAAACCAATGTGCATTAAATGCGCCGGAAGCCACACGTCTTCAGATTGTGTACGTAAAAACAGATCAGATAAAGTCAAATGCGCCTTGTGTGAAGGTAATCACCCAGCAAATTACAAAGGTTGTGTAGTCTATAAAAATCTTCAGAAAATGAAATACCCACAATTAAGGAAAAACGACAATTTACCCATGAATCCTACTCAACAACAGGAAGTTCTGGTAAATCCCAGTACATCAAAACAAACTCAAAATGTACTTTCATACGCTCAGGCACTGAAACACTCAACACAAGCAACTAATGAAAACACAACGGCCCTACCAATTAATACTGTTCCTGCAGAAACCCAAGCTCCGAACGAAATGCGAGAAATGATAATGCTACTCCGGCAAGTCATGCAACAAATCACAACAATGATGAACTTATTAGTGACCCTCACGACTAAGAATTGTTCATCCTCAATCCCATAAAAATCATTCTATGGAACGCTAATGGGCTGTCAAAACATTTATTAGAAATTAAAGAATTCCTTAAAACATACGAAATAGATATATCCTAATATCTGAAACCCATTTCACCAACAAAAGCCATTTTCATATTCCGAACTTTAAGTTTTATCACACCCTGCACCCAGATAATAAGGCTCATGCAGGTTCAGCAATATTAATATGCAATAATATAAAACACTGTGAGAGCACATCTTATCGCACAGAAGCTATACAAGCCACGAATATAATTGTTGATGACTGGAAAGGGCCAATTACAATTTCCGCTGTCTACAGCCCACCTAAACACACAATAAAAATGGAGGAGTATGAGAAATTCTTTAAGACCCTTGGCAATATATTTCTACCTGGAGGAGACTATAACGCAAAGCACACATACTGGGGTTCCCGTCTCACTACACCAAAAGGTCGACAGCTTTATGCGGCCATTGGAGAATTAAATTTACACCCTGTCTCTTCAGGTACACCAACATACTGGCCAACAGATGTAAGAAAAATTCCCGCCTTGATTGACTTCTGTGTGACGAAAGGTATCAAGCTTAGTGATCTTAAATGTAGCCCATGTTTTGAGCTGTCTTCTGACCACTCTCCAGTTCTCGTCGAGCTTAACAACAATCTTGCCCTTCTTCCCAGTCAATGTAGCTTACATAATCACAAAACTGATTGGAATCGCTTCCGATATATGGTATCTTCCACAATTGATTTAAAACTATCACTGAAATCTGAAGAAGACATCATTGCGGCTGTTGAACACTTCAACAACTGCCTGCAACAAGCTGCGTGGGACTCCACCCCCCCACTGAATGAACGAAAATCAACGAACATCTCCAAACCTATAAAAGAAAAACTGCGAGAAAAGCGATATGCAAGAAAAAAGTGGCAACAAACTAGACATCCTGAGGACAAGAAAAAATTAAATGCGCTTACAAAAGAACTTAAAGAGATTCTTAATAACGAACGAAACACCCAGCTCCATCATTACCTCAGTAATCTCGATGCAACAGCTGCTACAGAATACTCTATCTGGAAAGCAACTTGGAATCTAAAGAGACCCACAATGTTCCAATCCGCTTTACGAATGGAAAATAACGAATGGGCTAAAAGTGACCTTGAAAGAGCAGTCACATTTGCCCGACACTTAAAAAAAGTATTTACCCAACTTGAAATCGAGCCCCCAGCATGTGTAACAGAAGAAGTGAAAAGTGTTCTGAGTAATACCCATCAGATGGACCTACCCATACATAAATTTTCCAAATCTGAAGTGAAAGCAGCTATTGATAAGCTAAATATTAAAAAAGCCCCTGGGAACGACCTTATCACTGGAAAAATAGTAAAACAACTTCCAGAAGAAGGAGTGACATATCTTACCTACTTATTTAACGCGGTACTAACATCTCGCTTTATACCTCCCCAATGGAAACTGTCACAATTAAAAATGATTCTCAAACCCGGAAAAGCGCTGATAGAGTTGAATCGTATCGCCCAATTAGCTTGTTTCCGATTGCTTCTAAACTCATGGAAACCCTTTTCCTGAAAATACTACTCCCAATTATAGAAGAGCGAAAGCTAATTCCAAATCATCAATTTGGATTCAGGAAAAAACACAGCACAGTTGAACAGGTTCATAGGATTGTTGAGTATATACACACTGCATTCGAACATAAAAAATATTGTACAGCAGCGTTTCTTGACATCTCGCCAGCATTTGATCGCGTTTGGCACGATGGCTTGCTTTGCAAAATAAAAACTACACTCCCCATTAACTACTACGTGTTAATCAAGTCCTATCTTACAAATAGATATTTTTTCGTAAAGCAAGGTGAGGAACAATCTGAGCTCCATGAAAGCTCAGCAGGCGTACCCCAAGGAAGTGTCATGGGCCCAATACTTTATCTACTTCACACGTACGACTTCCCATCAGCTGAAGGAGTCACCATAGGTACATTTGCAGATGACACTGCTGTCTTAGCTGTTGACAATCTCTCCCACACTTAGCTTCCTCTAAAATCCAGAGTGGGGTAAACAAAATTACTGACTGGCTAAAAAAATGGAAAATCAAGTTGAACGAAACAAAATCAGTCCAGGTTACATTCACTCTCAAACGAAACACCTGCCCACCCGTTAAACTCAACGGCATAAATATACCCCAATGTAATGAGGCTAAGTATCTTGGGATGCACCTCGACAGAAGATTAACTTGGAAAACACATATATTTACAAAACGAAAATCACTCGGTATAAAGCTCAGAAATCTACACTGGCTCTTGAATCGAAACTACAAAGTCTCAATCGATAGCAAATTTCTCTTGTACTCAGCAATTTTAAAACCAGTTTGGACATACGGTATTCAGCTGTGGGGTAGTGCGGCAACTTCCAATGTTGAAATACTTCAAAGATTCCAATCAAAGACCCTACGAATGATTGTAAACGCGCCCTATTATGTCACAAACAACCAAATCCATCGTGACCTCAAAGTTACTACAGTCGATCAAGAAATAAAAAAGCTCTCTACTTCATACAATCTGAGACTCCTAGTCCACCCAAATCCACTGATATTGGAACTCACTTCCAACCCCTTCACTTTCATCCGACTGAAGAGAAAACCCACAACAGATCTCCTGTGCTAATAGGCAATGGCTGCACCACTGGGTGTAGTCCATAAAAGACAGTAAATACAAAAATTAGTCTTAAGTTATTAAATATTGCTGAATGTGATTGAATGTAACAGATTGCAATAAAATATTTGGATATAAAAAAAAAAAAAAAAATGTATGCTCCCATTGCTTAGGAGTTCAACATCTAACTTGGGAAGACACTCCATGAGCATTCTGCCCCATGTTGTGGACCAAGCATTGAAATCTCTCGTTATAAGTGCTGGACTTTTGCCTCTCGCTTCCGCGACCAGTTTCGTCAGTCTTCGTTCAAAAGTAGCTAAGTCCATAATCGGCGGAGCGTAACACGAGAAGAATTATATTCCATCGAGCTTTATCCAAGTGAAACCAGAGTTGGGTGCATTCGTTTTGGTTTAATACAATATCAACCTTTTTAGTTTCTAGTGAGACATGAGTTTAATGGAAAACAATATAAGTGGAAACAATGAACGACAACTAAAGGACATAACGTCGTTACGAAAGGTCGGAAAGCGTTTTGGAATAAGGAAAAGAGGAGAAGATCAGACGCGGGAACGGAAGTGGTTGGCGAGGTACTAAAGGAGCAAGAAACGGTGGAAGTTCCTATCCCGTGAGAGCAGGCAAATAAGTTGTGGCAAGAGGTATGCCATTTGGAGAAGCAGCTATTAAAGAGACGGGGAAATAGCGGTTTATCGAATTAATGTGTAATACAGTTTAGTTTAAGTGTCACCACTAAATGGGAAATAGGATATAATTGTTTAATAAAGTTAGAAGAAAAAAAACTAAGTTGTAGCATTTATTATTACTATTTTTTGTTTTCTTTTGGAAGTCAGGGTTCATAAATAAGAACTAATTCGGTCTATGGAAGCACCAAAAGAAGCTATAAGATTGCTGGAAGCGCGAAAGCAGCAGAGCGAGGCAATCCAAAAGAGAATCAGGAATTGTAGAAAGGATAATAAGGCACGGAAGAATAGCGAGTATTACCGTAAGCGCTTAGCGGAACTAGAAGCCTCGTTGAAGACATTTAATGATAACAACGAGGGGTTGTTACCTTTTAAGGAGTGTTGTGGTGACAAGGAGTACTTTGCCAAGGGTTTTCCGTTATATGTCAACGGTTTAACACGGTATTAGTTGACCAAGTTCAGATGGGATCTAGAAGAGCTGGAAGCACAAGTAGATAGTGCTAGTTCACCAGAGGACAAGGCTCTAGACAGGTTAAGGTCTTTACAGACGGAGGTAAAATTATTTAGAGAAAAACTGTATGAACAAATGGAAGCGACAATGAGCAAAAGTGAAGCCCAGGTGCTCTGGAGATTAGCGAAGGACAGTGAGAACTTGTCAATTTTGAAAGCAGCAGACCAAGTATTAGCGACTATTCAGACTCGAACGGAGGAGAAATTTTTTGAAGTCTTCAAGGATACAGAAGAATTGAATGCGAATACAGAATTTCGGGAGAATAAAACGAGAAAAGTTTCCAGACAACTCCGAGAGACCGAGGAAGCCGCATCATATTTGGAGAGGCAAAATCTAGAGCTTAAGAGAATCGGGACAACTGCTAAATCAGCAAGAGTAAGATCGGCATCAACTTCTCAAATACATACACAAACAGTAATGGCCACCAGAAGTTCGCTGGCTGGAATATTTAACTCCGGAAGGGATAGTTCGTGTGGTAAAGCCAAGATTAGTATTGAGTGAAGAGAGGGAAACGGAATTATTGTTTGGCGCATCCGAGATCGGTGTCGAGCCTTTTTCGCCGGGAAGTCCGGTACAAAATAAGAACGAAGTATATCCGCCAAAAGAGTCAGAACCAGTAACTGTACAGCAAAGCTCCAATACTGTGGACAGCATTTCGCCTGCGCGAGCAAAGGGTCGAAGACTAATTAGTTTGAGTCCGTCATTGGTCAAGTACCTCTCAGATTCTGGAGAAGAGAAGCTGGAAACCCCCCATGGGTAAGCACCCTGACAGAGTTATATGCACTTTTGGATCGGACATATTTAAAACAAATATCGTGCGACTGTCTTGTACGGGAAATTCAGGAATCAACTCAGAAACCTGGGGATGAATTGAGAGCTTGGGGACAAAGGCTCCAGTCTCTGGGGAACGCTGCTGAGACAGAAGCCAACAGGCAGTTTCCAGGAAACGTTGCAGCATACACGGCTCAAGAAGAACGGGCTATGATTTCAGTCTTCAAGGCGGGCCTGATAAATTGGAACTTACTCTTAATCTCATGCAGAGGAATATGGCTGAACTATTGGAAGCGGTTTTTTCCGCTGAAACAGAAATATAACAACGAACGACAACAGGTGGAATATGCTGGACTAATGCTCCAGCAGAGGCAGGACCGGTACAGCAACGGAATACAAGTGGAGTCGGAAGATTGATGGACCAATTTCCAAAACAATGTGACCAAGGATTCCTAGTCGAGAGATTCCAGCCGAGGAAATCCATTTGCTCATTCTGCCGTAAGCAAGGTCATACAAGGGATTACACGCAAAAACACGCCCTACTGTATGTAGGCCAGACATACGATCATGAGGCAAGTAGACAGTGCCAAGGAGACAGAAAATGGGATCAGAATAGAAGGCAGCCAGCTACGAGGCGCCCGGATCCACCCTAGAGGGACAGCAGGGGTAACTTCAATAGTCCCCGAGTTAATTCAACCGAAGAAATTAACCAAGAAAGAAATCCTTTCAACACTGGGAGTGGTCAGCAGTGACCAAACTGGAATTCCAGAAGTGATGCGAGGATGAGCAATACCATAAAGGTGTTGAAATGCTTCTCATGTGGACGAATGGGATCGAGCAGGGAAAAACAATCCCAACAAAGGGACCAGGGAAACTTCCAGCAGGCCAGTTTAAGCCAGTAGATTGGAAAGCCAAAACAAAGGAAGAAAGAATTAGGCCAGAAGTACGTGCGACTAGTAATGTAAGAACTACATTCCAGGAGAAGGAGGAGCAAGGGGTTCTCCAATACCACGTACCGAGTTATATAAGAACAATGGTTCAAGATACGGACGAGCAAGAGTCTCTCTGGGAAAAAAGTTTTGATTGCGTGTTTATTTTGGTAAGTGTGATGATTCTAGTATTTAGGTTAAGCTTTAATAAGGTTAGAAACCAGCCTCGTAAAATCTAATGTTTTACGGAAAGGGCTGGATATTAATCAAATGGACATAGGAATGCTTAATGGGCGTTTGGAGGTTGCATCAGGACACTGGGACCACTCAGAATAGGTCACAGTGAAGTTAAGGGCATGAGTTTCAGAGTCCATGCAGTGGAATTGGATAGGGAAGGTATCCCGGCAGATGGGATAATTTGCCGCGATAATCTTTGGGGCCGCACCATACTGGATGCGCTAGAAAAACAGTTACCGTTTTATGATAATAATAAGAATAGAATCCAAACTCTTCCATTAAAGTCATGCAAGGAAGGAACCGTGAATAGGGTTAAGAATTGTAGTATGGAGGTAGTAAACGCAAGGTCAACCATAGTAATTACTATGCATGTAAACACGAAACTTCGGACGGTTGTTTTGCACAAGCAGAAGCTAGCGGAGGGCGTTTATATGGGAGAGACCATAACGAACGTTGAAAAGGGGAAGGCGCACGCTTGCGTACTCAACGCATCAGAAAAAGAAACCCTTATGGATAAGGATTTTAGGCCTAAGTTCACAAGTTACGATAACTTTATGGAACCGAATTATAGATCGGTTAATCAGATTAAGCAGGTAGATGTAAGAAAAAAAATGGAGAGAGTATTATAATCACTAAAGTTAGACCCAAGCGTCAATTCAGAAGAGAAGGCATCAATAGAAGCAATATGTACATCATTCTATGACATATTTGTGCTGGAACGAGATAAGCTAACATATACACCAGAAGTAGAGCATGAAATACCTACTAGAGTAGATCCACCACCAATAAACCAGAAATAGTACAGATTGCGACAAGCTCATAAAGATGAGGTAAACAGAATTTCACCGAGTATCTCGCCTTGGAACTGACCAAGAATTTTGGTACCAAAGAAGGGGCTGCTCAGGGTCAGAAGAAGTGGAGAATGATCGTCGACTTTAGGAAATTTACCGACGCCACTATCAAGCAGGTGTTGCCAAACCAAGGATAGAAGAAATCCTGCACCAATTAGGACACAGTAGATATTTTCCAACACTTGATTTAAAGAGGTGGATACCCAATGTAAGCAAAAGACTGCGTTTAGCACCGGTTTGGGGCATTATGAGTTTAATAGAATGCCGTTTAGATAAACAGGAGCAACGGATACCTTCCAACGGCTAATGAACCATGTGTTAACAGGCTTGCAAGGGTTAGATTGTTTTGTGTATCTGGACGGTATTGTAATTTGTGGGAAGAACTTGCCGCAGCATTCGCAACGCTTGCGCAAGGTACTCTGGAAATTACGAGAACACAATTTGAAATTGAACACGGAGAAGTGTCAATTTTTGCGAAGAGAGGTGGTTTATTTAGGCCATCGTTGCTCAGAGTCACGAGCACAGCCTGACCCGCAGAAGGTGGAACTCATTAAAAATTTAGCAATTCCGAGGAATAGAAAGGAAGTACAAGCATTACTGGGACTAGTGAAATATTATAGAAAGTTCGTAGAAGGACTAGC
The DNA here is from genome assembly GCA_920105625.2 of Clusia tigrina. NCBI lineage: Eukaryota > Metazoa > Arthropoda > Insecta > Diptera > Clusiidae > Clusia > Clusia tigrina. The sequence continues at coordinate 147,957,326 of OV050030.1, forward strand.
CGGAATTGCGTTTGCCAATTAATAAGTTGCTACGTAAAGAAGCAAAGTTCGTATGGATAGACAGCTGTCAGCAAGCATTCGAGAGCCTAAAAGAGATTATTAGCTCGCCACCGATTTTGGCGTACCCACACTTTGAAGAAACTTTATTTTTGACCACCGATGCAATTAGGTGCAGTGTTTTCACAAGTGGAAGTCGGTCATAACCTACTAATAGCATTCGCAAGCAGGCCGTTTACCGATACGGTGGTAGTGTGGGCTACGAAGAAATTTAGGGCATATCTGCTAGGTCTACTAGGTCTACTAGGTTAAAATATATACCGATCACCAGCCGTTGAGAAGCCGTTGGAAAGACCAAACGTCTAGGCTAATAAACAAACAGCCAGTAGTGTGGAATGGCTGGAAGATGAAAAAGGTATCTAGTCAGTATTAAAGAGTTTCCATGATAACAACTCTAGGTGGACACCAGGGATTCTGGAAAACCCATGAGAAAATAAGGCGAGTATACGGATGGAAAGGTATGCTCAGAGACAAAAAAAAAATATGTAAAGATTTGCCCAAAATGTCAGGCCAACAAAATTCGATGCTAACAAAGATGCCAATAGTGTTAACTGACACACCGATGCAACCATTTGATAAACTTCTCATGGATATTGTAGGTATTTTACCTGAACAGTTTCGGGAAATAAATACATCTTGACGTTCCAAGATGATTTCTCAAAGTATATGGCTATGCCCGATGCAAGTACGGTAGCCAAGGCGTTCTTTGACGAAATATTGGCACGGTACAACATACCATATTGTGACACGGTACAACATACCAAGGGAATCAAGAAATTGCACATAACACAATATCATCCACAGCCGAATGGCTCATTGGAGCGTAGTCATCAACCTCTGGGCGAGTACTTGCGCACTTTTGTCAAGGAAGACGGCTCGAATTCGGATCAATGGTTGACCACTGCAATGCATGTACACAACAATATTGTGCATGTATCAACGAAGTAAACTCCGTTTAGAACACTCTCCTGGTGTGATTTGAACATGTCAGTTAATTTGAAGCGCACATGTGCGCCAGTATACAATGCTGAAGATCCAAGTAAAGTGCAAAAGCATACAGCGAGCGCACGAATTTGTTAGAGAAAATCAAGATTGTGCTAAACGAGTAGCCAGGAAGCCTACAACAAGGTACTAAACCCAGTAGTCTTTCATGCGGGTGACCAAGTACTCATGCAGAATCAGGCTAGAAGAAACAAGTTCTCACCTGTTTGGATATGTCCATATTTAGTAGCAGAGACCCGCAGTCCAGTTACAACAGTCGTAACAGTTAAGGGCAAGCATAAGAAGCTACACAATAATTTATTAAAATTGTTCCATTTGCGAACTAACAATTAAAGACATGTGTTGACAGAGTGTTACTACATGAAAACATAAGAAGAACAACGAAAACAAACTGATATCGCATACGTATATCAAATAGCACAGTTCCGATTTCCAAATCAGTGTCACCAGATCAATGTGTGCCAATTAAACTCGGGCGAGTAAAAATTGACGTAATATAAATATGCCCATTATGCACTATAGCCGATTGAAGCGCAGTAGAGAAAATTATTTTTTTTAAATATTAAATAGTAAAAAGAAGGTTTCATTGAACATAAGTAAAAAAAAGGGTTCATTGAAAATAATTCAACAAAAAATCATAAGACAGTCGTGAATAAGTAATATAAAACTAAACGTAAAGTATATACACACATACATACGACACTTTATGCAATAAAATACGATGCGCAAACATTAACGTCAGCACCAGCTTGATGGTCCAAGCAAAGGAACCGTTGGTGAAGTAAGTATTTATATATATACTCGTATGTATATATGTGTATAATATACAGAGTGAATGTACGAACGTATATTTAAAAATGTAAGTATTCTAGTTAAGAGGAATGGGTATGTATAAGTATAAGTTAGTTAGGGACATACGATGGGAAATTGGGAATTTGCTGATATTTACATACTGCAGCAGGCTACATATATATACTCGTACATACATTGTAAATATGCTTCAATTTCTTCTTTTATCGCTTAGAAAATGAGCGTGTGGGAAATTGAAAAATGTATATGTTGAAATAAAAGAATATGTTTTGGTTAATTGGGAAATAAAGTTCGATGAATGAATACCAGCTCAAATTTCTCAAAGATAGCGAGGTTAAAATTCAACCAATGTCAGTAGAAGGGTACAAAACTATTACAAAAGCTCTGGCTGAAAAGAACACAGAATATAAACCCAAACAGGAAAAAGACGTTAGCGTAATATTAAAAGGGCTACACCACACAATATCAACAGAAGAAATAAAAGAGGAATTAACTAGGTTTGGATTCGATGCTACAAACGTTTCAAATATAAAACAAAGAATTACAAAGCATCCATTGTCGATATTTTATGTTAACTTAAAACAAAACAAAAATAATACAAACATTTATAAATTTGAAGCAATTATGCACACAAAAATAAAATTCGAACCACCAAATAAAAAAAGGGAAATAGCTCAGTGCACAAAATGTCAGAGGTATCGCCACAATAGAAAATATTGTTACCATACTCCTCGATGCGTTAAATGTGTTGGCATTCATGCAACGTCAGACTGCCCTAGTAAAGAAAAATCACAGGATCTGAAATGTGTCTTATGCGGAGGAAACCACCCGGCTAATTACAGAGGCTGTAATGTGTATAAAGAATTACAGCAAAAAACATTCCCCACGCTAAGGCAGAAAGTGTTTGAAAACACTAATTTTAACAAGGCCCCCGATTCCGAAAGACAACCAGGTTGCACATATGCGCAAATCGCCAAACAGAGCACGCAACAAGAGCAAACTCTAAACCAGTGAAAATCAATTCGTCTCACATCGATCAAATGACATGAATGAATTAAGGAGTATGCTAAAAACCCTTCTGGAACAAATGGGAACAATGCTCAATTTATTGACAACAGTGATCTCTAAACTGACTTAATGGAACAAAAACTTAAAGTTGCGGTATTGAATGCAAACGCGCATTATTGTCATAGTAATGAAGTCAAAACATTTATGGAACAGAACAACATTGACATAATGCTAATATCTGAGACACTCTTATATTATATATATCACACGAATCAGCAATACTTGGCGCAGAAGCAGAATGAAGAAATACAGCACTACTTGTCCACTTTGTCAGCAAATGAGACCACAGATTACTCACTTTGGAAGGTGACAAAAAACGTGAAGCAACCGACCAACCGTGCTCCTCCTATCAAAAGCGCAAATGGTTCCTGGGCAAAAACTGATAAGGAGAAAGCAATTACATTTACAAACACCTTACTGAGATCTTTAAGCCGTTTCCACCAAGAGGAAAAGGAGGTATTTACTCTTCTCAATAGTCCAGGACAATTAGAGTTACCTATCACGCCCTTTACAAAAAAGGAAATACATGACGCTGTGCACAGGACACTTAATGTGAAAAAGGCACCGGGCTACTTCCTGATAACAGGAAAAATATTAAAGGAACTACCAAATAAAGGAATAAAATACCTTAACTATCTCTTCAATGCAATAATTAGATGTGGATACTTTCCGCGTCACTGGAAAGTAGCCGAAATTATTGTCATCCCTAAACCCGGGAGGCCCTTGGAGGAAGTCACTTCTAATAGACCAATTAGCCTTTTGCCAATTGTTTCCAAAATGTTTGAAAAGCTCATGTTAAACAATCTTAAACCTATTCTGCTCAAAAAGGAGAAAATACCCAATCATCAATTTGGAGCAAGTGGATCATCAAGTGGGAAACAGTTTGCTCTGCAGCGGCCACCATTTTGAAAGAGCTGCGAATTACAAGCGCCTCTCCGATCCTGAAACACACAATGACAGACCTAATACTGACGTGTGAGCAGTAAATGCTCTTAAGGCGATCGGTGCACTATAGAGACTGTATGAGGCCTCTATGCAGCCTTTGATGAGCAAGTCGTCGATTTCCACATTGATGAGTGCTTGCTGAGCGGGATTCCGTGGGTAATACCTCTGCTTTATAGGCTTATCGTCCCGCATCACAATCTTGTCCTTCGCGATCTTAGTTACACCGTTTTGGTTGCCGAATTTGGTTAATTCGCTCTTGAAAAATGCGAATATCCTCTGTTCCTCAATGATAACCTCCTCCCGAATGGTTGTGCACAGTGTAGCTTCGCAGGATTGCACAACCCCGGACTGGGGTCCCAGGGTGAGATTTGGTCACCGCATTTTATGGATGTGCCTAGCTTAATTAGAAAGTCTAGGCCTAGCAGAAAATCGTCTGATGAACCCGGCATTGCTAGAAGCTCTAGTTCGCTTTTTTGCTCGCCCAACTTCACCTCCACCATAATTGCCTCGGAGATAATCTGAGTGTGCCCGTCTGCCATGCGTGCTCGGATGTGTGTAGGAGTTATCCTACCGGTGGTTTCACGCAGTTGGTTGGCGAGCTGTTCACTCACAAAACTTCTTGAAGCTCCCGTGTCGATCGTGGCTGTGGTGTTGAGTGTGCCGATGGTGACAGTGTTATTGTGGTTGAGGCCGGTGGTGGTTGGGCTGCGCCATGCCTCGCTCTTGACGGCAGCCATTCTCGTTTCCCCCGTTTGATCTGCAGCATTCCACTGTGCGCATATTTCTTTTCCGGCACTCCCAGCAGAATAGGATCTGGGCTTTGCGGCAGTGTCGAGCCATGTGTCCGCTTTGCCCGCACCTTCGGCAAGCCGTGCGTGGGTCTATTTGTACTTCCGTTCTATTACCGCTTACTGGTACAATTTGTCGATTCCGCTCTTCCCGTGGGCGTACGCTGTGCTATGGGTACCCGTGGCATATCCAGGTCGCCTCGTATACCCTCTAAATCCTCTGCCATTTCCACCAACTCTGCTAGCGTGGAAAAATCCTTCCGGCGCACCGTACTACTGGTACTCCTCCAAGCTGTTTCTACTGTGTCCTAATTGGTGCAGGATTTCTTCTATCCTTGATTTCGGGAACACCGCTTGATAGTGGCGTCGGTAAATTTCCTAAAGTCGACGACCATTCTCCACTTCTTCTGACCCTGAACACCCCCTTCTTTGGTACCAACATTATTGGTGAGTTCCAAGGAGAGATACTCTGTGAAATTCTGTTATCTTTGAACATTCTTTCCGCTTGCCTGTTTACCTCATCTCTGTGAGCTTGTCGCAATCTGTACTATTTCTGGTTTATTGGTGGTTGATCCACTCTAGTAGGTATTTCATGCTCTACTTCCGGTGTATACGTCAGCTGGTCTCCTTCCAGCAAAAATAAGTCATGGAATGATGTACATATGGCTTCTATTGATGTCTTCTCTTCTGAATTGACGCTTCGGTCTAACTTCAGTGAATGTAATACTCTCTCCATCCTTTTTCTTATATCTACCTGCTTAATCTGATTAACCGATCTATAATTCGGTTCAAAAAAGTTATCATAACTAGTGAACTTAGGCCTAAAATCCTTATCCATATGGTAGTCTTTTTCTGATGCGATGAGTACGCAAGCGAGCGCCTTTCCCTTTTCAACGTGCGTTATGGTCTCTCCCATAAAAATGCCCTCCGCTAGCTGCTGCTTATGCAAAACAACAGTCCTAAGTTTCGAGTTTACATGTATAGTATCTACTCTGGTTGACCTTGCGTTTACTACCTCCATACTACAATTCTTAACCCTATTCACGGTTCCTTCCTTGCATGACTTTAATGGAAGAGTTAGGATTCTATTTTTATTATTATCATAAAACGATAACCGATTTTCTAGCGCATCAGGTACGGTGCGTCCCCAAAGATCAACACGGCCAATTATCCCATCTGCCGGGATACCTTCCCTATCCAATTCCATAGCGTGCACTCTAATAATCATGCCCTTAACTTCACTGTGACCTATTCTGAGTGGTCCCAGTCTCCTGATGCAACCTCCAAACCTTCCTTAAGCGTTCTTACGTCAGTTTGATTAATACCCAGCCTTTCCGTAAAACACTAGATTTTACGAGGCTGGTGTCCGCGCCCGAAACTACCAAAAGCACTAGCTTTCCTCTAGCTGCTTCCTTGCAGGGTATCTCAATGAATGCGTCTCCCATTCTGCTTTCAATGAAGCAACGTCCTTTTGTTCCCAACTTGGACGTGTATTTACTTCCTAACTCTTCAAGTTTTTTACTTCATGCACTGCAGATATCCTTTACGATCCTATACGCCCTAAAAAATATCATAATTATCTTAACTAGACACCCTCGTACCGCGTACGCGGCAATTGGCGTATACTTTCTTAGCTTATTAAAACTTAATATAAATACTAGGATCATCGCAGTTACCCAAATCAACACGCAATCAAAAATTTTTTCCCAGATAGACTCTTGCTCCACCGTATCTTGAACCATTGTTCCTACATTACTCGGTACGTGGTATTGGAGAGCCTCTTGCTAGTCTTTTCCTGGACTGTAATTCATTTCTAGTCACACGTACTTTCGTCCTAACTATTACTCCCTTTCTTTTGGCTTTCCAGTCTACTGGCTTCGACTGGGCCGCTAGAAGTATCGCTGGTCCCTTTGTTGAGATTGTTTTTCCCTGCATTCCGCTGCCCGATGTCCGATTTCTCAATATGAGACCCAACCGGAGACCCACAACGGAAGCTGTTAACACTGACTTGTCAACTTCGTACAATAGATCTACATCTCCAACGCCACTGTATTTACACCTCACCTGCCAGATGTTTCTCCATTCTGATTTCCTGAGTTACCTCTTCCGAAGTGCTCACCTTCAGGTAAGTTCTCTTCAGGAGCCCGTAAAGCTCGTTCGCACTGCCGATTCGCTTTGTCAGCACAAGATTGTGAGCGTCTTCGAACAACCTCTGCTTCACACAGTCAAACAAATCCTGATCCTCCTCGTCGCAAGTTCATACCCCTGGATTAACCTAGTGACTTCTGACAGTAAGTCTTCTAACGCAGCACCAATAAACACGGGTACCAACCTGGCCACTGTTTTCGAAATTTCCTCTATCCCCATCTTACTACATCCGAATCTATTACTCTGTTTTATTAATTGTTTGTCGTTAATTCCTGGGGATACTTCAACTCCTATTTCCTTCGTTTCTAGAAGGCTCGTGACAAAGGATGGAGCAGTAGACTTCTGCTTAAATTTCTGACCTTGTGGTGAAAAAAGCATGACTCCGTCTTCAGTAGACCTAGACAATAATTCTGATTGGTGTTGTCACTCACCACAATTTCTGGCTTAGTAACCCAATTAGTTCCTTCAAGTGACAAGTACTCCGGTCAGTGCACTTCTGGTGGCAAAGCTAATACTGTTTGTGTATGTATTTGAAAATCTGTTGTGGATCTTACTGTTGCTGTCCCTGGCTTAGCAGTTGCCCTGATTCTCTTGAGCTCTAGATTTTCCCTCTCTAAATATGATGCGGCTTCCTCGGTTTCTCGGAGTTGCCTAGAAAATTCTCTAGTTTTATTCTCCAGAAATTCTGTATTCTCCTTCAACTCTTCTGAATCCTTGAAGACTTGAAAAAATGTTTCCTCTGTTCGATTCTGCATAGTCGCTAATGTTTGGTCTGCTGCTTCCCAAGTTGATAAGTTCTCACTGTCCCTCGCTAACCTACAGAGCACCTGGGCTTAACTTTTGCTCGTTGTTTTTTTGTTCCAACAGTTTTTCTGCAAATAACTTTACTTTCGTCTGTAAAGACGTTAACTTGTCGTGAGCCTTGTCCTCCGGTGAACTAGGACTATCTGCTTGTGCTTCTAGCTCATCTAGATCTAACCTGAACTTGGTCAACCAGTCCCGTATTGAATCGTTGACATATACTGGATAATAATTGGCAAATTACTCCTTGTCACCACAACACTCCTTAAAACGTAACAACTACTCGTAATTATGGTTAATTGTCTCCAAGAAGGCTTCTAGTTCCGCTATGCGCTTGCGGTAGTACTCGCTATTCTTTCGTGCCTTATTGTCCTTTCTACAATCTTCTGGATTGCCTCGCTATGCCGCTTTTTTTTAGATGCACAATATTGAGAGCACAACGCTGCCTGCACAATACATCAATGAGAACTTTATGATTTTCACTAACACCATCCACACTGTCACCGATACCACTCACAACAAGTGGAAGCCAGGCTTAGGACTGCAAGTTCAAGCACTAAATAGTAAACCATAGCCATAAGGTTTATAAAAATTAACTAATAACCATATACCTTTACAAAATACATAATACACATAAAAATAGTAGAAATAAGAGATAAGAAAGAACCAGAGAGAGCAGAAGGAGTAAAAGAAAAAATAACATTTAGATAAACTTAGATGCAAGCAATTAGTTGCTTCTGGTGCGCCAAGAAGTGAATCGAAGGTCTCAACGCTCGAAACTAGATTCGCCTCCGAATTTCAATTCACTCGAACATAGACCATACCTCGTACGGAGAACACAGAAGCCAATAACCATTGCCGCTTAAGCTTCGATGCATACTGCATCACCACTCGATTGCTTCTGGTTAAGCACTCATGAACAAAGATCGGAGTTTGTCCACTTAAACCAATGTCAGAGAGCAAGATGGATATCTTATTTTCCTTACAGAATCCAGCAATCTTCCGAAAGAGATGACTCCTTTGTTGAGCTGTTTGCAGTTTACCAAAATCGCCATAGCCCCGTGTTGGGTCTGGCCACGGTTCGAGCGCAGACGGAATATTTCTCGAACCCGCGGCGAGTCACAATTAACGGATTGACATATTTTACCAAATACATCACTAATTCTATCATTTTCTGACTCAGCTACTCCATTTAAAATTAGATCAGTCAAGACAGCATCATTTAAAATTTTTCCACTTGGGATTGGAGCGAGGGCACAGTTGATTTTAGAGTCTCAACTTCCACGGCAGATCGCTCAATTGCAGCCACTGGCAAGTTGATCTCTCTGAACCCTCTCTTCATGCTTGTCAACTCACCAGCCAATCCACTTATCTTCTGCACCACCCGATCCTCTAGCTGTTTCACAGTGTCGTTAAGCTTAGCAACAATGCTCTCTTCAAGCTTAACAAGCCGCTCATCCCAAGCAGCCAGCAGCCCAGAGTCTGAGAGCCTCTCTGCACTTACTTTTGTTGCATTAGGCGTTGAGTGCAAATTAGGCGCCAAGTTTTGCCTCTCTTTCCTTTCTGCTGCCTGTCTAGTTGCGAAAGACATTTTTAAAAACCAGTTTTCTACAATTATTTCAGACTGTTCACATAAATAGAGCACAATTTCAACAAACACCGACACTCAATTACATATATTTTTATTACATTATACGTTTATTATTTTATTAATAATAAAATCAAATAGCTACTTGGGTTTTAGCGGACTATGTGATTTCGACTGACAACAGTCCCGCTTGCACCGGAGGGATGAATTCTGTTTCCATGGGAGGTGATAGTGGTGGTCCCGTTCCCCCTGTGGGGGAAAGAGCTTTGTTGGTGGGTTGTGGTGCTCTGGGTCGCTTGATTCTGCTCATCACCACCTTATACGCTTTACCCCCGCTTTCCTTGAAATAGGCCACTTTGCTGCTGCGGATGGCTTTCTTGAGCTGCTGCCGGCAATCTTTGGAGGCGGCCCATAGCGGTTGCCGTATAAGGTGGGACCGGGGTCGTGCGCCTTTTTGCGCGCCCTCTTGCAGCGTCTTCTGAGCTCAGCGATTTCCTCATTCCACCAGTAAACTGGCTTCCTGGATGGCATGCTCGTCATTCTTGACATGGCCTCGTCGTATGCAGCGCTTAGCCGGTGTCTAATGTCCCTAACCATTTTGTGGCTCCGTCATCCGAGGTCTCTGCCTCACCCCACACCAGTTGAAAGACTTCAGCATCAATTACATATTGTCTCCAACCTCTTTTTTGTACTGTTATTACTCGGGACGGCTGTATATTGTGCCCCAGTTCGATGACGATGGTTCTATGGCCGCTATGAGTGTGGAATTCCCCGATGATCCATGTGACTGTGCGTAGGTAAGATCCACCGCAGACCGTTTATCTCCTGCCTCAAATGTATGCAGTAAGTTGGCAACTTTTACAAATTGAAAAACTAATCCGATAGTGATAATAAAATTTAACAAAAATCGAGGTATTTAATGAGAAAATAGTAACAGTTTCGCACAAGCGTGAAAGTGCAAATTTTCTGGGTCTGAAGAGCGCCGAGTGCAGTGATTCTGAAAACAACTAACTTAAAATTCTTTAATTTTTAAATAAAGTGTAAAACAAAAACAAAATATACAAAAATAAAAACAACAAAATTGTAAAGTGAGAAACAACAAATAATCACAAAGTGAGACAACCGCAAAATAACACTGCTATTATACGGTTATGTATGTACAAAAATACGTTAAATTAAAAGCGGCTTAGCAAATATCTAGTGTAGAGTTGCCAAAGTAAATTTTAAACAAAAATAAATAATAAAGAAAAAAAAATGGATGTAGACCGTACCCCACCTAGAGGGGAAGTTCAACAACAAGAAGAGCAACAACAACAACAAGAACTACAACAACAGCAGCAACAACAACAACAACAGCAACACCGAGAAAAACAACATCAGGAACAAGAACAGCAGCATCAACAACTGCAAACACAAAAGAAACCCCTTCTTCAGAATCCAAAATTCCTGGAGTCCTCAATGCCCCTCACTCCAATCAAGCTCGTCTTTTCCAAATAAAAACAGCTCTCAACAAACTGTCCAACAACAAATGGATCAGCTTCAACGCCAGCTTCAGCTGCTATACAAACAACAGCAACCAGTTGCCTCTCCACAAGTCACAGTAAGTGTACCCTCCCACGACGAGGACTGGAAAACGGTTCTAAGCAAGAAAAGGCAGAGAGAGAGTCCAGGTAAGACAAAGACCACTCAAAAACAAGCGAAACTTGAAAAATACTGGCTAGGAGATCCGAAAGGAACCGAAAATCGATGTTCGTCCTAGAAGAAGTTGAAGAATGTGACCAAAAAAACACAGAACATAAAGAAAAAGTCTCTAAGCCCCCACCAATATTTGTTGACAGAGTTACCAATATAGCTCCTCTAATGAAACTATTGTCTGAAGCTGCTCCAAATTCATACGAATTAAAGCTCATAAACAATGAGCAAGTTAAAATCCAGGCATTTTCTCCAGAAGCCTACAAGACAATAGTCAACCAGCTTGAGCTAAAAAACACCGAATTTTTCACCTATAAGCCAAAACAAGAAAGAGGCTTCAAAGTAGTACTGAAAAATATGCACTCATCTATAGGCACAGATGAAATAACCCAAGCCCTGCAAAACCTCGGTCGCTCTGTCACGAATATTTGCAACATAAAGCGAAGAAACACAAAAACACCTCTGCCAATGTTTATCATTGAACTTCAAACAAACTCAAACAATAAAGAAATTTATGAAGTCAAATACCTGCTTCATCCAAAAATTGTTTTTGAGCCCCCCCCGACCGACTCGCGATATTCCCCAATGCGCTAACTGTCAGCAGTATGGGCATACAAAAACGTACTGTCGCAGGAAACCAATGTGCATTAAATGCGCCGGAAGCCACACGTCTTCAGATTGTGTACGTAAAAACAGATCAGATAAAGTCAAATGCGCCTTGTGTGAAGGTAATCACCCAGCAAATTACAAAGGTTGTGTAGTCTATAAAAATCTTCAGAAAATGAAATACCCACAATTAAGGAAAAACGACAATTTACCCATGAATCCTACTCAACAACAGGAATTTCTGGTAAATCCCAGTACATCAAAACAAACTCAAAATGTACTTTCATACGCTCAGGCACTGAAACACTCAACACAAGCAACTAATGAAAACACAACGGCCCTACCAATTAATACTGTTCCTGCAGAAACCCAAGCTCCGAACGAAATGCGAGAAATGATAATGCTACTCCGGCAAGTCATGCAACAAATCACAACAATGATGAACTTTTTAGTGACCCTCACGACTAAGAATTGTTCATCCTCAATCCCATAAAAATCATTCTATGGAACGCTAATGGGCTGTCAAAACATTTATTAGAAATTAAAGAATTCCTTAAAACATACGAAATAGATATATCCTAATATCTGAAACCCATTTCACCAACAAAAGCCATTTTCATATTCCGAACTTTAAGTTTTATCACACCCTGCACCCAGATAATAAGGCTCATGCAGGTTCAGCAATATTAATACGCAATAATATAAAACACTGTGAGAGCACATCTTATCGCACAGAAGCTATACAAGCCACGAATATAATTGTTGATGACTGGAAAGGGCCAATTACAATTTCCGCTGTCTACAGCCCACCTAAACACACAATAAAAATGGAGGAGTATGAGAAATTCTTTAAGACCCTTGGCAATATATTTCTACCTGGAGGAGACTATAACGCAAAGCACACATACTGGGGTTCCCGTCTCACTACACCAAAAGGTCGACAGCTTTATGCGGCCATTGGAGAATTAAATTTACACCCTGTCTCTTCAGGTACACCAACATACTGGTCAACAGATGTAAGAAAAATTCCCGCCTTGATTGACTTCTGTGTGACGAAAGGTATCATGCTTAGTGATCTTAAATGTAGCCCATGTTTTGAGCTGTCTTCTGACCACTCTCCAGTTCTCGTCGAGCTTAACAACAATCTTGCCCTTCTTCCCAGTCAATGTAGCTTACATAATCACAAAACTGATTGGAATCGCTTCCGATATATGGTATCTTCCACAATTGATTTAAAACTATCACTGAAATCTGAAGAAGACATCATTGCGGCTGTTGAACACTTCAACAACTGCCTGCAACAAGCTGCGTGGGACTCCACCCCCCCACTGAATGAACGAAAATCAACGAACATCTCCAAACCTATAAAAGAAAAACTGAGAGAAAAGCGATATGCAAGAAAAAAGTGGCAACAAACTAGACATCCTGAGGACAAGAAAAAATTAAATGCGCTTACAAAAGAACTTAAAGAGATTCTTAATAACGAACGAAACACCCAGCTCCATCATTACCTCAGTAATCTCGATGCAACAGCTGCTACAGAATACTCTATCTGGAAAGCAACTTGGAATCTAAAGAGACCCACAATGTTCCAATCCGCTTTACGAATGGAAAATAACGAATGGGCTAAAAGTGACCTTGAAAGAGCAGTCACATTTGCCCGACACTTAAAAAAAGTATTTACCCCACATGAAATCGAGCCCCCAGCATGTGTAACACAAGAAGTGAAAAGTGTTCTGAGTAATACCCATCAGATGGACCTACCCATACATAAATTTTCCAAATCTGAAGTGAAAGCAGCTATTGATAAGCTAAATATTAAAAAAGCCCCTGGGAACGACCTTATCACTGGAAAAATAGTAAAACAACTTCCAGAAGAAGGAGTGACATATCTTACCTACTTATTTAACGCGGTACTAACATCTCGCTTTATACCTCCCCAATGGAAACTGTCACAATTAAAAATGATTCTCAAACCCGGAAAAGCGCTGATAAAGTTGAATCGTATCGCCCAATTAGCTTGTTACCGATTGCTCCTAAACTCATGGAAACCCTTTTCCTGAAAATACTACTCCCAATTATAGAAGAGCGAAAGCTAATTCCAAATCATCAATTTGGATTCAGGAAAAAACACAGCACAGTTGAACAGGTTCATAGGATTGTTGAGTATATACACACTGCATTCGAACATAAAAAATATTGTACAGCAGCGTTTCTTGACATCTCGCCAGCATTTGATCGCGTTTGGCACGATGGCTTGCTTTGCAAAATAAAAACTACACTCCCCATTAACTACTACGTGTTAATCAAGTCCTATCTTACAAATAGATATTTTTTCGTAAAGCAAGGTGAGGAACAATCTGAGCTCCATGAAAGCTCAGCAGGCGTACCCCAAGGAAGTGTCATGGGCCCAATACTTTATCTACTTCACACGTATGACTTCCCATCAGCTGAAGGAGTCACCATAGGTACATTTGCAGATGACACTGCTGTCTTAGCTGTTGACAATCTCTCCCACACTTAGCTTCCTCTAAAATCCAGAGTGGGGTAAACAAAATTACTGACTGGCTAAAAAAATGGAAAATCAAGTTGAACGAAACAAAATCAGTCCAGGTTACATTCACTCTCAAACGAAACACCTGCCCACCCGTTAAACTCAACGGCATAAATATACCCCAATGTAATGAGGCTAAGTACCTTGGGATGCACCTCGACAGAAGATTAACTTGGAAAACACATATATTTACAAAACGAAAATCACTCGGTATAAAGCTCAGAAATCTACACTGGCTCTTGAATCGAAACTACAAAGTCTCAATCGATAGCAAATTTCTTTTGTACTCAGCAATTTTAAAACCAGTTTGGACATACGGTATTCAGCTGTGGGGCAGTGCGGCAACTTCCAATGTTGAAATACTTCAAAGATTCCAATCAAAGACCCTACGAATGATTGTAAACGCGCCCTATTATGTCACAAACAACCAAATCCATCGTGACCTCAAAGTTACTACAGTCGATCAAGAAATAAAAAAGCTCTCTACTTCATACAATCTGAGACTCCTAGTCCACCCAAATCCACTGATATTGGAACTCACTTCCAACCCCTTCACTTTCATCCGACTGAAGAGAAAATCCACAACAGATCTCCTGTGCTAATAGGCAATGGCTGCACCACTGGGTGTAGTCCATAAAAGACAGTAAATACAAAAATTAGTCTTAAGTTATTAAATATTGCTGAATGTGATTGAATGTAACAGATTGCAATAAAATATTTGGATTTAAAAAAAAAAAAAAAAAAAATGTATGCTCCCATTGCTTAGGAGTTCAACATCTAACTTGGGAAGACACTCCATGAGCATTCTGCCCCATGTTGTGGACCAAGCATTGAAATCCCTCGTTATAAGTGCTGGACTTTTGCCTCTCGCTTCCGCGACCAGTTTCGTCAGTCTTCGTTCAAAAGTAGCTAAGTCCATAATCGGCGGAGCGTAACACGAGAAGAATTATATTCCATCGAGCTTTATCCAAGTGAAACCAGAGTTGGGTGCATTCGTTTTGGTTTAATACAATATCAACCTTTTTAGTTTCTAGTGAGACATGAGTTTAATGGAAAACAATATAAGTGGAAACAATGAACGACAACTAAAGGACATAACGTCGTTACGAAAGGTCGGAAAGCGTTTTGGAATAAGGAAAAGAGGAGAAGATCAGACGCTGGAACGGAAGTGGTTGGCGAGGTACTAAAGGAGCAAGAAACGGTGGAAGTTCCTATCCCGTGAGAGCAGGCAAATAAGTTGTGGCAAGAGGTATGCCATTTGGAGAAGCAGCTATTAAAGAGACGGGGAAATAGCGGTTTATCGAATTAATGTGTAATACAGTTTAGTTTAAGTGTCACCACTAAATGGGAAATAGGATATAATTGTTTAATAAAGTTAGAAGAAAAAAAACTAAGTTGTAGCATTTATTATTACTATTTTTTGTTTTCTTTTGGAAGTCAGGGTTCATAAATAAGAACTAATTCGGTCTATGGAAGCACCAAAAGAAGCTATAAGATTGCTGGAAGCGCGAAAGCAGCAGAGCGAGGCAATCCAAAAGAGAATCAGGAATTGTAGAAAGGATAATAAGGCACGGAAGAATAGCGAGTATTACCGTAAGCGCTTAGCGGAACTAGAAGCCTCGTTGAAGACATTTAATGATAACAACGAGGGGTTGTTACCTTTTAAGGAGTGTTGTGGTGACAAGGAGTACTTTGCCAAGGGTTTTCCGTTATATGTCAACGGTTTAACACGGTATTAGTTGACCAAGTTCAGATGGGATCTAGAAGAGCTGGAAGCACAAGTAGATAGTGCTAGTTCACCAGAGGACAAGGCTCTAGACAGGTTAAGGTCTTTACAGACGGAGGTAAAATTATTTAGAGAAAAACTGTATGAACAAATGGAAGCGACAATGAGCAAAAGTGAAGCCCAGGTGCTCTGGAGATTAGCGAAGAACAGTGAGAACTTGTCAATTTTGAAAGCAGCAGACCAAGTATTAGCGACTATTCAGACTCGAACGGAGGAGAAATTTTTTGAAGTCTTCAAGGATACAGAAGAATTGAATGCGAATACAGAATTTCGGGAGAATAAAACGAGAAAAGTTTCCAGACAACTCCGAGAGACCGAGGAAGCCGCATCATATTTGGAGAGGCAAAATCTAGAGCTTAAGAGAATCGGGACAACTGCTAAATCAGCAAGAGTAAGATCGGCATCAACTTCTCAAATACATACACACATAGTAATGGCTTTGCCACCAGAAGTTCGCTGGCTGGAATATTTAACTCCGGAAGGGATAGTTCGTGTGGTAAAGCCAAGATTAGTATTGAGTGAAGAGAAGGAAACGGAATTATTGTTTGGCGCATCCGAGATCGGTGTCGAGCCTTTTTCGCCGGGAAGTCCGGTACAAAATAAGAACGAAGTATATCCGCCAAAAGAGTCAGAACCAGTAACTGTACAGCAAAGCTCCAATACTGTGGACAGTATTTCGCCTGCGCGAGCAAAGGGTCGAAGACTAATTAGTTTGAGTCCGTCATTGGTCAAGTACCTCTCAGATTCTGGAGAAGAGAAGCTGGAAACCCCCCATGGGTAAGCACCCTGACAGAGTTATATGCACTTTTGGATCGGACATATTTAAAACAAATATCGTGCGACTGTCTTGAACGGGAAATTCAGGAATCAACTCAGAAACCTGGGGATGAATTGAGAGCTTGGGGACAAAGGGTCCAGTCTCTGGGGAACGCTGCTGAGACAGAAGCCAACAGGCAGTTTCCAGGAAACGTTGCAGCATACACGGCTCAAGAAGAACGGGCTATGATTTCAGTCTTCAAGGCGGGCCTGATAAATTGGAACTTACTCTTAATCTCATGCAGAGGAATATGGCTGAACTATTGGAAGCGGTTTCTTCTTCCGGTGAAACAGAAATATAACAACGAACGACAACAGGTGGAATATGCTGGACTAATGCTCCAGCAGAGGCAGGACCGGTACAGCAACGGAATACAAGTGGAGTCGGAAGATTGATGGACCAATTTCCAAAACAATGTGACCAAGGATTCCTAGTCGAGAGATTCCAGCCGAGGAAATCCATTTGCTCATTCTGCCGTAAGCAAGGTCATACAAGGGATTACTCGCAAAAACACGCCCTACTGTATGTAGGCCAAACATACGGTCATGAGGCAAGTAGACAGTGCCCAGGAGACAGAAAATGGGATCAGAATAGAAGGCAGCCAGCTACGAGGCGCCCGGATCCACCCTAGAGGGACAGCAGGGGTAACTTCAATAATCCCCGATTTAGTTCAACAGAAGAAATTAACCAAGGAAGAAATCCTTTCAACACTGGGAGTGGTCAGCAGTGACCAAACTGGAATTCCAGAAGTGATGCGAGGATGAGCAATACCATAAAGGTGTTGAAATGCTTCTCATGTGGACGAATGGGACATCGAGCAGGGAAAAAAAATCCCAACAAAGGGACCAGGGAAACTTCCAGCAGGCCAGTTTAAGCCAGTAGATTGGAAAGCCAAAACAAAGGAAGAAAGAATTAGGCCAGAAGTACGTGCGACTAGTAATGTAAGAACTACATTTCAGGAGAAGGAGGAGCAAGGGGTTCTCCAATACCACGTACCGAGTTATATAAGAACAATGGTTCAAGATACGGACGAGCAAGAGTCTCTCTGTTTTTGATTGCGTGTTTATTTTGGTAAGTGTGATGATTCTAGTATTTAGGTTAAGCTTTAATAAGGTTAGAAGCCAGCCTCGTAAAATCTAATGTTTTACGGAAAGGGCTGGATATTAATCAAATGGACGTAGGAATGCTTAATGGGGCGTTTGGAGGTTGCATCAGGACACTGGGACCACTCAGAATAGGTCACAGTGAAGTTAAGGGCATGAGTTTCAGAGTCCATGCAGTGGAATTGGATAGGGAAGGTATCCCGGCAGATGGGATAATTTGCCGCGATAATCTTTTGCGCCGCACCATACTGGATGCGCTAGAAAAACAGTTACCGTTTTATGATAATAATAAGAATAGAATCCAAACTCTTCCATTAAAGTCATGGCAGGAAGGAACCGTGAATAGGGTAAAGAATTGTAGTATGGAGGAAGTAAATTCAAGGTCAACCATAGTAATTACTATGCATGTAAACACGAAACTTCGGACGGTTGTTTTGCACAAGCAGAAGCTAGCGGAGGGCGTTTATATGGGAGAGACCATAACGAACGTTGAAAAGGGGAAGGCGCACGCTTGCGTACTCAACGCATCAGAAAAAGACTACCTTATGGATAAGGATTTTAGGCCTAAGTTCACTAGTTACGATAACTTTATGGAACCGAATTATAGATCGGTTAATCAGATTAAGCAGGTAGATGTAAGAAAAAGAATGGAGAGAGTATTATAATCACTAAAGTTAGACCCAAGCGTCAATTCAGAAGAGAAGGCATCAATAGAAGCAATATGTACATCATTCTATGACATATTTGTGCTGGAACGAGATAAGCTAACATATACACCAGAAGTAGAGCATGAAATACCTACTAGAGTGGATCCACCACCAATAAACCAGAAATAGTACAGATTGCGACAAGCTCACAAAGATGAGGTAAACAGGCAAGTGGAAAGAATGTTCAAAGATAACAGAATTTCACAGAGTATCTCGCCTTGGAACTGACCAATAATTTTGGTACCAAAGAAGGGGGTACTCAGGGTCAGAAGAAGTGGAGAATGATCGTCGACTTTAGGAAATTTACCGACGCCACTATCAAGCAGGTGTTGTCAAACCAAGGATAGAAGAAATCCTGCACCAATTAGGACGCAGTAGATATTTTCCAACACTTAATTTAAAGAGGTGGATACCCAATGTAAGCAAAAGACTGCGTTTAGCACTGGTTTGGGGCATTATGAGTTTAATAGAATGCCGTTTAGATAAACAGGAGCAACGGATACCTTCCAACGGCTAATGAACCATGTGTTAACAGGCTTGCAAGGGTTAGATTGTTTTGTGTATCTGGACGGTATTGTAATTTATGGGAATAACTTGCCGCAGCATTCGCAACGCTTGCGCAAGGTGCTCTGGAAATTACGAGAACACAATTTGAAATTGAACACGGAGAAGTGTCAATTTTTGCGAAGAGAGGTGGTTTATTTAGGCCATCGTTGCTCAGAGTCACGAGCACAGCCTGACCCGCAGAAGGTGGAAGTCATTAAAAATTTAGCAATTCCGAGGAATAGAAAGGAAGTACAAGCATTACTGGGACTAGTGAAATATCATAGAAAGTTCGTGGAAGGACTAGCCGGAATTGCGTTGCCAATTAATAAGTTGCTACGTAAAGAAGCAAAGTTCGTATGGATAGACAGCTGTCAGCAAGCATTCGAGAGCCTAAAAGAGATTATTAGCTCGCCACCGATTTTGGCGTACCCACACTTTGAAGAAACTTTATTTTTGACCACCGATGCAATTAGGTGCAGTGTTTTCACAAGTGGCAGTCGGTAATAACCTACTAATAGCATTCGCAAGCAGGCCGTTTACCGATACGGTGGTAGTGTGGGCTACGAAGAAATTTAGGGCATATCTGCTAGGTCGCCTATTTAAGAGAGGCATAGCTAATTGGAAAGACCAAACGTCTAGGCTAATAAACAAACAGCCAGTAGTGTGGAATGGCTGGAAGATGAAAAGGTATCTAGTCAGTATTAAAGAGTTTCCATGATAACAACTCTAGGTGGACACCAGGGATTCTGGAAAACCCATGAGAAAATAAGGCGAGTATACGGATGGAAAGGTATGCTCAGAGACAAAAAAAAAATATGTAAAGATTTGCCCAAAATGTCAGGCCAACAAAATTCGATGCTAACAAAGATGCCAATAGTGTTAGCTGACACACCGATGCAACCATTTGATAAACTTCTCATGGATATTGTAGGTATTTTACCTGAACAGTTTCGGGAAATAAATACATCTTGACGTTCCAAGATGATTTCTCAAAGTATATGGCTATGCCCGATGCAAGTACGGTAGCCAAGGCGTTCTTTGACGAAATATTGGCACGGTACAACATACCATATTGTGACACGGTACAACATACCAAGGGAATCAAGAAATTGCACATAACATAATATCATCCACAGCCGAATGGCTCATTGGAGCGTAGTCATCAACCTCTGGGCGAGTACTTGCGCACTTTTGTCAAGGAAGACGGCTCGAATTCGGATCAATGGTTGACCACTGCAATGCATGTACACAACAATATTGTGCATGTATCAACGAAGTAAACTCCGTTTAGAACACTCTCCTGGTGTGATTTGAACATGTCAGTTAATTTGAAGCGCACATGTGCGCCAGTATACAATGCTGAAGATCCAAGTAAAGTGCAAAAGCATACAGCGAGCGCACGAATTTGTTAGAGAAAATCAAGATTGTGCTAAACGAGTAGCCAGGAAGCCTACAACAAGGTACTAAACCCAGTAGTCTTTCATGCGGGTGACCAAGTACTCATGCAGAATCAGGCTAGAAGAAACAAGTTCTCACCTGTTTGGATATGTCCATATTTAGTAGCAGAGACCCGCAGTCCAGTTACAACAGTCGTAACAGTTAACGGCAAGCATAAGAAGCTACACAATAATTTATTAAAATTGTTCCATTTGCGAACTAACAATTAAAGACATGTGTTGACAGAGTGTTACTACATGAAAACATAAGAAGAACAACGAAAACAAACTGATATCGCATACGTATATCAAATAGCACAGTTCCGATTTCCAAATCAGTGTCACCAGATCAATGTGTGCCAATTAAACTCGGGCGAGTAAAAATTGACGTAATATAAATATGCCCATTATGCACTATAGCCGATTGAAGCGCAGTAGAGAAAATTATTTTTTTTAAATATTAAATAGTAAAAAGAAGGTTTCATTGAACATAAGTAAAAAAAGGGTTCATTGAAAATAATTCAACAAAAAATCATAAGACAGTCGTGAATAAGTAATATAAAACTAAACGTAAAGTATATACACACATACATACGACACTTTATGCAATAAAATACGATGCGCAAACATTAACGTCAGCACCAGCTTGATGGTCCAAGCAAAGGAACCGTTGGTGAAGTAAGTTAAATACTAAGTAAGTTAAATATATACTCGTATGTATATATGTGTATAATATACAGAGTGAATGTACGAACGTATATTTAAAAATGTAAGTATTCTAGTTAAGAGGAATGGGTATGTATAAGTATAAGTTAGTTAGGGACATACGATGGGAAATTGGGAATTTGCTGATATTTACATACTGCAGCAGGCTACATATATATATACTCGTACATACATTGTAAATATGCTTCAATTTTTTTCTTTTATCGCTTAGAAAATGAGCGTGTGGGAAATTGAAAAATGTATATGTTGAAATAAAAGAATATGTTTAGGTTAATTGGGAAATAACGTTCGCAATTAATTATAAACAATTGAAAGTGCCTGGAATGTGTGTATGCAACCATATACGAGCGAATTACAGGGTGTAGGAAAATACAATTGTTTATGGATATCCTCGTATACATATCAGGCTAGAAGTAAATTTAAATATATAAAGTAATTAGATGCAATGAAAAATGGAGTCATGCAATGGACAATGTTTTCACATGAACGGGTTTATCTTTTATATACTCGCTTATGTAAGATGGGCAACTAGTTTTGCCTAGAATTGAGATAAAAAATATATAATGAACCTGGAAGGGACGTACTCCAGCGTCGAAGACAGAGTAGGAGGTTAACCAACATCCAGGATACCGGTAGATGGAATGCAATAGCAGCGAACAAAAATGTGAGTGAATAAGAACTAAGAAGACGTAGAAGAAGGGTAATCAATAAGCCGCAAAGGAATAAACACGAGACTTGAAACGATGCTGCCCGAGATAATTTTTGGTTAAAAGAAAAGAACCACAAAATTAGTGGGAATTAATTTTGATATGAAAGAGCTTCTAACTCCCATGTGCGAGATGACGACGATTTGAGACTGATGAGAAAATTAAGATGGTACCGGTTGAATACAAGAATCTCTATCTAACAAGTAAGAAGCTGATATTAATTGCATAGCTGACAAAATGGCATGTAAACATTAATATTTAAGTTTTCAGTATAGAAAGGCCAATGTATCTGCCATTACTACATATGCCACTATGTATATTGTCTGAAGAGGAAGAGATAATTTTAGCGAAAATCCGAGGTAACTCCGTAATTTTAGCGAGAAACGGTTACAACAACAATAACAGCCACAACTACCATCGTTCAGTAATATTCGCAGAATAATGTCCTGGCGCAAAAAACATTTTAACCACGAAAAGACCAAGCACTACATAGCCAATCGGCTAACTTCATAACGTTTTCCTCAATTAAAAAAAAATATCCACAGGCGCTTACAAAGCAAATATATATTTTGACTTCGTCAGAAGCGCATCTACTCGCATAAGCTTGCATCATCTTTATACGTACCGGTCCAGAAAGAAGGGAGGGGTATGCAGAGTTCATCGAGGGACTTCACTCTCACAGGACGGGCGTTACCAGAACTAACAATTGCAGAGGGCCCGATTTATAAAAGCGTGGCATAAGCTAAACTTGTAATTAGTTTGTAATTTTGTTTGTACATATATACACCAGTGAGAAAAATATTCAATGAAGGACCAAAATATAAAAGAGGGGAAATAAAAAAATAAACAGATAAAAATAAAAGAACAAATAGAAAAAAGAAAAAGCTACAAAAGAAAACAAAACTTAAAAAATATAAAAAAGTTAAAGAAAACAAAAGATAAAAAAAATAGAAAAAAAACAATGATAGTACTCAAATAAGGCGATTTTAAAGAAAAAACAAATTATAAACATGTATTATAGAGTTAAAGAAAAGCACAGAATTTTTTACAGTGCAAGAAAAATATTGTAGCTGTTCATTAGAAGTTAGTTGCACTAACTTCTTCTAGAAAGAAGGGAGGGATGTTCTGAGTTTGAATCAAGCTACTTGTTGTGTATTTGACTCACAGCAGCAACTCCAACACATTTGGCGTAGTTAACTTTACACATTTAAATTCATTAAGAAAGCACATATATTTAGGGTGCAAATTTGACAAATGAATAGTATTTTTGTATTAATTATTATGTAAACTTTTAGGGTGTCACAGTTCCGCAGTCGAGTTGACGAAGGGCATTGGAATTTAGAATGCACCATCGACACTTTTACATTGAGTAGGTTAGTTGGTTTGACCAACTGACACCAATCAACAGGTACAGAAAGGTAAATACTTAGACTGCAAGTGTTCTTTGTAAACAGAATATAAGAACTATGAAATTAAGAATAAAAGCTCTGAGGTGGTTTAACTTCAAACATTATAAAGTGGTGTTTCTCTAAAAGTGATTGTTAGGCTTTCATCTAAGCGCGCGCCCACTGCAGGCAGCAAAATTGCGCTCCCCAAGGACAAAGGCAAACGCGGACCCCAACAACACCGATATTGAAGCAGTTTCAACTCCAACATCGGTCGAAACACAATTTATGCTAACACCGACTGGTAACCCAGAGAAGCTAGAGAATGCTGAAATGAAGGGCATTATGCGTGCGGATACTCTCATGATAATGGGAAGAAACCCCGAGGAGCTGACCGGCATGATGGATAGTCAGCGCAATATAAACAAAACGATGAGATCCCTTCTCGCGGACATCAGTGGGCTGCACCAATCAGCAACAAGAGAGAGGATCCGCAAAAAAGCAGGCTAAGCCACAGCGAAGGCAACGCAAACATCACCGTGGATCAGCAGAGTGCAGGCCAAGAAAACGAGGACAGCTTCAAACAGGTCGGACCAAGCCACTAATACCGATTGGCAGCTAGTGCAACGGAAGACAGCAGTCAAGCGGGATATCGGAGCCAAGGAGCCCACAAAAGCTACAAAAAAAGTAGTCAAGGAGATCCGTCCGAGGCCCGATACTCTCATTATTGCAAAAACCGGAGAGGCATTGTAGGCAGAAATCTTGCAGAAAGTAAAGGCAAGCACAG
The DNA here is from genome assembly GCA_920105625.2 of Clusia tigrina. Taxonomy (NCBI): domain Eukaryota; kingdom Metazoa; phylum Arthropoda; class Insecta; order Diptera; family Clusiidae; genus Clusia; species Clusia tigrina. The sequence continues at coordinate 147,981,385 of OV050030.1, forward strand.
CACTTAAAGCTCTAGGCGAGGACGTCAAAACCATTCGTGGAACGGTAAAAGGCGAACTGATTTTCGAATTGAAACGGACTGAAGAACGCAAGACAACGAATTACCATGCTGCGATCGCAGAGGTGCAGGAGGCGGCAACGGTGGCATCGAAGACCCACATGCAGAGACCTCGATGAGATTACTGTGAGAACGTAAATTCTCAGACCGCTCATATTTAAGCTCCCACATTGACTGCGTCGCCAACAGCAAGCAATAGCGTACACACACACGCACTGCAAACAAGTAAATCCTAAATCAATGCATACCTATGCACAAGATCAAGTATGAGCAGATGAAATGCAGAAATAATATACCAACAAATGATGCAGTGTGCCATCATCCCCAACATCCCATAGATTTGGTAACCAATGTAAATGGCACAAACAACAAGAACGACGGCCATGCAAAATATAATAGCAATATCTGCACTCCATCAATCACAGCATTCGACTTTCCAACTGGGAGCGCAGTTGATCAAAGCATTGTTCAAAACTTACAGTCCGATCACACCAACAACTATACAAGCGGCAAAGTACAACAACAGACACTAGCGCAACAAGCAATAGAACGCAGGAATTGGACAAATTCTACGCAGAAACGAAATTGAAGCACGACAGAACAATCGCTACGAGTGTCGCCAATGCGGATTATGCACAAAGAGGAGTAGAAAAGAAATATATTATTAAAACATTTAAAGCGTGACAACAACAACACAGCAGTTAAGGTCGCCCAAGGATAAAACGCGAGAACAACAACGCAACGGTGGAGGTCGCCCAAGGACAACTGTTACCACAACAACAACAGGGAAACAACAACAAGGCGTTGAAGGTGACACAAGGGAAAGCAGAACCAACAACAACAATGCGGGAGCAACGGCTACGAACAGTGACCTTAGCAACAGGGAATTAGCCATTCCTACAACAATACTGTGGCAGCTTGGGGCTATAAAAGCACCAGCGGCCCAAGAATGACTCTCTCTTCCATACCGACCCCTCGAGACAACACCAGCGAAGACCTTAGCTCCAGAGAACACTTAGGGAACCCAACGCAGACAGAATAGTGGTTTAAGGTTTTTACCGATTCCACTGTGACTTTAACTTACGCAGACAGAGCCAGTGGTCTAAGGTATTTACCGATTCCACTGGGACATATTGACACGACTAGACACTACGTTAGGTAGCAAAAATTTGATGTTAGTTAATTAAGTAGAATATAATTTTTAAATAAATAAAAACTATTAAAAATTAAAAATTCAATGGTTGGAATAAATTTCTATTGACGAACCCTGGACACCGCTAAGTCTACCCCAGCGTAAGTAGGTTCGTTATATTACCACCCCAACGGAGATTTGCGATGCATTGCACGAGCAATGCGGCATCAGGCAATCAGACGATTGCACCGTACGAAGTATGCGAAACGGATATAACGGCACTCAAACCGAATATATAAGCCTGCCAGTGGACGACGCAAAAAAGGACCTGAAGGCCCAGCGGGAGCGCATTGGGTGGGATTCCTGCAGAGTCCGAGAATCGGTGACACTCAAGCACTGCTACAAATGTTGTGGCTACGGACACGTGGCTCAGCAATGCAAGGAAGAGGTAGATAGAACCGATGTGTGTAGGAAGTGCGGCGGAAGCGGCCACAAAGCAGTGACGTGCACCAACAAACTAAAATGTGCACTATGTAAGGGGGATCATGCGGCAAGTAGTTATAAGTGCCCAGTACACCAGCAGGTGAAAATAAACAGCGGTATATGAAAATAGTGAGTTAAATCTAAACCACTGCGCGGCAGCCCAAGACCTACTGCACCAATCGGTGAACGAGCAGAATTTCGATATAGCCCTACTGTGCGAACAGTATAAAAATATAGATGGGCACGAGTGGGTGGCCGATGCCAGTAGTAAAGCAGCCAACTGAGTCTTGAACGGTAGGTGCTTTCAACAAAGAATGGCTTCTACAGAAAACGGATACACCTGGGTCAATTTCGATGGCCTACACCTATTTTCCTAGTATGCCCTTCAAAGAGCATCTCAAGCAGTCTGCGAAAAGGCCACGAGATTAAACGGAGCACTTACACGCATGATGCCGAATATTGGAGGCCCACGCTCAAGTCAACGGAGACTGCTATCTACTGTTACTAGCTCCATCACTTTGCTTGCCGCGCCAATCTGGAACCCACTACAGTGAAAACCTTCATTAAATGCATCCAGTCAGTAAATAGGCTGAGCGCACTACGCGTGGCTAGCGCATCTCACAGTGTATCGGACGAAGCAATAGGGATAATAAGCAGGAAACCACCCATTGACTTGCTGGCGAAGGAGGTACACCGGCTCTATAAGCTGACGGCGAACTCCTAAAATTCTCTCAACAACAATAACCCACTCATCAGATAAATATATTGATTCACTCACAATAAAACAGCCAGTAGGAAATATTCAAACTGCTCCACTATCTAAATGTCGTGTACAAATTCCTGTAGTGAAAACAAACCAAACCCCTAAACGCGATGAATCAAGCCAAGAAAACACAACACAAAATAAACAAAAACAGTCAAAACTAGGGAACTAGTGGCTTGATTTGCCAGCTAACTCAAATAGATTTGCGATACTATCAGAAGTCGAAATCGACGGTACTAGTCCACAAGAAAGGGACCAAAGAGTCCAGAAATCCCCTCCAATCTACGTCTCTGGAGTAAATAATGCTCAACCGTTACTAGAACTACTAAAAAGCATTGCCAAGAATGAATACCAGCTCAAATTTCTCAAAGATAGCGAGGTTAAAATTCAACCAATGTCAGTAGAAGGGTACAAAACTATTACAAAAGCTCTGGGTGAAAAGAACACAGAATTCCATACATATAAACCCAAACAGGAAAAAGACGTTAGCGTAGTATTAAAAGGGCTACACCACACAATATCAACAGAAGAAATAAAAGAGGAATTAACTAGGTTTGGATTCGATGCTACAAACGTTTCAAATATAAAACAAAGAATTACAAAGCATCCATTGTCGATAGTTTATGTTAACTTAAAACAAAACAAAAATAATACAAACATTTATGAATTTGAAGCAATTATGCACACAAAAATAATATTCGAACCACCAAATAAAAAAAGGGAAATAGCTCAGTGCACAAAATGTCAGAGGTATGGCCACAATAGAAAATATTGTTACCATACTCCTCGATGCGTTAAATGTGTTGGTATTCATGCAACGTCAGACTGCCCTAGTAAAGAAAAATCACAGGATCTGAAATGTGTCTTATGCGGAGGAAACCACCCGGCTAATTACAGAGGCTGTAATGTGTATAAAGAATTACAGCAAAAAACATTCCCCACGCTAAGGCAGAAAGTGTTTGAAAACACTAATTTTAACAAGGCCCCCGATTCCGAAAGACAACCAGGTTGCACATATGCGCAAATCGCCAAACAAAGCACGCAACAAGAGCAAACTCTAAACCAGTGAAAATCAATTCGCCTCACATCGATCAAATGACATGAATGAATTAAGGAGTATGCTAAAAACCCTTATGGAACAAATGGGAACAATGCTCAATTTATTAACAACAGTGATCTCTAAACTGACTTAATGGAACAAAAACTTAAAGTTGCGGTATTGAATGCAAACGGGCATTATTGTCATAGTAATGAAGTCAAAACATTTATGGAACAGAACAACATTGACATAATGCTAATATCTGAGACACTCTTATATTATATATATCACACGAATCAGCAATACTTGGCGCAGAAGCAGAATGAAGAAATACAGCACTACTTGTCCACTTTGTCAGCAAATGAGACCACAGATTACTCACTTTGGAAGGTGACAAAAAAGGTGAAGCAACCGACCAACCGTGCTCCTCCTATCAAAAGCGCAAATGGTTCCTGGGCAAAAACTGATAAGGAGAAAGCAATTACATTTACAAACACCTTACTGAGATCTTTAAGCCGTTTCCACCAAGAGGAAAAGGAGGTATTTACTCTTCTCAATAGTCCAGGACAATTAGAGTTACCTATCACGCCCTTTACAAAAAAGGAAATACATGACGCTGTGCACAGGACACTGAATGTGAAAAAGGCACCGGGCTACTTCCTGATAACAGGAAAAATATTAAAGGAACTACCAAATAAAGGAATAAAATACCTTAACTATCTCTTCAATGCAATAATTAGATGTGGATACTTTCCGCGTCACTGGAAAGTGGCCGAAATTATTGTCATCCCTAAACCCGGGAGGCCCTTGGAGGAAGTCACTTCTAATAGACCAATTAGCCTTTTGCCAATTGTTTCCAAAATGTTTGAAAAGCTCATGTTAAACAATCTTAAACCTATTCTGCTAAAAAAGGAGAAAATACCCAATCATCAATTTGGAGCAAGTGGATCATCAAGTGGGAAACAGTTTGCTCGGCAGCGGCCACCATTTTGAAAGAGCTGCGAATCACAAGCGCCTCTCCGATCCTGAGACACACATGACTGATACAATGACAGACATAATACTGACGTGTGAGCAGTAAATGCTCTTAAGGCGATCGGTGCACTATAGAGACTGTATGAGGCCTCTATGCAGCCTTTGATGAGCAAGTCGTCGATTTCCACATTGATGAGTGCTTGCTGAGCGGGATTCCGTGGGTAATACCTCTGCTTTATAGGCTTATCGTCCCGCATCACAATCTTGTCCTTCGCGATCTTAGTTACACCGTTTTGGTTGCCGAATTTGGTTAATTCGCTCTTGAAAAATGCGAATATCCTCTGTTCCTCAATGATAACCTCCTCCCGAATGGTTGTGCACAGTGTAGCTTCGCAGGATTGCACAACCCCGGACTGGGGTCCCAGGGTGAGATTTGGTCACCGCATTTTATGGATGTGCCTAGCTTAATTAGAAAGTCTAGGCCTAGCAGAAAATCGTCTGATGAACCCGGCATTGCTAGAAGCTCTAGTTCGCTTTTTTGCTCGCCCAACTTCACCTCCACCATAATTGCCTCGGAGATAATCTGAGTGTGCCCGTCTGCCATGCGTGCTCGGATGTGTGTAGGAGTTATCCTACCGGTGGTTTCACGCAGTTGGTTGGCGAGCTGTTCACTCACAAAACTTCTTGAAGCTCCCGTGTCGATCGTGGCTGTGGTGTTGAGTGTGCCGATGGTGACAGTGTTATTGTGGTTGAGGCCGGTGGTGGTTGGGCTGCGCCATGCCTCGTTCTTGACGGCAGCCATTCTCGTTTCCCCCGTTTGATCTGCAGCATTCCACTGTGCGCATATTTCTTTTCCGGCACTCCCAGCAGAATAGGATCTGGGCTTTGCGGCAGTGTCGAGCCATGTGTCCGCTTTGCCCGCACCTTCGGCAAGCCGTGCGTGGGTCTATTTGTACTTCCGTTCTATTACCGCTTACTGGTACAATTTGTCGATTCCGCTCTTCCCGTGGGCGTACGCTGTGCTATGGGTACCCGTGGCATATCCAGGTCGCCTCGTATACCCTCTAAATCCTCTGCCATTTCCACCAACTCTGCTAGCGTGGAAAAATCCTTCCGGCGCCCGTACCACTGGTACTCCTCCAAGCTGTTTCGAAAAATACTCTCTAGCTTCTCTTCTTCGCTGTAACCGGCGTGCCGCATCTGGTTTTGTATCTTTACTACGTATTGTTTAAATCTTTCCCGTTGTCGTTCTCGGCGTTGACGGATCTTATCCTCTAGCTTCTCGAAATATCTGGATGGTAGGAAGAATTTTAAAAAATCGCTCTTGAAAGTGTTCCATTCCGTCCAGGCTTGGTTGTTATTTCGGTAACAAAGTATCGCCTGTTCTTTAAGTAACACTGGCATGGTACTAGACAGCATGTTACGATTGAGCCCGTACACTTCTGCCAACTCCTCTACACGTTCCACGAAGGCTAGTGGGTCCCTTCCCCCGTCATACTTCAGTGACCATTTTCTTACACTGTCGAAAACAGTTGAATAGGAGCTCGTCCCATAGCGGAAGAGATTAGGCACTACAATAGGCATGGTATCTCGAAATGCACCGGCTGGTTGTCTCTGGATAGTGATGGTGTATCGTGCTTCAAGGCGGTGGTTTCGGCAGCGCCTCCCGGCGAATCCATACGCTGTGGCGTTTTAGTACCCGTAACTGTTACAGGTGATAAACTCCTCATTTTCTTGGCTTCCAATTCAGCAATTCGACATTGCTGTTCCAGATTGAGTTCTGTGTTATTCAGGAATTCGGCCAGCCTTCTTCTGAGTTCTTCTACTGTACCGAAAGCCTCCAGTTTAAATTCGATACAGTAGACCACTAGTTGGTCTGTTCTCGCTGTGTAGACCCAGCTCGTTTTCCCCATACTGCAATTTCAACGGTGAAAATGAGACACGGTGGTATCGTTGAGCATTGAGGTAGCTCTCTGTTTTCTTTGTTAAATGGATATCTTTGTATTTTTAAGTCTGATGCGTTGAATTTATTTGTTTTTCACTCAAGTCCAATATTTAGAATTTCCTTGTGTTTAAAGTCCAATGTGTAGAATTTCTTTGTGTTTCAATAGAGTCCCTGCTCGGGCGTCACTGTAACGAACCTACTTACGATGGGGTATACTTAGCGGTGTGCAGGGTTCATCAACAGAAATTTATTCCAACGATTGAATTTTGAATTTTTAATAGTTTTTATTTATTTAAAAATTATATTCTACTTAATTAACTAACATCAAATTTCGTACAGTAATGCGATTTGCGCAAACTACCGCAGGATCAGCCTGATTAACATTGCATACAAGGTCTTATCAAACGTATTGTGTGAGAGACTGAAGCCCATCGTCAACAAGCTGATTGGACCCTATCAGTGTGGCTTCAGACATGGTAAGTCCACCATTGACCAGATCTTCACAGTACGGCAAATCCTGGAGAAGACCCACAAAAAGAATATCGATACACACCACCTATTCGGCGATTTTAGGGCTGCTGTTGATAGCACCGATAGGAATTGCCTCTACGCCGCTATGTCCGAGTTTGGAGTCCCCGCTAAATTAATACGGCTATGTAGTATGACTTTGAGCGCCACCACCAGCTCCGTCAGAATTGGGAAGGACCTCTCCGAGTCGTTCGATACCAAACAAAGTTTCAGACAGGGCGATTCACTTTCCTGCGATTTCTTCAACCTCCTACTGGAAAAAATTATACGATCCCCCGACTTTGTTTATCTTGGTACCAGAATCAACGCCAAAACCGACGTCAGCCTTGAGATCAAACGGATAATCACTCTTGCCAACAGGTGCTATTATGGGCTCAGTAGGCAATTGAAAAGCAGGGCTCTCTCTCGATAGACCAAACTGACGCTCTACAGGGCACTCATCATCCCTGGCCTGATGTATGGTGCAGACACTTCGACGTTGACGCATAATGATAAGAATGCATTGAAGACGTTCGAGAGAAAAGTACTCCGTAAGATCTTCGGTCCGCTTCGCGTAAGCGATGAGTACCGTATTCGTGGGAACAGCGAGCTGTATGAGCTATACAAGGACATGGACATAGTGAAGCGCATAAAAATACAGTGGCTGCGCTGGTTTGGACATGTTTCGCGTATGAACGAAGAAGCTCCGGCAAAGCAGACCTACGAGACGGCACCCTAGGGTAGAAGGCGTGGAAGACGAAGACCACATCTCCGTTGGAGAGACCAAGTTATGCAGGACCTGTCCACCTTGCGCATCTCTGACTGGCGCAAGCGAGCACAGGACAGAACTCGCTGGCGCGCCTTTGCCAGACTCGGCCAAAACCGACATGCGGTGGTAGTGCCACTTATGTATGTATGTATGTATGTAATTTAATTATATTATAGGTTGCTACCTAACGTAGTGTCTAGCCGTGTCAATATGTCCCAGTGGAGTCGGTAAAACCTTAAACCAGTGGTTCTTTCTGCGTAAGTTAATGTCCCTGTGGAATCGGTAAAAACCTTAGACCACTGTTCTGTCTTTGTACTCTAGTGTCCCAGTGGAATCGGTAAAAACCTTAGACCACTGGCTCTGTCTGCGTAAGTTAATGTCCCAGTGGAATCGGTAAAAACCTTAAACCACTGTTCTGTCTGCGTTGGGTTCCCTAAGTGTAATGTCTTAAGACACCTCGAGTTTACTTATCAGAGTTCAGTGCTAGACTGATTGTACTTTATTTAGTTTAACTTAGCTTAGGCTTAATATATAACAATGTAACAGTACGTATATAAGAACTTATAATACATATGAATATAAGAGAGAAGGGAGAGGGAATATTTACAAAAGACAAATAACCCAATAGGAATACTACAACTCGCCACTCTAAATGAAAAATATACCCAAAACTAATATATACAAATTTATTTAAATATTTAATTCTTAGATATTTAAATTCTTAGCCATATATAAAAATAATGCATATCAGTTAACATTGGAATTAAGTCCTCAACAGATGAAGTACAATACTAATTGTATAATTATTTCAATTAAGATAATTTATGTATATAAATTAAATTATAATCAGCTTCAATTCCAGTACTTCCTATTTTCTTTTTACAATGTTAATAATATTCAATTTCAAAGAAGAAAAAAAACCTACTCTTTATAATTAATTTAATTTTTTCGTTCACGCAAGCGTCCCTGCGGAATTTCTGGTAATTCATGATCCTCACCGCCCTCCGAGATTTCGAGTCCAAAACTTGGTTTGCACTGGTTTCCGGGCCTGCCGCTTTATCTTTAGGAGAATCAGAATTATTTAGGGTGTCAGAACTACGATTAGTGACCATTTGGTCGATGTGACGTTTGATCACTCTATTGGTTTTAGAGATTGTGCAAGTATACGTTCGTTATCCTAGCCGCTCCTTTACTGTTGCCTCTTGCCAACTGCTTTTGTTTGGGTCAGAATAATCTCGAATGAATACTGGTGCACCTTCTTCGAAAATCATATCTCTAGAACCTCTATGGTTCTTCACGTTGTTAAGTAGCTTCCTTTTGATTTCACATTTTACTAGGGGTGGTTTCAATAAGCTAAACCGACTTTTTCGTTCCCTACCTAACATTATCTTTGCTGTGGATTCCCCTGTAGTACAATGCTTCATAGCTCTATAGTCCAAAAGAAACCTATCGATTATAACATCTAAATCTTCACAATTGTCACTGGTCAAGTTTGCTATCAGGGACTTCTTAAATGTTTTTATAAAATATTCTGCTTGACCGTTTGTAGCAGGAAAGCCTGGTGGGGTTAACACATGTTTTATGCTATTCTTTTTTAGAAAATGTTGAACTCGCCTGCCGTAAACTGGCTACCGTTGTCGCAAGGAATTTTTTGGAAATTTAAATGTAACTCATTATTTGCTGAAATGAAATTAATATAATTTTGTTCTATGTCATCATTCAGATTGAGATTTGTGGTAGTCGGGATAGATTGTCAGTAAAGTTTTCGGAACCCTTTACGTGCCTCATGGTATAATCAAAACCTGACAAACGCTTTAAATGTTTTAATAATATATTTCTTTTCTACTCCTCTTTGTGCATTATCCGCATTGGTGACACTCGTAGCGATTGTTCTGTCGTGCTTCAATTTCGTTTCTGCGTAGAATTTGTCCAATTCCTGCGTTCTATTGCTTGTTGCGCTAGTGTCTGTTGTTGTACTTTGCCGCTTGTATAGTTGTTGGTGTGATCGGACTGTAAGTTTTGAACAATGCTTTGATCAACTGCGCTCCCAGTTGGAAAGTCGAATGCTGTGATTGATGGAGTGCAGATACTGCTATTATATTTTGCATGGCCGTCGTTCTTGTTGTTTGTGCCATTTACATTGGTTACCAAATCTATGGGATGTTGGGGATGATGGCACACTGCATCATTTATTGGTATATTATTTCTGCATTTCATCTGCTCATACTTGATCTTGTGCATAGGTATGCATTGATTTAGGATTTACTTGTTTGCAGTGCGTGTGTGTGTACGCTATTGCTTGCTGTAGGCGACGCAGTCAATGTGGGAGCTTAAATATGAGCGGTCTGAGAATTTACGTTCTCACAGTAATCTCATCGAGGTCTCTGCATGTGGGTCTTCGATGCCACCGTTGCCGCCTCCTGCACCTCTGCGATCGCAGCATGGTAATTCGTTGTCTTGCGTTCTTCAGTCCGTTTCAATTCGAAAATCAGTTCGCCTTTTACCGTTCCACGAATGGTTTTGACGTCCTCGCCTAGAGCTTTAAGTGCTGTGCTTGCCTTTACTTTCTGCAAGATTTCTGCCTACAATGCCTCTCCGGTTTTTGCAATAATGAGAGTATCGGGCCTCGGACGGATCTCCTTGACTACTTTTTTTGTAGCTTTTGTGGGCTCCTTGGCTCCGATATCCCGCTTGACTGCTGTCTTCCGTTGCACTAGCTGCCAATCGGTATTAGTGGCTTGGTCCGACCTGTTTGGAGCTGTCCTCGTTTTCTTGGCCTGCACTCTGCTGATCCACGGTGATGTTTGCGTTGCCTTCGCTGTGGCTTAGCCTGCTTTTTTGCGGATCTGCTCTCTTGTTGCTGATTGGTGCAGCCCACTGATGTCCGCGAGAAGGGATCTCATCGCTTTGTTTATATTAAGCTTTCTATCCATCATGCCGGTCAGCTCCTCGGGTTTTCTTCCCATTATCATGAGAGTATCCGCACGCATAATGCCCTTCATTTCAGCATTCTCTAGCTTCTCGGGGTTACCAGTCGGTGTTAGCATAAATTGTGTTTCGACCGATGTTGGAGTTGAAACTGCTTCAATATCGGTGTTGTTGGGGTCCGCGTTTGCCTTTGTCCTTGGGGAGCGTCCTTTTGCTACCTGCAGTGGGCGCGCGCATAGATGAAAGCCTAACAGTCACTTTTAGAGAAACACCACATTATACTGTTTGAAGGTAAACCACCACAGAGCTTTTATTCTTAATTTCATAGTTCTTATATTCTGTTTACAAACAACTCTTACAGTCTAAGTATTGACCTTTCTAGTGCTCCAGTTACGCACCTGTTGATTGGTGTCAGCTGGTCAAACCAACTAACCTACTCAATGTAAAATTGTCGATGGTGCATTATAAATTCAAATGCCCTTCGTCAACTCGACTGAGGAACTGTGACACCCTTGTTGGGGACCGTATTTGTTTGTCCTCGAGAGCGTCCTCTTGCTGCTTGTCCTGGGCGCGCGAGCTATGTGAGTCGCGAAACAAAAAAACAATTAATATACGAGTACATTTTTTGATATTTTATTGTTTCACTTTGGATATTACAATCTTAACTGAACTTAAAATTAATTTGTTACCTCTATTTATTACACTTACTTATTCTCTATTTTCTTGTTTTCTTATTCCTCTTCATTCGGCTTTGAATGTGCACTATATGATTTGCAACAGTTTCTATGCAAAATATGCCATTGAACTGATTTGCTCAAAAAAAAAGTGAACTCTTATGAACTTGTCATATTGTGAGAATGAAAATTTGGGAGTAACAATTATTTCGTAATGATTAAAAATTAATTATTGGTAAATAGAGTTTTTATGAAAAGTTAATTTGAACTCATATGAACTTGTCATATTGTGGGAATGAAAATTTGGGAGTAACATTTATTTCGTAATGACTAAATATTAATTATTGATAAATAGAGTTTTTATGAAAAGGTTATTTGAACTCATATGAACTTGTCATATTGTGGGAATGAAAATAAGGAAGTCACATTTATTGTGAATTATATCTATATACATTTAAATGGTAGAAGCAAGAGTTAGGTATGGGTTGCGGTTCTGACGTAACTTCGACCGTCCCAGATTGGAGACTCTACTGAGTTGATGTATTAAAAGTTTTTATATTGAAATTATTCTTAAACCGGTTATGAACAAAAATAAGAATCACAATTATGATAGTTATAATAAATAAAAATGCCATTTTAATAGCAGTATATTTGTATTGTTCTTTTTTCTTAAATAAAATTTCTTCTATATATTTAGTGTTTTCGATATTTTTAACATGATTTCATCAAATAGAAGTTTTTGATTTTCATCTTGGATTTTCCTTATATTATGTGGTATTATAAAGCTTTCTTCAATTATTTTTTTATAGTTTTGAAATATTTTATTTCCAATACTTATGGTACAATTATGAAAATTAAAAATAAGGTTATTATTTATTATTAGATTATCTCTACCACAATTATTGCTAAAAATTACATCTTTTTGATTTTTTGCTAGGACGAGACCTATAGTATATACATATAGTTTGTTTTATTTTTTCTTAAAATGGCCTTATTTGGGTTCTATTTCGGTTTTTTTTCTTTTTTATTGTCTTCTCTCCATTTTTTTCTTACTTTGTTTTTGTTTTCTTTTGAATTTTTTTTTCTCACTTTTTTTTGTAGTTTTTTTCTCAATTATTTTTTTTTTACGAGGTGTGATCCAAAAATAACCGTTATTGTGTGATCAAAAAATAAAGTATTTATTTTTTCATCAACAACTATCTTGTCCCCTTCAAAGTAATACCCCTCAGATATAATACACTTATGCCAGCGTTTTTTCCAATCCTCGAAACACTTCTTAAACGCTTTTTTTTGGTATCGCCAACAGCTCCTGTTTCGATTTCTCTTTTAACTCCTCAATCGTAGCAAAACGCTTTCCTTTCATCGGTGTCTTCAGTTTTGGAAACAGTTTTCCTCTCTTCAGCGGGGGCCAAGTCCGGTGAATACGCAGGTTGAGGCATGATAACGGTTTTGTTTTTGGCCAAAAAATTACGCACAAGCATCGATGTGTGAGCTGGTGCGTTATCATGGTGCAAAATCCATGATTGGTTTTTCCACAATTCTGGGCGTTTCTGACGAATTGCTTCTCGCAAACGTCGCATAACTTCAAGGTAGTATTCCTTGTTGACCGTACGACCTTGTGGCAAGAATTCATGATGCACCACGCCATTGCAATCAAAGAAAACTGTCAGCAAAACCTTTACGTTCGACCGAACTTGACGTGCTTTTTTCGGTCTTGGCTCATCTGGACGTTTCCATTGGGATGATTGGGCTTTGGTTTCAATGTCATAGCCATACACCCACGATTCGTCACCAGTTATGATCTTTTTGAGGAAATCTGTCGTTGACGATGTTCAACAGCTCCTGAGCGATGTCCATGCGACGTTGTTTTTGCTCAAAATTTAGCAATTTTGGAAAAATCTTATCTGCCGCACGTTTCATACCTAAAACATCCATAAAAATTGCTTGGCATGACCCGAACGATATGCCAACATCATCAGCAACCTCTCTGATAGTGATTCGACGATTCTCCAAAATCATTTTCTTCACTGCGTCAATGTTTTCATCGGTTGTTGATGTTCTCGGGCGACCAGGACGAGCATCGTCATTGACATCTTCTCGGCCTTCCTTAAACTGGTTATACCACAATTGAACTTGTGTTCTGCTCATAGTAGACTCGCCAAAGGCCACAGTCAACATTTCAAATGTCCTTGCGCATTTAATTTCATTTTTTACACAAAACTGAATAAAGTTTCTTTGATCCATTTTTTCGAATAGTACAAAATCGAAGAGCACACCAAAACACAACTTACCTTTTTATCTGTCAAAAACAAACTGACAATCCAAAATGGTTGGTATTGCCAACATATATAACAGACATGTGTACCAACATAGCAGAAAAATGCGAACATCGAACATACGTAACTCACGAAAAGATGAAAATAACGGTTATTTTTTGATCACACCGTATATATTCCCCTTTTTATAATTTGGTCTTTTATTGACTCTTTTTTCATTGGCGTACGAGTATATATAAACATCTGTACAATACCACAATTTTTCTTTTGTAGTTTTTTTTCTCTATCATTTTTTTTTTTTATATATTCCCCTTTTTATAATTTGGTCTTTTATTGACTGTTTTTTCATTGGCGTATATATAAACATCTGTACAATACCACAATTTTTCTTTTGTAGTTTTTTTTCTCTATAATTTTTTTTTTTATATATTCCCCTTTTTATAATTTGGTCTTTTATTGACTCTTTTTTCATTGGCGTACTCGTATATATAAACATCTGTACAATACCACAATTTTTCTTTTGTAGTTTTTTTTCTCTATCATTTTTTTTTCATATATTCCCCTTTTTATAATTTGGTCTTTTATTGACTCTTTTTTCATTGGCTTATATATAAACATCTGTACAATACCACAATTTTCCTTTTGTAGTTTTTTTTCTCTATCATTTTTTTTTTTTATATATTCCCCTTTTTATAATTTGGTCTTTTATTGACTCTTTTTTCATTGGCGTATATATAAACATCTGTAAAATACCACAATTGTATTTTATACCTAAAATCTTATGTTATACCGCGACCTCTGCTACCTGCTGATCCAGTTGACGACCGTCGTTGTCGGAGTGAGCTCCCTCGATGAACTCTGCATACCCCTCCCTTCTTTCTGGACCGGTGCGTGCAAAGATGATGCAAGCTTGTGCGACTAGATGCGCTTCTGACGAAGTCAAAATAAATATTCGCTCAGTAAGTGATAGTGGATATTTACATAGTTGGGGGAATCGTTATGAAGTTGGCCGATAAAGCGTGGCTATGTAGTGCTTGATCTTTTCGTGGTTAAAACGATTTTTTGCGCCAGGAGATTATTCTGCGAAGCTAACTGAATGATGGTAGTTGTGGCTGTTATTTTTTTTTGCAGCTTCTTGCTAAAATTACGGAGTAACCTCGGGTTGTGGCTAAAATTGTCTCTTCCTCTTTCTAGACCATAATACAATATACATACTGACATATGTAATAATGGCAGACACGTTGGATTTTCTATACGGACAACGTACATGTTAGTGTTTTTCATGCCATTCCGTCAGTTATGCAATTAAACTCAAGTATTATCAGTCCTTTACTTGTCAGATAGAGACTCTTGTATTATGCCGGTACCAACTCCATTTTTTCATAAGCTTAAATCGTACTCATCTCGCACATGGGAAGTTTGAAGCTCTTCCACTCTGTCATATAAAAATGAATTCTCACTAGTTTCGTTTGCATTTTCTTCCAACCAAAAATTATCTCGTGACATCATCGTTGAAAATTTCGTCTTTATTCCTCTGCGGCGTACTGATTACCCTTCTTCCACGTCTTCTCACTTCTTCTTATTCAGTCAAATTTTTGTTGGCTGCTCTTGCATTTCATCTACCGGTCTCCTGGATGTTGGTTAACCTCTTACTCTGTCCCTTCCAGGTTCATGCTGCACAATATTGAACCATCCAGATGTCTTTGTCTGTTCACCAACGCCTGAATACCTAAAAACAATACTTTTATACATGTATCGGCCTTGCCGAGTTTTAATTATTCTTACTGGCTATTACATTTATTTAATTATATATTTAGAATTAAAATTTAAAAAATTAATTTCTGTAACTCTAATTATTTTCTAAACTACTTTTGTTTTTAATGTGAACTTTTACACAGATTATAATATCTTAATTTATAACATTTCTGAATGCGAGTGTATTTTGCATATTAATACGTCTTAACAACCAAAATATTAATTAGTAATAAAAACTAATTTCTTTACAAATATTATTAATTAACTATGATACAATTTTTAAAATTGTTAGCGGCATTCAAAATTTAAATCCTTCTCAATATATATATATATATATATATATATATATATATATACATATATATATATATATATATATATATATATATATATATATATATATATATATATATATATAAATATATATATATATATATATATATATATATATATATATATATATATATATATATATATTACAATAATTTGCTTCATACTGTAGCGACTATTCTTTTGCCGCGGTAAAACTCAGCGGAGTCCAGGGGTCGTATACAGAATTATGTTATTCAGTTTAATTATTCTTTCTGACTACAATAGATTCGAGTCCTTCTCTCTATGCCTTTGTGGGACACGTTGTCCGCTTTCGCTCGGCATACTCCGTGGAAGGTGAATTCGTTCGTGCTAGTTGTGTTCTTCCCTGGTGGTGCGTTCTTGCGAATGAGTTCGTTTTTTCTTTGTCCTCTGTTGTGTCTCTCTTCGCCCAGAAATTCATACTGCAGACTGACGCCAGCGATTATGGATTGGGCGCAGTACTCACCCAGGAAATTGAGGGTGTGGAGCGAGTGATTGCGTATGCGAGCCGACATCTAAATAATGCAGAACGAAATTACTCGCCTACAGAAAAGGAGTGCCTGGCCATTGTATGGGGCATAAGGAAAATGCGGACGTACCTAGAGGGGTACCACTTTACAGTAATTACTGACCACTTGTCGCTGAAATGGCTCAACTCAATAGAGAGCCCCTAAGGGCGCATCGCGAGATGGGAACTACAGCTTCAACAACATTCATTCGAAGTATAATATCGGAAAGGCAAGTTGAATGTAATAGCCGATGCACTATCCCGACAACCCGTGGAAACAGCATGCGTGATCACAACACGAGAGCCAACAGAAACAGAGTGCCCCTGGTGGCAAAAACGCCGAGCAGAGGTAATCGCGGAGCCTGCAAAGTACGCCGACTACCACCTGGAGAACGGGCACTTATACCGCCATTAACCAAGTCACAACGGGGATGAAGATTGTACTCCCTGGAAATTGTGCGTACCAAGGCCACTGAGAGAACAGGTTTTATATGAGAACCACAATGCATCAAAAGCAGGGCAGCTAGGAATACATAAGACAATAGCCCGAATAGCCAGTAGATACCATTGGCCTGGTCTATTCCGCGAAACTAGTCAGTATGTGAGACAGTGCGCCCTATGTCAGAAGATTAAGAGTAGTCAGCAACAGCCTGCTGGGAAGATGCTAACCCAGATCCCTGAGGAAGCATGGGCTACATTATACGCAGACTTTGTGGGACCACTACCTCGCTCAATGCACGAAAATACCATGCTAGTGGTCTTCCACGACAAATTCACCAAATAGACTGAGGTGGCTCCGCTCCGGAAGGCCACTACCTAGACCTTACAACGGGCCTTTCGAGAGCGTATCTTGACCCGGTTTGGTGTACGTAAGGTTTTTGTGACCGACAATGGGTCACAGTTCTCCAGCAGGTCATTTAAAAGATCCACGAAAGAGGACGGTATCAGGAATCCATACACGGCGCCGTACACACCCCAAAAGAATGCCGTGGAGCGCACAAACCGCACGGTCAAAACAATGATCGCCCAGTTTGCGAACAAACAGAAGAGGAAATGGGACGACCTGCTTCCGGAACTTACCCTTGCCATCAATACAAGTGTGTCAGAGACGACGGGGTACAGCCCGGCTTACCTCGTACAAGGAAGGGAGCCACGCGTACCCAAATCACTCTACGAGGAGCCCACCCTAGGAAACGGGCAGGGCACGAAATCTCCCAGTTAGCGAGAATAACAATTAAAAGAGACCTACAGCATTGTGAGGCAGAACTTGGAGCGCGCGTCACAAGACCAATGCCGGCATTATAATCTGAGGCACCGGTCATGGAAAGCCACCATTGGACAACAAGTTTTAGTAAAACAGCACCACCTGTCGAAAGCTATTGACCACTTCGCCGCCAAGCTAGCGCCGCGTTATGATGGTCCCTTTCAAGTCACAAACTTCGTGTCCCCAGTCATAGTAGAGATAATGCAGAATGGAAGCAAAGGAAAAAGAACAGCACAGTTTAGCGAACTGAAGCCATTCTGTGCGCCTCTGATGACAGCGAGAGCATTGACGAAAGGACCTGGAAACGCAAAACTATTCAGGAGGAAGATCCCAAACACGTCGTAGGAAACTATGCAGGGGACGGACATTCCGGGATGGGTCTGAGTTACAGGACCCTAAGGGAGTTTGTTCACCGGTAATGCTAGTAAAAGGAGTCACTACCATTGCCCTCAAACAAAAGAACTCTTCTAGAAGAGCCCGACTCCGTTTCAACCGTCACCCGTACAAGATAATCCTATAACACGGAAAGATCTCGATCTCTCAACGTTCGGCGAAGTAGGAGGGGCGTGTGAGAACGAAAATTCCCACTCCGCTCATATTTACGCTCCCACATTGACTGCGTCGCCTACAGCAAACAATAGCGTACACACAACCGCACTACAAACAAGTAAATCCCAAATCAACGAAAACCTATGCACAAGATCAAGTATGAGCATATGAAAGGCAGAAATAATATACCAACAAATGATGCAGTGTGCCATCATCCCCAACATCCCATAGATTTGGTAACCAATGTAAATGGCACAAACAACAAGAACGACGGCCATGCAAAATATAATAGCAATATCTGCACTCCATCAATCACAGCATTCGACTTTCCAACTGGGAGCGCAGTTGATCAAAGCATTGTTCAAAACTTACAGTCCGATCACACCAACAACTATACAAGCGGCAAAGTACAACAACAGACACTAGCGCAACAAGCAATAGAACGCAGGAATTGGACAAATTCTACGCAGAAACGAAATTGAAGCACGACAGAACAATCGCTACGAGTGTCGCCAATGCGGATAATGCACAAAGAGGAGTAGAAAAGAAATATATTATTAAAACATTTAAAGCGTGACAACAACAACACAGCAGTTAAGGTCGCCCAAGGATAAAACGCGAGAACAACAACGCAACGGTGGAGGTCGCCCAAGGACAACTGTTACCACAACAACAACAGGGAAACAACAACAAGGTGTTGAAGGTGACACAAGGGCAAGCAGAACCAACAACAACATTGCGAGAGCAACGGCTACGAACAGTGGCCTTAGCAACAGGGAATTAGCCATTCCTACAACAATACTGTGGCAGCTTGGGGCTATAAAAGCACCAGCGGCCCAAGAATGACTCTCTCTCTCTCTTCCATACCGACCCCTTGAGACAACACCAGCGAAGACCTTAGCTCCAGAGAACACTTAGGGAACCCAACACAGACAGTGGTTTAAGGTTTTTACCGATTCCACTGTGACATTAACTTACGCAGACAGAGCCAGTGGTCTAAGGTTTTTACCGATTCCACTGGGACACTAGAGTACAAAGACAGAACAGTGGTCTAAGGTTTTTGTTGAATAAAAGCTGTTTATCAATTACAATATGCATGTTGATCTGGTAACGTTGTGACACGTCATCTTTGTCGTTTTACAACATATATATATATATATATATATATATATATATATATATATATATATATATATATATATATATACATAATTATATATATATATATATATATATATATATATATATATATATACCTTTTTCTTTTCTTTCTATCTCTTCTTCCGGTGGACGGCCTTCTTTGATAGTTTAATTTTAAGGTGCTTGTTAAATAAAATCTATAAAAGTTTGCGCAATCTTAACAGGTTATGGGCCCAGATGCGCCAAATTTAATAATTGAATAGTTTTTAAATTTGTAATGAGCGATATTGAAGAGATCAGTGAAGTTTTTGACGCAAAATTTGATCGGAAAAATTTCAGCACGAGTGACAATTTTTCAAAGAAAATGGCAGCAAACTCCGTATCCAGTTCCTCGCGAATCGAATTATTATCGAAAGATAATTACGATACATGGAGTCTGCAGGTCGAGGCGCTGCTAATCAAAAATGATCTTTGGGAGTTCGTCAGCGGCGGCTTTGTAATGCCAGTAGAGGATGTCGCAAGAAGCGCTTGGGTAAAACAGGATAAGAAAGCCAAAGCGGATCTAATCTTATCAATACAGCCTTCGGAGCTAAAACAAATACGTGGATGTGAGACTTCACGTGAAGTTTGGCTTAAGCTTGAGAGTATTTATGCTTCAAAGGGGCCTGCGCGTAAAGCGACATTGTTGAAGCAACTTATGCTGCAGAAGCTGGATGAAGGTGGCGATGTAAAAGACCACATCGCACGTTTCATGGATGTAGTTGATAAGTTAGAAAGCATGAGCATTGAGGTAAATGGCGATTTACTAACCATTGTGTTGCTGCCTTCCATCAAGTTTTGAAAACTTTCGTTGCGCAATCGAATCTCGTGATGAACTACCTACTGCCGAAGTTTTGAAAGTCAAAATTATAGAAGAGAGCGAGGCACGATTGCAAGCTTCTGGAAGTGTGATAGCAATGGTTGCTGGTGGTCGCACACGTGATCGTAAGTCTAATTTGGAACATGGGAAAATGGCTACGAAAGACATTAGATGTTTCAAGTGCGGTGCGATTGGACACAAGGCGAATGCTTGTTCTGCAAAGAAAAACAATAATGCAAAAGGTTACAAGTAGTCTCATCATGTTGACGAAACATACGCCGTATGCCATTCTGTAACTACTGGAATGACTGTTTCAACAAACACTAATCGTGCTTGGATTCTCGATAGTGGTTGCACAGCGCATTTATGTGGAGATGAAAGTATTTTTAATTCAATTTCCAAATCTCCAAAAGTTAAGTTAAATCTGGCAAGCCAAGCCTGTGCTGAGGTTCAAGGCACTGGCGTGGTGGAGCTGACAGTGGCTGGCGATAGTGGTAATCGCTGCATTCAATTTAAAAATACGCTTTTTGTACCTGATCTTCGAACTAATCTCATATCGGTAGCAAAAATTACGGACAAAGGTCATACTGTTACATTTTCGAAAGATAGTGCGTATGTTTGCGATGTGAATGGCAGAAAATCGCTTATAGCCGATCGTAGAGGCGATTTGTTTTATCTACGCGAGAGTAGCGAATGCGCTGCTATCCAATCGAAGTGCTCCGAACTGTTGAAGTGGCATTGTCGATTGGGTCACTTAAACGCGAAGGATATGATTAGATTAATTAAGATCGGTACTTTGCCTAAAGTTGATATTGATGACCTCAAATTAATCGCGACATGTGAGGTGTGCTTAAAGGGTAAGATGACCGCATTGCCGTTTACCAATTCCCACAATCCATGCGGCGAGATGTTGAAGATAATACACTCAGATGTGGTTGGTCCTTTTCGTACGGAATCTACAGAACGAGCCAGGTATTTTGTTACGTTCATAGACGACAGCTCTAGATGGTGTGAGGTATATTTCTTACGAGAGAAAAGCAGTGTTTTCGAATCTTTTAAAATGTATCAGCGATTTGTGGAAAATCAAACTGGGCAAAGAATAAAATGCTTGCAGTCAGACAATGGGCGTGAGTATTCTAATAACGATTTTAATAAATATCTTTCAGATCATGGCATTTTGCGGAGACTGTCTATTCCTCGGACTCCAGAACAAAACGGAGTCGCAGAGCTTCATAATCGTACGCTATTAGATATGGCAAGGTGTCTTTTGCTCCAATCAGGATTGAGTCAGACGTTTTGGTCATCGGCCGTGTCGACGGCATGTTATATACGCAATAGATGTCATACAAGCAGTTTAAAATGGAAAATACCTTACGAAATTTTTATTAAAGAAAAGGGCAAACTCGACTACTTGAAGTCATTTGGATCCAAAGTAATGGTTCTCGATAAGGATCCCGGCAAAAATAAGTTTGCACCGAGAGCAATCGTGGGAATATTTGTGAAATAATATGTGCGCGTGATGTTAAATTCGTCGATGAGATTTGTGGGCAGCAAAGCATTTCAAACAAACTCTCTGAATCCCTGCTACCATGTAGTCCCACTACATCAAGCGATATAAGTCTCGTTGAATTCTCTCCTCGTCCACCGAGAAACAACATGATTGCTGACAACAGAACTCCAGTGGTAGCAGTGAACAGCCAAGAAGATGAAGGTAGAGCTCCTGGTCGGCCAAAGATGTTGCGCACAGGGCGTAGAGGACGACCTCGAAAACTTTTTCGCGCTCGCACGTTGACTTCAGAAGAAAAACCTCCAGAGGAGCCTAAAGTTGAATCAGATGAGCTGGAGGACGATGTTTTTGCTGGCGTAGCCGAAATTAGTATACGAAGTGCAATGAACGGGCCTGCGTGCGAAGAATGGATGGATGCCATCGAGTCAGAAGTGGTGAGTCTTATTGAAAATGATACATGGGAGCTTGTAAAATCGCCTATTGCACGAAATGTTGTTGGCTGTCGTTTCGTACTTACAAACAAATGTGGATTAGATAGCAATATTGAACGACGAAAGGCACGACTAGTAGCAAAAGGCTATAGCCAAAAACATGGTGTAGATTATCACCAAACATTCGCACCAGTGGCCAGACTGGAAACTTTGCGACTAATGCTTGCTTTATCCGTACAGTTTGGACTCGCGATCTGGCAATTTGACGTTGTGACTGCTTATTTAAATGGTATATTAGAAGAAAAGATATTTATGAAAGTACCAGACATGCTGAGTGAGATGCTGGAGCGTATTGTTTTAAGACAAGGTAGAAACACTGATATTGGTATACGAGCGAATAAAATGTTAAACGATTTTCGTGATAGTGGTAATGTTTGTGCACTTAAAAAGGCTCTATACGGGCTCAAAGAAGCAGGTCGTCAATGGTATAAGAAGTTGAAAGCCAAACTTGTAAGTATTGGGTTTAAGCCAATTATGAATGAACCATGCTTATTTTAGTGTCACGTAAATAACGAACTCACATTACTGTTGGTGTACGTCGACGATATTCTTATTGCATCACAAAATAGAAAAGCTGTAAGAAAATTTAAAGATCAACTTTTGAAGGACTTTGCAATCAAGGATCTCGGTTTGGCAAATTTCTGCCTAGGTTTAGAAATAATCCAAAATGACGCCGTTATAAAATTAAAGCAATCAGGATATATAAATAATTGCTCAGAAGTTATGGCATGTCTGATTGCAATGCCGTCTGCAGACATAAACACTCAATTTGATAATGCATTAAGCAAACCATGCGAAGGATGTCCCTACCGAAAGCTAATTGGTGCTTTGATGTATCTATCAGTGGCAACGAGGCCTGATATTGCGAATACCATATCAAGATTGGCGCAGTTTTTGAATAACCCTCTTGATTGCCATTGGCAGGCTGCTAAAAGAGTTTTGCGGTATTTGGCTGGTTCGGCAAATAAAGGCTTAGAATATAAAAGGACGAATAATCCACTGCTTGCTTACACCGATGTTGATTGGGGTGGATGCGTTGTGGACCGTCGCTCTTACACAGGCTACGTGTTTATTCTCAGTGGAGCTGCTATAACCTGGAAATCGCAGAAGCAACGTACCGTAGCACTTTCTTCTACCGAAGCCGAGTACGTCAGTTTAGCTGAAGCAGCGAAAGAGGCAATTTATTTGCGAAGTTTCTTAAATGAGCTTCACTTAAGTGATCTCGCTAGAATTACAATTTTTGTGGATAATCGAGGAGCACAGTGTTTGGCGAGTGATTCTGTATTTCATGCTCGCACGAAACATATAGATATGAGACATCATTTTGTTCGAGAGTCGGTTGCCGCTAAGATGTTTGTATTGAAACATGTACCAACACAACAAATGATTGCCGATATAATGACTAAATCACTGCCGAGAGCAACTCATGAGAGATGTCTAACAGGACTTGGTTTCTGCACTTAAGACAACCTGCATATTGAGAGGGAGTGTTGAATAAAAGCTGTTTATCAATTACAATATGCATGTTGATCTGGTAACGTTGTGACACGTCATCTTTGACGTTTTACAACATATATATACCTTATATATATATATATATATATATATATATATATATATACCTTTTTCTTTTCTTTCTATCTCTTCTTCCGGTGGACGGCCTTCTTTGATAGTTTAATTTTAAGGTGCTTGTTAAATAAAATCTATAAAAGTTTGCGCAATCTTAACAGTTTTTACCGATTCCACTGGGACATAAACTTACGCAGACAGAACCAGTGGTTTAAGGTTTTCACCGACTCCACTGGGACATATTGACACGACTAGACACTACGTTAGGTAGCAACCTATAAAATAATTAAACAACTGTACGAAATTTGATGTTAGTTAATTAAGTAGATTATAATTTTTAAATAAATAAAAACTATTAAAAATTAAAAATTCAATGGTTGGAATAGATTTCTATTGACGAACCCTGGACACCCCTAAGTATACCCCAGCGTAAGTAGGTTCGTTACATTACCACCCCAACGGAGATTTGTGATGCATTGCACGAGCAATGCGGCATCAGGCAATCAGACGATTGCGCCGTACGAAGTATGCGAAACGGATATAACGGCACTCAAACCGAATATATAAGCCTGCCAGTGGACGACGCAAAAAAGGACCTGAAGGCCCAGCGGGTGCGCATTGGGTGGGATTCCTGCAGAGTCCGAGAATCGGTGACACTCAAGCACTGCTACAAATGTTGTGGCTACGGACACGTGGCTCTGCAATGCAAGGAAGAGGTAGATAGAACCGATGTGTGTAGGAATTGCGGCGGAAGCGGCCACAAAGCAGTGACGTGCACCAACCAACTAAAATGTGCACTATGTAAGGGGGATCATGCGGCAAGTAGTTATAAGTGCCCAGTACACCAGCAGGCGAAAATAAACAGCGGTATATGAAAAGAGTGAGTTAAATCTAAACCACTGCGCGGCAGCCCAAGACCTACTACACCAATCGGTGAACGAGCAGAATTTCGATATAGCCCTACTGTGCGAACAGTATAAAAATATAGATGGGCACGAGTGGGTGGCCGATGCCAGTAGTAAAGCAGCCAACTGAGTCTTGAACGGTAGGTGCTTTCAACAAAGAATGGCTTCTACAGAAAACGGATACACCTGGGTCAATTTCGATGGCCTACACCTATTTTCCTATTATGCCCTTCAAAGAGCATCTCAAGCAGTCTGCGAAAAGGCCACGAGATTGAACGGAGCACTTACACGCATGATGCCGAATATTGGAGGCCCACGCTCAAGTCAACGGAGACTGCTATCTACTGTTACTAGCTCCATCACTTTGCTTGCCGCGCCAATCTGGAACCCACTACGGTGAAAACCTTCATTAAATGCATCCAGTCAGTAAATAGGCTGAGCGCACTACGCGTGGCTAGCGCATCTCACAGTGTATCGGACGAAGCAATAGGGATAATAAGCAGGAAACCACCCATTGACTTGCTGGCGAAGGAGGTACACCGGCTCTACAAGCAGAGGGCGAGACCCACAAACGTCCACAAAGCAGCGGAAAGAACAAACACCATTGAGGAATGGCAACAGAGGTGGGAGCAATCCGAAAGGGGTCGAGGGACTTTCATGCTGATCCCTCACATCATAACATGGGTAACCTGGACACACGAGGAACTTAACTACTACGTCACACACTTGCTAACTGTCACGCTTGCTTTAAGCAGTACCTTCATGAGAAAAGGTATGAGGAAGACCCGGACAGTACGGGTACTGCCCTGTTGTGCACGAGAACGCACAGCACGTGTTTTTCGACTGCCCGCACTTCAAAGGCTCCCGGGATGAACTGATTGCTGTCCTCGATGAACCACTAACAATGGACAACTTCTGTGAGAACATGTGCGATACGCTCGTCAAGTGGGAAGCAGTGTGCTCGGCAGCGGCCACCATTATGTAGGCGCTGCGAGTCGTAGAACGAGCGCGTAACGCTGAACGCAGCAACCAGCGCCTCTCCGATACTGAGACACACATGACTGACACAATGACAGTTCTAATACTGACGTATGAGCAGTAAATGCTCTTACGGCCTCCCGACGCAAAACCTAATCAGTGTCTCCGGGGGGAAGCACCGTACTGACGAGAGGAGGTTTTAGCGAAGTTAGAGTCTCGCACTGACGGGGTTCTGATTTTAGATGTTTTCCTCTTCGATAAATATAAAAAACCCACTAGAAAATATACAAAATGAATCACCATATAAAAGCCGTGCACTTACTCCTAAAATTCTCTCAACAACAATAACCCACTCATCAGATAAATATATTGATCCACTCACAATAAAACAGCCAGTAGGAAATATTCAAACTGCTCCACTATCTAAATGTCGTGTACAAATTCCTGTAGTGAAAACAAACCAAACCCCTAAACGCGATGAATCAAGCCAAGAAAACACAACACAAAATAAACAAAAACAGTCAAAACTAGGGAACTAGTGGCTTGATTTGCCAGCTAACACAAATAGATTTGCGATACTATCAGAAGTCGAAATCGACGGTACTAGTCCACAAGAAAGGGACCAAAGAGTCCAGATATCCCCTCCAATCTACGTCTCTGGAGTAAATAATGCTCAACCGTTACTAGAACTACTAAAAAACATTGCCAAGAATGAATACCAGCTCAAATTTCTCAAAGATAGCGAGGTTAAATTTCAACCAATGTCAGTAGAAGGGTACAAAACTATTACAAAAGTTCTGGCTGAAAAGAACACAGAATTCCATACATATAAATCCAAACAGGAAAAAGACGTTAGCGTAGTATTAAAAGGGCTACACCACACAATATCAACAGAAGAAATAAAAGAGGAATTAACTAGGTTTGGATTCGATCCTACAAACGTTTCAAATATATAACAAAGAATTACAAAGCATCCATTGTCGATATTTTATGTTAACTTAAAACAAAACAAAAATAATACAAACATTTATAAATTTGAAGCAATTATGCACACAAAAATAAAATTCGAACCACCAAATAAAAAAAGGGAAATAGCTCAGTGCACAAATTTCAGAGGTATGGCCACAATAGAAAATATTGTTACCATACTCCTCCCAACAGAACAGGATATTTGCGTTGCGACATATGCGAGCTATGTGTCCATTTTGGCCACAACGCCGGAGGCTGTTCTTGGTTCTATGGGTGTCTCTCTGGTCTCTACCGTCACCTGGCTGTTCCTCACATTTCGTGGTGGCCCTTGCTCTGTTCGCCTTTGTATGGGTGGGGCTGCTAGTGGTTTGCCTTCTCCCCGTATGCTCTCCAAGTCTCCAGCCATCTCTATCAGCTCTTCGAGGGATCTGAAATCCTTGCGGCTCACGTATAGCTGGTATTCTGGCAGGCTGTTCTGGAAGATTCTTTCCAGTCTCTGCTCTTGCGAATACTCCACGTGTCGCATAAGATTTTGAAGTTGGAGCACATACTGCTTGAACGACTCGCCATGTCTCTGGTGACGCTCTCGGATCTGGTCGTCGAGTTTCTCCATGAAACGGGCCGGTAAGAAGAATTTCAGGAAGTCACTCCTATATGTGCTCCATTCCCGCCACGCTCGATTGTTGTTTCTGAACCACATGAGTGCGCGTTCTCTCAAGAGTTCAGGCATAGTACGCGGGAGGAAATCTTTGTTTATTCCGTACACATCTGCAAGTTCTCCCACTCGCTCGATAAAAGCTAGTGGGTCACGCCCACCGTCAAAGTTAAGAGACCACTTTCGTACATGGTGACTGACAGCGGCGTACTGTGTAGACCCGTTGTATTGTTGATCCATTGGTGCAGGTGAAACGTAGGGATGCTGTGGTATTCCCCGTACCTCTGGATTCCATGCTGGTAGAGTTGCACCTGTGTATGGGCCTGGCCTGTCCACTTCCAGCGTTTCGCTGGGAACTATGGACGCAGCCGGCCTTGGTGATGTGCTTTTAACATACCTGCATTGCAGATTCCTGAACCGGTATTGTTGCTCCTGAGTCAGTACCGTTTCTGTGAAAAACTCAGAAAGCCGCTTTCGGAGGTCATTTACTGTGCCTGTAGCTTCCAAACCGAATTCCTCCGTAAATATCACCAACTCTTCTTTCCGTAGCAAATACACCCAGCTTGTTTTCCCCATCCTGTGACTTTCCTGGTTAATGCTGAAGACTATGGGTGGGCGTCAGATGCGTTGATTTCCTTGTTTTTATAGTCCCTGCTCGGGCGCCACTGTAACGACTCTTCTTTTGCCGGAGTATCCTCAGTGGAGTCCAGGAGTCTTACAGAATTAGATCAAGCCACTAGTTCCCTAGTTTTGACTGTTTTTGTTTATTTTGTGTTGTGTTTTCTGGGCTTGAATCATCGCGTTTAGGGGTTTGGTTTGTTTTCACTACAGGAATTTGTACACGACATTTAGATAGTGGAGCAGTTTGAATATTTCCTACTGGCTGTTTTATTGTGAGTGAATCAATATATTTATCTGATGAGTGGGTTATTGTTGTTGAGTGAAATTTAGGAGTAAGTGCACGGCTTTTATATGGTGATTCATTTTGTATATTTTCTAGTGGGTTTTTTATATTTATCGAGGAGGAAAACATCTAAAATCAGAACCCCGTCAGTGCGAGACTCTAACTCCGCTAAAACCTCCTCTCGTCAGTACGGTGCTTCCCCCCGGAGACACTGATTAGGTTTTGCGTCGGGAGCCCGTAAGAGCATTTACTGCTCATACGTCAGTATTAGAATTGTCATTGTGTCAGTTATGTGTGTCTCAGTATCGGAGAGGCGCTGGTTGCGTTCAGCGTTACGCGCTCGTTCTGCGACTCGCAGCGCCTACATAATGGTGGCCGCTGCCGAGCACACTGCTTCCCACTTGACGAGCGTATCACACATGTTCTCGCAGCAGTTGTCCATTGTTGGTGGTTCATCGAGGACAGCAGTCAGTTCATCCCGGGTGCCTTTGAAGTGCGGGCAGTCGAAAAACACGTGCTGTGCGTTCTCGTGCACCACAGGGCAGTACCCGTACTGTCCGGGTCTTCCTCATACTTTTTCTCATGAAGGTACTGCTTAAAGCAAGCGTGACAGTTAGCAAGTGTGTGACGTAGTAGTTAAGTTCCCCGTGTGTCCTTGGTACCCATGGTATGATGTGAGGGATCAGCATGAAAGTCCCTCGACCACTTTCGGATTGCTCCCACCTCTGTTGCCATTCCTCAATGGTGTTCGTTCTTTCCGCTGCTTTGTGGACGTTTGTGGGTCTCGCCCTCAGCTTATAGAGCCGGTGTACCTCCTTCGCCAGCAAGTCAATGGGTGGTTTCCTGCTTATTATCCCTATTGCTTCGTCCGATACACTGTGAGATGCGCTAGCCACGCGTAGTGCGCTCAGACTATTTACTGACTGGATGCATTTAATGAAGGTTTTCACCGTAGTGGGTTCCAGATTGGCGCGGCAAGCAAAGTGATGGAGCTAGTAACAGTAGATAGCAGTCTCCGTTGACTTGAGCGTGGGCCTCCAATATTCGGCATCATGCGTGTAAGTGCTCCGTTTAATCTCGTGGACTTTTCGCAGACTGCTTTCAGATGCTCTTTGAAGGTGAGCTTGGAGTCAATAATTACTCTCAGGTACCGAAGTTGTGGTTGGGATGCGATCTGATGGCTTCCCACTGTGATGGGGAAACTCTCGGTTACTTTCCTCTGTTTTCTGTGCGGCCAGTTCCAGCTTTGCACTAGTTTACCATTCCATAACACAACCAATTTCGTCCTTGCATCTCTTCTGCAGTGTGTAGATGTGTTTTGCCACCGCCACCATCGCGATGTCGTCTGCGTACCCGATGAGCGTTACATCCGTTGTAAGTCCAAACTTAGTATGCCATCGTAGATGACGTCCAGAGAGTAGGGCCGAGTATAGATCCTTGTGGGACGCCGCCCGAGACTGCTGAGCGACGAAAGCCCTTATCAATGTCGTATAACAGCACTGTGTTCTGGAAATAGCTGGATATCAACAGTTGTCAGTACACCGGAACTCAGAAACTACGTAGTGCTTCCAAAATGTCCATTATGTCCAGCGGCACCATCGAGCAATACTTCTTTGTACCTCCTCGCCATCGCTTGCCACTACAATAGTTCTCATCAAGGCGGCGTCTGTTGGTTGCGGTGACCTGCCCCCATTTAGCTTGCTCGTGACCACTTTGTAGGCTTTTCCCCATGGATCTACATCAGCATTCGCACACAGCGACTTAAATCACTCATTTTTACTGCTGCGGATGGCCACCTTCAATGCTTTTCGGAATTTTTTTTCTATTCCGCTCGTAGTGTATCCCATGACGGACTTTTTGGAGCCCTCTGAGCTTTTTGGCCGGCTTGAATGCACTCCTTCCTGGCGCATTGCGCATCTGTTTTGTACGCCTTTGTGCCGCGTTGTCCATCTCAATATCTATGGCCACGTGGTCGCTATGCGTATATATGTTACTGATAGACCATCGAGCGAAGCCCTCAATAGTGCTGTTCGCGAAGATCAGGTCTATTACAGACGTACCCCTGCCTGAGTCAAAAGTGTACTGACCGACCTGATTTTAGAATGACGAGGTCCAAGGGCGCCAGCAGAATTCTGGCACGCTGACTAGTGCGCGTGCTCTCCAAAGTTGTGGACCAAGCGCTGAAATCTCCCGCTATGACCAGCGGCGATTTCCCTCCTGCCTCCTCCACCATTGATGTGAGCATACGTTCGAAGTCGGCTATACTCATGCTGGGGGGCATAATAGGAAAATAGGTGTAGGCGATCGAAATTGACCCAGGTGTATCCGTTTTCTGCAGAAGCCATTCTTTGTTGAAAGCACCTACCGTTCAAGACTCAGTTGGTTGCTTTACTACTGGCATCCGCCACCCACTCGTGCCCATCTATATTTTTATACTGTTCGCACAGTAGGGCTATATCGAAATTCTGCTCGTTCACCGATTGGTGCAGTAGGTCTTGGGCTGCCGCGCAGTGGTTTAGATTTAACTCACTCTTTTCATATACCGCTGTTTATTTTCGCCTGCTGGTGTACTGGGCACTTATAACTACTTGCCGCATGATCCCCCTTACATAGTGCACATTTTAGTTGGTCGGTGCACGTCACTGCTTTGTGGCCGCTTCCGCCGCAATTCCTACACACATCGGTTCTATCTACCTCTTCCTTGCATTGCAGAGCCACGTGTCCGTAGCCACAACATTTGTAGCAGTGCTTGAGTGTCACCGATTCTCGGACTCTGCAGGAATCCCACCCAATGCGCACCCGCTGGGCCTTCAGGTCCTTTTTTGCGTCGTCCACTGGCAGGCTTATATATTCGGTTTGAGTGCCGTTATATCCGTATCGCATACTTCGTACGGCGCAATCGTCTGATTGCCTAATGCCGCATTGCTCGTGCAATGCATCGCAAATCTCCGTTGGGGTGGTAATGTAACGAACCTACTTACGCTGGGGGAGACTTAGCGGTGTCCAGGGTTCGTCAATAGAAATTTATTCCAACCATTGAATTTTGAATTTTTAATAGTTTTTATTTATTTAAAAATTATAATCTACTTAATTAACTAACATCAAATTTCGTACAGTTGTTTAATTATTTTATATGTTGCTACCTAACGTAGTGTTTAGTCGTATCAATATGTCCCAGTGGAGTCGCTGAAAATCTTAAACCACTGGTTCTGCCTGCGTAAGTTTATGTCCCAGTGGCATCGGTAAAAACCGTAGACCACTGTTCTGTCTTTGTACTCTAGGGTCCCAGTTGGATCGGTAAATACGTTAGACCACTGGCTCTGTCTGCGTACGTTAATTTCACAGTGGAATCGGTAAAAACCTTAAACCACTGTCTGCGTTGGGTGCCCTAAGTGTTCTCTGGAGCTAAGGTCTTCGCTGGTGTTTTCTCGAGGTGTCGGTATGGAAGAGAGAGAGAGAGTCATTCTTGGGCCGCTGGTGCTTTTATAGACCCAACCTGCCACAGTATTGTTGTAGGAATGGCTAATTCCCTGTTGCTAAGGCCACTGTTCGTTGCCGTTGCTCCCGCATTGTTGTTGTTGGTTCTGCTTGCCCTTGTGTCACCTTCAACACCTTGTTGTTGTTTCCCTGTTGTTGTTGTGGTAACAGTTGTCCTTGGGCGACCTCCACCGTTGCGTTGTTGCTCTCGCGTTTTATCCTTGGGCGACCTTAACTGCTGTGTTGTAGTCACGCTTTAAATGTTTTAATAATATATTTCTTTTCTACTCCTCTTTGTGCATTATCCGCATTGGCGAGACTCGTAGCGATTGTTCTGTCGTGCTTCAATTTCGTTTCTGCGTAGCATTTGTCCAATTCCTGCGTTCTATTGCTTGTTGCGCTAGTGTCTGTTGTTGTACTTTGCCGCTTGTATAGTTGTTGGTGTGATCGGACTGTAAGTTTTGAACAATGCTTTGATCAACTGCGCTCCCAGTTGGAAAGTCGAATGCTGTGATTGATGGAGTGCAGATATTTCTATTATATTTTGCATGGCCGTCGTTCTTGTTGTTTGTGCCATTTACGTTGGTTACCAAATCTACGGGGTGTTGGGGATGATGGCACACTGCATCATTTGTTGGTATATTATTTCTGCCTTTCATCTGCTCATACTTGATCTTGTGCATAGGTATGCATTGATTTAGGATTTACTTGTTTGCAGTGCGTGTGTGTGTACGCTATTGCTTGCTGTAGGCGACGCAGTCAATGTGGGAGCTTAAATATGAGCGGTCTGAGAGTTTATGTTCTCACAGTAATCTCATCGAGGTCTCTGCATGTGGGTCTTCGCTGCCACCGTTGCCGCCTCCTGCACCTCTGCGATCGCAGCATGGTAATTCGTTGTCTTGCGTTCTTCAGTCCGTTTCAATTCGAAAATCAGTTCGCCTTTTACCGTTCCACGAATGGTTTTGACGTCCTCGCCTAGAGCTTTAAGTGCTGTGCTTGCCTTTACTTTCTGCAAGATTTCTGCCTACAATGCCTCTCCGGTTTTTTGCAATAATGAGAGTATAGGGCCTCGGACGGATCTTCTTGACTACTTTTTTTGTAGCTTTTGTGGGCTCCTTGGCTCCGATATCCCGCTTGACGGCTGTCTGCCGTTGCACTAGCTGCCAATCGGTATTAGTGGCTTGGTCCGACCTGTTTGGAGCGGTCCTCGTTCTCTTGGCCTGCACTCTGCTGATCCACGGTGACGTTTGCGTTGCCTTCGCTGTGGCTTAGCCTGCTTTTTTTCGGATCTGCTCTCTTGTTGCTGATTGGTGCAGCCCACTGATATCCGCGAGAAGGGATCTCATCGCTTTGTTTATATTGCGCTGACTATCCATCATGCCGGTCAGCTCCTCGGTTTTTCTTCCCATTATCATGAGAGTATCCGCACGCACAATGCCCTTCATTTCAGCATTCTCTAGCTTCTCGGGGTTACCAGTCGGTGTTAGCATAAATTGTGTTTCGACCGATGTTCGAGTTGAAACTGCTTCAATATCGGTGTTGTTGGGGTCCGCGTTTGCCTTTGTCCTTGGGGAGCGTCCTTTTGCTGCCTGCAGTGGGCGAGCACATAGATGAAAGCCTAACAATCACTTTTAGAGAAACACCACTTTATACTGTTTGAAGTTAAACCACCTCAGAGCTTTTATTCTTAATTTCATAGTTCTTATATTCTGTTTACAAAGAACACTTGGAGTCTAAGTATTGACCTTTCTGGTGCTCCAGTTACGCACCTGTTGATTGGTGTCAGTTGGTCAAGCCAACTGACCTACTGTAAAAGTGTCGACGGTGCATTCTAAATTTCAATGCCCTTCGTCAACTCGACCGCGGAACTGTAACACCCTAAAATTTTACATAATCTTTATTACATAAATTCTAGTTATTTATAGTATTTGCACCCTAAAAATATGGGCTTTCTTACTTAACTTAATTGCTTAAAGCTAACCATACCAAAT
This sequence comes from Clusia tigrina, assembly GCA_920105625.2. Classification (NCBI taxonomy): domain Eukaryota; kingdom Metazoa; phylum Arthropoda; class Insecta; order Diptera; family Clusiidae; genus Clusia; species Clusia tigrina. The sequence continues at coordinate 148,014,805 of OV050030.1, forward strand.
GTGTAGTATACTAGTTAGGAGTCGGTGCTGTGAGTCAACTTCTCGCAGGCAGCTTGCTTCTAACTCACAACATCCCTACCCTCTTTCGGAGAAAATTTAGTGCAACTAACTTCTAATAAATCTCTACAATATTTATCTTGCACTGTAAACAATTCTGTGCATCTCTTTAACTCTATAGTATATACATATAATGTGGTTTTTTTCTTAAAATCGCTTTATTTGGGTACTTTTTTATTTTTATTTGTATTCTCTTCTTTTCCATATTTTTTTCATACTTTGTTTTTCGTTTTCTTTTGTATTTTTTTTTCCTTACTATGTTTTCTTTTTTTTATTTTTTCCTCTATCATTTTTTTTTATATATTCCCCTTTTTATAGTCTTTTATTGACTCTTTTCTCATTGGCGTATATAAAGGGTTTTTCAAAAGAAACGCTACAAAAGTAAATCGATAGTGACAGGAAAAGACTTCATATTTTTTCCCGCTCTTTTGACATTTCTCTTCAGTAAGGTTTGCCATTGCATCCTGCGAAGATATACCAGCCAACAACGAGACGAAATTATTAAAATCTACTACCGAAAGTCGGAGTCAATCGCCTCAACTTTAAGAGCGCTACGTCCAATTTATGGTCGTCATAATTGTCCTAGCACATCAACAATTGAGCGTCTAGTGGAAAAATTTGAATCCACAGGCACAGTACAAAATGTTCCCGTGCCAGTGAGACAAAGAAGTACCCGTAGTGTCGAGAATATTGCTGCCGCTGAGGCTTCAGTTCAAGAAAGCCCAAATGTGTCTCTCACACGTCGTTCTCAAGCGTTGGGCATCTCTTTGACGTCGTTGTGGCGAATTTTGCGAAAATATCTTGGCCTACATCCTTACAAGATCAAATTGACGCAAGAACTGAAGCCGCTTGACCACCATAAGCGCCGTATGTTCGTGAATTGGGCTGAGCAACAACTTGAAAATGATTCGGATTTTCATAGGAAAATCATCTTCAGCGATGAGGCTCATTTCTGGCTGAATGGCTTCGTCAATAAGCAAAATATGCGTTATTGGTTAGACAGCAATCCACACATACCCCAGGAGTCATCATTGCATCCCGAAAAAATTACGGTTTGGTGCGGTTTATGGGCCGGCGGCGTCATTGGGCCGTACTTCTTCCGTGATGATCAAGACCGTCACATTACTGTGAATGCGAATCGCTACCGTTCAATGATAACCGAATATTTTTGGCCCCAATTGGAAAATATGGACTTGGAGTACATGTGGTTCCAACAGGACGGCGCCACAAGCCACACAGCCAATGCCACAATCAATTTACTGCAAACCAAGTTTGGTGAACGTGTTATCTCACGAAATGGCCCAGTCGATTGGCCGCCTCGGTCGTGCGATTTGACGCCGTTAGATTATTTCCTGTGGGGCTACTTCAAGTCTATGGCCTATGCCAACAAGCCAGCGACGATTGATGAACATTCGTACGAATATCAAACGTGAAATTGCAGCAGTATCGGCCGATTTATGCTTGAAAACCGTTGAAAATTAGGTTCAGCGTCTGGACATCTGCAAGCGTGCCCGTGGTGGCCATGCAAAAGAAATCGAGTTCCATACATAATGTCGAACGTACTTTCACAGGAATAAAGAATTTCATTGATATCTAAAACCGGTTTTGTTTTATTTAAAAAACTTTTGTAGCGCTCTTATTGAAAATCCCGATACAAATATCTGTACAATATCACAATTCTATTTTATACCTAAAATCTTATATTATACTGCGACCTCTGCTATCTGCTGATCCAGTTGATGGTTGTCGTTGACGGTATGGTTATTGTGCTGCACCGCTGGTGTGGTTGATTCGAGTCTCCGATGAGCTGCTACTATTGAGCACCATTTTTTTGTAATGAGAGTCATCACCACCTTTATTACTAGGATGAGCCCGGCTATACCGCCTACCCCTCCCTTTATCCAGGTGTGCACTATCTCGCAGGAATTGGCGAGTTGTGATACTCTTTCAACCTCCTCGGTCTCCTTTACCAAGTCGCTGATCGCTCTGCTCTTCGTTTTTAGGGTTCTTCGTAGGTCCTGGAAGTGCATGAGTGAGACTGTGTTCGGTGTTGTGGCTATGGCCAGAGTCACTTCGTTTGTGATTTCCCAGTAGCTCCTACAGTTTTGTCGTTAAACTGTTTGTAGCCATGACGGACGTTGAGAAATTGTACCGTGACTCTTCTTGATTTTTGTGTACCAAAATTTACCAATGGTTCTGCAACCAGCTTCGATTGTCATAAAACCGGTGTCTACCAATTCCAAACGTATGGTCCCGTCTGGGCACACCGCCGTAAAAGTCACCTGGTCGTCAAAATGGTAGAGCCATTTGCTTATAGTTCTGGTAGCTATTAGAATTCCTCTCGTGTGGCTATGTGATCGCACTGGTCCCTTTCATGCTTCAAGACTTCTATTTCGCAGTATTCGCTTGCTCGGGTTATTACTTTCCCAGGATGGTAGCATAAGCGTTTTGTTGTGTCCACCTCCCGGCATTTTCCCTCGTCCTCTATTGACAGGCCGATATAGTGCTCTTGTGCCTAGCTTGCGGTTATATAGTCGTATCTCGTTTTTGGCAATACGCACCAATCTAGGTTTAGTCGTTTGGGGATAGGGTACACCTTATGCATAGTAAATAATTCCAATAATGGCACCGGAATCTTTATGACCAATCTTAAACCTTTCTCCGCCTCTTCTGTGCGAACCTCGGCCAGTTCATAGAACCGCTCCTCGCTATACCATGCAATTTCTTTCATCGACGCTGGTGCTACTTGGAGTAACTCGTCTGATGTCAGGAATAACGGGTGTAGCTTGCCATGTAAGAGGTCGTCAAGCACAACTATCTCTGTTTGTTGTTGATCCTGAATACTCAGTAATTCTTCAGAAATAACTTTCGCCAACATGAAAGGCTCCGCCGGGTTTATTTCTGCTTCCTCTTGTCTCTTCCCAATGCCTTCCAGCACCGAGGGCATCTGCTCCAGCTCTTGGAAAGTTCTATTCACCGCTTCATGTAGACCCTGATATCCTGTTCTCATCACAGTCACTTCTTTTCCCAGCAATGACAATGTCTTTGACTGCTTATTTTCAAGATCCTGTAGGTGACCATAAGATCGGTCTGAATCCCGGTGGTCCATCGTACTTATCGCCCACTTCAGAATTTCCCCACCAGCGTCTATTAGTGACCGGCGTATCCTCCCTTTTAGGGACAAAGATTTTTCTTTTTCCAGAAATCACGTCTTGCTTCTATTTCCCGTGTCGAAGCATCGCATCTACGCTTTAGTTCAGTACCGCTGGCCGCTGTATGCCTCTCACATAATTTCCTGGTTGTCTCTTGCATGCCTTTAAACTGTTCCAAAATGATCCCTAATTCTGTTCGTGGCAACTCAGTCACAATCACCCAATAGTCTTTGGCGAACCATAGATCTCCTGTTTTCTCCAGTAATATGTCCGTGTCCGGTAATTTGTAAAACCGCACTCCTGCACGTATCCCGTTGGTAACCACCAGCAACATCACTAACACGATCGAGAACCGTACATAAAAGTAAATTTTGACACTAAACATACGAGACTCCTGAATGTATAAAAAAACAATATTTTCATAACATGCTTATTCTATTTACTTCATTTAAAATTTTCTTATTCTTCTGTAACCACTGAGTGATTTTTTTGTCCTAACTCTATACAACTCTGAGCAATTTTATTTGCGTCTCTGCCCAAAACAGGAATATCCCAGATAAACCTGTTTATGTCAAAAAGTTGTCCATTGCATGACTGAACTTTTCATTATATACTTAAATTTACTACTAGCCTGATATGTATATATCCATTAACAAGTGTATTTCTCCACACCATGTAACCTGTTCTTACATGAATACATACATACATCCACGGCATATTATAACTTGATAACCGAAATATATTATTCTAATATAATATATATATGTACATTTCAAATCTCCACACGCTAATTTCCTAAGTGATAAACCGAAAAACCTATATATACTTACATATCGCCTGCTGCAGTATGTATATATCTGCAGATTCCCAATTTCCCAACGTATAACTCTATATACTTACTTTTTTTTCAAAATACGTTAATATGCATCCATATTTAAACGTATCGTCCGCTTATAGCGACCGAAAAGTGGGAGTAGGGTAACTACGATAAAAATAATTGTCAGCAGTCATGTACTACAGAATAACCTACTTTTTTTCTCTTTTCGTTTCAACACTTGTTCTTTACATTTTGCCCTGTCAGACACCCCATATTGCTTCATTCTTCGACTTTTGTCAACACAATTCCGATCCGAACTCTACTATAAAACCACGCTCTCGCAGCGTATTTCCAATCATAGTTAAACGCAAGCAAACAACATGCTGAACGCCAACATAAATCTTGGACGCTGTACGCTCAACCACACTCAGGTGTTACATAGGAGCCAGGATCCTGGAGCAGCACGAAGTCCAAAGTATCATGGACAAGCCATGGGATTCTGACCAAAAGCTGACGAGAGCTCTACTGACTTGCCTATAGGATGTGACCACGCAGTTGGACTACCCCGAAGAAGTGTCACTCGCCTGGCGGTTGTTGTTTACAATGAGGCTAAAACCAGAGGACCCGGAACTCGAGCAGGCGCTAAGGCGTCTGTCGTTGTTGCTCCACCGACTACATGAAATGACAGTGCCGGGGTTCCCAGCTGCGAACCAAACACTCATCTTACACTATCATAGTACCAATTAAAAATAAGAACTTTCAACCAATATTACTATTCTTTTTCTTCATTCATTCATTGTATGCTATTATAGTACCAATTAAAAAGAAAACCTTTCAACCAATATTATTATTCTTTTCCTTCCTTCATTCATTGTACTAGGTACGTAAGTATGCCGACTCCTTCATGCCCCCTATGTTCCATATCCACTTACCTCAATAGCGGTTCCGCTGCCTGACGGTAACGCTTACGCGTCAAACCTCGGTACACAAAATACGCTATGCATGTATTTTAGGTTAAGTTTTATATTACTTACCCACGTCTTTCTTATGATTTTTTGTTGAATTATTATTTAATATAATAAAAAAATATATATTTTCTCTACGGTGCTTCATTCGGCTACATTGCCTAATAAGCATATTTTCATTACGTCAATTTTATTCACCCGAATTTAAGTGGCACACTTCTAATGGCATTGACTTTGAAAATCGGAGCTGTGTGTTAGTTGATATACACACGTACGCTATATCACTTTGTTTATGTTGTTTTTCTTGTGTTTACTCTTGTGAAACACTGTTAACACATGTCTTTAGTTGTGAAGTCTCATGTGGAACAATTTCAATAAATTATTGTGTAGCTTTTTATGCTTGCCCTTAATTGTTACGACTGTTGTAACTGGGCTGCGGATCTCTACTAATACATACGGACCTATCCAAACAGGTGAGAATTTGTTTCTCCTAGCTTGATTCTTCATTAGTACTTGGTCACCCACATGAAAGACCACTGGGCTTAGTACCAGCAAGTCTTTCACCAATTCGTGCGCTCGCTGTAGCTGATACTTTTGCACTTTATTGGGGTCATCAGCATCAGCGCTTCAAATTTGCTGGCATGTTGAAATCGAACCCGTAGAGCGTCCTAAACGGAGTTTGCTTCGTTGATACATGAACAGTATTGTTGTGTACATGCATTGCCGTGGTCAACCATTGATCCCAATTCGAGCCGTCTTCATTGACAAAACTGCGCAAGTACTCGGCCAGAGGTTGATGATCACGCTCCAATGAGCCATTCGCCTGGGGATGATATGGAGTTATATGCAATTTCTTTATTCCCAGCATTTTACACGTTTCTGAGAATAGTTTCGATACAAAATTTGAACCATTGTCGGTTATCAAGACCTTAGGTATGTTGTACCGCGAAATAATTTCGTCAAAAAATGCCTTGGCCACCGACCTTGCTTTGGCCTACGTTTGCACTACTGATATTTTCTGTGCCTGCGGTAGTCTGCTGAGCATTCAGATTCTTTTTCCCAGGTTTGTATATGATTTCAAAATCATACTCAGACAATTTGTGTCTGAACCTGGCTAGCCTAGACGTTTGGTCTTTCAAATTGGCTATGCCTCTCAACGGCTGGTGTATATATTTTAAATGGGCGTCCCAGCAGATATGCCCTAAAATTCTTCGTAGCCCATACTATGGCTAGGAATTCCTTCTCTATTGGGGTGTATCTTTTCTCCGTATCGCTAAGCGCCCTGTTTGCGAATGCTATTTGTTGGTCATGTTCGACTTAACCATGTGACAATACTGCCCCTAATGCTTCATTGTTAGCATCTGTGGTCAACAAAAAAGTTTGCTCAATGTCGGGGTACCCCAAAATCGGTGGCGAGCTAATTATTTCTTTATTTCAGTGGCAACGCAATTCCAGCTAGTCCTTCCACGAACTTTCTATAATAGTTCACTAGTCCTAGGAATGCTTGCACCTCCATTCTATTTCTCGGAACCGCAAAATTTTTAACGCATTCCACCTTCTGCAGGTCAGGCAGTGCTCCTGCCTCTGAGCAACGATGGCCTAAATAAACCACCTCTCTTCGCAAAAATTGACATTTCTCTGTTTTCAATTTCAAATTGTGTTCTCTTAATTTCTGGAGCACCTTGCACAAGCGTTGCGAATGCTGCTGCAGTTCTTCCCATAAATAACAATATCATCCAGATACACAAAACAATCTAACCCTTGCAAGCCTCTTAGCACATGGTTCATTAACCGTTGGAAGGTAGCCGGTGCTCCTATTAATCCAAACGGTATTCTATTAAACTCATAATGCCCTAAACCGGTGCTGAACGCGGCATTTTGCTTATCTTGGGTATCCACCAGAACTTGGTGGTAGCCACTCACTAAATCAAGTGTAGATTAATTTGCACTGTGTCCCAATTGATCCAGAATTTTTTCTATCCTTGGAATCGGGAACACTTGCTTGATAGTGGCGTCGTTCAATCTCCTAAAATCGACGACCATTCTCCACTTCTTTTGACCCTGAGCACCTCCCTTCTTTGGTACCAAAATTATTGGTGAGTTCCAAGGCGAGATACTCGGTGAAATTAATGTTATCCTTTAACATTAATTCTACTTGCCTGTTTACCTCATCTTTGTGAGCTTGTGGCAATCTGTCTTGTTTCTGGATAATTGGTGGTTGATCCACTCAAATAGGTATTTCATACTCTACCTCCGGTGTACTCGTATACTTCAGCCGGTCTCCTTCCACCAAAAATATGTCATGGAATGACGTACAAATGGCTTCTATTGATGCCTTCTCTTGTTTCCTGGAAACTGCCTGTTGGCTTCTGTCTTAGAAGCGTTCCCCAGAGACTGGAGCCTTCGTTTCCAGGCTCTCAATTCCTCCCCTGGTTTCTGAGTTGATTCCTGTATTTCCCGTACAAGACAGTAGTACGACTTTTTCTTAAATATGTCCGATCTAAAAGTGCGTATAACTCTGCCAGGGTGCTTACTGAGCTATGCGCTAGTAAATTAAGTGCATCACCTGTGGTTCTTTGTCTAATACACTTTATTAAGTGTTCCCCTTCTGCTTCCGGAAGACTCTTTTGCGCTAGCTCACAACCTTCTTTGAAGCGCCGTATCTCAGTTCTCAGATCATAGAACTCGACCCCTGAGAACGTGGGCACCAGCTTCTCCACCGCATGAGCAACTTCCAGAATGCCCATTTTACTCCTACGTGCTTTCTTAATTTCTCCAGGGTTTCCAGATTCTCTTCTCCTGAATCTGAGATGTACTTGACCAATGACGGACTCAAACTATTTTGTCTTCGCACGCTCGCTCGCGCAGGCGAAATACTGTCCACAGTATTGGATCTTTGCTGCACAGTTACTGGTTCTGATTCCTTCGGCAGATATTCCTTGTTTTTATTCTGTACCGGACTTCCCGGCGAAAAAGGCTCGAGACCGATCTCGGATGCGGCAAACAATAATTCCGCTTCCCTCTCTTCACTCAATACTAATCTTGGCTTTACCACACGAACTATCCCTTCCGGAGTTAAATATTCCGGCCAGCGAACTTCTGGTGGCAAAGCTAGTACTATTTGCGTATGTATTTGAGAGGTTGAAGCCGATCTTACTCTTGCTGGCTTAGCAATTGCCCCGCTTCTCTTGTACTCTAGATTTTCTCTCTCCGGATACGATGCAGCTTCCTCGGTTTCCCGGAGTTGCCTAGAAAATTATCTAGTTTTATTCTCCAGAAATTCTGTATTTGCCTTCAACTCTTCTGTATCCTTGTAGTCTTGAAAAAATTTCTCCTCCGTTCCACTCTGAATAGTCGCTAATGCTTAGTCTGCTGCTTCCAAAGTTGACAAGTTTTCACCGTCCCTCGCTAATCTCCAGAGCACCTGGGCTTCACTCTTGCTCGTTGCCGCTTCCAACTGTTCAAACAGCTTTTCGGTAAATAATTTTACCTCCGTCTGTAAAGACCTTAGCTTGTCTTGACCCTTGTCCTCCTGCGAACTAGGAGTATCTTCTTGTGCTTCCAGCTCCTCCAGATCCAATCTGCACTTGGTGAACCAGTCCCGTGTGAAACCGTTAACATAAAATGGATAATCCTTGGCTAAGTACTCCTTGTCACCACAACACTCCTTAAAAGCTAACAACTCCTCGTTGTCATCATTGAATGTGTTCAACAAGGCTTCTAGTTCCGCTATGCGCTTATGGTAATACTCTCTATTCTTTCGTGAATTATTATCGTTCCTACAATACCTGATTCTCTTCTGAATTGCCTCGCTCTGCAGCTTTTGGGCTTCTGGCAATTTTATAGCTGCTCTTGGCGCTTCCATAAACTGAACAAATTCTTATCTACGAAACTGTGAATTCCAAAATCAAATTCCAAAAATAATAAATGCTACAACTTGCTTTGTTTTTTTTTATTTTAAAACTTTTTTAATCATTAAATAGTTGTTTTCAATTAGTGGTGACACTTAAACTAACAAATTAATTCCATAACACCGAAACCGCTTTCCGTCCTTAAGTAACGATGTTATGTCCTTCAGCTGTCGTTCATTGTTTCGAGGTTCATTTCCCAAACTTTAAATTCAAAGAAAAATTGAGGTTTAACATGTAACTCTTCCAGGCACAATCGATGGATCAATCTTATATCCAATATAGACTGCAATGTGCTACAATTAAAATTTGCCACATATTACTAAGCACCTAACTTTCACTTTGTTTCGAATATGTTCTCACTAAATCGTTTATACTTTTCTTTTTCATTAACCTAATCATTTGACGCGAAAATTTATGATTTTATATACTAAAACGAGTAATAGTATACCAAACAGTTTTAAGTTTTATTACTTAATAAAACAAACATTATTCCTCATAAAAAGACAACTGTAGTGTAATGCCGCGGAGAAAAATAAAATTACTCGAATCACGTAGTATAAAAATTATACTCAATTAATTGCGCAACTACTGAAGGTAAATACTGATTATTTACAACAATACGTATTTACGAATGTGTCTATATTTCTCTATGAACCCATTTTGACAATGTTATTGGTTTCCCGAAATTATTCTCCATATTTTCCTCCCTATCAAATTAAATTTCCAAATACAAAAAACAATTATAGCACTACTGACACATCCCTATTTCTGTAAAATGCTTTGTTTAGTTGTTTTGTTTCTCCGTGCAAAATATTAAATAAACATATTCTTTCTCTCCTTTTTTTCTGCAAATCGTAGTTTCGGCACTACTCAAAATTTGACGAAACAACCCGTGTTGTAAGTACTTCTTGAAATATTTTTGCCTAATACCCTAAGCTTACAATGTCATATAAAATTAAAAGAATTTAACAAATAATATAAATGTCCCTATGGACAAACAAACTCGAATCCACTACAAAAAAAATCCTCACAGCTAGGACGACATACATAGACCGTCCGATCATACTGACGGTTTATAGTTGCCCATACCAAGCTGCAAGGTTGCCCAAACAGCGCAAACGCGCCTATATGTTGCGTCTTCTTTAACCAGCGCTACGGCGCCTTCAGGGTCCCAAAAGTATCTACTTAACTACTATACACTCTACTCACCATTATATAGTTTGATAACATCTTCTCTTTAGGGTCCTTCGAATTTGTTGCAGGATGCTTCCCTGCTTCAGGGTTTCTTGCCCTGGGATTCCTCCTGTAAGTCATTAAGAGCGGCTGCGCCAAAATGTTGGGGACCGTATTTGTGTGTCCTGGGGGAAGTCCTCTTGCTGCTTGGCCTGGGTGTCCGTGTATCTGAAAACCTAAATTCACTGTCTAGAATGAAACACTACATCACTTTAGTTTAAAAACAACAAGAGTATTTATTTCTAAAATACTAATTCTTATACTCGTATACTATTTCCAAACAGTACACTCAGTCTGTGAACTGACCTTTCAGTTGTTCCAGTTCCGCACCTGTTAATTGGTGTCAATTGGTGAAGCCAACTGACCTACTGTAAAAGTGTCGACGGTGCATTCTAAATTTCAATGCCCTTCGTCGACTCGACTGCAGAACTGTAACACCCTAAAAGTTTACATAATTTTTATTACATAAATTCTAATTACTTATAATACTTGCACCCTAAAATTATGTGCTTTCTTACTTAACTCAATTGCTTAAAGCTAACCACACCAAATGTGTAGTATAGTAGTTAGGAGTCGGTGCTGTGAGTCAAATACTCGCAGGGAGCTCGATTCTAACTCACAACACGTGGCTGGAGTAGTTGTCGTACTTGTGGTTGCCGCGGTGATGCTGCTAGTGGAGTTTTGCGGTCATTATATACCATCCAGGTCTTCCGCCATTTCCACCAACTCGTCGAGTGTCGAAAAGTCTTTTCTTCGCTCGTACCACTGGTACTCTTCTAGGCTATTCCAGAAAATTCGCTCAAGCTTGTTTTTTTCCGAGTAGCCGGCATGACGCATGAGATTTTGTAGTTCACACTGCGTAAATGTTTCCCGTAGTTGCTGTTGCCGCTGCCTGATTTCGTCCTCCAGCTTTTCGAAAGATGTGGCAGGCAAGAAAAATTTAAGAAAGGCCGCCTTGAACGAAGGCAAGTCTATCCACTCTCGATTGTTATTGCGAAACCACAATAAAGAAGGCTCCTTTAGGAGTTTGGGCATTGTTGGGGTATCATATGTTTATTTAGAACGTATACTTCCGAAAGCTCCTCCACTCGTTCGACGAAAGCCAGGGGTTCACGACCTTCGTCGTATTTAATTGACTACTTTCTGATGTGGTGAATAACAGCCGAGTAAGTATCACTTCCGCTACGCGTTGCATAGGGGACTACTGGGTAAAACGCAGTACGCGACGATACCGCTTGGTCGTCTCCAGCTGGTGATAGCACGCCCCTCCTATTAATTACTGTCGGTTCTCTGGGGCTTACCGGCTGAACTGTGCTGAGGTAAGTCCTCCCGTTGATACTAGGTGCGGGTGACGAACTTCTTGCATGCCTGGCCTGGAACTCTAACAATCAATGTTCCTATTGTATATTTAATTCCGTATTATTGGTGAATTCGGCTAGTCTCTATCGTACTTCTTCCACTGTGCCAGTGGTCTCTAAACCAAACTCGGTACAACAGAACACCATCTAATTCTTGGCGCAGGTTATAAGTTAAGAACAAATAAGTTGCAACTTAGAACCAAAATTCCATTCCCACGAATAAGAATGCTGACGAAGTGTCTGCAGTACCCACAGTCACGTACTCGAAAACAACAACAACGAAAATAGTATAAAAACTTCATATGGAATATGATCCACGCGTCCGGCAGAGCAGTTGGTGAATTTGGCTTTTGCATTTATTTAATTATGTTAGATTAAATTCAGTTGTAAATTAGAAGTGAAACAATAAAGTTGGCTTCGGCCTTTTTTTAAAAACAACCAAAAGAAATAAAAATCTTAACTGGCGCCCGAGCAGGGACCCAAATGTGAAGTTCGGGATACATTAAATCTTTGGAGCAGCAATTTGGGGCCAAAAACCCAACAGTGAAGTTCTGGATAATATCGATCCTTGGACAACAGTTGGCGGATTTTCAACAAAAAAGTCAAGGAATAACGTAACTACGAGGTGCCTAAGTACGAAGGGAAAGGGAGAACACCAAGAGCTCAACCTCCATTGACATCGTTGGAATGATATTCGTAAGACTAGTTTTAAGACATTTTTTAGTGAAAGGAAAAATATATTGAAAAACGAAAATTTACAAAATTGATAAAAGATAAATAGAGAGGAAAATATTTACGAAAAATATAGAGATTAGAGAAATTGCAGTAAATAAAAAAAAGAAGGAAGGAATTAATTACTCAGCTTAGAAAATACATAACTTAGTTTATATTTGTATCCAAATATTATATCTGAAAGTGACTATACAAAGCAATTATTTTGATAATTTCTTAATTTTTTTCCACTGAAAACAACACATTATTATTAATTCCGATTAAAAGATTTGCAAGAATTGTCTGAATTCAAGGGTCAAATTCAAACTATAATTAATTAAAAAACCTATAGTAAGAAATTCACACTGTGACTCTTACAGCCATTTACTCTAGTGTATAAAAATTTACAAATAAGGAAATAAAATTCAAAAAATTGTATTCGTTGAAAATGACAAAAGTGACTGCTGACGAATTAACAGAACAATTAAGCAGACTGAATTTTAACAATACGACACCCAGCATATCAAATCGAGCATTAAGGATGGACAAAGCACTACAACAACAAATAACTGACTTGATAACCTCAACGATACAAAATTTGAATAATCCTTTGTCGAATGACGATAGCACGGATTGCCAAGTAGAATTGACAAGAGAAAATATTAACGAGCTAGACAGGATCCCAGACATAGTGAAATGTCTTAGGGAATTTTCAGGGGCTCCGGGAGAATTTAACTCCTGGAGAAGAACCACAGATCGCATATTTTCCGTATACGAGAACCTAAAAGGAACTCCAAAGTATTATGCGATACTCCATACAGTCAGGCATAAAATTGTAGGAGAAGCAGATACCGCTTTGGAATCCTACAAAACTCCATTAAATTGGGTAAAAATAAAACAGTGCTTAATGATGCACTATTCGGATAAAAGGGATATTGGTACCTTGGAGTATCAACTCACCACCCTAGCTCAACGAAATAATTCAATTCAGGAGTTCTATCAGAAGGTGTATCAACACTTATCGTTGATACTAGACAAAATTTCCTGCCTTGACATAAGTGAGGACTCACTGCAGGCTATGACCAATTGCTATAGAGATAAGGCACTCGATACATTTATTCGAGGACTTAACGGAGACTTACCCCGTTTGCTTAGCATAAGAGAACCTACTTCTCTTCCGCAGGCTCTTAATTTATGCCAAAAACTTGATAATATGACTTTCCGTATGAATTACGCACAGAATAGCTCAGCAAATTACAAAATGGTACCACCTAGACCACCAAAAAAATTTAATTTTCCCACAAATAGAAATAATTTTCATCCTGAATTAGTTCATTGGCCACCTGCCAAAAATACTAATCCTTTCATCCAAAATAGGGCAAACCCATTCTTAAATAATACTTGGAGAACTCAAAATTACCAGAGCACAAACCCTTTTATGCAAAACGGTAACCCATTTAAACAAAATAATATACTTCAGCCAAACTTCCAATTTCCAAGACCAAACCAAGCATTTAATTCCAGACCAAACATGCCTCCCAAACCCCCACAGCCTATGGAGATAGACCATTCGATACAAACCAGAAACGTAAATTATCAAAATAGGCCTAATTTTCAACACAATAACAATGGTCAAAAACGACCAATGACTTTCCAAACACACACTCCAAACAAGATGCAAAGAAACTTCTTTGTCAGCACTGACCTTCATAATTGTTACGAAGTTGAACATCCATATTTGAATAACGAAACTTACAATTACGACAGATATCAGCCAAGTCCCAACGACGTTGAAACTGGATATCAATATCCAGACCATGATGCAAATGCTTATGCTGAGTTTCAGCAAAATTATTTCCAGGAAACTTTCCAATCACCGTCTTACAACGACCCTAATGACATATTTTCACCACACTTGGATGAAGCAAACCAAACATCTTCCGATACTCTACAAGAAACTCAGAGTGCTGGTTCAATTTTAAAAGAACAATATTTTAATTCTATTCCTAAACAATTAGACAATATTAATTTTTTAGAGTAAGATCGTCTTCACTACCTTATTTTGAATATATCACTGGAAGTGGAGACACCCTTAACTTTCTAATAGACACAGGATCGAATAAGAATTATATTCAATCTACAAAAATATCAAATCCCATAAAAAACCAAGAATCATTTTTCGTTAATTCAGTAGCGGGAAAAATTGAAGTTAATCACCATACATTTGCAAACATTCTTGGACCACAGACACCACAATTAAAATTTTTTATTTTACCTGGACTTGAATCCTTCCATGGTATAATAGGTAACGACACACTTAAACAGATAGGAGCGGTAATACATACAGATAAGAACGTTATGATAATTCTACAAAATTTAGTTATTCCTTTAAAACAGCAAGCAGCACAGGATGTGAATAATATCGATTTACGCGTTTCACATTTAACAGAGAATCAAAAAGAAAAATTAATTAATTTAATTAAAAATTGTCCACATCTGTTTTCTGACCCAAATAGGAGTTTAACATACACTTCAATAGTTAAAGGAGAAATTCGAACAACCAACGATACTCCAATTTATTCTAGATCCTACCCTTACCCTTTAGCCTTGAAAGAGGAAGTAGAAAGACAGGTCGAGGAACTTTTGGCCGATGGTATTATACGACCATCACGCTCACCATACAACTCGCCAGTATGGGTCGTCCCGAAAAAGATGGATGCATCGGGAGTGAAAAAATACCGGATGGTAATTGATTACCGTAAGCTCAATGAGGTGACTATCCCTGATAGGTACCCGATTCCAGAAATCCAAGAAGTACTTTCCAATCTCGGAAAGAACAAATTTTTTTCAATTATTGACCTAAAAAGCGGTTTCCATCAAATTCCGCTAAGGGAATGCGATGTCGAAAAAACTGCATTTTCCGTCAACAACGGAAAATATGAGTTTCTCAGATTGCCGTTCGGATTAAAAAACGCCCCGGCGATTTTCCAAAGAACGCTAGATGACATACTTCGACAGCACATCGGTAAAAGATGTTATGTCTACATCGATGATATAATTATCTTTGGAAAAGATTTACAAGAACACCTCGAAAATCTGAGAATTGTTATGAAGACACTTGAAGCAGCAAACATGAAAGTGCAGCTAGACAAGTGCGAGTTTTTAAGGGAAGATGTAGAATTCTTAGGGTATGTAGTGGGAATAAATGGAATAAAAACTAATCCATCCAAAGTAGAAGCGATAAACAAAATGCCAGAACCAAAAACATTGAAAGAACTCCGTTCATTCCTAGGAATGTCTGGATATTACAGGCGATTCATTAGGGATTATGCGAAAATCGCAAAACCCCTAACAAATCTTTTACGAGGGGAAGATGGACGAGTGTCCGAACATGCTTCCAAAAGCAAACCGATTGTTCTTGATAAGGATGCAGTTGAATCTTTTGATAAAATAAAAAACGCATTAATATCGAAAGAAGTAATTCTTTCACATCCAAATTTTGAAAAAGAATTTGAACTGACCACAGATGCCTCGAACTATGCGATAGGAGCAGTGCTCTCGCAAAATGATAAGCCGATAACATTTATTTCAAGATCGCTATCAAAAACAGAGGAGAATTATGCCACAAACGAGAAAGAATTGTTGGCAATAATATGGTCACTGAATTCACTCAGAAATTACTTGTACGGTTCCAAAAAAATTAAAATTTTTACAGATCACCAACCACTCACCTACGCCTTGAGTGCAAAAAATTCCAACAGCAAGATGAAAAGATGGAAAGCCATTTTGGAAGAATATAACTACCAACTCATCTACAAACCTGGTAAGGCAAACGTAGTGGCTGATACTTTATCAAGAATACCGGCCCAAATTAATTCACTAACTCCTACAGTGCATAGCGATGAAAGCTCTAATCACAATTTGATACCTTGCACTGAAACTCCAGTAAATGTTTTTAAAAATCAGGTTATTCTTAAAATCGACGAAACTTCCACTTATCAATTTAAAATAGTTTTCCCAGGAATCCATAGACACATAATTACAGAGCAACAATATACAGAAGAAAAACTTTTACAACTTTTCAAAAGATATTTAAATCCCTCAGTTATAAATGGTATCCTTACAGAAGAAAGAATTATGGGAATGATACAGAATATTTACCCCCTTAATTTTTCCAACTACAAAGCACGCTATACTCAAAAAATGGTTGAAGATATAATTAGCGAACAAGAACAAGAAAATATAATTCTTGAAATCCATAACCGCGCTCATCGAAATGCCCTTGAAAATAAATCCCAGATTCTTGGAAAGTACTACTTTCCCTCAATGATAAACAAAATAAAAAACATAACAAAAATTTGTCAAATATGTAAGGAAAATAAGTACGAAAGGCATCCCAATCAAATTAAATTAGGAGAAACGCCCATACCGTCCTTTCCAGGACATACAGTTCATATAGATTTATTCCTAACAGAAAATAAAGTTGTTATGACAGCTCTGGATAAATTTACGAAATATGCCATGACAAAAATTCTTAAAAGTAGATCAATAGAAGACATAAGACGACCACTTAGGGACATAATTTTTGCATTTGGAGTTCCGAAATCTATTATCATCGACAATGAACCATCCCTTAACTCAGCCTCGATGAAATTCATGATGAAAGATGAATTAGGTATTGAAATTTATACATCGCCACCATACCGAAGTCAGGCTAACGGACAGGTTGAACGCTTCCATTCAACTTTGGTAGAAATTATGAGATGTCTCAAAGAGAATGGAACCCAAAGGAATTTTGAAGAACTTCTGGAACGCGCTGTTTCCGAATATAACCACTCGATACACTCAGTTACAGGAAAAAAGCCTGTCGATTTATTTTTTGGTAGAAACATGGGCTTTACACCTGACCATTATGAAAGAGTTAGAAATTCAAACATTGAAACCCTACAGAAGAAACAACGGAAAGATTTAGAATACCACAACAAGAATAAGCATGATCCTAAACAATATCTACCAGGACAAATAATTTTTGTTAAAAGAAATAGGCGATTAGGGACAAAACTTTCGAAGCCGTTTGTCAAGGAAATAGTCAGGGAAAACCGAAATAGCACAGTTGTGACCGATACCGGTAGAATAGTACACAAAAGCTTGATAAGAAATTAACAATTTCATTCTTTACTTTTTTACAGTTATTTGTTTGTTTCTTTGCATTATGCAAAGCCGATGTTCAAATATTGGATTACTCAAACTCGCAACTAGTGACAATAGAGACTGGATTAGCTAAATTACAAACAGGAACGTTCAAAATCATTCACATCATAGACTTAAAGAAATACGAAGATTCAATTAGTAACCTCGAAACAATATTTAGAACCAAAATTAATACGGACCACTCCTTATACCCATTTATTTCCGATGAGATTGAAAAAATAAAAATCCATTTAAACAGACTCAGTATAAACAGAAGGACCAAACGATCACTCGACTTTATCGGCAGTGCATGGAAGTGGATAGCCGGAAACCCGGACCACTCTGACCAAATTATTTTGACGGAAAAAATTAATAATGCTCTCGAAAATAACAATAAACAACTAATAATTAATAGAATGACAATAGACAAAATGAATGAAATAACTAACAAAACGAATACAATTTTAAAGGTGATGCAATCAGACAAGAATAGTGATGATAAATCTTTCACGCAACTAAAATACAAACTTGACCTCATGAAAGAGGAAATAATCAATATAGAGTATGCCATTCATTGGGCAAAGGCTAACGTAATTAATTCTTATATTTTATCAAATACCGAAATAAATATTGCTAAAGAAATTTTCAATAAAGAAAACATACCTTACATTAACATTGATGAATTGCTAGAATTCGCGGAGATTAAAATAGCCACGAATGATGAGACTATTATTTATATAATTAGTTTGCCAGAAACCGATACAGAATATTGTAAAAAAATTATTGTAAAACCAGTTAAATTAAAATCAAAAATTAACAAAATCAATTATAATTCAATATTACAATGTAAAAATCAGTTTTACGGAATTAAAAACAATTGTAAGACATATAATAAATTATCCATTTGTTTACATAAAAATGTAATAGATCTAAGAAATTCAACATGCATTCCAAATTTACTGGCAAGCCAAAAGTCTTCCTGCCAATTAATTAATAATCAACACATACCAGAAATAGAAGAAATTTCAACAGGGCTAATTTTCTTAAATCAATTTAATGGATCCATCATTATAAATAACGAGACAAGCATTCTAGAAGGAACATTCTTAATAAAATACCACAATGAAACCATAAATATCAGGAACATAACATATACTTCAAATGAAACCGTCGTCTACGCACCATTGCCCGCTTTACTGCAACCGAAAATTTTACCAAGAGATACAGAAGAAGTACTTTCATTAGAAATGATGAAAGAATTGAATGTGAAAAACACTGAATTCATCAAATCTTTAGATGTACGCAACAAAATATCATTAACATCTGGCACAGTAGTAGCTATTCTTATAGTACTATTTGGGATAATTATGGCTGTAAGTCACATACGCAGAAGAATGAAAGGTCAAGTAACAAATACAATAAGCCTAAAGGAACGACACCCCCAACTTTCTGAATCGGCCATAGAAAAGCTTAACCAAATCTTTAACGGGTCAACCGAGGACGGTTGAAATCAGGAGGGGAAGAGTTAAGAACAAATAAGTTGCAACTTAGAACCAAAATTCCATTCCCACGAATAAGAATGCTGACGAAGTGTCTGCAGTACCCACAGTCACGTACTCGAAAACAACAACAACGAAAATAGTATAAAAACTTCATATGGAATATGATCCACGCGTCCGGCAGAGCAGTTGGTGAATTTGGCTTTTGCATTTATTTAATTATGTTAGATTAAATTCAGTTGTAAATTAGAAGTGAAACAATAAAGTTGGCTTCGGCCTTTTTTTAAAAACAACCAAAAGAAATAAAAATCTTAACTTATATACCCAACTCGTTTTTCCCATCCTCCGTAAGACTCTAGTGATGAGGCGAACTTGGATGAAACTCTTTTGTTTACTATGTTAGTTTTCTTGTTTCTCATACTACAATCGACGTCGTGTGAGGTAAGTGGATTAGTTAGCAAAATAAAATACACATATACATAAACATATAAATATAAATATACATATATATATATATATATATATATATATATATATATATATATATATATATATATATATATATATATATATATATATATATATATATATATATATATATATATATATATATGTATATACATATATATACTAGTTTATACATATATATATATATATATATATATATATATATATATATATACGAGTATATATATATATATATATTAGGGTGGGGCAATTAGTATGGAAGAAAAAAAATCTTAATGGGCGCTTCGCGTTTCTGATTCTTGGGATTGTACTGAGCAAAAAAGTCCACTAGATCATACATGTACGGCGAAAATCGAGCTAGCAGATTTTGACTTGCAATTTTTTCTCAGACTTTATTTTTTTGGAAAATTTGCAAATTTTCTTGGGCTCATTATTCGTATTGAAATTTTGACTTATTTTCAAGAGTAAAGTTTTTTTTTTTTTTTTTTTTTTCAATATAAATATATATGTATTACAATTTTTCTACTTATGCCTCAGCGCTAAAAAGCTTGATAGAGGCTAGAAGGCAACCTATTGACTAACAAGAAATTTACATTTTAGTTAATTCATTTAATTTTAAACTTTTAGATAATTCACTCAATTTATACAATTTTAATTAAGTTATAATAATTAAGAAACTAATAATAATAAAAAAAAAAAATTAATAAATTCATTGGATGTATATTTATGCATATTGCTAATTAATGCTTGTCGGATGTCTCAAAACGCAAGAAGTAAATCGGTGTTTTGCAATAAATACTTTTTTAAATTTAATTTGAAAGCAGACAGAGATTCAAGGCTCTTCAAGGTGTTAGGTAGCTTGTTAAACTCGTTTGGTCCATCAAAACAGATACGTTGCTTTGTTAATTCTAACCGACATCTGACTACCTGTAGATGCCGCGCTTGCCTAGTAACTCGATTTGTGTGCACCATGTTTTGCTGAAATTGTAGGGTATGGGTTCCTATACCACGTAAGGTTTTAAAAACCTGTACCAATAGTTGTATCTTATATAGACCTTTCACTGGGAGTACATTTTTAGCAAAATCTTTATATAAACTCGTCGTGCTATGTCTCAAGGGAAGATCAAAAACAATTTTGAGGGCTTTGTTCTGTGCTATTTGCAAGGATTTCAAATAACAATTAGTTTTACTACCATACACTATAGGTAGGTAAGATAAATGAGAGTGAACCAGAGACTGATAAAGCATCATTTTTGTTTCTATATTTAGCTTATTCTTAAATTTGTACAAGATACCAATTCCTGATGATATCCTACTCTTCAATCTCTTGATGTGACAATCCCACATCATATTTTGAGTGAATGTCATTCCTAAGTATTTTACACTTTCCGACTCTTGTATTATATTTCGGTCAATTTGTACAGTAAATATATCATCATTTCTGTAATTTGATGGTTTAAATCTAACCAAATTCGTTTTCTCTTTGTTTAAAGCCAATAAGTTAATTCTTGCAAATTCAGAAAGAATTGCAGAATCAATGAAGTTGTAGCTATTGTCTCGGGCTACAATTTCTCTGAACATATTACTTAGAAAAAACTTCGTTTTCATGGTCGAAAAGTCGAAAATGTAGAAAGTTCACCACTTTTTGTCAGGTTTTTTGGATATTTTAATATATAACAGCCAAACCATTGAGATTTTCGATCCAATACTAAGACAAAACAAAAATAGTAGCCAATACAATAGTTAAGAACTCTCTAGTACATCGCAAAAGCATTGGAACGCTCCTTCAGGCAGTTTTGGCCTTGTGAAAGTGCAAATTTTTCGTGAAAATATTGATAAATTACCTTTTTCAGTTGCTCATAGCGCAAAATCATAAAAATGTTCTACTTCTAATTTTTTTCCACTTTTTTTATCCAAAAATATAATGTTTTTTTTGTTTTGTTCAATATTTATTTTGAAAATTATTAGAAATTCATTTAAAGTACAAAGTAATTGTATTGGTAGAGACAAGGTATGAATCAAGAAGAAAGCAATTTTTGTTTTAAACGATTTCACACCAAAAATTCCAATTCAGTGTATTTTTCATTCAAAGATTGCCTTCCAAATCTTTTCGAGATTCCATACGAGGCGCTTTCTTTCGGCCTTTAGATACAGATGCCATTATACCTTCACGGTTTTTGTCGATTGAGCGCTTAGCAACACTAGCTAGAAGCTGGACATGACGCTCCGTACCTTGAATATGACAAGGTATTAGTGGGTCTGGAAATGGTGGATCTTCATCATCTACACATTCGAGGTATTGTTGTAAATGCTCATACGGAATTTTCTTGGTAAATGGCGGTTCAAATAACAATGCTTTGTCCTCTAAATCGATCATGTGAACGTATATATACATTTCCAGATACATATACTTATACATCACATATATATTTATATATATATATATATATATATATATATATATTTATATATATATATATATATATATATATATATATATATTTATATATTTATATATATATATATATATATATATATATAAATATATATATATATATATATATATATATATATATATAAATATATAAATATATATATATATATATATATATATATATATATATATATATATAATATATATATATATATATATATATATATATATATATATATAAATATATATAAATATATATATATATATATATATATATATATATATATATATATATATATATATACACGCATATACATAAACCTATACATATGCATATCAATATACTCGTACACATACCTATATAGGGATGGCAAAATTTTTAAATTAACCGATTAATCGTGTTGGCGGTTAATCGAACATATAAAATAACCGTTTTCGATTAATCGGTTACTTTTAACCGATTAATTTAAAAATTTGATTGAAATTAATAAATGTAGAATTTGTATGTAATATACATTTTCCTTGTTTTCATTTTCAATTATTCATAATAGAATTAAGAAATAAAAGTTTTGACAATCTTTTCGTTGTTAACCTATTTCGGATTTCAATGGCAGTTGCACCTGATTTCGAAAAGATGCGTTCAGCAGGTACAGATGTTCTGAGCATATAGCCTTATTTTTTTATAGTAGTATAATTTGGGGTATACGGTCTTCATCTGTTCCCATGTGTCTATGACGTTCCGATTCAATTCCAGTACTGTGGCATTTAAGTAAAAACTAAGTTCATCGTTTGGGTCTGTGGAGTCTATGTACCTTCTTCTACGTTTGTGAACTAAGCTTTTGTGGTCTTGCCATATATCAAATCCTTGTTCTAAATTGGAAGACGTGTCACTTAAACTCTCAGTGCTGTCATCTGTGCCATCAAGAGCTTTTAATTCTGCTCTTATATGACTCAGAGCAGTTGATAATGCCACCGGGTCTTGAAAATGAATTCTTTTGAACCTTGGGTCTAGTAACGTTGACGCTGCCAATAGAAATGAGTGTTCGATTTCACCAAAGCGACGGACGAACTGGTTTAAAATTACTTCTTTCAATTTACGCGCCACTGGAAAAATGGAAAAAAGCGAATTTCGTCAGTGATTAAACACTATTATTTGAAAGGGAAAACGGCGAAAGAGACAAAAGAAAAGCTCGATAAACATTACGGTGAGTCTTCTCCGTCAGATTACATGGTAAAATATTGGATTGCTGAATTTAAACGCGGCCGAACACGCACTGCAACAATACCATCAACAGGAAGGCCAAAAGAGGTGGTTACTGAAGAAAATATCAAGAAAATCCTCGATATGGTTATGAATGATCACCGAGTCAAGTTGCGTGAGATTGTTGCAATGGTAAACATATTGTTACGTTTTTCGGGCCTGTTTGGTCCGACCTCTGGATTGCGTAATAAGCACTAATAAACACAAGTCGAAAAGATTGGATTTTATTACGATAATAAAACTCACTGCCAGTCGAGCTACTTTTTCAATACTTCTTAAAACTATTTAACTATGCTTAACTATATTTTCTGCTGCACAGCCTACTTATACAAATATTGTGCTGTGGCAGCAAGTGCTACTTTGTAACACTACCTTCCACCTAGATTTGTTCATCCGGAACAATAACGTTTATCTGTTCCCGTAAACCGACAATCTGTCCAGATGGACTACTTTGAGTTTCCCTCTGTTTCCTGGGTGCTTTTGAATCCTGTACACCACGTCATTGATCCTTTTTATGACTATGTATGGTCCCTCCCATTGAGTTTGTAACTTTGGGGACAACCCTTTCTTCCGTTATGGGTTGTAGAGCAGAACCAAGTCATCTTCCTCGAAGCCCTTGGAGTTTGTTCGCAGATCGTAACCTTGCTTTCATCTTGTTGCTCCTTAGGAGGGTGCTGTTTCTCACGAGCTGATGGATTTCGTCCATCTCCCTTCGTTTTCTAGCTACGAATTCGTCTACTCCAAGTTGCTCTGTAGAATTTACGCCAAACTGTAGATCCGCTGGCAGCCTCAGATCCGAGCCGAAGAGCACCTTCGCCGGGGAATACGTCGTTGTGTCGTGTACTGCGGATCTATAGGCCAATAAGAGCGCTGCGATGTGCTGATCCCAGTCGCTCTGATGACCGTCTACAACCTTTCGGAGATGTTCCACTATCGTGCGATTAAAACGCTCGACCATACCGTCGGACTGCGGATGAAGCGGCGTTGTGCGTGTTTTTTTTATCCCCAGCATTGCGCATAGTTACTGAAACAATCTAGACTCGAAATTTCTACCTTGGTCCGAGTGCAGCTCCAAAGGGACTCCAAATCGGGATATCCAGTTTTCAATCAACGCTCCGGCGACTGTCTTAGCTTCCTGATTCGGGATGGCGTAGACTTCCGGCCACTTGCTGAAGTAGTCAACAACTACTAGCAGAAACCTCTTACCAGCTTCACTAGTAGGAAACGGTCCGGCCACGTCTATTGCTACCCGCTCAAATGGTGCACCCACATTATACTGGTGCATCTTTCCACGGCTTCTAGTTTGAGGTCCCTTCGCCTTGCTGCAACGATCACAAGCACGAACCCACTCTGCCACTGACTCCTGGCATCCGATCCAATAAAACCTCGCCTTGATTTTCTCGACCGTCTTTGATACACCAAAATGCCCTCCACTCGTGTCATCATGATAGGCCTTTAATATCTGTGGAATTCTGTCCTTGGGTACGATAACGAATCTTCGCGTAGCCTTGCCATCTGCGTTCTCCCAGATCTGAAGTAGACAACCGTCTTCCAGCGTTAAGCTCTGCCACTGTGCCCAGTACGCCTTCGCTATCGGGCTTTCTCCTGCTATCTCTTCCCACCTTGGCCTTCTGTCCTGCTCCATAACTGTCATCAGGACCGCTAAACCATGATTCTGGTCAGCCTGTATTTCGTCAAGAGACCACTCCTTATCAGGTAGCACGCCTAGGCGGTGGACATTTACCACCGTTCGCCATGTTCGGATTTACTGCAATGTGTGCACTCTGCTGCACAGGGGCGGCGTGATAGGGCATCCGCATTGCCATGCTGTCTTCCCTTGCGATGTTCAATAGAGAAATCATAACTCTGGATTTGTTCGATCCAGCGCGCAATCTGACCTTCTGGATTCTTAAATCGCAATAACCATGTCAATGCCGCATGATCAGTTCTCAGCTGGAATTTCTGCCCGTACAAATATTTATGGAAATGTCTAACTGATTCCACTACCGCCAAAAGTTCCCTCCTCGTCACACAGTAATTGCTCTTCGACCTGGACAGTGTTTTGCTAAATAAAGCAATCACCTTTTCCTCATCGCCGATGACCTGTGAAAGAACACTCCCTATACCAAATCCGCTAGCGTCTGTATCTAGTAAAAAATTTTCTCCATTAACGGGGTACGACAGGATTGGTGCTGAACAGAGTTTCTCCTTCAACAGCCGGAACGTGTCTTCCTGCTTCATATTCCATACGAATCTCTGGTTCTTTCGGGTCAGTTCGTGAAAGCTGCCAGCTATGTCCGCGAATGTGGGGACAAATCGCCGATAGTACGTGCATAGTCCGACGAAGCTTCGCAGTTCCTGCAGATTGGTCGGTCGCAGCCATTCCTTGACCGCTCTTATCTTGTCGTCATCAGTGCGCACTCCGTTGGCTGTAATTACGTGACCGAGGAACGTCACCTCCGTCCGAAGCCAAGAGCACTTCTTCGCATTCAACTTTAAGCCAGCCGCTTCTATCCTCTCCAAAACCGCCCGCAGATTCCTCAGCTGATCGTCATAACTTTTACCCATCACGATGATATCGTCGATGTACACCAGACATATCTTCCCATCGAGTCCGCTCAGAACGCGTTCCATCAGACGCTCAAAAGTTGCCGGTGCGATACAAAGACCGAACGGCATCACCAGGAACTGCCACAAGCCATGGCCCACGCTGAAAGCCGTTTTTTCCTTGTCCCTTTCGCCCATCTCCACTTGCCAATATCCACTCTGAAGATCCAGCCTAGAAAACCATTCCGCACCGGAAAGTGTGTCTAATATGTCGTCGATTCTGAGGAGTGGATAGCTGTCCTTCCTGGTGACGTCATTCAGCTTTCTGTAGTCAACACAAAACCGCGTACTTCCATGTTTCTTTTTAACCATCACTATTGGGGAGCTCCAGGGACTTGCAGATGGTTTAATCACCTTGTTTTCATGCATTTCTTCAACCACTGTCGTTGCCTCGTCCAGTTTGGCAAGCGGAACTCTCCTTGGCGGCTGCCGAATCGGCTTCGAGACCCCTGTATCAATCCGATGTTTCGTTAACATGGTCCTGCCACGATCTCTGGGTCCGATCGCGAAAATGGACGAATGTTCCCGCAAGAGTAGTTGCGCTTCCTTTCTTTCACTTCCCGTTAGGTTCTCGGTCCATTCTTGTATCCTGGCTTCCATCGCGGAGACGTTTGCCGGATCACTTTCCTGAGGGTTCTTCATTCCGCCGAAATCGCAATTTACGACCATTGACACCCCCGAGCATTGGGCAATCGTTTCCCCTTTCTTTATGATTCTGGGGGACTTGTGGGGTTCAATACTTGCACTGGCATTTTCCCGTCTTCTTTCGGAGCGACCAGACTTTTTCCAACCAAAGTTCCAGAGATTGGTGCATCTTTACATGCTTCTACCGTCCACAGTTTTCTCCCGTCAACATCTCCAATTGCTTCTGTCCAAACCACTACTTCCGAGTTCGGTGGGACAACGTGTCGCTGCTTTACAGTAATCCGCCTTATACTAACTCCGTTAGAGTCCCCCACTTCCAGTGCCAGTTCCATATTGTTATACTTCAGGAGGCGTCGTTCCAAGTCCAGTGTTACACCATGCTTCAGCAAGAAATAGATGCCAATTATAACCTCGTCGACGATATCTGCAGCTATGAGATCGTATTCCATCGTCATATTGCCAAACGTAAGTGATCCAATTATTTTTCCCGTTACTCGCGCAGCTTCCCCAGTCGCAGTCGTTAATCGAACTCCTTTCAATGGCTGCAATCTCCCGTCAACTAGATCACTGTGAACGTGAGCGGTTTCCCGCTTACCCTTCCCTCAACAGTCAGTTTATTCAGCTTACTCATCAATGTGGAAATAAAGACTTCGGGGGCACTGGATTTGGGAGCCGGCTTATGACCCTCGTTAGGGAGCGTATCTTCCTCCGGAATTGATCTTAAATGTCTTTGCCGCTCCGGGGTTCGTGATCCTGAGCGTTTCTTACGCTGGCGGCAGTCGTGTGCCATGTGAAGTATTCTGTCACAGCCGAATCACCGTCCTCGGAAAGTACCTCGTCGCACCATAGTTCTACCCTATTCGGGGCTAGTAACGGATTTAACTGCCCGGCAAACCGTCTCGAATATGTTATCTCTTTCTGCGTCCATCTGCTTCACCCTGTGTCTGCCTTGACCGTATCGTTCCAGCGATTTCCGTTGGCCGCTGTCTCAAACTGCAACTTAAAGATGTTGAAGGGAGCAGTTCTGTCATAGGTTGGCGGTTTCAGCTTCATACTGCCTCCCTCCCGCACTTGCGCCGTGTAACCATCGCCGCTATTGCTGCCTAGACTCAAGTCCTCAACCCGCCGCTCCAGTCGTAAGATCCTGTCGTCAGAATCATCAAGGCGCGTCTTCACGTCAACCAACTCCCTTTTAACTCCTTCCAATCTTCCGGCGATTGATCCTGAAACAGCGTCCAGTTTTTCCATCAAGACTGAATTTGCTGCCTGTTGACGTTGCTCCTGGTCCGCCATCGCTGCCAGTTTGGCCGCCAATGTTGGCTCACTACCGGAGGTAGCTTTCCTCTCCCGTGCATCCTCGACTTCGGTTACATTGTCGCCGATGTTCTCCGTGAACCCGGCCATCCTTGCTTCCTCACAAGATTCCTCCAAGAAAAGGTAGTCTTCTACATTGAGGCTTTGTTGTTCCATGACGCCTCGTAGCCGCGCCTGCAACTCTGCCTTAGTGCTTGCTGTCGAGAGTCCTCGCAGTTCCAACTCCCTCTTCAGGTGTGACACTCTTAATTGCTGGAACCGCATGTTGTGTTTTTTTTTATTGCGCAATCCCACTTCTGACACCAATTGTTACGTTTTTCGGGCCTGTTTGGTCCGACCTCTGTATTGCGTAATAAGCACTAATAAACACAAGTCGAAAAGATAGGATTTTATTACGATAATAAAACTCACTGCCAGTTGAGCCACTTTTTCAATACTTCTTAAAACTATTTAACTATGCTTAACTATATTTTTTGCTGCACAGCCTACTTATACAAATATTGTGCTGTGGCAGCAAGTGCTACTTTGTAACAATATCATATGAACGTGTGTTCAATATTTTGCATGAACATTTGCATATGAAACAGCTATCGGCTAGATGGGTGCCGCGTTTGCTCAGTGTCGAACAAAAACGAGTTCGACAGACCACTTCACAGCGGTGTTTGGACATGATAAAGCGTAATCCTGTTAATTTGTGGCGTCGATTAATAACTGTTGATGAAACGTGGGTCCACCACTACACACCTGAAACCAAAAATTAATCGAAACAATGGGTGGAAGCTGGTGGAAGTGCTCCGAAGAAGGCGAAGGCAGTGAAATCGGCTGGCAAGGTTATGGCCACTGTGTTTTGGGATTCACACGGAATATTGCTCATCGATTATCTTGAAAAAGGATTCACATTCACAGGAAAGTATTATCGTGCATTATTGGAATAATTGACTGATGCAATCAAGGAAAAACGACCACATTTAAAGAAGAAAAAAATGCTCTTTCTTCACGACAACGCACTGGTTCCCACAGCATTAGATACGATGCTAAAATTACGTGAAATACACTGCGAATTGGTTAATCATCAACCTTATAGTCCAGATTTAGCTCCTAGTGACTTTTTCCTGTTTCCAAACTTGAAAAAATGGCTCGCAGGAAAAAGATTCATCTCAAACGAAGAAGTCATTACCGAAACTAACGCGTATTTTGAGGGGTTCCCGAAATCGTATTATTCAGATGGTATAAAAAAGTTGGAATATCGTCTTACTAAGTGTGTCGAAGTAAAAGGAGACTATGTTGAGAAATAAATGGTTTTTGAAAAAAAAAAATGTTTTTTTCCTACTTAGGTAGCTTCAATATCAATCCGCCCTTGTATTTGTTGTTATCATTGGTGGTGCCTCTGAATGTTTAATTAAAATTTGAGTTATATATGAAATCAATTTTATAAATCGTTCCAACATATAGTACATTGAATTCCCCCTTGTTTTAACGTCCAAAATTGGTTTCAACATATTACCTCCACATACACCAGCAGAAGATTGCAACTCGTGCAAATCATCATTTGCTCTAACAGATCTTTTAAACCAGGCGACGATTTTTCTACACTTGGTAATTATGTCACTGACTTCAGGCGTTTTTAACGAATAATCGCACACCAAATTCAAAGTATGCGCAAAACAAGGAATTTGGCGCTTCTTCCCAAACGTATCATGGATTGCCTTGACTATGTTAGGTGCATTGTCCGTAATTACAGCCATCACTTGCTCTTGATTTATAGAAAATTCCTTAAGCGCATTTTGCAAAACTTCTGAGCTGTATCCCGTTGTATGAGCTTCATGCATTTTAAACACACCAATTGTGCCACTAAATTGCTTATTTTCAAATAAACCATGAATTGTAACACCGAGCATGCTGTTCATTGCTGTTTCAGTCCATATGTCGGTAGTTAAACACATATGCTGAACACTTGATACTCGTATACAATTTTTGAGGTTTTTACTTTCAATGTTATACATCTTGTCAATGTTTGATTTAATTGTGTTTCTTGTAGGTACTTTATACATCGGAAAATGTTGCTTCATAAAGTTAAGGAATCCTTTACCTGCAATACATGTATGTATTATATATATAGTATGTCAAAGATAAATAAAAACATTTGCTCTATTATTATAAATTTGAAAACTACCTTCTTCAAAACGAAATGGCAAGTTGTCAGTGACAATGTGGTGTACAATAGAAGTGGTTAACTTTTGAAATTTAGAACCATCTGATGCATAGCTACGGACGTGAGCGAATGCGGAAATAATTGGAGGTTCTTTTTTCTTTCACTGGTTTCTTCGGTGAGATTTTTTTTTCACTGAAGCTGATTTTCTCGGCGAAGTTTGTATTTTTGCTGCTGCTGGGTTATTCCCTTCCTTCGGTTAATTCCAATTCTATTACTTCCAATACATTATTTGGCTTAGATCCTGATTGCTAATATAAAATTTATAAGTCAATACATATTTTCATTTGCCCATCATTTTAGCGCTGTTTAAGTTACCTTATATTGATCGAATTCCTTTGGATGCTTTAGCTTTAGATGCTGCATCACATTTGAGCATTTTAGCACTTTTATACATAATTGACACTTAACTGTCATAGAAGTTTGTTTAGTGAAATATTTCCATACGCTGCTTCGTATCGGCCCCATTTTACTTTTAAACTTTTAATCAGCACTTGTTTTCGCAAGAAAATAAATGAATTTACGCTCTGTTGCAATTCAATTAAAACACGCACTTCTCTACTCGCTGATTCTCACGTTTACTTTGACAAACGTCAACAGTGTTATCAGCTGGTTGATCAAAAAGCATTGCTGACTGAAAACACGATTGGCATTGCCAGTCAAAATAATTAATCAAAAGACTATTTACAAAATTACAAAAAAATCTTGCAATACACATACATAAGATATCCAATTATTGTGTAAATAATCGGTTAATAAGTCAATTAATTTAATGAAAAATATCGGCTAAATTTAATCGTTCATTTCAAGAAATTAACCGATTATTAAAAATTATACGATTAATCGTGCCATCCCTATACCTATACATACACACATACATATACTAGCCTAGAAGAGCTTAATTTTTAAAGTCTAATTTCGCAGACCAACGAATTGAAACTATTATAGCCCGGAATCATTTGGTCGAGGTGCCTCTTAATAATTCTGTTAGTTTGGGCGATCGTGCAATTGTAAGTGCGCGGACCCAATCGCTCTCTGACTGTCGTCTTTTTATTTATATCTGAATAGTCCCTTATAAAAACGGGAGAACCTCCCTCAAATACCTTCTCTCTAGTGCCTCTATGATATTTTACATTACCTAACTGCTTCTTTATTATCATATCTTTCACCATAGGAGGTTTTAAGAGGCTGAAGCGATTCGTTAACTCCCTTCCTAACAAAACCCTTGCTGGCGATTCCCCAGTTGTGCAATGCTGCGCTGATCGATAATCGAACAAAACCCTGGGTTGGCGCTCACGCTTGCCTCTAACGATTTTTTAAATGTCTTAACAAAATTTTCCGCCTGCCCGTTCGTAGCTGGAAACCCTGGTGGTGTATACATGCCTAATACCATTCAACTTTAAAAACTGTTTGAACTTGCTGGCTGTAAATTGTCGGTCGTTGTCACTAACCAAAGTATCAACGAACCCAAACCTACTGAACAACTCCTTCAATTTGGAAATTGTGAAAATTGTGGTAATTTGCTTCCACCCACTTTAAATGTGCATCTATATTGATTAAGAAATATAAACTTTTCTTGGGCCCGGCCAAATCGATATGAATACGCTACCAAGGCGTTTCTGGTGGCACCCAAGGGATCAACCTGCTTTTGTTTGGGCTTTCTTGGATAATTCAACAAGGAAAACATCTCGCAACCAATGCTTCAATATCACTATCCATTTTAGGCCACCATACGTATCATCTAGCTAAAGCTTATATCTTACTTTACCCAAGTGAGATCTGTGAAGCTCCCTAAGGACACTTGGTCGAAGTCGTTGGGGTAGCACTGTCCGGTAACCCCACAAAATACATCCGTACTCCGACTTTCTATCTTTTAAACCTTTAAAAGCGTCCCCTTCCAGAGTATGCACGGTACCCCTGCGAACAGCTTCTTTAGCTTCGCGAGATAGGGTCCCGGGATGTTTCTTTAGCAATCGCTTTGAAATCTAACTTCTTGCGTTATTTTTTTAATAAGATTCACATAATATTTCCCTAATCTCTCCTGTCTTACCGCTTGTTGGGGCAAGCGCGACAAATTGTCCTTTAACATGCCGGATTGTATAATTGAAGCCTGACAAAGTGAGGGCCCAGCGCTGTATTCTGGCTGCTGCCCTGACAGGCAAGCCCTTATTTTCCCCAAAAATTGACAGAACTGGCTTATGGTCAGTTTGTAATACAAACTTGCTGTACAGTAAATAGTGCCTAAGCTTAGTCACGCTAAAAACTATTGCTAAGGCTTCTATTTAAAGCGTACTATAATTTCTCTCCGCTGCGGTGAGCCCTCGAGAGATAAAAGCAATGGTTTAAAACTCCCGTTAGAATACACATGTGAAAGAGTTCCAGCCACTGCCACATTTGAATCATCCGTTTCCAATATTATTGGATGGCTAGGATCAAAGGGCGCCAGAAACCTATCAGATGTGATCGGCTTCTTTAAGGTTTTATAGGCTTCCTGACTTGCTTTTGTCCAACTGAATTTTGAATTCTTACGCAACAACGCATATAGTGGCTCCATTTTATTAGCAAAGTTGGGAATGAACTTAGAGTAATAGTTTAGCAATCCCACAAAAGCTCTCACTTCAGATACATTCTTAGGGACAGGTGCCTGAACTACCGGTAGAATTATTTCTCTATTCTTAGATAACCCTTCTGGAGATAAATCAAAACCTAAGTGTGAAATTTTTTTAAAAAGAAAACGCATTTACTCTCATTCAGCCGTAAACCGACTTCTTTCAACCTGCTAAGCACCTTTTCTAATGTGCTCTTGTGCTCCTCGAAGGTCGCCGCAGATATGACTATATCGTCGAAATAATTAACTACGTTAGGAATCCCTCGCAAAATATTCTCAACTGCCCTCTGGAATATTGCAGCTGCCAGCTTCACCCCAAAAAGTAATCGAGTTGCTTCAAAAATGCCGATATGCGTACTCCACGCACACAAAAGCTGCGACGACTCGTCTAATTTAAATTGGTTGTACGCATTTGAAAAATCAAATTTCGAATAATAAGCCCTTTTACAGATGCAAATATCTCGTCTATTCTTGGCAATGGATATGTAACATCCATTAAATTCTTATTTATTGTTGACTTGCAAATTCGCAAGTCTCCATTTGCCTTCAGGACCGGTACCCAAGGCGTACCCCAAACTGAATTATCGACCGGTACTAACACACCTTTCGCCACCAATTCATAAACCTGATCTTCTACCTTTATTTTCCAGGCCATCGGCAATGATCTAGGCTTGCAAAATACCGGCTTAGTTTTTCCCCCAACTCCAGATTAACTTTACTCCTGGTATACTCGTATCTACCTAAACCCCCCTTGGAAAACAGAATTAAATTTTTTTTAAAAATGTGCTGTCGATGGGTCGGGCAGCACCTCCTTCTTTGCTCCTTATTTTTTTCACAGTAACGTAGCACTTGCGTTGGCTTTCACTTTTCCCAATTCTCCTTAGCACTGGTTGATTATAGGAAACTTATCTTTCTAATTTTTGAATTTATCTTTCTCTTTTAAAACTATTTGGCAAAGGTAAAACAACATCTTTTTGAAGAATTCTTATCTTGACCCAAACTAACACTTTTATTAGTTTCCTCAAAACAAATAACGTCCGCTACGACGACAAACCCGACTATTCAAAAATTCAGAGGGATCCATTTTTTTCCTTACCACCGCCTTGAATGCTTTTCTCCACTTTTCTCAATCTCCTTTTTTCCCATTTTTTTCGGCCGCCTCCGCTATTCTAAAATTTACCGTTTTAGCGGTCAAGCCGGTCAATCAACCTATTTTCAAATTTAGACTACTCTGAGGCAGCGCCATCTCTACCTCAGAACTGTCAATATGCCTTGACTGGTTGCATTCAGCAGAACAGAGGACAGATAGAAATAAGAAACAGAAGGGGACCAACAAAACACAAACAAACAAAAAATATAGACGGTGCCAAAACAAAATACGATCGCCACAATATACATATAACTACTCATATGCATATGTCAACTAGTGCTTATTTCGTGAATGGTAACACTTAACTCATGTCTGATTTGACAGATAATTAGTTTTATCCTTCCGCTGAACGAATATGGTTGTGTATACGCTTGAACAACGCTGGGAAATATTGCGACATTACTTTGAAAATCATGGTAATGTTGCAGAATGTGTGCGAAAATTGAGTACAGATTGAGATGAAGCTCATTTTGATATTGGCGGGTATGTAAGCAAGCAAAATTGTCGCATTTGGGGCACAGAAAACCCGCACGCATACATTGAAAAGCCGATGCACCCAAAACGAGTCACTGTTTGGTGCGGATTTTCGTCCAGAGGCATAATTGGGCCATTTTTCTTCGAAAATGAGCAAGGAGTGGCCGTTACAGTCAATGGCGATCGTTATCGGGCCATGTTGAACGAATTTTTGTTCACAAAAATTGAAGAGGAGGATATTGGCAACATTTGGTTTCAACAGGACGGCGCTACGTGCCACACAGCCGAAGCTACACTCGATGTTTTGCGCCCTGTTTTTGAAGATCGCATTATCAGCCGCAGAGCTGATGTCGTTTGGCCACCTCGGAGCTGCGATTTGACATCGCTGGACTATTATTTGTGGGGTGGCCTCAAAGATAAGTGTTACGCCGACAAGCCAGAGACAATTGACGCTTTAAAGGACAATATTCGTGAAGCCATTGGTGAAATACAGCTGCACACAATCGATAATGTGCTTAAAAATTGGACCGATCGTGTAGGCTACTGCATGGCCAGCCGAGGCAGCCATTTGAATGAAATTATTTTCCATTATTAACCGGAAGGATTGTACTTCAAATAAAAAAAGAAATTTGACAAAATATCCAGTATTTTTTTTTTTTATAGAATTTAAAAAAAAAAAAGTTATTTGGCGGACCCGTTATAAATACATATACATTTTTATATACATATGTGTTAATTGCATTAACAGTTGATGTGCATACATCTTTGGGAGGTTATTTAGCGAACCTTGCCAGCTTAACGATGAAACATGCATTACTGACAAAAACTCCAATATACTACACCAGCGAAGGCATTGCACTGGATAAAATATGATATCAAGTGCAATACTCTGAAGAACTCAAGTCAGATTGCAAATTTGTCAATAATGCACATTTCATGGTTATGTTTTAAAATCAATAATATCTAACTATATGTATAGATAAATTATATGTAATCTATGTATAGAAAAAATGAATAAAAACCCACGATTGGCACAGCCAATAGTCAGACAATCAATAAGAGTTAACCGTGAGTCTTTTCATTTTAACTAAGCATTGATTGATTCTCCGACACCAAGGTTTATGTGCCTGTTGTCAAACCCATCATCTACTCGGTACAAGCACTGCTGTTGATATTAGGTCTATCTACAACGACACCAAGGTGCGTGTTGTCAACGTTATCATCAACTCGGTACAAGAACAGTTTGTTGAAGGCAGATTAACATTTTGGTGACCCCAACGAGCAAATGTCAACAGACTACCAAGTCCTAAGCTGGTAACCTGAAGAAGACCTCAGACGTTATATACTGGCTTATCGTCAAGCCATCAAGTGTCCTGTAACCAGCAGACGACAACATCAAGTAGCATTCAAAAACACGATATGTCATCATCATGGGGATTGATGAACTATCATTGAGGCAAGATGAACCTGTAGTGGCTTTACAAAAACTATAGCCAACTACATAAAGGCGCCACAAGATCGCAGAGCAATAGATGTTATAACAGCAAAGGCCAAGGAGCTGGATGAATTGTGGGTACAGGTTGGCAAACTCGACAATACCATCCGCGACCAACATGGCAAGGAAGTCCACCATCCGTATTTTGTGAATGATACACACACTGCCAAGACAGTACGGTCGCCGCAGCCAGCCACTAGACAATGCGAATCAGGCACCGTGATAGAAGTCACCAGAAGTCCGTCAACTCAGCTATGCTCACTAATTGACAAACAAAAGAAGTCAATAGACACAGCTACCAAACTACTTAGCCAAGTGCTTAATAATGTGACACAACAAACGTCGTACTATTATGCAATGCAGGCGATGACAGTAGAAACGCATTTGAAATCTCCCCAGGACCTGCACCAAAGGATCTGTTTATCTGATGAGCCCAGCTCATACGACTACGAGGGTTTTCCCAGATTGAGTAAGCAATCACTGCACATATCTTGCTGCTTCAACATATGGCCCGAGAATCAGCGACATCAATTATACAAGCGTCTCCAATAGCAGTCAACAAGCAAACAGCCAATATGACGACATCAAGTCTGCAACTACCCAAGGTTGAAATACCAAAATTCGATGGCAGCTACCACAATTAGAGGCAGTTCCACGATCTATTTATGGAGTTGGTCGACAAGCAACCAATTCGAGCTTGCCAAAAGATGTGGTTCTTGAAATCCAGATTTTCAGGTCAGGCGGAAGGACTATTTCGGCACTTCACAGCATCGGCAAATGATTTCGAGGTAGCATGGCTGGTGGTCAAGGATCGATATGAAATCCCTCGGCTGCAGATAATCGCACCATTAAGCAGACTTCTCTCCCAACCTACAATCAACAAAAAATCAGGCATCAGCGATTAGGTTCCTTCACGACACTACCAAGGAGTGCATCATGACTCTACAAGGTCTAGGAGTGAGCACCCACAGCTGGGACCCCATTATGCTATACATATTAACCCAAAACCTACACAAAACCCCTCAAGTATTATGTGAGCAATCCTTAAAACAACAGAAGGAGATACCATATGTAACGAATTCCTGAAATTCCTTGAACTTAGATTCCAGTCATTGGAAGCGTTATTAGGAAGACTCAACAAGGATGCGGCAGAACAAGGGCGACCAAGGGCCTACCACTGTAGGAGACAGCGCAGAGAAGTCTAGAGATAGTTCAGACTGGACTTTATATAAAGCAGCACTCAGAGCCTTCAAAAGTAAGCTTAGGAAAGCACAGAGAGAATCGTGGAGGAACTTTTGCGGTGACATAGAAGATATCTCTGAGACGTCCAGGTTGAGGAAGATCCTATCAACTGCTCCAATGGTACCTGGTTACCTGAGGAGGGAGGATGGATCCTGGACTTCTAATAGTAATGAGACTCTAGAGCTTCTTCTGGAGACTCACTTCCCTGGTTGCTCGAGTACCATTCCGCGGAGAACGAATCCCAGCGGGAATGTAGTTGAACTCAACTCAGACATAGTCACGAAGAAAAAATTGCAATGGGCTATGCATAGCTTCAAACCATTTAAAGCATCTGGCCCAGATGGTGTAGCTCCAATTGAAATTCAGCAGTCAGAGAATCTTATAATAGAGTGGCTGTTAAAGATCTATAATAGTTGTCTTGAATTAGCGTATATTCCAGACTCATGGAAGCATGTGAGGGTAATTTTTATACCCAAGGCCGGCAAAAGCTCGCACACAGCTCCAGGGGACTTGAGACCCATTAGTCTGTCCTCCTTCTGTCTAAAAATCCTGGAAAGGTTGTTAGATATTCATCTGAGGCTCACTATAGACAGACAGAAGCTGTCAGTCTCTCAGCATGCCTACGTTAAGGGTAAATCGGTGGAGACCGCTTTACACTCCTTAGTCTCTAGGATTGAGTGCTCCCTGCATAACAAGGAGTTCTCCCTAGTGGCTTTCCTGGACATTGAGGGAGCTTTTAACAATATCAAATCAGACGCAATAGTCGGTGCGATGCGAGACTTGGAGGTGGAACCCGCCATTAGCAGGTGGATTGAAAACATGCTTAGTAGCAGGATAATCAATTCACAGCTGGGGGCGGCGTCGGCCAAGAAGTCCGTGTGCAGAGGCACACCTCAAGGTGGAGCTCTTTCACCCCTACTCTGGAATCTTGCTGTAAATCAGCTGCTTGTTCGACTGGAGAGGGAAGGGTGCAAGGTGGTTGCGTATGCGGATGATGTTGCTATTAGTATCTCGGGTAAATATATATCTACTTTGAGGGACTTGATGCAAAACATGCTGAACATCCTCTCTAAATGGACTACTGACTGTGGGTTGGGTGTTAATCCGACCAAGACTAAGCTGGTACTCTTCACTAGGAAGTATAAAATTCCTTAATTTATTGCTCCAAAACTAATGGGTGTAGATATTGACCTTGTCGAGGAGGCTAAATATCTGGGCGTGATCCTAGATAGGAAGCTGAATTGGAAGGCCAATATAAGCGAGCGCATTAGGAAGGCTCAGGTAGCTCTGTACTCTTGCAAAAGAGTCATAGGCAAAAAATGGGGTTACAGCCTAAGGTAGCCTATTGGATATATACAGCTGTGGTACGACCAGTCCTTTTCTATGGGGTGCTTGCTTGGTGGACAGCCCTAAGTAAGTCCACATACAATAGGCTGATAACAAAGGTACAAAGAACGGCAGAGGTATTCATAAGTAGTGCCATTAGAACGACTCCAACGGCAGCATTGGATATTATGCTCAATCTGCTGCCTGTTAGGCTTTTTGGCGAAAAAATGGCTGCAAACTCAGCTATCAGACTAAAAGCTACGCATCAATGGGATGCCAGGAATATAGGTCATGTGTCCATTTTAAGACATTTTGAGGGTATTCCTGACTCTTTCGACTACATCACACCAATGTACGCCTTCAATGGTATGTGCAAGATCTCCATTCCCTCCAGGGACGAATGGAAGGATGGCATCCCCACTCATGTAGAAGGGGTTCACATCTACACAGATGGATCCAAACTACAGAGTAGGGTGGGAGGTGGTGTATTCTCAGAATATTTGGATATAAACATGTCCTTTAGGATGCCCGACCACTGCAGTGTTTTTCAGGCAGAGGTCGCGGCTATAGAGGCAGCACTGTCTTGGCTAAGGAAGAAGAAGATATCTGGACTTGATATTTGCATTCTGTCCGACAGCCAAGCTGCTTTGCGCTCCCTGGATTCGGTTATTATCACCTCAAAAGCCGTCAAGAGCTGCCGCAAATCTTTAGACGAGATAGCTAAGCAGACCCGTCTGCATCTGTGCTGGGTTCCCGGTCACAGAGATATTCCAGGGAACTGCAAGGCGGATGAACTTGCCCGTGAGGGTACTACCATACCGATGGAACCAGATAGGTCGCAATTCGGTATTCCTATTGCCACATGTAAGCTCTTAGTAAATACAATATCCTTAGGAACAGCGGGCAGGCGCTGGTCTGAACTTTCAGGATGTAAAATAGCTAGACAAACCTGGCCAGAGATAAATGTCAAGCGCTCTAAGGACCTACTGGCTCTAAATAGACAAAGCATAGGTCCCGTGATTAGCGTCTTAACGGGACACTGGACTCTAGGCACACACGGGTGTAGGCTGGGGATCGCCTCTAATGACTTCTGCAGAAGTTGCATGGACGAGGAGGAGGAAGGGTCTACTGCTCACCTATTGTGCACGTGTCCAGCTTTGTCCAGAAGGAGGCGCACTTTCCTAGGCGACTACTTTTTGGACTCCTTGGGAGATATCTCAAAAAAAAAGATTAGCTCCATCAACAGCTTCATTAAAAGCTCCAAATGGCTGGACCTTTGAAAGGGATGGGACCTGCTGTCCCATGCGGTATCACAAAGGGTCAATGTTGGCCTAAGGGCGCCCTTTTCGGGTGGCCGCTTTACCTACCTACCTACCTAAGGGCCTACCAGGCGCTAAGTGTCTCAGTACCAACAGATCCAGCATGCATCACTGCAATGGCATCAGCAGCCACCGATATCATGCTTCACATCGAAGTTATGTCTTGTTGGGAACAGCTAAAATCAGAATAACAGCTGCGAATGGAAGATTGGGTGAAATGTATTGGAAATACCACAAGAAGAGCTACGCAACGCGCTCGCATGAATCTGGAATCTCGGACAAGCAACTTTACAGCCAACTTCGAGATGTTTGTGCTGCCAAGCATTGTTCCGACTCAACCAGCTCAGCAACTAAACGTTACAAAATGGCCAATTCCTAAGGTATAACTGACTTATTCGGACTTTCATCAACCAGGAAAAATCGATGTTCTCCTGGTGCAGAGATATATTACGACCTAATAGAAATGGGCCAAATAAAACTTTCCTCTGAGCTCCTAGTCATGCAAAATACAACGCTTGATGGGTGATAAGTGGAAAAATTGGACAAAGCGCAACAGAGACAGCAACATGTGTAGTCTACACTAGTCAGGAGAATGGTTCCCTCAACGACACTCTGACATATTCTGTCAACTTGAAGGATGTGACACACTTAGCTGTAAGGTTACAACAGCCGAGCGTCGCTGTGAAGAACATTTTCTTCAAAATTATCAACGTGATAACAACGGACGCTTCGTAGTAAAATTTCCATTCCAAACTTCTCCAAAACCAACTGGGAGAATCGCGGAAGTTAGCTCTGCAACAGTTCATGACAATTGAATGAATAATGATAAAAATTCAAGGCCCAATATGCAGCCTTCATGCGAGAAAACAAGAAGCTTGGTCATATGGAAGTGATTGACATAACTAGTATCAAGAGTCACCACTTCTTTCTTCCACATCATGCTGTTTTGAAGCCAGATAGCTCAACGACAAAACTAAGAGTTGTATTCGATGCTTCGGACAAAACATCAAACAATGTCTCTTTGAACAATCTTCTGGCAACAGGACCAACCCACCAGGAAGATGTGTTCACCATTCTTTCGCGTTTCCGGCTCCCCCGATTTGTGTTTACAGCTGACATTGAAAAGATGTACCGACAAGTGCGGGTAGATAAAGGCGATCAAAAGTAGCAACTTATCTGATGGAGAGAGGATCCCTCACATCCCATGAAGTGTTCTCAGCTCCCTACCGTCACCTACGGTACAACGTCAGCACCGTATTTGACTATCCGCACACTTCAGGCTCTGGCTGACGATCAAGCCAACAAATACCAACTAAGAGCAGAAGTCGTAAAATAAAATTTTTATGTCGACGATATGTTGAGTGGATCTGATCATCTCTCCACTGCATGTGAAATACAGCGGAAATGGTGCACGAATCACCCAAGATTACTAGAAGAAATTCCAGTCACGGCCCGTGAAGTAAGTATGGAATTCGGTGTCACACTGGACGACAACATTAAAACAATGGGATTGACCTGGAGCCCTTAGAATGATGACTTTAAGGTCAAGGTCGTTGAAGTAGAATCCGTTAGGCTAACAAAGCGTTCAGCCTTAGCAGATATTTCCCGTATTTTGGATCCCCTTGGCTTCATCGCGCCAGTTACGACCACAGCAAAAATATTTCTTCAACAACTATGGAAACTTAAAA
This sequence comes from Clusia tigrina, assembly GCA_920105625.2. Classification (NCBI taxonomy): domain Eukaryota; kingdom Metazoa; phylum Arthropoda; class Insecta; order Diptera; family Clusiidae; genus Clusia; species Clusia tigrina. The sequence continues at coordinate 148,055,938 of OV050030.1, forward strand.
TAGACTGGGATACAGAACTTCCAGCACCAATTCACAAAACATGGCTAAACATCAAAGAGGACATGCAGCAGCTAGAAACCATCAGCGGTCCACGCAACGTCTTTGGTGAAGTGGACTATTGCAGACCATTTTGAGTGCAATATAACATTTGTGGAAAGAAGTCACACAAGGCTCATATCGCAGTCTTTTCCTATTTCGCAACAAAGGCAGTTCACCTAAAGGTTGTAACCGAATTGACAACCGAAGCATTTATCGGAGCGCTGAAACGCTTCACGTGTCGTCGCGGATGGAGTGACAATATCTATTGTGGCAATGCAACCAATCTCGTCGGCGCAAGTAACAATCTGAAGGAGCTAAACGATGCCATCTTCTCAAACACCTCACGAGAAAATATCACGAGTTTATGCAGCGAACTCGAAACCATCGTCGTGGAGATCGAGGGAATTTTGAATTCTCGACCGCTTACCCCAATGTCAACAGATCCAGATGACCTAACATCGTTAACTCCGGGACCATTGTTGATAGGCGAACTGTTAACTTCACAGATATATAAGAACATGTCAAAATCCAAGGTATCCCTACAAACTAGATGGAAATTGGTGACATACCTTAAATACGAGTTCTGGAAATGTTGGTCACACGAGTACCGTCACCAACTTCAGCAACGACTCAAATGGAAGGGTCCAACAAGCACAATAGAACCAAATTCTATGGTAATCGTCACAGAAGATAACTTACCAGTGCTCCAATGGCCTCTAGGGCGAATTATTAAGGTATACAAGGGTGACGATGGCTTAGTAAGAGTGTGCGACGTAAAAACACAAAGGGGCATATTTAAAATAACAATTCAAAGACTAGCACCATTATTCTCGGAACATGATGACAATATCGAATTAGATCCAGAAGAGCAACCAGTGCCAGAAAGGAGAAGAAGAATACCAGCAATCAGCAATTGCTTGGCAGTGGTACTGACAATAGTGATATTACCAAAGTGAGGACTAAAATCTTCTGTGGGAAATTTTGGCACACACTACAGGTGACACAGTCGCTAAGTAGCTGTATCCACACACACACATCACGATAATAGACCCGAACCGAAGCAACTGCATTAGAAATTTAACGAAAAACTGTGATGCAACCAATCAGCGCAACAGTGGCGGAAGTACAGATCACCAGCACGATATTATACCAGTTGAAATAAGAACAATTACAACAAAAGTAACCTCACGCACTGCCAACGATCTTGCCAACCAGCACCACACTTGCGAAGATAGAAAAAAACACAGCGACGAAGAATACAACAAATACATGCACGACAAGAGAAGGTGAGTGCACGAACTCAAGCGGTGGAATTTGCCGAGTACGCTCGCTCGGTAAATTTTACACTAACAACATGCAGACACGCAGAATAATACTGCAGGCCAACCAAAGGCCGCTGGAATGAGGTGGCTGACCGACAGTAGTTGAAGATGGCCCAAAGGCAAAATGCTACAATAATAACAAGCCTGCCCACAACAACAACAAGCGTGACGAGGAGCAGAAAGCGAGGCCGGCCAACGGAAGGGAAATAACACAACAGTGGCCCGACAGCAACAACATGCACCAGCCGCTGTGACCAATTGGGCTATATAATCCATGGGGCCCAAACAATAGTCTCTTCTTCAGGGAATAACTTCCGAGCCGACAACAGCCATAGAACCATACGCCGTCGAGTCTTAGTAAGAACATCAGGTTTCCAATCGGTTTCTTACTAAGTCACGTAAACAATCAGCGAAAAGCAACTCAGTAAGAGCATAAGGTTTCCAATCGGTTTCTTACTAGGGTACCTATGTTGCTGAGACATACACTTGCTCAGTTTACCCCAGCTAGAGAAAAGAGTCGTTACACCAATAATATTGGGATCTCCAGTGCAAGTTAATCGGTTTGGTTCAAAACTTGGCATCCACTTCGAAAATATAGGATCAGTCGCTATTTCATCTACAGAATGGAACTTGCTCATATACTACGAGAAAACCTATTGGACAGAAGCATGAACGTTATTCAACGTACCAGCATCCTACGTTAACTCTGCCGAAAGATTAAACAAAACCACACTTGTAGTCATCTAACCGACAGCTTCAATCGACTTGAAGCCGAATAATAGATAGCAATATATTAAGAGGCAGTCGCACCAGGAGAGGGGCAATAAATCTCGTTGGACACCTTGCACATTTACTATTTGACGTAATAGATTCAGAGTATTCCAAAGCAATGTCAAGGACAATATTAAACGTCAAAAAAAACGAGTTCAATCTGCTATATCTGCTGAAGAATCAAACATCCATCATTGATTCCACCGTCAACATCATAAAGCAGGATCAGACAAAATAGCGGTTAAGACAACATTTGATGAATTTGACCAACAAGTAAATCAAATTTGGAATCAAGTAGAAAGAAGACGAAGAGCTGCAACAATCGAAATTATTGGAACTATTCAACGCTCTGTCAATTCAACTAAATCTACTCGCAGCCGAGTTACAGCGGACACAGTCAGTTATACTGGATGTTGTCATAAACTCTCACCATGGTAAATTCAATCCGCTATTGTTAATTCCCGAGCAAACTCCACCTGCCATCATCATTAGAACTACCTGCATATCAAGAGGATTTAATACAACCATAAAAAATAATGAAGGTAAAGGGAGGACTCACACAGGACGATGCTGTTTTAAGATTATATTACCTCTGGTGGAACATGACCAATTCGAACTCTATGCTTATTTCGGTACCATATTTGGTAAACAACACTATGGTGGCAATTGATACTTTTCTTGCCATAAATGCAGCCCGCGATCAACACCTGCGAATTAGGTCCGACGACTTTGCATCTTGTGAGCTGATCGACCAAAATTAATACGTATGCTCAAATATGCCAATCCGGTAAAGCTATAAGGCCGATATGTGTTTCTGCGAAATCAATTTATTTAACAACAAAACTCAACCAATTTCTAAACTGAATACTGTGGCCAATAACATTACGTGGCTACCATTGAAGAAGAAAAATTAATGGATTTATGCAATTCCGTCAACGTCACGAGCCACTGCAGTCTGCGGAAAACAAATCATCCCGTTGGCACTGATAGGCTCAGGACTACTGTCACTTCAGCCACTATTGCATAAAATCAACGCGATCACTTACACAACACAACTGAAGAATCTCATAGAATTACACAATGCTCTGGCCAAATAAAAACTGATGACTCTGTACAAAATTCAACCACCAGACTATTACCACCATGCGGTCAGTTATACCGCACTGTTCCTGTCCGTGATACTTTTAATTACTGGGCTCATATGGAAAATACGAAGTCAACGTGGCGTCAATGTACCAGAAATCATCACGTCAACAGATACGGTGCCTCAGCCTCGCCCTCGCCACCAACCAATAGAGAATCTAATATAGGTTGAGCGAGCGGGAGAAATGTTAATTGCATTAACAGTTCATGTGCAAACATACTTGGGAGGTTATTTAACATTCAAACTTTTAATGCATAACATCTTCTTTTGCATACAATTAGGCTTGTGTTAAGCAAACCTTGCCAGCTTAATGATGAGCATTGCACTGTTGACAAAAGCTCCAATAATATACTACACCAGCTGGATGAAATATGATATCAAGTGCAATACTCTGAAGAACTCAAGTGAAGGCCAGCTTGCAAATGTGTCAACAATGCACATTTCATAGTTATGTTTTAAATTCAATACTATCTAAATATATGTATAGACAAATTATATGTAATGTATGTGTAAAAAAAATTTATAAAAATCTACGATTGGCACAGCCAAAACTTAGTCAATCAGTAAGAGTTAACTGTGAGTCTTTTCAATTTAACTAAGGATTGATTGATTCTCCGACACCAAGGTTTATGGCCTGTTGTCGAACCCACGGTACAAGCACCGCTGTTGACATTATGTCTTTCTTCAACGACACCAAAGTTTACGTGCCTGTTGTCAACATTATCATTTTTTTTATTTTTATTATATATATATTTTATTGAATCTCCTAAAAAATATCGTAGAACTAACAATAAATCTTCATAGTATATTTAACATTTCACTTTTAAATTCATATTAATCATTACCAACCTCCCAGTGCCAGTGCTTTGAGGAGTTATGGTATATGAAAAGAAGTAGCGCAATACTTAAATAATAGCGTAATGAATAAGCTTAAAATCTAATTTGTTGCTAAGCGCAGCACGTCCATCCTTTTCAGGCGGGTGTGTCCTTGATGCTGTAGTAGGCGCCTCGCTAATGCATTGGGATGCTTGTCTATCTTTGCTAAGTAAGATTCAGCAAGTCGGGAAACTTCTTTAGTTACATACGGGATATGTAAATCTCTGTGGATATTAACGTTTTTGATGTACCAAGGAGCATTGGTAATCATTCGAAGAATTTTCGAATGGGCTTTTTGCAGCTTTTCGACATTTGAGGGTGAAGCAGTACCCCAGAGTTGGATACCGTAGGTCCATATGGGCTTGATAATTACTTTATAGAGTAGAACTTTAAAGTCCAGTTTGAGCTTGGACTGCCTGTTCAAAAGCCAGTTTAGCTCATTTATTTTGAGTTTAATTTGAGTAACTTTTGCACTTATATGCTTTGCCCAAGTCAGTCTACGATCTAAATGCATTCCTAGATATTTAGTTTCTGTCGCCTGAGGGATCGGCTTGGTGTTAATTTGCACAGGGGGGCAAGTACTCCTGCATAGAGTGAATGTGACATGAACGCATTTCGACTCATTGACTTTGATTCTCCAGTGGTCAAGCCATTCCTGGAGAAGTTTTGACGCCTCTTTCGGATTTGTGTGAGTACACAATATGGCTGTGTCATCGGCAAAAGTATAGGTGATAGTCTTGCCGTTTGTTGGCATATCTGCAGTGAACAACGTATAGAGCAGGGGACCTAATACGCTGCCTTGCGGTACTCCAGCTTGTATAGGGTATTCATCTGAGATGAAGCTTTTTTGTTTCACCACAAAGCGTCTACCTGAGAGATAGCTTTCGAGCAATGTGTAGATGTTAAGAGGTAACATACATTTTAGTTTGTGCAAGATTCCTTCGTGCCAGACCTTATCAAATGCCTAAGTGATGTCGAGAAAAACTGCGGAACAGTATTGCTTCTTTTCGAACGTTTCTTGTATAGTGTTTACAATGCGATGAACTTGTTCGATGGTACTGTGTTTTTCTCTAAACCCAAACTGGTGGTTTGGTATAACATTACACTGTTTGCCAACGTCTTTAATACGCTTTATTAACAAACTTTCAAAGAGTTTTGAAAAAATTGATAGCAGACTAATTGGTCTGTAGGAAGAGACGCTTGTTGGGTAATTTCCAGCTTTGGGAATCATGATAATTTGAGAAATTTTCCATGAGTAAGGAAAGAATCCAATGCGTATTATAGCATTTAATATATGCAAGAGATGCATTGTGGCTATTGCTGGGAGCTCTTTTATCATTTGGCCCGTAATCAGATCACGCCCTGGAGATTTTTTGGCATTGAGTTCTTTGATAACGTTTGTCAGCTCCTTTTTTGCAATCGATATACCATTGACGCTAGGGATAGCATCAACCGCCGTTAGAGAACGGCCGGAACTAGCAAGATTAGGGGTGAAAATTTGCTCCAAATGATTTGCGAATGCTATTCCCTTTTCTGCATCACTTCTTGCCCAGTTGCCGTTGGGAAGGCGTATTGGTGACTCCATTTGAATGGGTTTTTTCGAGTTTTTGGCCGTTCGCCATAGAGAATAGCTTGAGGCTTCTGTAGGACAGAGGGTCTCTACAAACTCGTGAAACTCGGAGGTTTCCTTTTCTTTTAGAAGGTGATGCAGTTTTTTAGTACATTCATTCAGTTTCTTCTTCAGAGAAGGTGATCTCTGCAATTGCCATTCTCTCCTAAGAGATCTTTTTTCGGAGAGGAGCTTCAGAATGTCTTGGGGAGTACACTCTTGTCGGGTTTGAACTTTAGAACGTGGTGTAGCAATTTTTACTGTTTGGGATAGCAATTGAGTGAAATTGAAAATAGCGGAGTTTATTTCCTGCTCAGACTTTAGGGAAGTCTTTATTTCAAGATGTGAACTTATGAACATCTTATATTTAAGCCAGTCTGTATTCTTGTAGTCGAAACTACCACTGACGTTTTTCTGATAGGAGTTTTCAGAAAAGATAGTTATTATTGTGGGAGTGTGATCAGAGGACAGCTCCAGAGAGGAATGCACAAGAGAGTGTACATTATTTATACCTCTAGTGATGGCGAAGTCAATAAGATCTGGAATCTTCTGTTTGTCGGATGGCCAGTATGTAGGCTTACCATTGGACAAGACATTAAGACCAAGAGCATTTATCGCAGAGAAGAGTTTTCTGCCTTTGGGAGTTACTAAACGTGAGCCCCAATGAGTATGCTTTGCATTAAAGTCTCCAGCAGCAATGAACTTAGCATCGAGAGTACTAAAGAATTGTTTGTACTGCTGCTCATCTATATTAAACCTGGGTGGGCAATAGATGGATGATACTGTCAAGCCTTTGACGTATTCTTCGAGCTGAATAGTCGTCGCTTGTAGATAATCGGTACAGTATCCTTGCATTGGGAAATGCTTTATTCTATTCTTGATCAGAATAGCTGTACCACCACGTGCTTTGCCACCGGGGTGTTTGGTGTCATAAACTTTGTATCCCGCTATCTGGAAACAGTTTTTCTGAGTAAGGTGAGTTTCAGAAATTAGCATCAAATCTATTGAGTTATCGTTGAGAAATAGTTTGAGCTCATTTTTGTGCTGACTTATGCCATTTGCATTCCAATGACAGATTTTCAGTGCGTTCATGGTTTTGTTAATAGGGATTGCAAAAGCATGTTCTGATTACGTATCATGTCTTGCATCATACTTTGCATTGAGTACATAAATTGCGTCATATTTGCGATGAACTCTTGTAAAGTCTTTTCAAGAGTACTCTCATCATTTTTAGGGTTTACTGGTGGGGTGCCTTTGAGAATATTTGCGTAAGAAATACTTGAAGGCTGTGCTTCACGGGCAGAGATTTCGCGCAAAACTGTTACGGGAGGAACAGTTTTAACTTGTTTTGGCTGAGGTGCAAATTTCTTTTTTATTTGAGCGTATACAGTGCAGCCTCTGTAGTTTGCAGTGTGATTTTCACCACAGTTGCTGCATTTTTTGACACTGGAGTCGTCTCTGGGCTTTGTGCAGTTTTGTGACATGTGGAGATCACCACAAACGACACATACACTGGGAAGTATACAGTATTTTCTAGTGTGCCCAAATTCTTGGCAGTTCAGGCATTGAACTGGTCCAATTCGCTTGTGGGGTTCTTCTACAGAGATTTTTCTATGTAGAAGATAGCGAAGGTTGTAGATCGGGTGTGATTCGCCTTTTCTGAGGTTCGAGTCGACTGGCTGTAGCTCAACGCGAAAGAGCGGCAGTGGAATCTTGTCTTTATTGCGTATGTTAAACACAGAGTTTGCGGTAAAACCCTCTTGGGATAGGGCTTCTCTTATTTCGTTGGGATCTACGTCAGCTTCGATTCCTCTAAGGACAACAACAATGCCTTTGCTACTTTTAAGTTGGTAGGTGTAATAGTTTTTTTTCTCTGTGTCAAAGAGATTGACGACTTTGCGATAGCTTGATTCGATATATAATTGAATTTTGGTTTCATGTATTTTGCCTTTTAGTATTGGGACAACATGAAAGTTTTTAGCACCAATTAGAGTAGTTAGAGTTTTTACGAGAGCGTTAGAGTTGCGCTCCCTTAAATAAATTGGTGGGGGCTTTACCTCTTTTAGCACTTTCTGGGTAGAATTGTCTTCGGCATTTGCAAGAGGTGCAAACCTGTTAGAAGCGAGTGGATTCTTTTCAGAAGCAGAATCATTAGATTTAATCTGCTTTGCCGATTTTTGAGACAATTTTTGAGGACTCAACTTGCGCTTAACCACAATATAGCGGTCCATACCAGTCTGTATTACCGAACGTTTTCCTTGGTTGGCTGTAGCATGCATGTTGAGAGGTTCTACTGGTGAGAGAGAGTTGCTTTGCATACTCCACGGCAAAGTGTTTACCGATCCAGAGCCGACAATAAGCGTACTTACGTTTTTGCAGCAGTCGTTACTTACTGTAATGTGCTCAAGCTGAGAGCCAGCGTTAGCAGAGCCAGAGAGGGAGAGCTGTTTATGGGAGCAGTCAGACACTGAAAAGCTGCGCTGCCTACCGCTGCTGTCGGATTGCGCTATAAGTGTATTAATTTCACTTGGCGAGAGATCGCAACTGTTTTTATTTATTTTCACGCTGTTGTTATTGTTTTGTTGTGTTTGCGCATCGGTTGTCTTCGTTGCCGTTGCTGCACTAGCTGAACGCGCGGGTGGCGACCGCAACATGTAATGTTTATAGGTCAGATTTTCGCGATTTTTTTTTTATTTTGTTCCTTGTTGTATGTATTTATACTTATCAGTACTTTTTTGTTAGCCGGGTAGAGAGTTTTTGATTTTTTTTGTTTCTGATGATGTTTTTAATTTTTGTTTTCGTTTTTTTAGTTCGTTTTCGTGGTTAAAGCTTAGAGCCGCGGAGAACACGTCTGCTCGCGACACGTTTTACTAAAACACATTATCATCGACTCGGTAAAAACCATTGTTGAATTCAGATTAACACATATGTATAAGCATATACACATATATACACATACATATATATTTTCACATACATAATAATATGCACATACATATACATATACATATAAGTATGCATATCCATATATATATATATATATACATATCCATATCCATATGCATATACATATACATGTACGTATGCATTTACATACGAGTATATATATATATATATATATATAAATATATATATATATATATATATATATATATATATATATATATATATATATATATATATATATATATATATATATATATATATATATATATATATATATATATATATATATATACATACACATATAAAAAAACATATAACTACATACACACACACACTCTCACACACACTCACACACACCCTCACACACACACTCACACACACAGGAGGGAACCAGCCAGGCAAATCATCTAATTGCCCCTCACTGGGAGGGGCTAGAGCGATCCTGGTGTGGGACACCCACAAGAAGACTCACTGCCTCCACGTGGCGGCCCCGGGCAAAGCCACACCAGCACCCGCTGATGGCCAGCTGAAGTGAGCAACGCACCCAGAGATAGCGATGACCCCCTCATGGGGCGGCTGTCTGGGCAACGGGGGACAACGAGGGATCAACGATGCAACAGCGAGGGACCTTCGTGGGACCACAAAGGGACATCGTGGGATCTGTTGTACCTCAAATCAAGGCCGAGACCGGTAAGGCCTTCATTATGGCATACCGGAAACATAGGAAATAAGCTGATGCTTGTGGGCTGACGATTGCGGTATGCTGCCACCTCAGTAAGTAAGAGTGAAATCTTACAGAAATGGCTGGTAACTTAATGCCGCAATCGCCCCCGTCCCGTTAAAACCATGGCAGGTCTCAGGAAAGGCTCGATGCTCGTCACCGTTAAATTGGCAGTGCAGGCTCGGATGTAACATTCCCGACTAGCGCTGGTCTGGCTCTGAACACAAGCGCCCATAAGGACTTGTGTCAACCCTCACATGGCCTCCCTGCTGCGGCAAAGATAACCATGGGACCATTAAGGCGACTGCACTATGAGCAAAGATAACGGTCCTGAGCGGGGACCCAACAATATATGAATACCAACAAAACAAACAAAGACGACGGTGCGATGAAGGACCCCTTCGGCAGGAGGTCCACTATTCAGAGGACCACCACCGTCTTTCTTATTACCGGAGGAGCGGAGAAACTCACTGGCAGACGCCAGTGAGCTTCAGCGAGTGATGGGCATGAAGGCCGATTCGACGGCAATGGCGGTCATCCCTCCCGATGAGGTCATTGCCAAAGGCAAAATGGCGGTGCTGGAGTGGTACATTGAAGCACTCATAGCTTTCCTTGTGCCAAGGCACAATGTACATGCCGACATCAAGCGGAATGCATCGAAAATCCAGGATGTCTGCTTGCAGGTCGTCGAGGAGCAGGACGCAGGTACGGCTGCGAGAGTGCCACAGCTGGTGCAAGCCGACAGGGCAGTCCAGACTAAAGGACGGAGGGAGAAGGTGGACAAGGAGGTGCAGGTTGGCGGCCCTCCTGTGCACAACCAGGGCAAAGCCGGTGCGTCTTCGCGGGCAGCCCCTGCCCAGGCGAAGAGCCACGCGGCCGCAGTCGCAACGCCAAAGCGCCCCGTGAGAAGGAGGAGGGGGGATGCTCCGACACTGGCGGCCGAGAAAACGGTAACCCGGCCAAATCCTAAGACCCATAAGCCTATGGCTGGAAAGGCAGAGGATGTAAAAGTTCGTTCCAGGCACCCCAAGCGAAGTGGAAGGGCCCGAAGCCTAAGCCAGCGCGCCACGATGCCAGCGTCATCAAGGAAACTGGGACGGTGAGCTACGCGGACATCGTCCGCAAGATGAAGAGGGACCCGCAGCTGTCAGAGCTGGGAGAGAGCGTCCGCAGGATCCGAAAGACGGCCAAGGGTGAACTGCTGCTGGAGTTGAGCGTGGCGGCAGATCCAAAGACACCCCAGTATCATGAGGCGGTGGCGGCTGTCCTGGGAACCATTGTGGAGGTGTGTAAGCTCACGCAGGAAATCCTAGTGGAGGTGAAAGACCTGGACGAAGTCACCACGGTGGAAGATGTCCACGAGGCGCTGTGTACAGCCAATCTCTCGGAGAGACCTCCCGTGGATGCAATCAGGTCCGTCAGGAAAGCTTACGATGGAACACAGACAGCGGTCATCAGTCTGTCGCCCCAGGCAGCCGCAGCCCTTCTGAAAGCTGGCAGGCTGAGAGTCGGATGGACCTCTTGCCGGGTGCGCGAAAAGGTGACTCCCCTGCGTTGTTACAAATGTATGGAGTTCGGCCACACCGCGCAGAAATGCGGTAGCAAGGACGATTGTTGCCACAAGTGCTACAGATGCGGCTCAGATTGCCATAACGCACGGGAGTGCGACAAGGCCCCCACCTGTGCCCTCTGTAAGGCCAGCGGCCGCAAGGATGTGGGGCATCCGACAAGATGCAGCTCATGCCCATTGTTGTGAGCTAGAATCAAGCTGCCTACGCGTAGTGTCTCACAGCATCGACTCTTAACAGATGCCACACATTCTGTGTGATTAGCATGTGTTAAAGTTACTTAAGAAAGCACATATTTTTAGGGTGCGAGTATTTAGAATTAATATTACCTATGTAATATTTATTATGTAAACTTTTAGGGTGCTACAGTTTTGTAGTCGAGCCACCGAAGGGCATTCAATGTTAGAATGCACCATCAACATTTCAGATTGGCGTAGGTCAGTTGGCTTGACCAACTGACACCAATTAACAGGTGCGAAACTGGAACACCAGAAAGGTCAGTTTTTGTATTGTAATTTTGGATTGTAAATAGTATATAAGAGTTAGTATTCTAAGAAATAAAGGCTTGTGATTTTAAAACTAAAAAGTGTAATGTAGTAATTTTTACAAAGAGTGGTTTAGGCTTTTCAGATACACGCGCGCAGCAGAAGGACGTCCCCCGTCAAACAAGGACAATACCCCAACATTTTGGCGCAGCCGGTCTAAAGGACCTATTGGAGTAATCCCAGGGCAAGGAACCCTGAAGCAGAGAGGCATCCTGCAACGAATTCGAAGGACCTCATCGAAGGACACTGTGGAATAAAGATGTCATCGAAAAAAAATTTGGGTGAGTAGAGTGTATAATAGCGAAATCTAAGTAGATACTTCTGCGACCCTGAAGGCGCCGTAGCGCTGGTCAAAGAAGTTGCAGCCTACAGGCGCGTTTGCGCTGTTGCACTCAGCTTTGAATGGCAACCATAAACCGTCAGTATGATCGGACGGTCTATGTATGTTCATCCTAGCTGTGAGGATTTTTTTGGTAGGGGTTTTGAGTTTGTTTGTCGTGAGGGATATTTGTATTGTCTATTGAGCCATGCCATCTATTTTGGAAATAATTAAATTATTTTGTATTGTTTAAATTCTGAAGTTCTGAATTTTTGTGGTTTGATTTAAATGATTGGCATTTGAGCTTAGGGTATTAGGCAAAAATATTTCAAGAGGTGTTTACAACACGTGTTGTTGCATCAAAGTTTTTTGTAGTTCGGAAACTACGATTTGCGTAGCAATGTTGAAGAAAACATTTAAATGCTATTATTATGTGGCGCATACGTTACGGGTTTATTTTTAAATATGGATTCAAATTTCCGGGAATGAATCAAGACACTTTTCCCGGTAAATTAAATTTCGGTTTTTACAAACATATGGCCATTGGGAGTATTAAAGATGGTGAGTGGAAAACAAGGAGTATTTGTGAAGAAGACAAGGACCAAATTGCTTTGATGGAAGGTTTTAATTGACGCCGGTAGACAGCGGAACTTTGTGATGGAAAACAAGTATAGCAGAATATGCATATAAAGATAGAATTTACGGTGGAATGTTTTTTTTTTAATAACTCTGTTTTGAATCATTAAGTAAGATCGAATAAAATATTGTAACAAGTTTTAACAATTATTGGATTTTTATTTGTAATTGGGATACGCCATCTGTTCTGGCATTTGGGATATGACGAAGGAAGCGCAAGGATTACTGCTGAGGCAGGAGCAAATTGGCGAAGCGATTGAAGAACTGGTCCGTAATTTTAAGAAAGACGGCAGGTTACGTAAGGACAACGTGTATTACCGCAAGCGAATAACACAGTTGCAAAATCTGGGGAGAGAGTTCAACAATAATCACGGGCTGTTGCTGCCTCACGCAGTTGAGTACGGCAAAGGAAAATATTTCGCGGAAAATTATGCAGACTACATAAATAGTGTGATCAACGAATGGGCAGATACATTTAGTTCTGAATTAGAGGGACTAGGACAAGAGATTGTGAGTTTGGTTTCGCCAGACGAGACAATAAGGAACAGATTGAAATCAATACAGTCAGAGGTGAAACTGTTTACTGGGAAAATAGTTGACCAGTTCGAAGCAAGTACGAGCAGGGAAGAAGCTTAGGAATTGTGGAAACAGGGGAACGCCAGAGGAGCTGTGTCACCATTAGAAGTAGCGGATCAAGCCTTAACGGCAATCCAAAAAAGGACAGAAGAAAAGTTATTTAAATCTCAGGAGAAAACAGAAGATTTGAGAGCATAAAAAGAGTATCTCGAGAATAGGGTAAAGGAACTTTCTCGGAGATTGACGGAGACAGAGGAAGCAGCATCGCTGTTGGAAAAGGAGTGTGCGGAATTAAAAAGAGGACGGGCGACCAATAGGGTCTCACTGAATAGGGAGAGATCAAAATCAGCATCGGCTGGCTTTACACAGACGGTATTGACATTGCCACCGGAAGTGCGCTGGCCGGAGTATCTAACACCAGAAGTGATAAACCCAGTGGTAAAGCCCAGATTAGTATTGAGTGAAGAGAGGAAAGCGGGATTTTTGTTTGGTGCATCTGAAATCGGTGTCAAGCCTTTTTCTCCAGGAAGTCCGATAACTAATAAAAATAAGGGATATCCGCCAAAGGAGCCAGAAGCCGTAACGGTACAGGAAAGGCCCAATACTGTGGACAGTATTTCGCCTGTACGAACAAACGATCGAAGACTAATTAGTTTGAGCCCGTCATTGGTCAATTACCTCTCAGATCCGGGAGAAGTGAATCTAGGAACGACCCACAAAGATAGCGCTCAAGTTTTACCGGTCATAAGTAAAACAAAAATACGCAAAATGGGTATAGAGGAGATTTCAAAGACAGTGGCCAGGCTAGTACCTGTGTTTACTGGTGCAGCTTCAGGAGATTTACGGTCAGAAGTTAACAGATTCATTCAAGGTTGTGAGCTTGCAAAGCGAAGCATAAGCCCTGATGAGTTGCAGGATTTCTTCGACTGTGTTAAGCAAAGATTATTTGGAGACGCGTACAACCTTGTGTTGCCAAAGCAATTCGCCAGTGTGGACGAGCTTTACGGTCTTATAAGGAGAACTTATCTGAAGGAGAGATCTTTGGAAGACATAACCCAAGAAATAAGAATCGGGAAGCAGCTGGCAAGTGAAGACATACGTGCCTTTGCCAGGCGTTTAGAGTCACTTCAGATGATGGCCCAGGAAATAATCAGGAATAAGTACAATGGCATTGGAGATACAGCGTTATTACACGAAGTTGACGAGTCGGTGTTGACAACTTTCGTGGTGGGGCTCCGCAACCCCGTTCTAAAGATTCATATGCTGAATAGCAGAACAGGATCTCTGGAGGAATTAGTAGAAGAAGCGATTAGAGCACAAGTTCTCGTGGAACGGAGTAAGGCTGGGTTAGGTGAGGTACACATGTTGGAAAATAGACAGGACATGTTCACCGCCGCTGTCGTGAACAGAGATGGAAATAATTACGTCCCAAACATATACAGAGGAGCATATAATCCCGGTGTCTCCGACAGCAGAGCCGCGAATCCGAGAAATCCGTACAGGGGGTTTGTACAGAGGGCACCCAAATGTTCGTTCTGCCGTAAGCATGGTCATACAAGGGATGAGTGCATTACACGCAAAAATACGCCCTATTGTATGGAGTGCCAAACATATGGTCATGAGGCAAGTAGACAGTGCCATGGAGACACAGAATGGAATCAGAGTAAAAGGCAGCCAGCTACGAGGCGCCCGGTTCCACCCTTGAGGGACAGCAGGGGTAACTTCAGTAGTCCCAGAGTTAATTCAACAGAAGGAATTAACCAAGGAAGAAATCCTTTCAAAACTGGGAGTGGTCAGCAGCAACCAAATTGGAATTCCAGAAGTGAACCAAGGATACGCAACACCCAACAGGGGTTGAGATGCTTCTCATGTGGACGAATCGGTCATCGAGCAATGGAATGCAGGGAAAGACAATCCCAACAAAAGAACCAGGGAAACTTCCAGCGGCCCAGTCGAGGCCAGTAGACTGGAAACCCAAAAGAAAGAGAGTAATAATAAGGCCGGAAATACGTGGGACTAGTAATGTAGGAACTACAGTCCAGGAGAAGGAGGAGCAGGAGGCTCTCCAGTATCACGAAGAGTTAGGAAGTGGATACGCGTCCATGTTGGGAACAGAAGGACATTGCTTCGCTATGAGCAGGATAGGTGATGCCTTCATCGAGATGCCCTGCGAGGAAGCAGCGAGTGGAAAGCTAGTGCTATTAGTAGATTCAGGGGCGGACACTAGCCTCGTAAAATCTAGTGTTTTACGAAAGGGGCTAGACATTAATCAAATGGACGTAAGAACGCTTAACGGAGCGTTTGGAGGGTGCATTAGGACTTTGGGGTCGCTCAGAATAGGGCACAGTGGAGTTAAGGGTATGAGTTTTAGAGTGCACGCAGTGGAAGTGGATAGGAAAGGTATCCCGGCTGATGGGATAATTGGCCGCGATAATCTTTGGGGACGCACCATACTGGATGCGCTCGACAAGCAGTTATCGTTTTACAATAATAATAAGAATAGAATTCTCACTCTTCCATTAAAGTCATGGCAGGAAGGAACCGTGAGTAAGGTTAAGAATAGTATGGAGGTAGTAAATGCAAGGTCAACCAGAGTAGTTACTATGCATGTAAATACGAAACTTAGGACTGTTGTTTTGCACAAGCAGCAGCTAGCGGAGGGCGTATATATGGGAGAAACCATAACGCACGTTGACAAGGGTAAGGTGTACGCTTGTGTACTCAACGCCTCAGAAAAGGACTATCTGATGGATGAGGATTTTAGACCTAAGTTCACTAGTTACGATAACTTTAAGGAACCGAATTATGGAACGGTTAATCAGATTAAGCAGGTAGATATAAGGAAAAGAATGGAGAGAGTGCTAGAATCACTGAGGTTAGACCCAAGCGTAAATTTAGAAGAAAAGGCATCAATAGAGGCCATTTGTGCGTCATTCCATGACATATTTTTGCTGGAAGGAGACCAGTTGACATATACACCAGAGGTAGAGCATGAAATACCTACTAGAGTGGATCAACCACCAAATATCCAGAAATAATACAGATTGCCGCAAGCTCACAAAGATGAGGTAAATAGGCAAGTGGAAGGAATGTTAAAAGATAACATAATTTCACCGAGTATCTCGCCTTGGAATTCACCAATAATTTTGGTACCAAAGAAGGGAAGTACTCAGGGTCAGAAGAAGTGGAGAATGGTCGTTGATTTTAGGAAATTGAACGACGCCACTATCAAGCAGGTGTTCCCGATACCAAGGATAGAAGAGATACTGGATCAATTGGGACACAGTAGATATTTTTCTACGCTTGATTTAGCGAGTGGCTACCACCAAGTCCTGGTGGATACCCAAGATAAGCAGAAAACCGCGTTCAGCACCGGTTTGGGGCATTATGAGTTTAATAGAATGCCGTTTGGATTAACAGGAGCACCGGCTACCTTCCAAAGGCTAATGAACCATGTGCTAACAGGCTTGCAAGGGTTAGATTGTTTTGTGTATCTCGATGATATTGTAATTTATGGGAAGAACTTGCAGCAGCATTCGCAACGCTTGTGCAAGATGCTCCAGAAATTACGAGAACACAATTTGAAATTGAACACGGAGAAGTGTAAATTTTTGCGAAGAGAGGTGGTTTATTTAGGCCATCGTTGCTCAGAAGCAGGAGCACTGCCTGACCCGCAGAAGGTGGAATGCGTTTAAAATCTAGCGATTCCGAGAAACAGAAAGGAAGTGCAAGCATTCCTAGGACTAGTGAACTATTATAGAAAGTTCGTGGAAGGACTAGCCGGAATTGCCTTGCCAATCAACAAGTTGCCACGAAAAGAGGCAAAGTTCGAATGGACAGAGAGATGTCAGCAAGCATTCGAGAGGCTAAAGGAGATAATTAGCTCGCCACCAATTTTGGCGTACCCCTGCTTTGAGCAAACTTTTTTGTTGACCACTGATGCTAGCAATGAAGCATTAGGGGCAGTATTGTCACAAGGGGACCGACAAATAGCATTCGCAAGCAGAGCGATTAGCGACACGGAGAAAAGATACTCCACAATAGAGAAGGAATTTCTAGCCATAGTGTGGGCTACGAAGAATTTTAGGGCATATCTGCTAGGACGCCCATTTAGGATATACACTGATCACCAGCCGTTGAGAGGCATAGCCAATTTGAAAGACCAAACGTCTAGGCTAGGTAGGTTCAGACACAAATTGTCTGAGTATGATTTTGAAATCATATACAAACCTAGGAAGAAGAATCTGAATGCGGACGCACTCAGCAGAGTACCGCAGGCACAGAAGGTATCAGTAGTGCAAACGAGGTCCAAAGCACGGTCAGATAAGGAGAAGGTCGAGAGAATGCCAGAAGATAAAATTTATGCTACAAGAGATGTTAGCAATGCGGGTTTCGATGCCAATGAGCAAACAGCCAGTAGTGTGGAATGGCTGGAGGATAGAAAAGATATACAGGCTGTGTTAAAGGGTTTCCATGATTCACCTCTAGGTGGACACCAGGGATTCTGGAAAACCCATGACAGAATTAAGCGAGTATACGGATGGAAAGGTATGCTCCGAGATATTAAAAAATATATAAAGAGTTGTCCGAAATGTCAGGCCAACAGAAGTTCAAGGCTAACAAAGATGCCAATGGTGTTAACTGACACACCAAAACAACCATTTGATAAAGTTCATATGGATATTGTAGGTATTTTACCTGAGACAGTTTCGGGAAATAAATACATTTTGACGTTCCAAGATGATTTCTCAAAGTATATGGCGTGCGTGGCTATACCCGATGCTGAAGCAGGTACGGTGGCCAAGGCTTTCTTTGATGAAATAATAGCACGATACAACATACCTAAGGTTTTGATAACCGACAATGGTTCTAATTTTGTATCGAAACTGTTCTCGGAAACATGTAAAATGCTGGGAATCAAGAAGTTGCACATAGCACCATATCATCCACAGGCGAATGGCTCACTGGAACGTAGTCATCGACCTCTGGCCGAGTACTTGCGCAGTTTTGCCAAGGAAGACGGCTCGAATTGGGATCAATGGTTAACCACTGCAATGCATGTACACAATAATACGGTACATGTATCAACGAAGCAAACTCCGTTCAGGACGCTCTACGGGTTTGATTTTAATATGCCAGCAAATCTGAAGCGCAAATGTGCGCCAGTGTACAATGCTGATGACCCTAATAAAGTGCAAAAGTATCAGCTACAGCGAGCGCACGAGTTGGTCAGAGAAAACCAGGATTGTGCTAAACGAGTAGCCAGGGAAGCCTATAACAAGGTACTAAACCCAGTCGTTTTTAACGTGGGTGATCAAGTATTCATGAAGAATCAGGCTAGGAGAAACAAATTCTCACCTGTGTGGATAGGTCCGTCTGTAGTAGCAGAAATCCGCAGCCCAGTTACAACGGTTGTAACGATTAAGGGCAAGAATAAAAAACTGCATAATAATTTGTTGAAATTATTCCATACAAGACCACACAACTAAAGACATGTGTTGACAGTGTTTTACAAGTGTAAATACAAGAATAACAACGTAAACATGTACGTGTGTATATCGGATAACACACAGCTCCGATTCTCAGAGTCAAGGCCAGTAGAAGTGTGCCACTTAAAATCGAGCGAGTATAATTGACGTAATAAAAATGTGCTTATTATGCACTATGGCCGGACGAAGCACAGTAGGGAAAAATATTTTTTAAATATTAAATGATAAATATTGCACGTAATTCAAAACTAAAATAAGATAATAAGACAGTCGTGGGTAAGTAATATAAAACTTCGAATATGTATGTACATACATACGGTGTATGCCCTGAATTTTGACGCTTGAGCGTTAACGCCAAGCAACGGAACTGCGGGTGAAGTAAATATATATGTGTGAAACTGTATAATGTACAGAATGAATGTACGAGGGAATATTTAAAAAAGTAAGTATTCTAGTTATAGGAATGGGTATGCCATATAAGTAAGTATGTAGGGACATATCAGTAGGAATTGGGAATTTGCAGATACTGCAGCAGGCTATATGTAGATATACATACAAAGGTTTTAACTGATTATTGATTAGGAAATTAGCATATGGAAATTTGAATAAATGTATATGCTGGGATATAAAAAAAAAATGTATAGATTGATTGGGAAGATAAGCAATTAATTCTAGGTAATTTAAAGCGCCTTGAATGTATGTATGTATTCATATACGAGCTAATTACAGGATGGAAAATAGAATCATTAATGGATATATACATATCAGGCTAGAAGTAAATTTAAATAAAAAGTAATTTTATGCAATGAAAGATATAGTCATGCAATGGACAAAGTTTTGACACAAACGGGATTATTTTGTATAATCTGGTTTTTGTCGGAGGGCCAATGAATTGGTTCAAAGTTGAAATGAGTGATAACTCACGTGTTGAAAAAGAGCACGAAAAATTAATCAGAGCAAAACTGATGCCCTATATGGCTATGAAAACGCATAGTCCAGTCCTCTTTTCCTCCAAGATACGGTAGCGAGTCCGATAATGTAAGGGGAGAAGACGAGTGGACGGCAAAATGAATGATATAGCATTCAATTATATAAAAAAGCATGTTGTAGAAATATTGTTTTTGGTTTATATATTCAGGAATAGCGTATGTTTAAGAAAAGTTAAGGATTAAAAAAATTATAATCTGTGTAAAAGTTCAGATTAAAATTAAAGGTAGTTTAGAAAATAATTTTAGTTAAAAATTAATTGTTTAAAATCTAACTTTATAATGAAATAAGTGTTATAATAAAAGAAATACAAATCATACTAAATTAGACAATTATACCCAAGAGTATATATAGTACATATAGTGTATTTATTTAAATATTATATAATTTTGGAATTCATCTATTAAATTGACTAAAATGTATATTAGAAAATTAAGAAAATTATTATAGGTTTTCTCTATATAGCTCTGATGATGTGAAGCGAAGCAGGAAGTTCCGGGAACAGCGGATATCGGAAGGCGGTGCGGACTAAGGGACCAACATAGTATTCGGAAAGATGCGTTTTTGAAAAACAGAGATTTTTGGCAGTTATCTAAGGTTTGTGACCCCAAGGATGCCAACATATTAGATTGGGGATGAATGGCGACGGATGTAATTTTAATTTTGCGAAACGGCATATGGCCGCAGCATTTGAACGCGTTGTGAATGAGTTATTGACAAGCAACGAAAAATAAACAAGTTTCCTTGCGGAGTCATGTTTTGAATTGGACAATTTTATAGTATAATGTCCACCCAGTGTATCACAATCTCAACAGAATCGATTTTGAATAAGTTGAAGATGGGTAAAAGCTTAAGGAGGGTGACTGAAACCACCACCAAATATAATAATCAGAAGAAATTTGGCTCTCGGAAGTTAATTGCTTCATTGAAGTATATGATTTAATAGAAGAGGACACAGAGACTGGTAACCGATCAGAGTACACAAATTACATCATTAAACGTGTATCTCAGAAAAATACCGATTGTCTCCGCATCAAAGCCAAACGATGTCAAATACCATTATGAGGAAGCTCAAGAGAAACATTTCCACCATAAAACGCATTGCTGCAAAGGAAGAAAGTGTATTGTAATCTCTCATGTATTGCAAATGTTTTTTACAAGTTGAATACTATAAGCAGAGGCAGTACCACCTACAGCCGTGGGGCACCCTATATAAATGGAAAGAAGAAGGCCACTAAAAGCAAGGTTTTAATGGCAAACCAAATCGCCAACCTATAACATCTTTGTACGTACCGATCCAGAAAGAAGGGAGGGGCATGCAGAGTTCATCGAGGGATTTCACTCCGTCAACGGCAGCCGTCAACCGGATCAGCAGTTAGCAGAAGTATAACGTAATATTTTAGATATAAATATCATAGTAGAATATAAGATCTTAAGTATAGGATTAATTGTATTATCGCTAGTTGTTGAAAATTGTATATACGCCAGTGAGAAAAGAGTCGATGAAAGACCAAATATAAAAAGGGGAATATAAAAAAAAGATAGAAATAAAAGAACAGAATAAAACAAAGAAAAAAAAGAAGAAAAAAAAGATAGAAATAAAGGAACAAAATAAAACAAAAGAGGAAAAAAGAAAAGAACACAAAAGTAAAAAGAAAAGAATACAACAATTGAACCCAAATAAGGCGAAATTGAAAAAATAAAAACTATACATATGTACTATAGGATTAAGAAAATGCACAGATTGTTTAAAGTGCAGAAAAGAGAAAAATATTGTAAAGATTCATTAGAAGTTAGTTGCACTAACTTCTTTGAGAAAGAGGGGAGGGATGTTGTGAGCTAGAATCAAGCTGCCTACGCGTAGTGTCTCACAGTATCGACTCCTAACAGATGCCACACATTCTGTGTGATTAGCATGTGTTAAAGTTACTTAAGAAAGCACATATTTTTAGAATTAATATTACCTATGTAATATTTATTATGTAAACTTTTAGGGTGCTACAGTTTTGCAGTCGAGCCACCGAAGGGCATTCAAAGTTAGAATGCACCATCAACATTTCAGATTGGCGTAGGTCAGTTGGCTTGACCAACTGACACCAATTAACAGGTGCGAAACTGGAACACCAGAAAGGTCAGTTTTTGTATTGTAATTTTGGATTGTAAATAGTATATAAGAGTTAGTATTCTAAGAAATAAAGGCTTGTGATTTTAAAACTAAAAAGTGTAATGTAGTGATTTTTACAAAGAGTGGTTTAGGCTTTTCAGATACACGCGCGCAACAGAAGGACGTCCCCCGTCAAACAAGGACAATACCCCAACACCATCCTACAAGCTAGCCGCGGAGAAGTCCAGGCGCAGGAGATGAGGCTGTTCCAACTCAATCTCAACCACTCCGAGGCTGCACAGGATCTCCTGGAGCAGGCCGTTAGGGAACAGATGGTCGATGTTGCAGTGCTTAGCGAGCCGTATAGGCGTAAGCACCAAGGAGTATGGGCCGAAGACACCGCTGTTGGGTGTGCGGAACCAAGCCTATACAACTAAGCAACATAGAGAGAAGCGTTTGCTACATCAGAGCGACCATTGGAAGGACCACGGTGTACAGTTGCTACATGCAGCCGAGCCTAACTGCGGACGAGTTCGAGTCAGTGGTGGACAGACTTGCTCTGGACGCGCAAGGCAGGAACCCCGTAGTGATTTCCGGCGACTTCAACGCATGGGCAACTGAATGGGGTTGCGCCCGAAACACACCGAGA
The DNA here is from genome assembly GCA_920105625.2 of Clusia tigrina. Lineage (NCBI taxonomy): Eukaryota > Metazoa > Arthropoda > Insecta > Diptera > Clusiidae > Clusia > Clusia tigrina. The sequence continues at coordinate 148,078,239 of OV050030.1, forward strand.
AGTCATATCCTCATGGACGCGTTTGCGGCTCTTGACGTAGTCGTCATGAACGCGGGAGAGGCGACTTTTGTGAGAGGAGAAGCCACATCTGTGATCGACCTTACGTTCCTCAGCAGCGGTTTAGTCAGAGGAGCCAGGTGGATTGTGAGTTCCGCGTACACCCATAGCGGCCACAATGCCATTTGCTTTGACTTGGAAAGGAAGAAACAACGGCGGAGGTTAGGCCCGTGGCCGAAAGGCTGAAGAGCGGACGCCCTCGACGACGGTGCACTCGAAGTCATGTTGGAGGACTTTGAGCTGCAAGGCATTGCGGCGGAAATGGCGAACCAGCTAGCAAGCCAGCTAGAGAGCGCCTGCGATGCGGCGATGACCAGGCGGGCCTATGGTGGAAACCATAAATCCGTTTATTGGTGGACGGACGAGATCGCCGGCCTACGCAAGGAATACCACGCATCAAGGCGAAGGCACCAGCGTGCAATAGGCAATCCAGACTGCCTGCAACTACGCCAGTTGTACAAAGAGGCTAAAAGAAGGCTGAAGACGGCCATAAAGGTGAGCAAGCGCAGGAGTTTCACCGAGCTATGTGCACAAGTTGAAGACAACCCGTGGGGCACGGCATATAGGCTCGTGATGAAAAAGCTCCCCTGCTACAGGCAGCCAGCCCCAAGCTGCCCAAACTTTGCCCATACCCATTGTGAGAGAGCTCTTCCCAGTGCAAAATTATGTGCGGTTCTCTCCCGAGCTGGGCGAAGAAATACCCAGTGTAATGACAGAGGAGGTGTTGCGGGCGGTTGGAAAATTTGGGGACCAGAAGACACCCGGCCCAGATGGAATTCACAACCGAGTGCTGAAAACCGCAGCAGCACTGCACCCAGAAACACTGAGGTCACTCTACGACGAATCCATCACTATGTATGCTCAACTCCCTGGGTAAAGTGTTGGAGAGCATCATTATTCACCGACTGCACGAAACGCTCGAGGGACCTAGGGCCCTATCCCCGCGGCAATTCGCATGCCGCCATGGCAAGTCTACTGTTCACGCGATGCAGATGGTAATGAACATTGCACGTGATACGTCGAGCGGAGAAAGGTGGAAAGGTAGCGACAAGAAATACTGCGAGGTGGTAACACTTGATGTCAAAAATGCGGTCAATTCGGCGAGCTGGTATCGAATACTGCAGGCGCTGAGTGATTTCAATACACCGTCCTACTTGCAGCGAGTTATTGCGGACTACTTCGAGGGCAGAGTGCTACTCTACGACACTGACGACGGTGTAAAGCGACACAAGGTCTCCCGTGGCGTCCCACAAGGCTCGGTGTTAGGACCAACATTGTGGAATGTGATGTACAATGGCGTTCTGACGATCGATCTCCCAAACGATTCGACGATGGTTGGCTATACAGATGACATCGCACTGGTGGTAGTGGCGAAAGATGTTCCCACACTAGAGATGCGGTGTAGCAATGCGGTGTCAAAAGTCACAAGGTGGCTGGAGTGTGCAGACCTTGAATTGGCAGCGCAAAAAACGTAGACGGTCCTCCTGACCACACGGAAAAAACTGGAGACTTTCTCGTTCATGGTTGGATACCACGAGATGGTATCACGGCCATATTTGCGGTATCTGGGCGTGCTTATTGATGCCCGGATGTCTTTCAAGGAGCATCTGCTAGCGGTCATCGAAAAGGCCGCTAAGGTAAACGGCGCGCTCTCATGCATCATGTTAAACATCGGAGGACCACGCTACAGCAGAAGGAAACTTCTAGCAAGGGTCACGAGCTCCATACTGCTGTATGTTGCACCAGTATGGGCAGACGCGACGGAGAAGGCGTCATATTTCGCTGGCATCCGAGTTACCTATCGGTACAGTGCATTGAGAGTGGCTAGTGCATTCCGCACGGTTTCGGATGATGCTATCTTAGTGATTGCTGCTATGCCACCATTGGATATCCTGACCTCTGAATGCCAACGCACGTTTACTGCAGGCGCACATGCATCTAAGGTGGATGCACATCATCGGAGCATCATGATCTGGCAGCGACACTGGGAGAGAGCCGACAAGGGAAGATGGACATTCGCCATGATCCCAAATATCACCGCCTGGATAAGTCGCAAACATGGAGAGATGGACTTTTACACCACCCAGTTGCTCAGTGGACGTGGCTGCTTCAAGCAATACCTCCACCGCTTCAAGTACGACGAGGATCTGTTGTGTCCCAATTGTCCACACGAAATCGAAGACTCGTGGCATGTCCTAATGCACTGCCCCCGTTTTTGCAACGTACGAGCCGAGGTGACGGAAGCCTTTGGAGAGGTTCCAACCGTGGAGAATATTGTGGCACACATTTGTCGGACACCATCCAAATGGCGAGCCTTCCAAGATGCAGCGGCGAAGATCATGATTGAGCCTCGCCGCATTGAGCGAGGGAGAAACTCTGACCGCGCAAGGTTGCGCGATGCGATCGTGAACAGCAGCGAATCCTCTGCAATAAGGACGGATGGTTGACTAAGACCAACGACTGACAGTTGAGCAATTATGCTCTGACGGCCTCCCGACGGAATACCTGATGGTGGGCTCCGGGAGGATCCACCCGTACGTTTGAGGATATATTTAGTGGGTTTGAGTCTGACACTGACTCCGGCTTTAGACGCTTTTACTCCTCGTTAGAAAAAATAAATAAATGAATACATGGGACACGGATGTTTTCGAAAGTATCTGCACAAGTACAAACATGTGGAGGACCCATACTGCCTGTACTGTGTTGGCTGCTATGAGAATGCAGAACATGTATTGATGGAATGCGGTAGATTTACGGGTGCAAAACGCCTGCTTGAGCGTTATATAAGAGAGAAAGTAACCCCAGCTGGTGTTCTTCGGTACACGCTTGGGTCACATGAGGCCTGGGATACAGCAGCGGATATACTGGTCGGTATCATGAAGCAGATACGACGAGCAAAGCGCTAGAGGTTTAGCGAGCTAAAGCCGTTAGAATGACCAAGATAAGAGAGTGAGGAAAATCTCTCAGCCCGCCCCGTGAAGGAATACCTTAACTGAATGTACCACGGGGATCCACGGGATCGAAGCAAAGGTGGTTTTAGTTGGGTTAGAGTCCTACACCTCGGCATGATGCTTTCCACCTAAAGCAAAAAAAAAAAAACCATACATGTTGACGTGAACTACTATCTGGCAACTCATATCGGGCCATGGGTGTTTTAGGAATTACTTGCAAAAATATAAGCATGTGGAGGATCCCCACTGTATATATTGTGCCAATGAAATTAAGGATGCGAGGCACGTGCGTAAGGTTTGCAACACAACGTCACCACCTCGAAATATTGATGCGGAGGCCCCTAACCTCGACCGGATAGATAGAGTTTCTGCACAGCTCGGAGAAGGCATGGGAATAAGCCAATAAGATGGTCATGCAGATAACGACAAGGCTACGACGGGACGAGCAAATAGCTCAATCAATAGCATGAACAATTAGTAATTGGACACACCTGCCCGGCGAAGCAATGCCATAATTGGCAAGTACCGACGGGAATACAGGATAGAGTGCGTAAGGGGGGTGGTTTAGTACGTAGGCACAAATAATAATTTATGAGTGAATCGTACATATGCTCAGCACGGGCTGACAGTATCTTCCGAAGATTGGCCTAAAAAAAATAAATAAATAAAAAAAAACTTTATCGAAGTGGTCGTGTAAATTTTCTTGTGCGGAACTTTTTGAAAATCTACTAAGTGTAGACGTATAATCTGTGCGAAAATTGTGGAAGGGGTAGCCAAAGAGCGTACCCCGGTTTGGTTATAAGTGTCTAGTGCAAATTGTTGTCGTGAAGGTATTTAATTTGGTGTTTCTGCCAGTGATTTGTGGCAATTTTGTCTCTTCTTCGGTTTATCCGCACGGCAGAGCGTGAACTGCTTCGATCTCTTCCTGCTTCGTGCCCACCTTAGGAGTGGCTTGGCCAAAATACCAAACGCTTGTTCAGCGAAGCTTAGTTTGGCGGAACACTGCAGATACGCCGAATTTTGTGCCTTGGCTAACATAAGTTGAAATTGGCAGTCTATAGAAGCTGCAATTGGTTTATCCGAAAATTGTGAGAGCGTTGGAAGCTGTACGCTTAGTGTGTAGGTGTGAACTGCACTCAGCGCAGCCCAGAAGCGAAAGAAAGGAGAAGAAGCGACTCTTATTACTAATACAAATAAAAAGTGTTCCAAACGACCCTAAACAAAGGATAAGTATTTCATTAGGGTGTTTTACTTTTTCCTCTTTTCCTCCGTTTTATCATTTTTGCTCTTTCTCCCCTATAGAGGTATATAGAAAAAAATGAGCGAAAACCAAGCAAAAGAAATATAGATAGTGAACCCATTTAAGAAGGGCCCTAAGTTGCAACGGACGCCGACGAAAGCGGTCCCAGCAACAGTGCGGCTACTATCAGCATAAGAAACGACCCCTAAAAGAAACTCCATTGGAGACCTAGGTGAGTTGAAAACCCTTGCTGCAGCCAAAGCGGCACCACCGGAATGAATGGCGCTGTACCCACCACAGAATGTTATTCTGAATGGAAAGATGGCGGTACTGCAATGGCACGTAGAAGCTCTCATTAGCTTCATGGTAGACAATCATTACGTGCACGGAGCGATAAAGTGCAAGACGGCCAAGATTAGAGATATTTGCCTGGAAGTGGAAGATGAGGTGAAATCGCTGAAGAAACCGACACCACACCAACCGGAACGTGCAGATAAGTACAAAAGAGTGCCCCAAAAGGCAGTAGGCAGCCTCAGATGAATAGTTTCGCCAGTGTATTGGCGTCGAACCCAAAGAGGCCCAGAGATGGAACCGAAGGGGAGAAGATCAGACCAACGATCCGGTCCATCCCCAAGAGGCGAAAAAAGGAAACACCAAAAATTTCAGTCCCAATAAAAGCGGCTAAAATTAAAGGGGGGTAGTGCCAAAATCTTCGTTAATGCAGGCAGCAGATATCTCCAAGGCAGACTGGGCTACAGTGCATAAATGCATTCATACTAACCAGCAACCGAAATTAAACAGAAAGCCGGTAAGACCTGACGACATCATGATTAGGAATCCGGGAGTTTTTCTGATATAATCCACAAACTTAAAACAGAGCCCCAGCTACGGGAATTGGGGCAGAGTCCAGAAAGTCCCTAAGACGGATAAGAGTGACATACCCTTAGAACTGTCAAAAACAGCTGATCCAAAACCAGGGGAATACCGCAAAGCCGCAGAGACAGCACTCCAAGACAGTGTAGAAGTTCGGAATCTCAACCAGGAGGTGCTGGTGGTTGTTAAGGTCCTAGACGAAGCCACCACAGTTGAGGAGGTACTCACTAATGATCTCCCAAAAATCACACAACGTCCGGACGTGTTCTCTTTTCCTACTACTTTCGAGTAGTAAAACCCGATCGGACCCAATAGGTGGGCTGTACGCTACAGGAGGGGTCGGCAGGTCGCGGAGAGCGAAAGACCTGTAGTAGCAGGTTAGTTGTGAATAAGTCTCTGACAAATAAGCAATCCCCGACGAGGAGTGGCGGGAATCTGAGGATGTGGTAAAAAAGCTAGCAGGTCCGTTGAGATTCCTGTGACAGTGGCGAGTTGACACCGCCTCTTTTGAAGTATGAGTCCCCTTCACTTTGCACTCGCACTGTGAACTTTCAGCGTCTGTTCTCCATGTTAGGAGCGGCTGTTTAAAACACGAATGCCGGCTTTCGGGCCATCACGATTGAATCCAGTAAGATTCTGATTATGGTATACTAGAAAGGAAGCAGACGACACTGGCCTGGAGTAGTGGATCCCTGTTACCTCAGTAGGCGGAGTGAAATCTTGCTGAAATGGCTTCCAGAAAAATTCGCTACTTCTTCCGTCCGTTTAAAACCTGGCAGGTCTCACAATACGCTTGAAGCTCGTAGCCACAGTGGTGGCCACGTGGGTTGGGTTGAACACTGTTCCCCATAAGGGACAATGTCAACCCCCGCATGGCCTCCCTGAATTCATAGATAACCATGGGACTTACGGAAACTACTTGCACGAGAGGAGACAGCGGTTGTGAGTTTGGGCCCATATTACATGGACAAGCAAACAAACATAAAAAACATCAATAAAGATAACAATAAGTAGACAACAGGCGTAGCGGATATCTTCAGGTATCAGGTGGACAAAGTGAAAATAATGTAACAGGCGATACTCAGAGTACACACAATTGACATAATTAGGACACCAATATCTCACTACACGGGCTCCCCTAGCACTACAAATTGTAGCCAACAGGAGGTGTGCAAAATGAAAGCAGTGCAAAAACGGACGAAAAACTACCAGACAGTATCAACTCCGCCTATATCCACTCTGGACACTGGAGCAGCAAAGGAACGAACAGAAGTTGCAGTAACACCCCTCAATGCCCAAAAGACAGCTCTGGGGAAGGCCATAAACGATTTACTGCAGTTTTCCCAAATGTGCATAATGAGGTAAAACGACTAGCAGCGGTTATGAAGGCAAAACACGTCGAGATCGAGATGCAATTAAAGAGCATGCGCACCATTCAAAACGCTCCACAGCTGAGCACGATCAGAGTAAAAGTGAACACGGAATCTGTGGGCGAAGCATCAACGTGGCCCGTGAAAAGAGTGCGAGCAAACAACGATCCTACCGCGACGCTTGAAATTCCACCTGCACAGGTCACCTGTCCCAAGGCACCAGCCAGGAAAGAGGTGGTCACGCAGGCACAATACCCACAAACAGGAGATGATGCCCCAAAAACGCAAGAGAAGCAGGAATGGTGGGCAAAGGTGTAAAAAACCAACGAAAAAGCAACAAAACGCTAAATCCAACGAGATAAAACCTAGACCTGATGCTATCATAATTACGGCAGCGGCTGAATTTTCATACGCCGCCATCCTTAAAACGGTTAAAGCCAGTAGTGCGTTGAAAGAACTAGGGGGAGATGTTAGGGGCATATATCAGGGTAACAAAGGAGACCTGGTAATCAAGCTTAAGAGTGCTCCCGAAAATAAGACGGCAAAATATAAAGCGGCGGTGGAGAAAATTCTCAGAGATGCGGCAAAAGTAGTGGCAAAAACGCACAGCATCAGAATACAATGTAGAGATGTGGACAAATGCTGGGGTTACGGTCATCTGGCGCATCATTGTAATGAACCCATAGACAAAACAGACATGTGTAGAAAGTGCGGCGAAAGGGGCCACCTGGCAGCAACCTGTAAAAACAAAGAGAGGTGCGCTCTATGCGAAGGCAATCATGCAGATAGCAGCTACAAATGTCCTGTATATCAGAAGGCGAGAAATGATTGCGGACAATGAGAATCGTGCAACTAAACTTAAACCGATGCGCGGCGGCCCAGGATCTCCTGAACCAAACTATGTTCGAACAAAAATTCGACGTGGGGCTATTGTGTGAACAACACCGAAAATTAAATTTCACAGCTGGGTACAGGATGCCCACGGTAAAGCTGCTATATGGGCAAGTAACGATTGCTCAATTCAGCGGAAGATGACAATGGCGGAAAATGGCTTCACATGGGCGAAAATAAAAAATGTGTGCTTTTTTCGTGCTATGCTCCCCCAGTATGACTCTAGATGACTTCGAGCGGATGTTGATGGCCTTGGTGACAGAAGCGCGAGGTAAAAGTCCGTAGTAGCAGGAGACTTCAATGCCTGGTCCGCAGCATAAGGTGCTTAAACGAGGGAATATACCCAGATATTTGGAAAATGCAGAGGCTGGTATTATTGCGGAAAACAACCAGACCACCCATCCTCGTACAGACCAATTTGCATGCTCGATATGCTGGGTAAAATCTTAGAGAGAATTATCTGCCATAGACTGCAAGAATCAGTTGAAAAGCCAGGAGGATTGGCCGCAAATCAATTTGGATTTCGGACATTGCGATCCACCGTGGATCCAGTCCAAGGAGTGATGGATATTGCAAGAGAAGCACTCAGCGGGAAGAGATGGGTAAATGGAAGCAAAAAATACTGCGCAGTAATCACATTAGATGTGAAGACATACTCCAACTTGTTCTGAGCTAGAATCAAGCTACCTACGAGTAGTTGACTCACAGCATCGACTCCTAAACGATGCCACACAATCTGTGGGATTAGCATGTGCTAAAGTTATTTAAGAGTAACACATACGTTTAGGGTCTAAGTATTTTAGATTAATATTGAAACGTGATTGCATATCAGTGAAACGGGATTGCATACTTTTACGATCCCATCTGGAGTTTGAGAATGAGTGCACCACCCTGTGTGTTATTTAGTCAAGACACAATCTATTCGAATAAAAGCTTCTTTCTTTGTAGAGATTGTGGTGTAAAGAAAGTAAGAACTTCCTGTATAAAGGTCTAGAAACATCCAGAAAATTCTACACTATTGTAGAATTTTCTACCGCAACCGTTCGAAACTATAAAAGCACAAGACTGTGCAAAGTAAAAGACAAAGACAGACGAATAGAGATCGTGGCAATGTGTACATCGAGCATTATAAATCGAAGCAGCAGTATTTGTAATTGTTATTTTGCAAAGTGATGAAATTCATTAGTAAATAAAGTGAACAATGAATTGTGAAATAAAGTACAAATTGTAAAGAAGTAAACTTTAAGCCTAATATTAAATGTGTAAATAGCAATAGTTAAATAAAGTTATTTTAATTTAACCAGTGATTGTTTGATTACTACCCGATCTAATGGTACGAATCCGAGTACAGAGAGTTAGAGAAATTGTCAGGAGGGCAATTTTGTAACAGAGTAAATTGTCAAGAGGGCAATTTCGTAACAATTGGTGTCAGAAGTGGGATTGTGTATCTGTAATAAACATGGTTAAATTTGAAAAACTCAATGGCTTAAAGCGGAGCTACAGGTGCGATTAAGAAGCGCTTTAGAGGAACAGGGTATAGATGTCGATGAGCATGAATTCCAATGTGAAGAGCCAACGACATCTCGACACGAAGAAACACCGCAAGAAACTAACACGAGTAACTTTGACATGAGTGTACTCATCGGGATAATACAATCCTTCAAACAGGATATGCAGCAGCAGTCACAACAAAATTCTCTAGCAGCCGATGAGAGGATGCAGCAGAGAGATGAGAGGATGCAGCAGCAGTTACAAAAATATTCTGAATCCGTCGACAAGAGTGTTGCATCCGTCGAAAAGAATGTTGCATCCGTAGAAAAGAGTGTCGCATCAGTCAAACAGGACGTTAAAAAGAGTGCTGAATCCCTCAAGCAAGCAGTCGATGAGAGGATACAGGAGCGATTACAACAAAATGCTCAAGCTGTCAAAGAGGATGTCAAAGAATAGTTACAGCAGAGTGAAATACGTCTTGCTCTATTAGCGGAACAGAACTCACAGCAGACGAAAGAAATGTCCGAGATGGTGGACAGGAAGGTTTGTGAAATTGAGACACGGCAAGAATCGTTCGAAAGAACGGTAGTACAAAAGCAGAACGAATTTAAGCAACAAATAGAGCAAAGAATTCACCTACTATAGAAAGGTGCATTGCCAGCTTTATCTGTGTCACGAAAAGCAAGATACGAGCTAATAAAAAGGTACCCGACGATCTGGCGAAAGAATGGACTAAACAGTCATCTACAGTACCTCCATGCAGCAATTGTATACCTAAAAAACGAGGACAGTTGAATGAAATTCATGGAAACAGCAGAAATCGTACGCAACTGATGAGTGATAAAAGGAAAGCGAGATATAATGTACGAGTAAACTCTAAGGGATTTCAGGAAGGGCAACTAGTTATGCTTCATAATCCGCAAAGGAAAAGTGGATTATCGCCAAAACTGCAAACACACTGGGAAGGACCTTATAAGGTGATAAAGCGGATCAACGATTTTAGATACCGCATCCAGTGGACGAGAAATGTCAGGAGCAAAATGAAAGTCGTTCATTTAGAGAGGCTATCTCCTTATAAAGGTAGCAGTACTATCCTTGTTCAGGACGAACAAGATTAAGCGGAGGGCAGTGAAACGTGATTGCATATCAGTGAAACGGGATTGCATACATTTAGGATCCCATCTGGAGTTGGAGAATGAGTGCACCACCCTGTGTGTTATTTAGTCAAGACACAATCTATTCGAATAAAAGCTTCTTTCGTTGTAGAGATTGTGGTGTAAAGAAATATCTCGAAAGTAAGAACTTCCTGTATAAAGTTCTAGAAACATCGAGAAAATTCTACACTATTGTATTTTCTACCGCAACCATTCGAAACTATAAAAGCACAAGACTGTGCAAAGTAAAAGACATTCGAACAGAGATCGGGACAGTGTGTACATCGACCATTATAATCGAAGCAGCAATATTTATAATTTTTATTTTGCAAAGTGATGAAATTCATTAGTAAATAAAGTGAACAATGAATTGTGAAATAAAGTACAAATTGTAAAGAAGTAAACTTTAAGCCTAATATTAAATGTGTAAATAGCAATAGTTAAATAAAGTTATTTTAATTTAACCAGCGATTGTTTGATTACTACACGATCCAGTGGTACGAATCCGAGTACAGAAAGTTAGAGAAATTGTCAGGAGGGCAATTTTGTAACAGAGTAAATTGTCAAGAGGGCAATTTCGTAACAATTGGTGTCAGAAGTGGGATTGTGTATCTGTAATAAACATGGTTAAATTTGAAAAACTCAATGGCTTAAAGCGGAGCTACAGGTGCGATTAAGAAGCGCTTTAGAGGAACAGGGTATAGATGTCGATGAGCATGAATTCCAATGTGAAGAGCCAACGACATCTCGACACGAAGAAACACCGCAAGAAACTAACACGAGTAACTTTGACATGAGTGTACTCATCGGGATAATACAATCCTTCAAACAGGATATGCAGCAGCAGTCACAACAAAATTCTCTAGCAGCCGATGAGAGGATGCAGCAGAGAGATGAGAGGATGCAGCAGCAGTTACAAAAATATTCTGAATCCGTCGACAAGAGTGTTGCATCCGTCGAAAATAATGTTGCATCCGTAGAAAAGAGTGTCGCATCAGTCAAACAGGACGTTAAAAAGAGTGCTGAATCCCTCAAGCAAGCAGTCGATGAGAGGATACAGGAGCGATTACAACAAAATGCTCAAGCTGTCAAAGAGGATGTCAAAGAATAGTTACAGCAGAGTGAAATACGTCTTGCTCTATTAGCGGAACAGAACTCACAGCAGACGAAAGAAATGTCCGAGATGGTGGACAGGAAGGTTTGTGAAATTGAGACACGGCAAGAATCGTTCGAAAGAACGGTAGTACAAAAGCAGAACGAATTTAAGCAACAAATAGAGCAAAGAATTCACCTACTATAGAAAGGTGCATTGCCAGCTTTATCTGTGTCACGAAAAGCAAGATACGAGCTAATAAAAAGGTACCCGACGATCTGGCGAAAGAATGGACTAAGCAGTCATCTACAGTACCTCCATGCAGCAATTGTATACCTAAAAAACGAGGACAGTTGAATGAAATTCATGGAAACAGCAGAAATCGTACGCAACTGATGAGTGATAAAAGGAAAGCGAGATATAATGTACGAGTAAACTCTAAGGGATTTCAGGAAGGGCAACTAGTTATGCTTCATAATCCGCAAAGGAAAAGTGGATTATCGCCAAAACTGCAAACACACTGGGAAGGACCTTATAAGGTGATAAAGCGGATCAACGATTTTAGATACCGCATCCAGTGGACGAGAAATGTCAGGAGCAAAATGAAAGTCGTTCATTTAGAGAGGCTATCTCCTTATAAAGGTAGCAGTACTATCCTTGTTCAGGACGAACAAGATTAAGCGGAGGGCAGTGAAACGTGATTGCATATCAGTGAAACGGGATTGCATACATTTAGGATCCCATCTGGAGTTGGAGAATGAGTGCACCACCCTGTGTGTTATTTAGTCAAGACACAATCTATTCGAATAAAAGCTTCTTTCGTTGTAGAGATTGTGGTGTAAAGAAATATCTCGAAAGTAAGAACTTCCTGTATAAAGTTCTAGAAACATCGAGAAAATTCTACACTATTGTATTTTCTACCGCAACCATTCGAAACTATAAAAGCACAAGACTGTGCAAAGTAAAAGACATTCGAACAGAGATCGGGACAGTGTGTACATCGACCATTATAATCGAAGCAGCAATATTTATAATTTTTATTTTGCAAAGTGATGAAATTCATTAGTAAATAAAGTGAACAATGAATTGTGAAATAAAGTACAAATTGTAAAGAAGTAAAATTCAAGCCTAATATTAAATGTGTAAATAGCAATAGTTAAATAAAGTTAGTTATTTTAATTTAACCAGCGATTGTTTGATTACTACACGATCCAGTGGTACGAATCCGAGTACAGAAAGTTAGAGAAATTGTCAGGAGGGCATTGTAATCTAGAATGCACCGTCGACACTTTTACAGTAGGTCAGTTGGCTTGACCAACTGACACCAATTAGCAGGTGCGGAACTGGAGCACCAGAAAGGTCAGTTCACAGATTGAGATGACTGTTGAGAAATAGTATATAAGAAATAGTACTTTAAGAATAAAATCTGTTATTGTCTTTGAATCTAAAAAGTGATCTAGCGTTTTATTTAAAAGAGTGTTTCGAAGTTGTCAGCTACGCGCCCAGCGAACCGAGAAAGGACGTCTCCCGACGAGCAGCAAGGACCCCAACATTTTGGCGCAGCCGGTCTAAAGGACCTACAGGAGGAATCTTAGGGCAAGGAACCTGAAGCAGGGAAGGACACTGCAACAAAGTCAAAGAAGTCGCAACCTATAGGCGCGTTCGCGCTGTTGCACGCAGCTTTGAATGGCAACCATAAACCGTCAGTATGATCGGACGGTCTATGTATGTTCATCCTAGTTGTGAGGATTTTTTTTTGTAGGGGATTTGCTTTTATTTGTCGTGAGGGACATTTATATTATTTATAAAGTCATATAATTTATATTGGAGACATTTAAATTGTTTTATATTGTTTAAATTCATATGTTTTTAATTTAAGTTGTTTGAAAACAAACATACATATTTTGAGCTTAGGGTATTAGGTGAAAATATTTCAAGAGGTGCAGACAACACGTGTTGTTGCATCAAAGTTTATGTAGGTCCGAAACTACAAATTTGCGCAGCAATGTTGAACCAATATTTCGTACGGAAAAGCGAAACAGCTCAACAGAGCATTTTACTGAAATGAAAATGCGTATAATTCAGTTGTAAAATACTTCTTTGGGTGTAAAAGTTTTCTGGTATTACTTTTGTGGAATGAAACAAATGACTCATTGAATTTGGGGTAGTCATATGTGTTTATTTAAGGGAATTTTCAAGATATTTTGTAAAATTAAGATACTGTAACACAAAAGTAAATATTAATTCGGTCTGTGGAAGCACCAGAAGAAGCGAAAATATTGCTGGAAGAGCAAAATCGGCAGAGCGAAGCAATCCAAAGGAAAATCAGGAATTGTAGGAAGGATAATAAGGCAAGATAAAATAGCGCGTACTACCGTAAGCGCATAGCGGAACTAGAAGCCTTGTTAAAGACATTCAATGATAACAACGAGGAGTTCTTAGCTTTTAAGGAGTGTTGTGGTGACAAGGAGTACTTAGAGAAGGATTATCCATTATATGTTAACGGTTTAACACGGGACTGGTTCACCTAGTGCAGATTGGATCTGGAGGAGCTGGAAGCACAGGAAGATAGTCCTAGTTCGCAGGAGGACAGGGCTCAAGACAAGCTAAGGTCTTTACAGACGGAGGTAAAATTGTTCGCAGAAAAATTGTTTGAGCAATTGGAAGCGGCAAGGAGCAAAAGTGAAGCCCAGGTACTCTGGAGATTAGCGAGGGACGGTGGAAGCTTGTCAACTTTGGAAGCAGCAGACCAAGCATTAGCGACTATGCAGAGTCGAACGGAGGAGAAATTTTTTCAAGTCTTCAGGGATACAGAAGAGTTGAAGATAAATACGGAATTTCTCGAGAATAAAACTAGACTTCTAGGCAACTCCGGGAAACTGAGGAAGCCGCATCGTATCTGGAGAAAGAAAATCTAGAGCTTAAGAGAATCGGGGCAACTACTAAGCCAGCAAGAGTAACATCGGCTTCAACCTCTCAAATACTTACGCAAACAGTATTAGCTTTGCCACCGGAAGTTTGCGGCCGGAATATTTAACTCCGGAAGGGATAGTTCGTGTGGTAAAGACCAGATTAGTATTGAGTGAAGATAGGTAAGCGGAATTGTTGTTTGGCGCATCTGAAATCGGTGTCGAACAAGATATATCTGCCGAAGGAATCAGTACCAGTAACTGTGCAGCAAAGCTCCAATACTGTGGACAGTATTTCACCTGCGCGAGCGAGCGTGCGAAGACTAATTAGTTTGAGTCCGTCATTGGTCAAGTACCTCTCAGATTCGGGAGAAGAGAATCTGGAAGACCCCACAGAGATTAACGATAACTTTTTATCAGAACTTAAGCAAGCACGTAGTAGTAAAATGGGCATTCTGGAAGTACCTCATGCGGTGGAGAAGCTGGTGCCCATGTTCTCAGGAGTCGAGTTGTATGATCTGAGAACTGAGATACGGCGCTTCAAAGAAGGTTGTGAGCTAGCGCAAAAGATTCTTCCGGAAGCAGAAGGGGAGCACTTAATAAAGTGTATTAGACAAAGAACCACAGGTGATGCGCTTAATTTACTAGCGCATAGCTCAGTAAGCACCCTGGCAGAGTTATACGCACTTTTAGATCGGACATATTTAAAAAAAGTCGTACGACTGTCTTGTACGGGAAATACAGGAATCAACTCAGAAACCAGGGGAGGAATTGAGAGCCTGGAAACGAAGGCTCCAGTCTCTGGGGAACGCTGCTAAGACAGAAGCCAACAGGCAGTTTCCAGGAAACATTGCAGCATACAAGGCTCAAGTAGAACGAGCTATGATTTCTGTGTTTAAGGCAGGTCTGATAAATAGGGACTTAGCTAATTATACTCTTAATCTCACGCAGAGGAGTATGGTAGAGCTAGTGGAAGCGGTTTCTTCCGCTGAAGCAGCAATACAACAACGAACGACAACAGGTGGAATCTGCTGGACTGATGCGCCTGCAGAGGTAGGACCAGCACAGCAGCGGAACCCAAGTGGAGTCGGCAGATTGATGGGCCACGTTCCGCAACAAAGATACCAAGGATTCCTAGTCGATAGATTCTAGCCGAGGAAACCCATTTGCTCATTCTGCCGTAAGCAAGGTCATACAAGTGATGAGTGCATTACACGCAAAAACACGCCCTACTGTATGGAGTGCCAAACATATGGTCATGAGGCAAGTAGACAGTGCCAGGTAGACACTAAATGGGATCAAAGTAGAAGGCAGCCAGGTACAAGGCGCCCGGATCCACCCTTGAGGGACAGCAAGAGTAGTAGTCCCCGAGTTAACCCAGCGAAAGGAAATAACCAAGGAAAAAATCCTTTTAACACTGGGAGTGGTCAGCAGCGACCAAATTGGAATTCCAGAAGTAAACCAAGGATAATTAGCACCCAACAGGGGCTAAGATGCTTCTCATGTGGACGAATGGGACATCGGGCAGCAGAATGCCGGGATGGACAATTCCAACAAAGGAACCAGGGAAACTTCCAGCGGCCCAGTCGAGTCCAGTAGACTGTACAGCCAAAAAAAAGGAAGTAATAGTTAGGACGAAAGTACGTGTGACTGGAAATGTAGGAATTACAGTCCAGGAAAAGGAGGAGCAAGAGGCTCTCCAATACCACGTACCAAGTAATGTAAGAACAATGGAAGAGCAAGTGTCTTTCCAGGAAAAAATGTTTGATTGCGTGTTGATTTGGGTAACTGTGATGATTCTAGTACTTAGATTAAGTTTTAATAAGGTTAGAGAGTATAGGCCAATCGCCACGTACCTGGGACGAGAATGTATAGTTAAGATATTCACGGTAATTTTGAGGGAGTATAGGATTGTAAAGGATAACTGTGCATGGAGGAAAAAATTTGAAGAGTTAGGAAGTAGATACGCGTCCAAGTTGGGAACGAAAGGACGTTGTTTCGCTATGAGCAGGATTGGTGATGCCTTCATCGAGATACCCTGCAAAGAAGCAGCTAGTGGAAAGCTAGTAAAGCGATTCAGAGGCGGATACCAGCCTCGTAAAATCTAGTGTTTTACGGAAAGGTCTGGATATTAATCAAATGGATGTAAGAACGCTTAATGGAGCGTTTGGAGGTTGCATCAGGGCACTTGGATCGCTCAGAATAGGGCACAGTAGAGTTTAGGGAATGAATTTTAGAGTGCATGCAGTGGAATAGGGAAGGTATCCCGACCGATGGGATCATTGGCCGCGATAATCTTTGGAACCGCACCATACTGGATACACTAGTAAAGCACTAATCGTTTTATGATGATAATAGGAATAGAATCCTTACTCTTCCATTAAAGTCATGGCAGGAAGGAACCGTGAATAGGGTTTAGAATTGTATGGAGGTAGTGAATGCAAGGTCAACCAGAGTAGTTTCTATGCATGTAAACACGAAACTTAGGACTCTTGTTTTGCCCAAGCAGCAGCTGGCGGAGGGCGTATATGTGGGAGAAACCATAACGCACGTTGACAAGGGTAAGGTGTACGCTTGCGTGCTCAATGCATCAGAAAAGGACTACCTGATGGATGAAGATATTAGGGCTAAGTTCACTAGTTATGATAATTTCTCCGAATTATAGATCGGTTAATCAGATTAAGCAGTAAGTTCACTAGCTACGATAATTTTAAAGAACCGAATTATAGATCGTTTAATCAGATTAAGCAGGTAGATATAAGGAAAAGAATGGAGAGGTTACTAGAATCATTGAAGTTAGACCCAAGCATAAATTTAGAAGAGAAGGCATCAATAGAAGCCATTTGTACGTCATTCCATGACATATTTTTGCTGGAAGGAGACCAGTTGACGTATACACCAGAGGTAGATACCTACTAGAGTTGATCAAGCGCCAATAAACCAGAAACAGTACAGATTGCCGCAATCTCACAAAGATGAGGTAAACAGGCAGGTAGAAGGAATGTTAAAGGATAACATAATTTCACCGAGTATCTCGCCTTGGAACTCACCAATAATTTTGGTACCAAAGAAGGGAGGTGCTCAGGGTCAGAAGAAGTGGAGAATGGTCGTCGATTTTAGGAAATTGAACGACGCCACTATGAAGCAAGTGTTCCCGATTCCAAGGATAGAAGAAATTCTGGATCAATTGGGGCATAGTAGATATTTTTCTACACTTGATTTAGCGAGTGGCTACCGCCAAGTTCTGGTGGATACCGAAGATAAGCAGAAAACCGCGTTCAGCACCGGTTTGGGGCATTATGAGTTTAATAGAATGCGGTTTGGATTAACAGCAGCAACGGCTACCTTCCAACGGTTAATGAACCATGTGCTAACAGGCTTGCAAGGGTTAGATTGTTTTGTGTATCTCGATGATAGTGTAATGCAACGCTTCTGCAAGGTACTCCAGAAATTACGAGAGCAGAATTTGAAATTGAACACGGAGAAATGTAAATTTTTGCGAAGAGAGGTGGTTTATTTAGGCCATCGTTGGTCAGAAGCAGGAGCACTGCCTGACCCACAGAAAGTGGAATGCATTAAAAATTTAGCAATTCCTAGAAATAGAAAGAAAGTGCAAGCATTCCTAGGACTAGTGAACTCTTACAGAAAGTTCGTAAAAGGACTAGCCGGAATTGCGTTGCCGATCAATAAGTTGCTACGAAAAGAAGCAAAGTTCGAATGGACAGAGAGATGTCAGCAAGCATTCGAGGAAATAATTAGCTCACCACCAATTTTGGCGTACCCCGACTTTAAGCAAACTTTTTTGTTGACCACTGATGCTAGCAATGAAGCATTGGGGGCAGTGTTGTCCCAAGGGGAAGTCGGTAATGACCGACTAATTGCATTCGCAAGCAGGGCGCTTAGCGACGCGGAGAAAAGATACTCTACGATAGAGAAGGAATTTCTAGCCATAGTATGGGCTACGAAGAATTTTAGGGCATATCTCCAAGGACGCCCTTTTAAGATATACACTGATCACCAGCCGCTGAGAGGCATATCCAATTTGAAAGAGCAAACGTCTAGGCTAGCCAGGCTCAGACACAAGTTGTCTGAGTATGATTTTGAAATCATACACAAACCTGGGAAGAATAATCTGTATGCGGACGCACTTAGCAGAGTACCGTAGGCACAGAAGGTATCAGTAGTGCAAACGAGGGCCAAATCACGGTCAGGTAAGTAGAAGGCCGAGAGAATTCAAGGGGATAAAATTTATGCTACAAGAGATGTTAGCAATGCGGGTTTCGATGCCAATGAACGAAGAGCCAGTAATTTGGAATGGCTGGAGGATATAAAGGATATCCAGGCTGTGTTAAAGGGTTTCCACGATTCACCCCTAGGTGGACACCAAGGTTTCTGGAAATCCATGACAGAATTAGGCGAGTATACGGATGGAAAGGTATGCTCAAAGACGTTAAAAAATATGTAAAGAGTTGCCCAAAATGCCAGGAGTTCAAGGCTAACAAAGATGCCAATGGTGTTAACTGACACACCAAAACAGCCATTTGCTAAAGTTCATATGGATATTGTAGGTATTTTACCTGAGACAGTTTCGGGAAATAAATACATATTGACGTTCCAAGATGATTTCTCAAAGTATATGGCGTGCGTGGCTATACCCGATGCTGAAGCAAGTACGGTGGCCAAGGCATTATTTGATGAAATTATAGCACGGTACAACATACCTAAGGTTTTGATAACCGACAATGGTTCGAATTTTGTATTAAAATTATTCTTGGAAACATGTAAAATGCTGGGAATCAAGAAATTTCATATAGCACCATATCATCCAGAGGCGAATGGTTCATTGGAACGTGGTCATCGACCTCTGGCCGAGTATTTGCGCAGTTTTGCCAAGGAATACGCTTGGAATTGGGATCAATGGTTCACCACTGCAATGCATGTACACAACAATACTGTGCATGTATCAATGAAGCAAACTTCGTTTAGGACGCTCTACGGGTTTGATTTCAACATGCCAACGAATTTGAAGCGCAAGTGTGCGCCAGTGTACATTGCTGATGACCCGAATAAAGTGCAAAAATATCAGTTACAGCGAGCGCATGAATTGGTCAGAGAAAACCAGGAATGTGCTAAACGGGTAGCCAGGGAAGCCTATAACAGGGTACTAGATCCAATAATCTTTCACGTGGGTGATCAAGTATTAATGAAGAATCAGGCTAGGAGAAGAAAATTCTCACCGGTTTGGATAGGTCCGTATGTAGTAGTAGAGATCCGCAGCCCAGTTACAACAGTAGTAACGATTAAGGGCAATAATAAAAAGCTACATAATAATTTGTTGCAATTATTCTATACGAGGCCAGACAATTAAAGACATGTGTTAACAGTATTTTAAAAGTGTAAACACAAGCATAACAACGTAAACAAACTGATATCGCGTAAGTATATCAAATAGCACGGTTCTGACGTTCAAAGTCAAGGCCAACAGAAATGTGCCAATTAAACTCGGGCGAGTATAATTGACGTAAGAAAAATATGCTTATTAGGCACTATGGCCGAACGACGCACAGAAGAGGAAAATATATTAAATAATAAGAAACGGGTTCATTGGATACAATAAAAATTATAATTCAGTCGTGGGAAAGTAATTTAAACTAAACGTAGAATATATACACACATACATACGGCAGCTAATGAAATTAAATACGATGCGTAAGCAGTAGCGCAGGTACCGTTGGTGAAGTAAGTATATATGTATGTAGCTGTCTAATGTACAGAATGAATGTACGAAGGTATATTTAAGTAAGTAATTTTGTTAATAGGAATGGGTATGGCTATATAAGTAAGTATGTAGGAACATATGATTAGGAATTGGGAATTTGCAGATACTGCAGCAGGCTATATGTAAATGTACATAGGTTTTCACTGTTTATTGATTAGTAAATTAGCGTATGGAAAATTGAAGACAGGTATAGGTTGAAATATAAAGAATAATGTGTATGGGTTAATTGAGAAAATAACGATTAGCAATTAATTCTAAGTAATTTCAAGCGCCTCGAATGTATGTATGTAGTTATATCCGAGCTAATTACAGGGTGGAAAATACAATCGTTAATGGATATATACATATCAGGCTAGAAGTAAATTTAAATAAAAAGTAATTGTATGCAATGAAAAGGTAAATCATGCAATGGACAAGTTTTGACACAAACTGGATTATTTTATATAATCTGGTTTTTGTCGGAGGACAAATTAATTCGTTCAATACTGAAATAAGTGATAGTTCACGTGTTGAAAAAGAGCACGGAAAATAAATCGAAGCAAAACTGATGCCCTATATGGCAATAGTAACACATGGTACAGTGCTCTTTTCCTCTAGGATGCAGTAGCGAATCCAAGAATGTAAGGGGAAAGGACTAGTGGACGCAAATTGAATGATATAGCATTCAATTATAGAATAAGCATGTTATAGAAATATTGTTTTTTTTTAATATATTCAGGAATAGCGTATGTTTAAGAAAAGTTATAAATTTAAAAAAGTTCAGATTAAAATTAGGTAGTTTCGAAAATAATTAATGTTACAGAAATTAATTATTTAAATTCTAAATTTATAAAGAAATAAATGTAGTAATCCAAAGAATACAAAAATTATACGAAATTGGAAAATTATACCACAGAGTATATATAGTATATATAGTATATTTGTTTAAATATTATACAGTTTTGAAATTGATTTATTAAATTAGCTTATGAAATGTTCGGTTAAAATTAAACATAGAAAAATATCAAATTAAAATGTTAACAAGAAAAATTAAGAAAATGATTATGAGTATTCCGTTTTGATGATGTGAACCGAAGCTGGAAGTTCCAGGAACAGCGCATATCGGAAGACGGGGCAGACTAAGGGACCAACGTATTATTCGGAAAGATGTGTTTTTGAAAATCAGAGATTTCTGGCAGCTTCTCCAAGGTTTGGGAATCCGGTTGTGACCGCAAGGATGCCAACATATTAGATTGGGGATGAATGGCGACGGATGTAATTTTAATTTTGCGAAACGGCATATGGCCGCAGCATTTGAACGCGTTGTGAATGAGGTATTGACATGCAACGAAAAATAAATAAGTTTCCTTGCGGAGTCATGTTTTGAATTGGACAATTTTATATTACAATGGCCACCCAGTGTATCACAATCTCAACAGAATCGATTTTGAATAATTTGAAGATGGGTAAAAGCTTAAGGGGGGTGACTGAACCACCACCAAATATAATAAGCAGAAGAAATTTGGCTCACGGAAGTTAATTGCTTCATTGAAGTATATGTCCAATTTAGAGTATGAACATATGAAATGTGATTTACAAATGAAATATGATTTAATACAAGAGGACACTGAGACTGGTATCCGATCAGAGTACACAAATTACATCATTAAATGTGTATCTCAGAGAAATACCGATTGTCTCCACATCAAAGCCAAACGATGTCAAATATCATTATGAGGAAGCTCAAGGGAAACACTTCCACCATAAAACGCATTGCTGCAAAGTAAGAAGGAGTATTGTAATCTCTCATGTATTCCAAATGTTTTTTACAAGTTGAATACTATAACCAGAGGCAGTACCACCTACAGCCGTGGGGCAGGCTATATAAATGGAAAGCAGAAGGCCACTAAAAGCAAAGTTTTAATGGCAAACCAGATCGCCAACCTATAACATATTTGTACATACCGATCCAGAAAGAAGGGAGGGGTATGCAGAGTTCATCGAGGGACTTCACTCTCGCAGGACGGACGTTACAGGACCAACAATTGCAGAGGACCGTATTTATAAGAAGCGTAGCTAAATATGTAATTAGTTTGTAATTTTGTTTGTATATGCGCCAGTGAGAAAAGAGTCGATGAAAGACCAAACATAAAAAGGGGAATATAACTAAAAAAAGGAAAAAGAGAAAAAATAGAGATAAAAGAACAAAATAAAACAAAAGAGAAAAAACTATAAAAGAAGAAGTAATAAGAAAAAAAAAGTAAAAAAAGGAATACAAAAGTAAGAAGAAAAGAATAGAGTAACTGAACCCAAATAAGGCGAATTTGAAAAAAAGAAGAAAATTATACATATGTACTGTAGGTTTAAGAAAATGCACAGATTGTTTAAAATGCAGAAATGATTGTAAACTCTCATTAGAAGTTAGTTGCACTAACTTCTTTTAGTAAAAGGGGAGGGATGTTGTGAGTTAGAACCAAGCTACCTACGTGTAGTTGACTCACAGCATCGACTCCTAATAGATACCACACTCTGTGGGATTAGCATGTGCTAAAATTATTTAACAGTAAAACATACTTTTAGGGTCTAAGTATTTTAAGCTAAAATGGTTTGTGTAATGTTACTATGTAAACTTTTAGGGTATTACAGTTCCGCAGTCGAGTCGATGAGGGCTGACACCAATTAGCAGGTGCGGAACTGGAACACCAGAAAGGTCAGCTCACGGACTGAGATAAGTGTTAAGAAATAGTATATAAGATTTAGTATTTGTAAGAATAAAGCTTCTTTTGATTCTCATTTTGAAACCGGAAAGTGTCTGTGTGTTCTCATTTAGAGCTAGTGGTTTTAAAGTTTTCAGCTACAAGCCCAGCGAACCGCGACAGGACGTCGCTCGACGACAAGCAAGGACACCACCCCAACAAAAGTAACTTTGTCTAAGAATTGTGTTAAATAATGTCGTTAAATGCTTTACTGCAAGCGGAGGTAGCTTCATCAACATCTTTGTGGTTATCAGATCATGGCCTGCCGCTTTCTTTTTATCTAAATGAGTTGAGATAAAATGCCACACTTCTTTCGGCCTCAACCGTAGGTCCATCTGGGGAATTAGGTTGTTTAGTGTTAGTATTTTAAAGTTGTTACTAGGAGGATTTGGTTGGAATGTGATTTTAAGATGTTGAGCAAAAGCTTGCCCCTTCTCCTCATTGCTTCTTGCCCTTCTTCCGTCTATAAGTCTTATAGGCGAGTCCGATTCTATAGGTTTATTCGTGTTTTTGACTGCCTTCCATAAATAGTAGTTTGTGGATTCAAGGGGGTTCAGGTGCGAAATGTTGGCGCCTGTATACCTCTTGCAGTTTCGTCGTGCAATGCGCTTCGCAGTTGGTTTTTGGCTGTCGTGAATTTTTGCTTTAACGCTGGTGACCTGTGCTTTTGCCACAGTCGTCTGAGCCGTCTCTTTGCCGTTATCAGTCTTTCAATTTCGAATGATGTTGAGCATATTGATTTGCGTGGGATTTGGCCGTTTGGGGGTGTAGCGTGGATTGCTGCTGATACCAGTGTGCAGTTGAATGATTGTACTGCGGAATCTAATTCATCCGGGCCCTTAAGACTACATTTTTCAGGAAGGTGACTGCAAATATATTTACGGAATTTTAACCAATTTGTTTTACCTGTTACTAATCGAAAAAGGTGGTTTATGTCTTCTGGGTATTTCCTTAGGTGCATTATAACTGGGGAATGATCTGAACTCAGCTCAAAGCATGATTCCATAGACACAAGTTTTTGGTGGAGTCCTTTCGTTATTGCAAAATCTAGTAAGTCCGGGATCTTCCGTTGATCCGTAGGCTAGTAAGTGGGTTTACCAGAAGACACGTAGTCAATTTTGTTACGCCGATTCGTCAAGGCGTAATATAACTGTTTACCCTTGGGATTTATAAGGCGTGAACCCCAATGCGTATGTTTAGCGTTGTAATCACCGGCTGCTATAAATTTTTCTCCCAACGACTTGAAAAAAATTTCAAACTGAGCTGTTGTGACAGTGTGTCTAGGTGGGCAATAAATAGATGATACCGTTATGTTGGCATCCCAATATTGCAGGCAGATGGAGGTCGCTTGGAGATATTCCTTGTAGTAGTTTTCTAGTGAGTGGTGTTTTATGCTGTATTTTATGAGTATGCCTGTCCCACCTCGAGCTTTGCCATCCGGACGCAACGTCTTGTAGAACTTATAACCTTTTATTTTAAAATTGTGATTCAGGATAAGGTGGGTTTCAGAAATGAGTAGTATGTCTATTTTGCTGTTAATAAGAAAGTTTTGCACTTCAAGTTGGGGCTGGCTAATACCGTTCGCGTTACAATGACAAATTTTTAACGTATTCATTTGTTTGCAAGTATGGATTTCAGAAGTTGATTTTGATTATTTATTAGTTCTTGCATCATTGATTGCATTGAAGACATGAACTGTGTCATACATTGCGTTAAGGTTAAGAGCACTGCCTCTAGATTTTGCGACTGTTTGTTGGTATTTGAATTTTCAGCTAAATTTGATTTCAGTGCATCAGAGTAACTCATGACAGGTGGAGCATGTTTGTCGCTGAGCGTAGTCGGGATTTGGTGTAGAGGCGCTTCGTGTCGACCTCTATCCTTCTGTTGGCGCATTTTATTTTTCAGATCAGCATACATTGGGCAACCTCTATAGTTTGCTGTATGACTTCCGCCGCAATTATTGCATTTTTTAGTAAGAACATTTTCATTTTTTTTATCGACCGCACAGGCAGAGGATGGGTGGACGTCACCACAACCAACGCAAATGGGGCGTAGGGTGCAATACGATTTGGTATGACCAAACTCCTGGCAGTTTGTACATTGTACAGGGCCGTTGCGTTTGAGGGGTTCTTCAACTGAAATTCGGCGGTGCATAAGATATCGCATATTATAGATTAGATGGACTTCGTTTTTTTGCAGCTTCCTTGATTCTGGTTCAAGCTCCACTCGGAACATTGGTTGTGGAATATCATTCTTTCTTATTTTTAATGTTGAATATGGATTTTGGATTGAAACCGGCTTCGATCAGTGCTTCTTTCATCGCAGATTTGTCGACATCTGATTCTATTCCTTTTAATACGACAATCAAACCTTTACTGCTTTTCAGTTGATACGTAGAATAGTTTTTTTTACTACTGTCAAGGTTGTTGATTGCCAAGCGATAATTTTTGTTAGTATAGATCTGAATTTTTGTTTCGTGTAAGTCACCCTTCTTTAGTGCAGCTATACTGAAGTTCTTTTGCCCTATCAAGCTAGATAGTCTAGAGACCAGCATATTAGAGCTGTCTTCGCGCAGATTAATTGGGGGAGGTTTGACTTCTTTAAGTATTTCTGTACCTTCATTTTTTTGGTCTGGATCTGCTACATTATCGGTAAGCAAGGCAAAGCGATTTTGGCTCGGTAATGTGTTGGTGCATTCTTCATATTTATTTAGTTTATAAATTTTTTTTGGGTTTTTTGTCATGTTTTAAACGGACTTAGCTTTCGTTTAATATAGCGGTGCATGCCAGTCTGTATTGCGGAACTATTCTGTTTTGCAGTTTGTTTAATGTTCTTGTTTAATGCTTTGTTGGTGGCTGCAGCTGTTAATGTGTTTGCTGTGGAGAGAGCAGATAGTGAATTAGCGCGTAGGCGCTGAATATCATCAGTTTTTGAAACTATGCTGATTTCTTTACTGTTTAGTGTACGCTGAGCTTTCATCACCAAACGTTCGGGCGACTGCTCAAGCATCAAATTTTCTGTGTCCTTAGAGAGCATCAGATGTTTGCTCACATTGTACGATTTATGTAGATGACATAATCATCTATGGATGCAGTCTAAATCACCATAATCAAAATCTAATCAAAGTACTAGACAGACTAAAACAACATAACTTAAAATTAAACGCAGCAAAATGCAACTTTCTGAGACCAGAAGTTGTATATTTAGGACATTTGATTACACAAGACAGAGTTAAAACTGACCCACCAAAATACAAAACTGTTAAAAGTTACCCACAACCGAAAAACGCAGACGAAGTAAGAAGATTCGTTGCATTCTGCAACTACTATAGAAAATTCATACCAGAGTTTGCAGATATTGCAAAATGTTTGAACTCCTTACTAAAGAAATCAGCCAAATTTGTATGGACAGATGAATGCCAAACATCTTTCGAAACTCTTAAACAAAAATTATTAAACCCACCACTATTGCAATACACAATTTTTGATAAACCCTTCATATAAACTACAGATGCATCGAATTATGCACTAGGCGCCATACTATCACAAGGCGAAATAGGACAAGATTTACCATTTTTATATTCTAGCAAATCATTACAAAAACACGATTTGAATAAGCCAGTAATAGAAAAAGAGCTACTAGCAATACACTGGAGTATTAACTTCTTCAAACCATATCTATATGGTCAAAAGTTCACAGTAGTAACTGACCATCGACCACTAATATCACTATTCTCTCATAAAAATCCTTCATCTAAAATGACCAGAATTAGATTAGACCTCAGTGACCTTGATTTCAATATAATATATAAAACAGGAAAAATGAATACAAATGCAGATGCATTGTCGAGAATACAAATTGACTCGGACATTCTAAAAGAAATGATACCGAAAGAAATTGATGAAAAAGCCAAAAGAACTGTAGTAATTACGAGAGGGATGGCAAATAAAAAAAAAATTAAAAGGCAAATAAAAATAAAGTAAATGAAGAGGCAAATAAAATGAAAATGAGAAATTGAGAAATTGCATATCTCAGGAGACTGATCACCTTCAAATATGGGAATGAACATCAATAAATGACGTCAAAAATATTAAAAAATTAAAATTTAATGTCGACAAGAAAAATCAAAGCTTTGGAAAAATGAATATATATATTAAAAATCATATTGTGCACATAGGCGAAAGCGATAATTCACTGAAAATATAAATGAAAATATAAAGCATGCAGGAATCAATGATAAATCAGCGAGACTAGACTCGATTCTGAGGTAATTGATATCCAAAACGAAGAAAGAAAATATTAAAGAATTAGCAATTGCAATTAACGATGAAATATTCAAAATATATACAAAAGAAGAATATAAAGAAGCGTACGCAAAAATAAAAATGAATAGCAAAAGTCCTCAGCTAAAAATATTAATTTATATACCTCCAAAGAGAATAACGGAAGATATTTTAAAATACAAACTAATAGATGAATGTCACAAAACAGGACATCCCGGAGTAAGAAAAACTCTACTGAAATTAAAACAAAGATACATTTGGAAAAATATGAACCAAATGGTAAAGAAATTCGTATCCAACTGTGACACGTGCGTGAAGTGTAAGCAAACAAGACACATCAAAGAACCACAAACCATAACAGACACCCCTAACACAAGTTTCGAAGTCATATCAATTGACACCGTAGGACCACTAAAAATTTCAAATGAATACCGCTACATACTAACCATGCAGTTCGAGCTGACAAAGTTCGTAATCGCACATCCAATGACAACAAAAGACGCACACACAACAGCCAAAACAACACACAACAGTTGAACAATTTATACTCAAATACGGACACTTTAAAATTCTTAAATCTGACAACGGGACAGAATTTACAAACGAGCTAATGGCAAACATATGTGCATTGCTGAAAATACAACAAACATTTTCGACACCGTACCACCACCAAAGGATAGTCTCACTAGAA
Organism: Clusia tigrina; assembly: GCA_920105625.2. Lineage (NCBI taxonomy): Eukaryota > Metazoa > Arthropoda > Insecta > Diptera > Clusiidae > Clusia > Clusia tigrina. The sequence continues at coordinate 148,105,756 of OV050030.1, forward strand.
CGCAGCACCAAGATGCAACTATAAACAACAACCAACTGTCTACAGAAATATTATATAGTCATAATTATCATAATTATAATTTATAAGCTATTAAAATTAGATAAATAATTTAAAAATTACGTTCATAAATATAAGAATGACGCTAATGGCAACGCTATTACAGCAGTCTAATAAATAAAAACAAAATACATATATTAAAAATTTAAATGAAAATGTCAAAATTTTCTATAGCATAAAAATAAATAAAATTTTTTTTTAAAAACAAATTTCCTACTTGGTCCTAAATGGATTTAAAATTAAATGCCTTAAAAGATATACTAGCTACACTTAGGAAAAATCCCAGCAGAATACACACAAACAAAACATTGACAACAAAACTTAGACAAATAGACACATTAAGAGAAGAATTTAATAACATAAATAATAGAGACCGACACCGACAATAAAGATCTAACTGGAATAAAAATTAACTTCGCCAACACTTATTCCACAATAAAAAATATTTTATTGAAGCAATTAACAGAAGAGACTGAATCAATAGACAACATGGCATCTTTTAGCATAGAAACAGCATCAAAATCTCTACCCACATTTACGGGCAACTTCAGAGAATTAGATAGCTTCATAATCACCGTTGAGCTGATAAACAAATCACTCAACGAGTCAGGACAGACAAATTTACTAGAGTATATCTACCATGCCAAATTAACTGCCAATGTAAGAACAGCAATAGGAGGTTACACAAAACCAAAAGACTTAAATACACTTCCCACTCTACGACACAAGAGGTACAAAGACGCGACAACGATACCACAGCTACAAGCTAGACTAACAAAGGAATTCAGGAATTAACCCGTACAACGAAAAAATTCTGACAATAATAGAAAGTCTAAGCAGACTTAACATATACAATTTAGGAGAGACAGCTACACAAGCAGAAGAGAACGTAATAACAAAAACAAGCAACAAGCTAGCATTGGACACTTTCAAGAAAGGAGAGAATGAGAATTACAAAGCGACAATTTTTGCTGCAAGACCGAAAGATCTAGCAGAAGCAACAGAATTGGCACTTGAACTTGAGAGCGACTCTAGAATAATGCCCAACACATCACAGCTGATGCAAGTAAGACATAATTCATTCAACTCACAAGGTACAAGGTCTAATTTCAACGCTCCGCGCAAATATAATTCATTCAACCCTTCTCCACAATACACAAACAACATAACACGACAAAATCTCAGCACACGCTATGACAAAAATAACTACAACAACAGTAACTATGCAAACAACAGAAACAATACCGTAGCAATACAAATACAGACATCTCATTATACAAAACAAATAACAAATTAGAAAACCATGAATACTTTCCTGACGACAAATGCAAATTAACGGGCATAACAAATGAAGAGGTATATTCTGAAGATAGAATTACAATTAGATATTGGAGAATAATCTTGTAACCACCCTTTCCAATTAGTAAACAAAACATTTCCAATAGAAACAGATGGCATTCTAGGTAGGGATTTTTTTGAAAAATATATATGTAAAATCGATTATGAAACGTTTACAATTTCCGCGTACGTAAACAAACAAACATTTTTTATACCCATGCACACTAAATTTCATGATACTCAAAAAATAAAAATACCAGCAAGAACAGAAATAATACAAGCTTTAAAATTAAACATAAATGAACATAAAATAATTCCAAATAAAGAATTAAAAGAAGGCATATTTCTAAGCAATTCAATAGCACCCAAAAGTGGTATAACCCACAAAATAATTCTAAATACAACAAACAAAGAGGTAATTTTAGACGGCATACAATTTGAAACTGACTTACTAAAAAATTATGACATTCTAAAGTACAGTACGCAAGATAATTACAATGAAAACAGATTACAGAAAAGCATTGAAACCTTAAATTTAAACTGCACAGACGAAATGACAAAAACCCAACTCATAAACATACTAAGACAATACCAAGAAGTTTTTCATCTTGAAGACGAACCACTTTCGACAAACAATTTTTACACACAAAACATAACGACACATGACAACACACCCATTTACATTAAAAACTACAGATTGCCACACACACACACACAGGAATTGTGAATGAACCGGTACAGAAAATGCTACAGGAGAATATCATTGAACCTTCAGTCAGCCCATACAATGCTCCACTCCTTTTGGTTCCTAAAAAGAACACTATTGACAAAAAGAAATGGAGACTTGTAGTGGATTTTAGAAAACTGAATGACAAAATAGTAAATGATAAATTCCCGCTAACTCGACTAGAAGACATTCTAGACAAGTTAGGCAGAGCAAAATGGTTTTCAACCTTAGATATGACCAGTTCATTTCATCAAATAAAACTAGAAAAACAATCATGACCATTAACAGCTTTTTCCACATCCAATGGGCACTACCAATTTAAAAGATTACCTTTCGGACTCAAAACTTCATCCAACAGCTTTCAGAGAATGTTAACAATAGCACTCTCAGGACTCAGAAGCATTCCTTTATGTAGATGACATAATCATCTATGGATGTAGTCTAAATCACCATAATCAAAATCTAATCAGAGTACTAGACAGACTAACACAACATAACTTAAAATTAAACGCAGAAAAATGCAAGTTTCTGAGACCAGAAGTTGTATATTTAGGACATTTCATTACACAAGACGGAGTTAAAACTGACCCCCCAAAATACGAGACTGTTAAAAATTACCCACAACCGAAAAACGAAAAACCAGAATTAGATTAGACCTCAGTGACTATGATTTCAACATAGTATATAAAACAGGAAAAATGAATACAAATGCAGATTCATTGTCGAGAATACAAATTGACTCGGACATTCAAAAAGAAATGATACCGAAAGAAATTGATGAAAAAGCCAAAAGAACTGTAGTAATCACGAGAGGGATGGCAAATAAAAATAAAAATGAAGAGGCAAATAAAAATAAAGTAAATGAAGAGGCAAATAAAATGAAAATGAGAAATTGAGAAATTGCATATCTCAGGAGACTGATCACCTTCAAATATGGGAATGTACATCAATAAATGACGTCAAGAATTTTAAAAAATTAAAATTTAATGTCGACAAGAAAAATCAAAGCTTTGGAAAAATGAATATATATATTAAAAATGATATTGTGCACATAGGCGAAAGCGATAATTCACCGAATCAAGATTCGACCCTGAAGAAGCTCCGACCTAGAAATAAAAATATAAATGAAAATATAAAGCATGCAGGAATCAATAATAAATCAGCGAGACTAGACCCGATTCTGAGGAAATTGATATCCAAAACGAAGAAAGAAAATATTAAAGAATTAGCAATTGCAATTAACGATGAAATATTCAAAATATATACAAAAGAAGAATATAAAGAAGCGTACGCAAAAATAAAAATGAATAGCAAAAGTCCTCAGCTAAAAATATTAATTTATATACCTCCAAAGAGAATAACGGAAGATATTTTAAAATACAAACTAATAGATGAATGTCACAAAACAGGACATCCCGGAGTAAGAAAAACTGAAATTAAATTAAAACAAAGATACATTTGGAAAAATATGAACCAAATGGTAAAGAAATTCGTATCCAACTGTGACACGTGCGTGAAGTGTAAACAAACAAGACACATCAAAGAACCACAAACCATAACAGACACCCCTAACACAAGTTTCGAAGTCATATCAACTGACACCGTAGGACCACTAAAAATTTCAAATGAATACCGCTACATACTAACCATGCAGTTCGAGCTGACAAAGTTCGTAATCGCACACCCAATGACAACAAAAGACGCACACACAACAGCCAAAACATTAGTTGAACAATTTATACTCAAATACGGACACTTTAAAATTGTTAAATCTGACAACGGGACAGAATTAACAAACGAGCTAATGGCAAACATATGTGCATTGCTGAAAATACAACAAAAATTTTCGACACCGTACCACCACCAAAGGATAGTCTCACTAGAACGCAACCACAGAGTTTTGAATGAATTCCTACAGACAACGACAACCGACGACGAATGCGATAAGTGGATTCCCTACTTCACTTTCACTAACACAATGCCACATGTTGACACGGGCTACACGCCGTATAAATTAATATATGGGAAACTACCAGGTTTACCCAATGAAGTAGTGGAAAGTAATACAAAAATTTACAACTTTGAAAATTACGCCAACGCACTAAGAGCGAGATTACGATATGCCCACGAAAAGGCAAAACAAATGCTAATGAAACCAAAACAAAAACGTACACTAACTGACTTAAAAACTAATACGAATACACTTAAGGTAGAATGAGGAGATTTAGTTATATTAAAAGTAGAAAATAGAAAAAAGAATATGAATCCATATAAAGGACCATATAAAATACTAGAAAAGTTAGGAGTAAATTCATTAATATAATATAATGGTACACCTAAGAAAGTACATAATAACCAATTAAAGCCATACAGTGTAATTTAAATTTATAAACCATAAAACGTACTTTAAACAATACGATTTATAATTATAAATATCACACTATGTAATTAGTAATCATAAGTATATGTAATTACATCAAAACAACATAATTTGTAATTTTAACTATATAATTAAAAACAGTACCATGTAATTATAATAATAAGCAACAATTTATAAGCAAATAACACCAATTAATAGAAAATATGAAAATCATGTAACAGTTCATAAAATAAGACAATTGTAATACAGCAGAAACCATATTTCCAGAAAAATTATTCGCTAACATCCCTAATCTTTCTCTTAAGGTTGAGGGTGTAGTGTACCACACAAGTGTACACTGACGACCACACATCGTCATAACCACCGCAGCAAGTCGCATATGCAAACAAACTGACAATAGCGCAACGTGTGCAATTGCCCTCAATACCCAAATACGCTAGACAAGCATTTTGGTGGTGCTGCCTATATTGCAGCGTCGTATGCATATTGGACAGTGCAGTGACTTTAGCCCTGAATTTGCACTCAAAATCATTGACATAAACAAAGACGACAATTCTTCAATGAATAATATCGGTAATCCGATACTTGAGATTAATTTCGGGAATATGATTTGTAACTGGTAGAAATAAGATAGATATATTTTATGTTAGTTAGAATAAGAAAACAACATAAATTAAATGATATTAAAGAGCCAGCGAGTAACCAAATAAACCAGAATTAATCTGAACTTCTAAAACTACAATCCTGCATTAGATTTCTCATTCTTTCTCTCAGTGCTCTTAACTAGGTTTGGTTATAGAACAGCACCAAACAATAGCGTAACCAACGGCAAACTCTGCCGGTTACAATCTTTACTGAGGGCGACATTCCGCTTCGCACTAGGGTTCTACAGTATATCATTGCATTCATACATAGTGTGAAACCTGCAATCGATGCGTAAGCTGATCTTGCAAGGCCAACGCAATCGATATTGACCAAACCCTCATCAACACACGTATATCTACCCTACATGGCGATCCTGCAACCGATCCTGCAACTAAGCTGAAGCCAATGATCCTGCAACCGATCCTGCAACTAATCTGAAGCCAATGATCCTGCAACCGATCCTGCAACTAAGCTGAAGCCAATAATCCTGCAACCGATCCTGCGACAAATCCTGCGATTGCCGAACAGACAAGCAGCCAAACATTTTTCAACTGAAAAACAAATAAATGGAAGAATACGTGCCAGGATATTTATCGATTCCAACCGCTCCAGCGCCAGTATACACCCCAAAACCAGCAATAAATGTCGGACCACTGCCACTCACGATTGAGGAATATAAGAAACGGGAAGAAAAACGAAAGGACCTACAAAAAACAACAATCCCACAAAGTGAAAGCAATAAGAAGAAGAGAGGAGGTCTCTTAACACAACAAAAACGCCAACTGGCCCATTTACTAGCAATAGTGAAAAACGACAACCCACCACAGTGGAATGAAGCCACACTCATCTGGAAGCGAATCGATCAAATCAGAAATAGAAGGAAAAAATAAAATCGCATGCATGCGAATAACTTGGCGCATGATTGGAAAAATCGGCACGCCAACAATAGATGACTACAACAACAAAACCACGATAGCGGACGAGACCATACGGATGATCGAGGCGCTCGAAAAATGGGAAAAAGCCAGAGCAAGCCGCAGCACCAAGATGCAACTATAAACAACAACCAACTGTCTACAGAAATATTATATAGTTATAATTATCCTTATAATAGCTTATAAATTAGATAAATACTTTAAAAATTACGTTCATAAATATAAGAATGACACTAATGGCAACGCTATTACAGCAGTCTAATAAATAAAAACAAAATACATATATTAAAAATTTAAATAAAAATGTCAAATTTTCTATAGCATAAAAATAAATAAAATTTTTTTTTTAAAAACAAATTTCCTACTTGGTCCTAAATGGATTTAAAATTAAATGCCTTAAAATATATACTAGCTACACTTAGGAAAAATCCCAGCAGAATACACACAAACAAAACATTGACAACAAAACTTAGACAAATAGACATATTAAGAGAAGAATTTAATAACATAAATAATAGAGACCGACACCGACAATAAAGATCTAACTGGAATAAAAATTAACTTCGCCAACACTTATTCCACAATAAAAAATATTTTATTGAAGCAATTAACAGAAGAGACTGAATCAATAGACAACATGGCATCTTTTAGCATAGAAACAGCATCAAAATCTCTACCCACATTTACGGGCAACTTCAGAGAATTAGATAGCTTCATAATCACCGTTGAGCTGATAAACAAATCACTCAACGAGTCAGGACAGACAGATTTACTAGAGTATATCTACCATGCCAAATTAACTACCAATGTAAGAACAGCAATAGGAGGTTACACAAAACCAAAAGACTTAAATACACTTCCCACTCTACGACACAAGAGGTACAAAGACGCGACAACGATACCACAGCTACAAGCTAGACTAACAAAGGAATTCAGGAATTAACCCGTACAACGAAAAAATTCTGACAATAATAGAAAGTCTAAGCAGACTTAACATATACAATTTAGGAGAGACAGCTACACAAGCAGAAGAGAACGTAATAACAAAAACAAACAACAAGCTAGCATTGGACACTTTCAAGAAAGGAGAGAATGAGAATTACAAAGCGACAATTTTTGCTGCAAGACCGAAAGATCTAGCAGAAGCAACAGAATTGGCACTTGAACTTGAGAGCGACTCTAGAATAATGCCCAACACATCACAGCTGATGCAAGTAAGACATAATTCATTCAACTCACAAGGTACAAGGTCTAATTTCAACGCTCCGCGCAAATATAATTCATTCAACCCTTCTCCACAATACACAAACAACATAACACGACAAAATCTCAGCACACGCTATGACAAAAATAACTACAACAACAGTAACTATGCAAACAACAGAAACAATACCGTAGCAATACAAATACAGACATCTCATTATACAAAACAAATAACAAATTAGAAAACCATGAATACTTTCCTGACGACAAATGCAAATTAACGGGCATAACAAATGAAGAGGTATATTCTGAAGATAGAATTACAATTAGATATTGGAGAATAATCTTGTAACCACCCTTTCCAATTAGTAAACAAAACATTTCCAATAGAAACAGATGGCATTCTAGGTAGGGATTTTTTTGAAAAATATATATGTAAAATCGATTATGAAACGTTTACAATTTCCGCGTACGTAAACAAACAAACATTCATTATACCCATGCACACTAAATTTCATGATACTCAAAAAATAAAAATACCAGCAAGAACAGAAATAATACAAGCTTTAAAATTAAACATAAATGAACATAAAATAATTACAAATAAAGAATTAAAAGAAGGCATATTTCTAAGCAATTCAATAGCACCCAAAAGTGGTATAACCCACAAAATAATTCAGAATACAACAAACAAAGAGGTAATTTTAGACGGCATACAATTTGAAACTGACTCACTAAAAAATTATGACATACTAAAGTACAGTACGCAAGATAATTACAATGAAAACAGATTACAGAAAAGCATTGAAACCTTAAATTTAAACTGCACAGACGAAATGACAAAAACCCAACTCATAAACATACTAAGACAATACCAAGAAGTTTTTCATCTTGAAGACGAACCACTTTCGACAAACAATTTTTACACACAAAACATAACGACACATGACAACACACCCATTTACATTAAAAACTACAGATTGCCACACACACACACACAGGAATTGTGAATGAACCGGTACAGAAAATGCTACAGGAGAATATCATTGAACCTTCAGTCAGCCCATACAATGCTCCACTCCTTTTGGTTCCTAAAAAGAACACTATTGACAAAAAGAAATGGAGACTTGTAGTGGATTTTAGAAAACTGAATGACAAAATAGTAAATGATAAATTCCCGCTAACTCGACTAGAAGACATTCTAGACAAGTTAGGCAGAGCAAAATGGTTTTCAACCTTAGATATGACCAGTTCATTTCATCAAATAAAACTGGAAAAACAATCACGACCATTAACAGCTTTTTCCACATCCAATGGGCACTACCAATTTAAAAGATTACCTTTCGGACTCAAAACTTCATCCAACAGCTTTCAGAGAATGTTAACAATAGCACTCTCAGGACTCAGAAGCATTCCTTTATGTAGATGACATAATCATCTATGGATGTAGTCTAAATCACCATAATCAAAATCTAATCAGAGTACTAGACAGATTAACACAACATAACTTAAAATTAAACGCAGAAAAATGCAACTTTCTGAGACCAGAAGTTGTATATTTAGGACATTTCATTACACAAGACGGAGTTAAAACTGACCCCCCAAAATACAAAACTGTTAAAAATTACCCACAACCGAAAAACGCAGACGAAGTAAGAAGATTCGTTGCATTCTGCAACTACTATAGAAAATTCATACCAGAGTTTGCAGATATTGCAAAATGTTTGAACTCCTTACTAAAGAAATCAGCCAAATTTGTATGGACAGATGAATGCCAAACATCTTTCGAAACTCTTAAACAAAAATTATTAAACCCACCACTATTGCAATACACAATTTTTGATAAACCCTTCATATAAACTACAGATGCATCGAATTATGCACTAGGCGCCATACTATCACAAGGCGAAATAGGACAAGATTTACCAATATCATATGCTAGCAAATCATTACAAAAATACGATTTGAATAAGCCAGTAATAGAAAAAGAGCTACTAGCAATACACTGGAGTATTAACTTCTTCAAACCCTATCTATATGGTCAAAAGTTCACAGTAGTAACTGACCATCGACCACTAATATCACTATTCTCTCATAAAAATCCTTCATCTAAAATGACCAGAATTAGATTAGACCTCAGTGACCTTGATTTCAATATAATATATAAAACAGGAAAAATGAATACAAATGCAGATGCATTGTCGAGAATACAAATTGACTCGGACATTCTAAAAGAAATGATACCGAAAGAAATTGATGAAAAAGCCAAAAGAACTGTAGTAATTACGAGAGGGATGGCAAATAAAAATAAAAATGAAAAGGCAAATAAAAATAAAGTAAATGAAGAGGCAAATAAAATGAAAATGAGAAATTGAGAAATTGCATATCTCAGGAGACTGATCACCTTCAAATATGGGAATGTACATCAATAAATGACGTCAAGAATATTAAAAAATTAAAATTTAATGTCGACAAGAAAAATCAAAGCTTTGGAAAAATGAATATATATATTAAAAATCATATTGTGCACATAGGCGAAAGCGATAATTCACCGAATCAAGATTCGACTCTGAAGAAGCTCCGACCTAGAAATAAAAATATAAATGAAAATATAAAGCATGCAGGAATCAATAATAAATCAGCGAGACTAGACCCGATTCTGAGGAAATTGATATCCAAAACGAAGAAAGAAAATATTAAAGAATTAGCAATTGCAATTAACGATGAAATATTCAAAATATATACAAAAGAAGAATATAAAGAAGCGTACGCAAAAATAAAAATGAATAGCAAAAGTCCTCAGCTAAAAATATTAATTTATATACCTCCAAAGAGAATAACGGAAGATATTTTAAAATACAAACTAATAGATGAATGTCACAAAACAGGACATCCCGGAGTAAGAAAAACTGAAATTAAATTAAAACAAAGATACATTTGGAAAAATATGAACCAAATGGTAAAGAAATTCGTATCCAACTGTGACACGTGCGTGAAGTGTAAACAAACAAGACACATCAAAGAACCACAAACCATAACAGACACCCCTAACACAAGTTTCGAAGTCATATCAATTGACACCGTAGGACCACTAAAAATTTCAAATGAATACCGCTACATACTAACGCACACCCAATGACAACAAAAGACGCACACACAACAGCCAAAACATTAGTTGAACAATTTATACTCAAATACGGACACTTTAAAATTGTTAAATCTGACAACGGGACAGAATTAACAAACGAGCTAATGGCAAACATATGTGCATTGCTGAAAATACAACAAAAATTTTCGACACCGTACCACCACCAAAGGATAGTCTCACTAGAACGCTACCACAGAGTTTTGAATGAATTCCTACAGACAACGACAACCGACGACGAATGCGATAAGTGGATTCCCTACTTCACTTTCACTTACAACACAATGCCACATGTTGACACGGGCTACACGCCGTATAAATTAATATATGGGAAACTACCAGGTTTACCCAATGAAGTAGTGGAAAGTAATACAAAAATTTACAACTTTGAAAATTACGCCAACGCACTAAGAGCGAGATTACGATATGCCCACGAAAAGGCAAAACAAATGCTAATGAAAGCAAAACAAAAACGTACACTAACTGACTTAAAAACTAATACGAATACACTTAAGGTAGAATTAGGAGATTTAGTTATATTAAAAGTAGAAAATAGAAAAAAGAATATGAATCCATATAAAGGACCATATAAAATACTAGAAAAGTTAGGAGTAAATTCATTAATATAATATAATGGTACACCTAAGAAAGTACATAATAACCAATTAAAGCCATACAGTGTAATTTAAATTTATAAACCATAAAACGTACTTTAAACAATACGATTTATAATTATAAATATCACACTATGTAATTAGTAATCATAAGTATATGTAATTACATCAAAACAACATAATTTGTAATTTTAACTATATAATTAAAAACAGTACCATGTAATTATAATAATAAGCAACAATTTATAAGCAAATAACACCAATTAATAGAAAATATGAAAATCATGTAACAAGTTCATAAAATAAGACAATTGTAATACAGTAGAAACCATATTTCCAGAAAAATTATTCGCTAACATCCCTAATCTTTCTCTTAAGGGTGAGGGTGTAGTGTACCACACAAGTGTACACTGATGACCACACATCGTCATAACCACCGCAGCAAGTCGCATATGCAAACAAACTGACAATAGCGCAACGTGTGCAATTGCCCTCAATACCCAAATACGCTAGACAAGCATTTTGGTGGTGCTGCCTATATTGCAGCGTCGTATGCATATTGGACAGTGCAGTGACTTTAGCCCTGAATTTGCACTCAAAATCATTGACATAAACAAAGACGACAGTTCTTCAATGAATAATATCGGTAATCCGATATTAGAGATTAATTTCGGGAATATGATTTGTAACTGGTAGAAATAAGATAGATATATTTTATGTTAGTTAGAATAAGAAAACAACATAAATTAAATGATATTAAAGAGCCAGCGAGTAACCAAATAAACCAGAATTAATCTGAACTTCTAAAACTACAATCCTGCATCAGATTTCTCATTCTTTCTCTCAGTGCTCTTAACTAGGTTTGGTTATAGAACAGCACCAAACAATAGCGTAACCAACGGCAAACTCTGCCGGTTACAATCTTTACTGAGGGCGACATTCCGCTTAGCACTAGGGTTCTACAGTATATCATTGCATTCATACATAGTGTGAAACCTGCAATCGATGCGTAAGCTGATCTTGCAAGGCCAACGCAATCGATATTGACCAAACCCTCATCAACACACGTATATCTACCCTACATGGCGATCCTGCAACCGATCCTGCAACTAAGCTGAAGCCAATGATCCTGCAACCGATCCTGCAACTAACCTGAAGCCAATGATCCTGCAACCGATCCTGCAACTAAGCTGAAGCCAATAATCCTGCAACCGATCCTGCGACAAATCCTGCGATTGCCGAACAAACAAGCAGCCAAACATTTTTCAACTGAAAAACAAATAAATGGAAGAATACGTGCCAGGATATTTATCGATTCCAACCGCTCCAGCGCCAGTATACACCCCAAAACCAGCAATAAATGTCGGACCACTGCCACTCACGATTGAGGAATATAAGAAACGGGAAGAAAAACGAAAGGACCTACAAAAAACAACAATCCCACAAAGTGAAAGCAATAAGAAGAAGAGAGGAGGTCTCTTAACACAACAAAAACGCCAACTGGCCCATTTACTAGCAATAGTGAAAAACGACAACCCACCACAGTGGAATGAAGCCACACTCATCTGGAAGCGAATCGATCAAATCAGAAATAGAAGGAAAAAATAAAATCGCATGCATGCGAATAACTTGGCGCATGATTGGAAAAATCGGCACGCCAACAATAGATGACTACAACAACAAAACCACGATAGCGGACGAGACCATATGGATGATCGAGGCGCTCGAAAAATGGGAAAAAGCCAGAGCAAGCCGCAGCACCAAGATGCAACTATAAACAACAACCAACTGTCTTCAGAAATATTATATAGTTATAATTATCCTTATAATAGCTTATAAATTAGATAAATACTTTAAAAATTACGTTCATAAATATAAGAATGACACTAATGGCAACGCTATTACAGCAGTCTAATAAATAAAAACAAAATACATATATTAAAAATTTAAATAAAAATGTCAAATTTTCTATAGCATAAAAATAAATAAAATTTTTTTTTTAAAAACAAATTTCCTACTTGGTCCTAAATGGATTTAAAATTAAATGCCTTAAAATATATACTAGCTACACTTAGGAAAAATCCCAGCAGAATACACACAAACAAAACATTGACAACAAAACTTAGACAAATAGACATATTAAGAGAAGAATTTAATAACATAAATAATAGAGACCGACACCGACAATAAAGATCTAACTGGAATAAAAATTAACTTCGCCAACACTTATTCCACAATAAAAAATATTTTATTGAAGCAATTAACAGAAGAGACTGAATCAATAGACAACATGGCATCTTTTAGCATAGAAACAGCATCAAAATCTCTACCCACATTTACGGGCAACTTCAGAGAATTAGATAGCTTCATAATCACCGTTGAGCTGATAAACAAATCACTCAACGAGTCAGGACAGACAGATTTACTAGAGTATATCTACCATGCCAAATTAACTACCAATGTAAGAACAGCAATAGGAGGTTACACAAAACCAAAAGACTTAAATACACTTCCCACTCTACGACACAAGAGGTACAAAGACGCGACAACGATACCACAGCTACAAGCTAGACTAACAAAGGAATTCAGGAATTAACCCGTACAACGAAAAAATTCTGACAATAATAGAAAGTCTAAGCAGACTTAACATATACAATTTAGGAGAGACAGCTACACAAGCAGAAGAGAACGTAATAACAAAAACAAACAACAAGCTAGCATTGGACACTTTCAAGAAAGGAGAGAATGAGAATTACAAAGCGACAATTTTTGCTGCAAGACCGAAAGATCTAGCAGAAGCAACAGAATTGGCACTTGAACTTGAGAGCGACTCTAGAATAATGCCCAACACATCACAGCTGATGCAAGTAAGACATAATTCATTCAACTCACAAGGTACAAGGTCTAATTTCAACGCTCCGCGCAAATATAATTCATTCAACCCTTCTCCACAATACACAAACAACATAACACGACAAAATCTCAGCACACGCTATGACAAAAATAACTACAACAACAGTAACTATGCAAACAACAGAAACAATACCGTAGCAATACAAATACAGACATCTCATTATACAAAACAAATAACAAATTAGAAAACCATGAATACTTTCCTGACGACAAATGCAAATTAACGGGCATAACAAATGAAGAGGTATATTCTGAAGATAGAATTACAATTAGATATTGGAGAATAATCTTGTAACCACCCTTTCCAATTAGTAAACAAAACATTTCCAATAGAAACAGATGGCATTCTAGGTAGGGATTTTTTTGAAAAATATATATGTAAAATCGATTATGAAACGTTTACAATTTCCGCGTATGTAAACAAACAAACATTTTTTATACCCATGCACACTAAATTTAATGATACTCAAAAAATAAAAATACCAGCAAGAACAGAAATAATACAAGCTTTAAAATTAAACATAAATGAACATAAAATAATTCCAAATAAAGAATTAAAAGAAGGCATATTTCTAAGCAATTCAATAGCACCCAAAAGTGGTATAACCCACAAAATAATTCAGAATACAACAAACAAAGAGGTAATTTTAGACGGCATACAATTTGAAACTGACTCACTAAAAAATTATGACATACTAAAGTACAGTACGCAAGATAATTACAATGAAAACAGATTACAGAAAAGCATTGAAACCTTAAATTTAAACTGCACAGACGAAATGACAAAAACCCAACTCATAAACATACTAAGACATTACCAAGAAGTTTTTCATCTTGAAGACGAACCACTTTCGACAAACAATTTTTACACACAAAACATAACGACACATGACAACACACCCATTTACATTAAAAACTACAGATTGCCACACACACACACAGGAATTGTGAATGAACCGGTACAGAAAATGCTACAGGAGAATATCATTGAACCTTCAGTCAGCCCATACAATGCTCCACTCCTTTTGGTTCCTAAAAAGAACACTATTGACAAAAAGAAATGGAGACTTGTAGTGGATTTTAGAAAACTGAATGACAAAATAGTAAATGATAAATTCCCGCTAACTCGACTAGAAGACATTCTAGACAAGTTAGGCAGAGCAAAATGGTTTTCAACCTTAGATATGACCAGTTCATTTCATCAAATAAAACTGGAAAAACAATCACGACCATTAACAGCTTTTTCCACATCCAATGGGCACTACCAATTTAAAAGATTACCTTTCGGACTCAAAACTTCATCCAACAGCTTTCAGAGAATGTTAACAATAGCACTCTCAGGACTCAGAAGCATTCCTTTATGTAGATGACATAATCATCTATGGATGTAGTCTAAATCACCATAATCAAAATCTAATCAGAGTACTAGACAGACTAACACAACATAACTTAAAATTAAACGCAGAAAAATGCAACTTTCTGAGACCAGAAGTTGTATATTTAGGACATTTCATTACACAAGACGGAGTTAAAACTGACCCCCCAAAATACAAAACTGTTAAAAATTACCCACAACCGAAAAACGCAGACGAAGTAAGAAGATTCGTTGCATTCTGCAACTACTATAGAAAATTCATACCAGAGTTTGCAGATATTGCAAAATGTTTGTACTCCTTACTAAAGAAATCAGCCAAATTTGTATGGACAGATGAATGCCAAACATCTTTCGAAACTCTTAAACAAAAATTATTAAACCCACCACTATTGCAATACACAATTTTTGATAAACCCTTCATATAAACTACAGATGCATCGAATTATGCACTAGGCGCCATACTATCACAAGGCGAAATAGGACAAGATTTACCAATATCATATGCTAGCAAATCATTACAAAAACACGATTTGAATAAGCCAGTAATAGAAAAAGAGCTACTAGCAATACACTGGAGTATTAACTTCTTCTATATGGTCAAAAGTTCACAGTAGTAACTGACCATCGACCACTAATATCACTATTCTCTCATAAAAATCCTTCATCTAAAATGACCAGAATTAGATTAGACCTCAGTGACCTTGATTTCAATATAATATATAAAACAGGAAAAATGAATACAAATGCAGATGCATTGTCGAGAATACAAATTGACTCGGACATTCTAAAAGAAATGATACCGAAAGAAATTGATGAAAAAGCCAAAAGAACTGTAGTAATTACGAGAGGGATGGCAAATAAAAATAAAAATGAAAAGGCAAATAAAAATAAAGTAAATGAAGAGGCAAATAAAATGAAAATGAGAAATTGAGAAATTGCATATCTCAGGAGACTGATCACCTTCAAATATGGGAATGTACATCAATAAATGACGTCAAGAATATTAAAAAATTAAAATTTAATGTCGACAAGAAAAATCAAAGCTTTGGAAAAATGAATATATATATTAAAAATCATATTGTGCACATAGGCGAAAGCGATAATTCACCGAATCAAGATTCGACTCTGAAGAAGCTCCGACCTAGAAATAAAAATATAAATGAAAATATAAAGCATGCAGGAATCAATAATAAATCAGCGAGACTAGACCCGATTCTGAGGAAATTGATATCCAAAACGAAGAAAGAAAATATTAAAGAATTAGCAATTGCAATTAACGATGAAATATTCAAAATATATACAAAAGAAGAATATAAAGAAGCGTACGCAAAAATAAAAATGAATAGCAAAAGTCCTCAGCTAAAAATATTAATTTATATACCTCCAAAGAGAATAACGGAAGATATTTTAAAATACAAACTAATAGATGAATGTCACAAAACAGGACATCCCGGAGTAAGAAAAACTGAAATTAAATTAAAACAAAGATACATTTGGAAAAATATGAACCAAATGGTAAAGAAATTCGTATCCAACTGTGACACGTGCGTGAAGTGTAAACAAACAAGACACATCAAAGAACCACAAACCATAACAGACACCCCTAACACAAGTTTCGAAGTCATATCAATTGACACCGTAGGACCACTAAAAATTTCAAATGAATACCGCTACATACTAACGCACACCCAATGACAACAAAAGACGCACACACAACAGCCAAAACATTAGTTGAACAATTTATACTCAAATACGGACACTTTAAAATTGTTAAATCTGACAACGGGACAGAATTAACAAACGAGCTAATGGCAAACATATGTGCATTGCTGAAAATACAACAAAAATTTTCGACACCGTACCACCACCAAAGGATAGTCTCACTAGAACGCAACCACAGAGTTTTGAATGAATTCCTACAGACAACGACAACCGACGACGAATGCGATAAGTGGATTCCCTACTTCACTTTCACTTACAACACAATGCCACATGTTGACACGGGCTACACGCCGTATAAATTAATATATGGGAAACTACCAGGTTTACCCAATGAAGTAGTGGAAAGTAATACAAAAATTTACAACTTTGAAAATTACGCCAACGCACTAAGAGCGAGATTACGATATGCCCACGAAAAGGCAAAACAAATGCTAATGAAAGCAAAACAAAAACGTACACTAACTGACTTAAAAACTAATACGAATACACTTAAGGTAGAATTAGGAGATTTAGTTATATTAAAAGTAGAAAATAGAAAAAAGAATATGAATCCATATAAAGGACCATATAAAATACTAGAAAAGTTAGGAGTAAATTCATTAATATAATATAATGGTACACCTAAGAAAGTACATAATAACCAATTAAAGCCATACAGTGTAATTTAAATTTATAAACCATAAAACGTACTTTAAACAATACGATTTATAATTATAAATATCACACTATGTAATTAGTAATCATAAGTATATGTAATTACATCAAAACAACATAATTTGTAATTTTAACTATATAATTAAAAACAGTACCATGTAATTATAATAATAAGCAACAATTTATAAGCAAATAACACCAATTAATAGAAAATATGAAAATCATGTAACAAGTTCATAAAATAAGACAATTGTAATACAGCAGAAACCATATTTCCAGAAAAATTATTCGCTAACATCCCTAATCTTTCTCTTAAGGGTGAGGGTGTAGTGTACCACACAAGTGAACACTGATGACCACACATCGTCATAACCACCGCAGCAAGTCGCATATGCAAACAAACTGACAATAGCGCAACGTGTGCAATTGCCCTCAATACCCAAATACGCTAGACAAGCATTTTGGTGGTGCTGCCTATATTGCAGCGTCGTATGCATATTGGACAGTGCAGTGACTTTAGCCCTGAATTTGCACTCAAAATCATTGACATAAACAAAGAAGACAGTTCTTCAATGAATAATATCGGTAATCCGATATTAGAGATTAATTTCGGGAATATGATTTGTAACTGGTAGAAATAAGATAGATATATTTTATGTTAGTTAGAATAAGAAAACAACATAAATTAAATGATATTAAAGAGCCAGCGAGTAACCAAATAAACCAGAATTAATCTGAACTTCTAAAACTACAATCCTGCATTAGATTTCTCATTCTTTCTCTCAGTGCTCTTAACTAGGTTTGGTTATAGAACAGCACCAAACAATAGCGTAACCAACGGCAAACTCTGCCGGTTACAATCTTTACTGAGGGCGACATTCCGCTTAGCACTAGGGTTCTACAGTATATCATTGCATTCATACATAGTGTGAAACCTGCAATCGATGCGTAAGCTGATCTTGCAAGGCCAACGCAATCGATATTGACCAAACCCTCATCAACACACGTATATCTACCCTACATGGCGATCCTGCAACCGATCCTGCAACTAAGCTGAAGCCAATGATCCTGCAACCGATCCTGCAACTAACCTGAAGCCAATGATCCTGCAACCGATCCTGCAACTAAGCTGAAGCCAATAATCCTGCAACCGATCCTGCGACAAATCCTGCGATTGCCGAACAGACAAGCAGCCAAACATTTTTCAACTGAAAAACAAATAAATGGAAGAATACGTGCCAGGATATTTATCGATTCCAACCGCTCCAGCGCCAGTATACACCCCAAAACTAGCAATAAATGTCGGACCACTGCCACTCACGATTGAGGAATATAAGAAACGGGAAGAAAAACGAAAGGACCTACAAAAAACAACAATCCCACAAAGTGAAAGCAATAAGAAGAAGAGAGGAGGTCTCTTAACACAACAAAAACGCCAACTGGCCCATTTACTAGCAATAGTGAAAAACGACAACCCACCACAGTGGAATGAAGCCACACTCATCTGGAAGCGAATCGATCAAATCAGAAATAGAAGAAAAAAATAAAATCGCATGCATGCGAATAACTTGGCGCATGATTGGAAAAATCGGCACGCCAACAATAGATGACTACAACAACAAAACCACGATAGCGGACGAGACCATATGGATGATCGAGGCGCTCGAAAAATGGGAAAAAGCCAGAACAAGCCGCAGCACCAAGATGCAACTATAAACAACAACCAACTGTCTTCAGAAATATTATATAGTTATAATTATCCTTATAATAGCTTATAAATTAGATAAATACTTTAAAAATTACGTTCATAAATATAAGAATGACGCTAATGGCAACGCTATTACAGCAGTCTAATAAATAAAAACAAAATACATATATTAAAAATTTAAATAAAAATGTCAAATTTTCTATAGCATAAAAATAAATAAAATTTTTTTTTTTTAAACAAATTTCCTACTTGGTCCTAAATGGATTTAAAATTAAATGCCTTAAAATATATACTAGCTATACTTAGGAAAAATCCCAGCAGAATACACACAAACAAAACATTGACAACAAAACTTAGACAAATAGACATATTAAGAGAAGAATTTAATAATAAATAATAGAGACCGACACCGACAATAAAGATCTAACTGGAATAAAAATTAACTTCGCCAACACTTATTCCACAATAAAAAATATTTTATTGAAGCAATTAACAGAAGAGACTGAATCAATAGACAACATGGCATCTTTTAGCATAGAAACAGCATCAAAATCTCTACCCACATTTACGGGCAACTTCAGAGAATTAGATAGCTTCATAATCACCGTTGAGCTGATAAACAAATCACTCAACGAGTCAGGACAGACAGATTTACTAGAGTATATCTACCATGCCAAATTAACTGCCAATGTAAGAACAGCAATAGGAGGTTACACAAAACCAAAAGACTTAAATACACTTCCGACTCTACGACACAAGAGGTACAAAGACGCGACAACGATACCACAGCTACAAGCTAGACTAACAAAGGAATTCAGGAATTAACCCGTACAACGAAAAAATTCTGACAATAATAGAAAGTCTAAGCAGACTTAACATATACAATTTAGGAGAGACAGCTACACAAGCAGAAGAGAACGTAATAACAAAAACAAGCAACAAGCTAGCATTGGACACTTTCAAGAAAGGAGAGAATGAGAATTACAAAGCGACAATTTTTGCTGCAAGACCGAAAGATCTAGCAGAAGCAACAGAATTGGCACTTGAACTTGAGAGCGACTCTAGAATAATGCCCAACACATCACAGCTGATGCAAGTAAGACATAATTCATTCAACTCACAAGGTACAAGGTCTAATTTCAACGCTCCGCGCAAATATAATTCATTCAACCCTTCTCCACAATACACAAACAACATAACACGACAAAATCTCAGCACACGCTATGACAAAAATAACTACAACAACAGTAACTATGCAAACAACAGAAACAATACCGTAGCAATACAAATACAGACATCTCATTATACAAAACAAATAACAAATTAGAAAACCATGAATACTTTCCTGACGACAAATGCAAATTAACGGGCATAACAAATGAAGAGGTATATTCTGAAGATAGAATTACAATTAGATATTGGAGAATAATCTTGTAACCACCCTTTCCAATTAGTAAACAAAACATTTCCAATAGAAACAGATGGCATTCTAGGTAGGGATTTTTTTGAAAAATATATATGTAAAATCGATTATGAAACGTTTACAATTTCCGCGTACGTAAACAAACAAACATTTTTTATACCCATGCACACTAAATTTCATGATACTCAAAAAATAAAAATACCAGCAAGAACAGAAATAATACAAGCTTTAAAATTAAACATAAATGAACATAAAATAATTCCAAATAAAGAATTAAAAGAAGGCATATTTCTAAGCAATTCAATAGCACCCAAAAGTGGTATAACCCACAAAATAATTCAGAATACAACAAACAAAGAGGTAATTTTAGACGGCATACAATTTGAAACTGACTCACTAAAAAATTATGACATACTAAAGTACAGTACGCAAGATAATTACAATGAAAACAGATTACAGAAAAGCATTGAAACCTTAAATTTAAACTGCACAGACGAAATGACAAAAACCCAACTCATAAACATACTAAGACAATACCAAGAAGTTTTTCATCTTGAAGACAACCCACTTTCGACAAACAATTTTTACACACAAAACATAACGACACATGACAACACACCCATTTACATTAAAAACTACAGATTGCCACACACACACACAGGAATTGTGAATGAACCGGTACAGAAAATGCTACAGGAGAATATCATTGAACCTTCAGTCAGCCCATACAATGCTCCACTCCTTTTGGTTCCTAAAAAGAACACTATTGACAAAAAGAAATGGAGACTTGTAGTGGATTTTAGAAAACTGAATGACAAAATAGTAAATAATAAATTCCCGCTAACTCGACTAGAAGACATTCTAGACAAGTTAGGCAGAGCAAAATGGTTTTCAACCTTAGATATGACCAGTTCATTTCATCAAATAAAACTAGAAAAACAATCACGACCATTAACAGCTTTTTCCACATCCAATGGGCACTACCAATTTAAAAGATTACCTTTCGGACTCAAAACTTCATCCAACAGCTTTCAGAGAATGTTAACAATAGCACTCTCAGGACTCAGAAGCATTCCTTTATGTAGATGACATAATCATCTATGGATGTAGTCTAAATCACCATAATCAAAATCTAATCAGAGTACTAGACAGACTAACACAACATAACTTAAAATTAAACGCAGAAAAATGCAACTTTCTGAGACCAGAAGTTGTATATTTAGGACATTTCATTACACAAGACGGAGTTAAAACTGACCCCCCCAAAATACAAAACTGTTAAAAATTACCCACAACCGAAAAACGCAGACGAAGTAAGAAGATTCGTTGCATTCTGCAACTACTATAGAAAATTCATACCAAAGTTTGCAGATATTGCAAAATGTTTGAACTCCTTACTAAAGAAATCAGCCAAATTTGTATGGACAGATGAATGCCAAACATCTTTCGAAACTCTTAAACAAAAATTATTAAACCCACCACTATTGCAATACACAATTTTTGATAAACCCTTCATATAAACTACAGATGCATCGAATTATGCACTAGGCGCCATACTATCACAAGGCGAAATAGGACAAGATTTACCAATATCATATGCTAGCAAATCATTACAAAAACACGATTTGAATAAGCCAGTAATAGAAAAAGAGCTACTAGCAATACACTGGAGTATTAACTTCTTCAAACCCTATCTATATGGTCAAAAGTTCACAGTAGTAACTGACCATCGACCACTAATATCACTATTCTCTCATAAAAATCCTTCATCTAAAATGACCAGAATTAGATTAGACCTCAGTGACCTTGATTTCAATATAATATATAAAACAGGAAAAATGAATACAAATGCAGATGCATTGTCGAGAATACAAATTGACTCGGACATTCTAAAAGAAATGATACCGAAAGAAATTGATGAAAAAGCCAAAAGAACTGTAGTAATTACGAGAGGGATGGCAAATAAAAATAAAAATGAAAAGGCAAATAAAAATAAAGTAAATGAAGAGGCAAATAAAATGAAAATGAGAAATTGAGAAATTGCATATCTCAGGAGACTGATCACCTTCAAATATGGGAATGAACATCAATAAATGACGTCAAGAATATTAAAAAATTAAAATTTAATGTCGACAAGAAAAATCAAAGCTTTGGAAAAATGAATATATATATTAAAAATCATATTGTGCACATAGGCGAAAGCGATAATTCACTGAAGAAGCTCCGGCCTAGAAATAAAAATATAAATGAAAATATAAAGCATGCAGGAATCAATGATAAGTCAGCGAGACAAGACCCGATTCTGAGGAAATTGATATCCAAAACGAAGAAAGAAAATATTAAAGAATTAGCAATTGCAATTAACGATGAAATATTCAAAATATATACAAAAGAAGAATATAAAGAAGCGTACGCAAAAATAAAAATGAATAGCAAAAGTCCTCAGCTAAAAATATTAATTTATATACCTCCAAAGAGAATAACGGAAGATATTTTCAAATACAAACTAATAGATGAATGTCACAAAACAGGACATCCCGGAGTAAGAAAAACTGAAATTAAATTAAAACAAAGATACATTTGGAAAAATATGAACCAAATGGTAAAGAAATTCGTATCCAACTGTGACACGTACGTGAAGTGTAAACAAACAAGACACATCAAAGAACCACAAACCATAACAGACACCCCTAACACAAGTTTCGAAGTCATATCAATTGACACCGTAGGACCACTAAAAATTTCAAATGAATACCGCTACATACTAACGCACACCCAATGACAACAAAAGACGCACACACAACAGCCAAAACATTAGTTGAACAATTTATACTCAAATACGGACACTTTAAAATTGTTAAATCTGACAACGGGACAGAATTAACAAACGAGCTAATGGCAAACATATGTGCATTGCTGAAAATACAACAAAAATTTTCGACACCGTACCACCACCAAAGGATAGTCTCACTAGAACGCAACCACAGAGTTTTGAATGAATTCCTACAGACAACGACAACCGACGACGAATGCGATAAGTGGATTCCCTACTTCACTTTCACTTACAACACAATGCCACATGTTGACACGGGCTACACGCCGTATAAATTAATATATGGGAAACTACCAGGTTTACCCAATGAAGTAGTGGAAAGTAATACAAAAATTTACAACTTTGAAAATTACGCCAACGCACTAAGAGCGAGATTACGATATGCCCACGAAAAGGCAAAACAAATGCTAATGAAAGCAAAACAAAAACGTACACTAACTGACTTAAAAACTAATACGAATACACTTAAGGTAGAATTAGGAGATTTAGTTATATTAAAAGTAGAAAATAGAAAAAAGAATATGAATCCATATAAAGGACCATATAAAATACTAGAAAAGTTAGGAGTAAATTCATTAATATAATATAATGGTACACCTAAGAAAGTACATAATAACCAATTAAAGCCATACAGTGTAATTTAAATTTATAAACCATAAAACGTACTTTAAACCAAACGATTTATAATTATAAATATCACACTATGTAATTAGTAATCATAAGTATATGTAATTACATCAAAACAACATAATTTGTAATTTTAACTATATAATTAAAAACAGTACCATGTAATTATAATAATAAGCAACAATTTATAAGCAAATAACACCAATTAATAGAAAATATGAAAATCATGTAACAAGTTCATAAAATAAGACAATTGTAATACAGCAGAAACCATATTTCCAGAAAAATTATTCGCTAACATCCCTAATCTTTCTCTTAAGGGTGAGGGTGTAGTGTACCACACAAGTGTACACTGATGACCACACATCGTCATAACCACCGCAGCAAGTCGCATATGCAAACAAACTGACAATAGCGCAACGTGTGCAATTGCCCTCAATACCCAAATACGCTAGACAAGCATTTTGGTGGTGCTGCCTATATTGCAGCGTCGTATGCATATTGGACAGTGCAGTGACTTTAGCCCTGAATTTGCACTCAAAATCATTGACATAAACAAAGACGACAGTTCTTCAATGAATAATATCGGTAATCCGATACTTGAGATTAATTTCGGGAATATGATTTGTAACTGGTAGAAATAAGATAGATATATTTTATGTTAGTTAGAATAAGAAAACAACATAAATTAAATGATATTAAAGAGCCAGCGAGTAACCAAATAAACCAGAATTAATCTGAACTTCTAAAACTACAATCCTGCATTAGATTTCTCATCCTTTCTCTCAGTGCTCTTAACTAGGTTTGGTTATAGAACAGCACCAAACAATAGCGTAACCAACGGCAAACTCTGCCGGTTACAATCTTTACTGAGGGCGACATTCCGCTTAGCACTAGGGTTCTACAGTATATCATTGCATTCATACATAGTGTGAAACCTGCAATCGATGCGTAAGCTGATCTTGCAAGGCCAACGCAATCGATATTGACCAAACCCTCATCAACACACGTATATCTACCCTACATGGCGATCCTGCAACCGATCCTGCAACTAAGCTGAAGCCAATGATCCTGCAACCGATCCTGCAACTAACCTGAAGCCAATGATCCTGCAACCGATCCTGCAACTAAGCTGAAGCCAATAATCCTGCAACCGATCCTGCGACAAATCCTGCGATTGCCGAACAGACAAGCAGCCAAACATTTTTCAACTGAAAAACAAATAAATGGAAGAATACGTGCCAGGATATTTATCGATTCCAACCGCTCCAGCGGCAGTATACACCCCAAAACCAGCAATAAATGTCGGACCACTGCCACTCACGATTGAGGAATATAAGAAACGGGAAGAAAAACGAAAGGACCTACAAAAAACAACAATCCCACAAAGTGAAAGCAATAAGAAGAAGAGAGGAGGTCTCTTAACACAACAAAAACGCCAACTGGCCCATTTACTAGCAATAGTGAAAAACGACAACCCACCACAGTGGAATGAAGCCACACTCATCTGGAAGCGAATCGATCAAATCAGAAATAGAAGGAAAAAATAAAATCGCATGCATGCGAATAACTTGGCGCATGATTGGAAAAATCGGCACGCCAACAATAGATGACTACAACAACAAAACCACGATAGCGGACGAGACCATATGGATGATCGAGGCGCTCGAAAAATGGGAAAAAGCCAGAGCAAGCCGCAGCACCAAGATGCAACTATAAACAACAACCAACTGTCTTCAGAAATATTATATAGTTATAATTATCCTTATAATAGCTTATAAATTAGATAAATACTTTAAAAATTACGTTCATAAATATAAGAATGACGCTAATGGCAACGCTATTACAGCAGTCTAATAAATAAAAACAAAATACATATATTAAAAATTTAAATAAAAATGTCAAATTTTCTATAGCATAAAAATAAATAAAATTTTTTTTTTTAAAACAAATTTCCTACTTGGTCCTAAATGGATTTAAAATTAAATGCCTTAAAATATATACTAGCTACACTTAGGAAAAATCCCAGCAGAATGCACACAAACAAAACATTGACAACAAAACTTAGACAAATAGACATATTAAGAGAAGAATTTAATAATAAATAATAGAGACCGACACCGACAATAAAGATCTAACTGGAATAAAAATTAACTTCGCCAACACTTATTCCACAATAAAAAATATTTTATTGAAGCAATTAACAGAAGAGACTGAATCAATAGACAACATGGCATCTTTTAGCATAGAAACAGCATCAAAATCTCTACCCACATTTACGGGCAACTTCAGAGAATTAGATAGCTTCATAATCACCGTTGAGCTGATAAACAAATCACTCAACGAGTCAGGACAGACAGATTTACTAGAGTATATCTACCATGCCAAATTAACTGCCAATGTAAGAACAGCAATAGGAGGTTACACAAAACCAAAAGACTTAAATACACTTCCCACTCTACGACACAAGAGGTACAAAGACGCGACAACGATACCACAGCTACAAGCTAGACTAACAAAGGAATTCAGGAATTAACCCGTACAACGAAAAAATTCTGACAATAATAGAAAGTCTAAGCAGACTTAACATATACAATTTAGGAGAGACAGCTACACAAGCAGAAGAGAACGTAATAACAAAAACAAGCAACAAGCTAGCATTGGACACTTTCAAGAAAGGAGAGAATGAGAATTACAAAGCGACAATTTTTGCTGCAAGACCGAAAGATCTAGCAGAAGCAACAGAATTGGCACTTGAACTTGAGAGCGACTCTAGAATAATGCCCAACACATCACAGCTGATGCAAGTAAGACATAATTCATTCAACTCACAAGGTACAAGGTCTAATTTCAACGCTCCGCGCAAATATAATTCATTCAACCCTTCTCCACAATACACAAACAAAATAACACGACAAAATCTCAGCACACGCTATGACAAAAATAACTACAACAACAGTAACTATGCAAACAACAGAAACAATACCGTAGCAATACAAATACAGACATCTCATTATACAAAACAAATAACAAATTAGAAAACCATGAATACTTTCCTGACGACAAATGCAAATTAACGGGCATAACAAATGAAGAGGTATATTCTGAAGATAGAATTACAATTAGATATTGGAGAATAATCTTGTAACCACCCTTTCCAATTAGTAAACAAAACATTTCCAATAGAAACAGATGGCATTCTAGGTAGGGATTTTTTTGAAAAATATATATGTAAAATCGATTATGAAACGTTTACAATTTCCGCGTACGTAAACAAACAAACATTCATTATACCCATGCACACTAAATTTCATGATACTCAAAAAATAAAAATACCAGCAAGAACAGAAATAATACAAGCTTTAAAATTAAACATAAATGAACATAAAATAATTACAAATAAAGAATTAAAAGAAGGCATATTTCTAAGCAATTCAATAGCACCCAAAAGTGGTATAACCCACAAAATAATTCAGAATACAACAAACAAAGAGGTAATTTTAGACGGCATACAATTTGAAACTGACTCACTAAAAAATTATGACATACTAAAGTACAGTACGCAAGATAATTACAATGAAAACAGATTACAGAAAAGCATTGAAACCTTAAATTTAAACTGCACAGACGAAATGACAAAAACCCAACTCATAAACATACTAAGACAATACCAAGAAGTTTTTCATCTTGAAGACGAACCACTTTCGACAAACAATTTTTACACACAAAACATAACGACACATGACAACACACCCATTTACATTAAAAACTACAGATTGCCACACACACACAGGAATTGTGAATGAACCGGTACAGAAAATGCTACAGGAGAATATCATTGAACCTTCAGTCAGCCCATACAATGCTCCACTCCTTTTGGTTCCTAAAAAGAACACTATTGACAAAAAGAAATGGAGACTTGTAGTGGATTTTAGAAAACTGAATGACAAAATAGTAAATGATAAATTCCCGCTAACTCGACTAGAAGACATTCTAGACAAGTTAGGCAGAGCAAAATGGTTTTCAACCTTAGATATGACCAGTTCATTTCATCAAATAAAACTAGAAAAACAATCACGACCATTAACAGCTTTTTCCACATCCAATGGGCACTACCAATTTAAAAGATTACCTTTCGGACTCAAAACTTCATCCAACAGCTTTCAGAGAATGTTAACAATAGCACTCTCAGGACTCAGAAGCATTCCTTTATGTAGATGACATAATCATCTATGGATGTAGTCTAAATCACCATAATCAAAATCTAATCAGAGTACTAGACAGACTAACACAACATAACTTAAAATTAAACGCAGAAAAATGCAACTTTCTGAGACCAGAAGTTGTATATTTAGGACATTTCATTACACAAGACGGAGTTAAAACTGACCCCCCAAAATACAAAACTGTTAAAAATTACCCACAACCGAAAAACGCAGACGAAGTAAGAAGATTCGTTGCATTCTGCAACTACTATAGAAAATTCATACCAAAGTTTGCAGATATTGCAAAATGTTTGAACTCCTTACTAAAGAAATCAGCCAAATTTGTATGGACAGATGAATGCCAAACATCTTTCGAAACTCTTAAACAAAAATTATTAAACCCACCACTATTGCAATACACAATTTTTGATAAACCCTTCATATAAACTACAGATGCATCGAATTATGCACTAGGCGCCATACTATCACAAGGCGAAATAGGACAAGATTTACCAATATCATATGCTAGCAAATCATTACAAAAACACGATTTGAATAAGCCAGTAATAGAAAAAGAGCTACTAGCAATACACTGGAGTATTAACTTCTTCAAACCCTATCTATATGGTCAAAAGTTCACAGTAGTAACTGACCATCGACCACTAATATCACTATTCTCTCATAAAAATCCTTCATCTAAAATGACCAGAATTAGATTAGACCTCAGTGACCTTGATTTCAATATAATATATAAAACAGGAAAAATGAATACAAATGCAGATGCATTGTCGAGAATACAAATTGACTCGGACATTCTAAAAGAAATGATACCGAAAGAAATTGATGAAAAAGCCAAAAGAACTGTAGTAATTACGAGAGGGATGGCAAATAAAAATAAAAATGAAAAGGCAAATAAAAATAAAGTAAATGAAGAGGCAAATAAAATGAAAATGAGAAATTGAGAAATTGCATATCTCAGGAGACTGATCACCTTCAAATATGGGAATGAACATCAATAAATGACGTCAAGAATATTAAAAAATTAAAATTTAATGTCGACAAGAAAAATCAAAGCTTTGGAAAAATGAATATATATATTAAAAATCATATTGTGCACATAGGCGAAAGCGATAATTCACTGAAGAAGCTCCGACCTAGAAATAAAAATATAAATGAAAATATAAAGCATGCAGGAATCAATGATAAGTCAGCGAGACTAGACCCGATTCTGAGGAAATTGATATCCAAAACGAAGAAAGAAAATATTAAAGAATTAGCAATTGCAATTAACGATGAAATATTCAAAATATATACAAAAGAAGAATATAAAGAAGCGTACGCAAAAATAAAAATGAATAGCAAAAGTCCTCAGCTAAAAATATTAATTTATATACCTCCAAAGAGAATAACGGAAGATATTTTAAAATACAAACTAATAGATGAATGTCACAAAACAGGACATCCCGGAGTAAGAAAAACTGAAATTAAATTAAAACAAAGATACATTTGGAAAAATATGAACCAAATGGTAAAGAAATTCGTATCCAACTGTGACACGTGCGTGAAATGTAAACAAACAAGACACATCAAAGAACCACAAACCATAATAGACACCCCTAACACAAGTTTCGAAGTCATATCAATTGACACCGTAGGACCACTAAAAATTTCAAATGAATACCGCTACATACTAACCATGCAGTGCGAGCTGACAAAGTTCGTAATCGCACACCCAATGACAACAAAAGACGCACACACAACAGCCAAAACATTAGTTGAACAATTTATACTCAAATACGGACACTTTAAAATTCTTAAATCTGACAACGGGACAGAATTTACAAACGAGCTAATGGCAAACATATGTGCATTGCTCAAAACACAAAAAATATTTTCGACACCGTACCACCACCAAAAGATAGTCTCACTAGAACGCTACCACAGAGTTTTGAACGAATTCCTACTGACATCGACAAACGATGACGAATGTGATAAGTGGATTCCCTACTTCACTTTCACTTACAACACAATGCCACATGTTGACACGCCATATGAATTAATATATGGGAAACTACCAGGTTTACCCAATGAAGTAGTGGAAAGTAAAAAAAAAATTTACAACTTTGAAAATTACGCCAACGCACTAAGAGCGAGATTACGATATGTCCACGAAGAGGCAAAACAAATGCTAATGAAAGCAAAACATAAACGTACACTAACTGACTTAAAAACTAATACGAATACACTTAAGGTAGAAATAGGAGATTTAGTTATATTAAAAGTAGAAAATAGGAAAAAGAATATGAATCCATATAAAGGACCATATAAAATACTAGATAAGTGAGGAGTAAATTCATTAATAGAATATAATGGTACACCTAAGAAAGTACATAATAACCAATTAAAGCCATACAGTGTAATTTAAATTTATAAACCATAAAACGTACTTTAAATAATACGATTTATAATTATAAATATCACACTATGTAATCAAAACAATGTAATTTGTAATCATAAGTATATGTAATTATATCAAAACAATATAATTTGTAATTTTAACTATATAATTAAAAAGAGTACCATGTAATTATAATAATAAGAAACAATTTATAAACAAATAACACCAATTATTAGAAAATGTGAAAATCATGTAACAAGTTCATAAAATAAGACAATTGTAATACAGCAGAAACCATATTTCCAGAAAAATTATTCGCTAACACCCCTAATTTTTCTCTTAAGGGTGAGGGTGTAGTGTACCACAAAAGTGTACACTGACGACCAAACATCGTCATAACCACCGCAGCAAGTCGCATATGCAAACAAACTGACAATAGCGCAACGTGTGCAATTGCCCTCAATACCCAAATACGCTAGACAAGCATTTTGGTGGTGCATTAACACACGCTGCCTATATTGCAGCGTCGTATGCATATTGGACAGTGCAGTGACTTTAGCCCTGAATTTGCACTCAAAATCATTGACATAAACAAAGACGACAATTCTTCAATGAATAATATCGGTAATCCGATACTTGAGTTAATTTCGGGAATATGATTTGTAACTGGTAGAAATAAGATAGATATATTTTATGTTAGTTAGAATAAGAAAATAACATAAATTAAATGATATTAAAGAGCCAGCGAGCCACCAAATAAACCAGAATTAATCTGAACTTCTAAAACTACAATCCTGCATTATATTTCTCATCCTTCTCTCAGTGCTCTTAACTAGGTTTGGTTAGAGAACAGCACCAAACAATAGCGTAACCAACGACAAACTCTGCCGGTTACAATCTTTACTGAGGGCGACATTCCGCTTCGCACTAGGGTTCTACAGTATATCATTGCATTCATACATAGTGTGAAACCTGCAATCGATGCGTAAGCTGATCTTGCAAGGCCAACGCAATCGATATTGACCAAACCCTCATCAACACACGTATATCTACCCTACAATAGATTTGCTCAGAATTGAAAAATTTTAAAAGATATGATATAAAAATAAGAATGATATGAAAGGAATTATGATATATTTATAAAAAAAAATAGAAATAAAAAGAAACCAATATATGAAGAACAAATAAATTTAGATGAAAAAGAATGACTAAGACTTAAAAGAAATTATATTTTTCTAAACGAATTGTGGTTCGGATAAGTACGGATTATTATATATTAAATATGCATAATATCCATAATATTTAGAATTAAGAACAATCATAAATTATATTTAAAATTATAAACAAAAGTAGTTTAGAAAATAATTATAATTACAGAAATTAATTGTTTAAAATCTAAATAAAATAAATGCGATAATCCAAAGAAAACAAAAATTTTACTAAATAGGTAAATTGTACCCAAGAGTATCCATAGTATATATATTATATATAGTATTTTTATTTAATTATTATATAATTTTGATTTATTAGATTTATTAAATTCATTTATGAAATGGTCTCCTAAACTTAAATATAGAAAGACGTCAAACTAAAATGTTAACTAGAGAACTAAGCAAATTATTATAAGGATTCAGCTCTGATGATGTGAATCCAAGATAGGTGTTCCAGGAACAGCGCATATCGAAAGACGGTGCAGACTAAGGCACCAACGTATTATTCGATGGATTGGAGATGAATGGCGACTTATCCAGCATAAAATTCTTTGTAAAATCTCCAATTTAAAATTCAATGTAAATTCATTAAATTAATTTCTTTAGAATAAGCATATTTTATAATATAAATACGTGTACTTTAAAATAATTTGTTGAATATAAAACTGATTGTGAAGTGGAAAGGTTCATTTCAACATCGTAACTCGCGCATTTAACAATTTAACTGCAATGAACTTTCAATACGGACTGGTCAGCACTTTTCCAAAAGTTTGAAACTCGACGCTTGCATTTTTTTTTGTTGTTGTTTTATTTCCCTTTATTTCATACATCTGTCACCATTATATTGACACCTAGTACATGATTTGACAATTTGTTTGGAAATTAATATTCGAAACACATTTTGGCCAGTGCCAAGAAGTGATACAACAAAAATACATTAATTTTAATAGTTCACTATCATTACATATATTATAACCATTTATGATAAAAATTATGTTTATGATAATTATTTACATTTACATTTATAATACTATTCCTAGTTCAGTAGGTCGTTTGGTCGAGTTCTCTTTAAACGGCGCATGGTGGTTTCTTCTAGATGTAGCGTTTATTTCTTCGTTATTATGTCCATGCAGTGTATCATAGTGTTTTGTGGATATCTTTTTTATTACTTCGTCAATTCTTGTCATATTTAGTTTGCGGTGTATATCTTCATTTGTTGTGTACCAACCAGACTTTATTATAACTCTTAATATTCTAGATTACTGTCTTTGAATTTTTTGTATGTGTGACCGCTTTGCCGTTCCCCATACTTGGAGTCCGTACGTCCAAATTGGCTTTATAGTACACTTGTATAGCAGCAACTTGTTGTTAATTGTGAGTTTGGATTGCTTACCCATTAACCAATATAGTTGCCTAAATTTTTCTTTTATTTGTTTCGTTTTTTGTTTAATGTGTGTAGTGCCAATTTAGCTTTGAGTCCATGTGTATACCAAGGTATTTAGTAGTAGACCCAATTTTTATATCTTTATTGTTTATTTTAGTAGGTATTGGGTTAAATTTTGTTTTAGTTGTAAAAATTATTTGTACAGTCTTATCTTAATTAATTTTCAAGCACCATTTATCAAACCATTCCTTAACATTCTCTGTGTATATCTGCAGATTTGCAGTCGCAGTATTTAGATTTTTGTCAGATGTGAAGAGGATTGTGTCGTCAGCAAAGGTAGCAGTTGTGGTATTCAGTTCTTTTGGAAGTGGTATATCTGAGGTAAATATGACATATAGCAGTGGTCCTAAAACACTCCCTTGAGGAACTCCAGCTGTTGTACAATGAATAGAATAACACTTTACTCTTCATTATACTTGACGTAAAAGTAACGATCACTAAGACAACTTTCAACAATCAAATAGTAGTCAAGTGGCAGCATCGTCTTCAGTTTATGCAGCAGTCCTTTATGCCATACTTTGTCAAATGCTTTTGCAATGTCTAAGAATATAGCAACGCAGTACCGCTTATATTCTATGTCTGTTTCAATTTTGTTTGTTATACGGTGTATCTGTTGAATTGTTGAATGTCGTTTTCTGAAGCCGAATTGATGATTTGGTATAATGTTTTTCTTGTCAAGGATCTGGCTAAGTCTATCATGTAATAGTTTTTCAGCAACTTTAGAGATTACGGGAAGTAGGCTAATTGGTCTATACGACGAATCAGTTGTAGCATCTTTTCCCTGCTTCGGTAGTGCAATAATTTCAGCAACTTTCCATACTTTGGGAAAAAATTATAGTCGGAACATTGTGTTGATAACATTCCTTAAGTAGTTATAACCTATAGTAGGTAGCTCAGCGAGAGCTTTTCCTGTCAAAATATCGTATCCTGGTGCTTTTTTGTGGTTTATTCGTTTTTTAATGCAATTAATTATTTCTGTTGTGTTTGTTTTCTTAATTTTGGTTGTAATGTCTATATTTAAGTCATTGCGTGTTTCAATATATTTATCTTCATTTGATAGGACTTTTTCAAAGTATTTAGCCAATGCAGTTGCTTTTTCTTCATTGGTAGTAGCCCATGAGTTGTCATCTTTCCGTAGTGGTGGCTGATACCTATCTGAGTTTTTAATTTCTTTGTGCATTTCCATAATGAGTAGTTCGTATCCTGGGTAGGCGTCCAGTTTTTTAGGTAACTTTCAACTTCTATATTTTGTCTTTTAGTTAATATTTTCTTGAGTTTTTTGCAGGCTATATTTAAATTGTGTTTATCCTCAGGTGATCTAGTTAGCTGCCACCTCTTTCTCAGCTTTCTCTTCTCAATAATTTGCTTTCTTATGCAAATCTCTGTTGCAGGTTTATTTCTTCTAAATTTATGCTGTTGGCTTGATTTGATTCCTGCGTCTAGGACCACATCGTTGAAGTGAATAATGGCACGTTCAATGTCTAATTGTGTTTTCAGTTTGATAGACATCTTCATTCAATATGCTGTCTATACTCATTCCAGTTTGTTTTGTGATTAAAATTCTTAGCTCTTAGTTCTATGGGTTTGATGTCAGTTGTGTAGTCAAGTATTATCGGAGAGTGGTCTGAAGAAAGTTCAAAACAAGCTTTAATTTTTAATTGGTTACACTTTATGTTTTTTGTTATGCTGAAGTCTCTTTTTCCTATCTGTTGGCCAGTATGTGGGTTCACCTGAGCTTAAAAATCTGCAGTTATTTTTTTGTGTATAGCATTAATCAGACTTCGTCCTTTTTTATTGGTTAGCCTAGATCCCCAGTCAGTGTGTTTTGCATTCAGATCTCCAGCTGCAATGAATCTTACGCCAAGATTCTTTATGTAGTAATCATATTGATCCGTCGTTATTAGGTGTCTGGGGGCACAGTAAACTGAGGAAATGAGTATTGTCCCATTTGTATCCTCAATTTGCACAGTAGTGGATTGAATATGAGGTGTTGCATATGGTTGCCGTTCAGTATGTTTTAATAGTGAATTTATTATGATAGCTGTCCCACCACGAGCTTTACCATCAGGATGATTTTTCACATAAATTTTATATCCAGGAAATACTAAATAGCTTTTGTTCGTAAAATGTGCTTCTGAAACTAGAGCTATATCAATTTTCTTGTCAGACAAAAATTGCTTCAACTCAAGATAATGTTTTGTTAGGCCATTTGCATTCCAGGCTACAATTATTAAACTATTACTTTCGTGCATTTAAGCTTGTTAGTAACATTATAATGATATTCATCATATTAGTCATTTGAGTGATTAGGGATTTCACTATGTCTTTAAGTTCATTAATATCACTATCGTTTGAATTTTTGTATTTGCTTCAGTTTTATTTGGATTTGACGACCCTGCAATTTCGGCATAGCTTACGCCTGGTTTAACTACTGATCCATGCATATTTTTGGTCTGTCGTATTAATGGATCCTTTCTGCTTAAAGATGGAAACCTTTGAATTTTTTTGGCTTTGTATATTTCACAGCCTTTGTAGTTTGCAGTATGATTTCCGCCACATAGGGCACATTTGATTTCAGCTGCGTTGGTTATTTTTTTTTACATTCACTTGTTAGATGCTTTCCAGCGCATTTCACACATACTGGATCCCTTATACAGTAGATTTTTGTATGTCCGTATTTTTGGCATTTAGTGCATTGCGCGACTTCTCTTTTATGATGGGGTGCCTCAAAAACTACTATGCAATGCATTACTTAGTTAATGCTATAAATATTTTTATTGTTAGTATTTGTTTCCAGTTCTATGCTAAACAGTGGTAGCGGTTTTTTTGTTGTCCGTTGAGTTATGTTAGTTATGTTTAAAACTTTGTGACCGTTTTCACCAAGCTCATTTTTTTTCTTCTTGGTCTGCGAAGGGATGCATATTGCGAAAAATGACTTTGAAACCCCTTTCATTTTTGGGTTTAAATCTGTACAGCTTCGTACCTTTTTGCTTTAGCATTTGGAATATTTTTGTGTATGTTTCCGAGTCATTCGATTGAACTCGTACTTCATTGTTTGGTATATAGTTACTGTCTGCAACAGCGGTTAGCGCATTTTTTAACGTCTTTATGCATTCTACGCCTTGTACGTATATAGGGGGTGGTTTGTTTAAACCTCTTTTTTTTCGGACTAGTGTTTTTTTCTTTTTCGGACTCATTTTGATCAACTTGTCCACTGTGCGATGGTTCAGCAAGTTCGTCATCATCAACGGTCAAAGCAGCAAATTTGTTTTTTCTTTCCGAAGTAGTATCGCTCAACCAGTAGTTTGATAACTTACTTTGGCTTGGGTTTTTTGCTATTTTTAGCTTTTTGTTACTGTTTGGCGTTCTTTTCGCTTTATCTGTCGTGGGTGAGGTTCGTGCTCTCTTTGGTAGCGATTGCAGTTGACTTGCCTGCACGCCTTTTGGCGGAATTTGTGCACAGGCAGAAGAACATGTTGATGTCACAGTTGTAGTCGAGAAGGTAGTTGTTGTACCGTACGTAGGGAAGGCAGATGTTGTTGTTGCTGACGAATTTGTTGTAGTTGTCGCACAATCCACTGCTATACTGGAGCAGGACATTATTGGAGGTTTGCCATGTGCACTCCACGAAGAGTGTACTCTCCCACGGGGGAGAGCGCTGCACACTCATGGCTATTGCCGACTATACTTTGTTTATTAGTTTTTTAAACATTTTATTTATTATTATTTTTGCTATATTTTAATCTTATTTATGTATGTATGTAAAACATCACGAAAAACTAAATTTTTTGGTGTGGTAACTCTAATCACTTATTATGGCCAGAGTCCACTGTGGCAACACCACACACAACCGGGATTATTTTATTTGTTGTCTCTTTCAACTTTTAACTCATATATGTATATAACTGTTCCTTTGTTTGTTTGATTGTTTATTTAACACTTTTAATAAATTTAAAATTAGTTATTATAAATTAGTTATTATAAGCTACCTACGCGTAGTTGACTCACAGCACCAACTCCTAATAGACACTACACATTTGGTGTAGTTAGCATTTAGAGGTATTGCAATTAAACAAGATAAGCAAGCACATATTTTTACAAACCAAATATTATAAATAAATATTATTTATTTTTTAATAATTATGTGAACTTTTAGGATGTTACAGTTCCGCAAACAAGTTGACGAAGGGCATTGGAATTTAGAATGCACCACCGACATTTTTATATCGAGTAGGTCGATTGGCTTAACAAACTGACACCAATCAACAATTGCGTAACTGGAGCACCAGAAAGGTGCTTATCTAGAGTGTACGTGTTCATTGTAAATTGTATTTAAGACGTAACATTTTAAGTAATAAACTCCTCGGCTCTTGTCTTATATTGAAGAACAGAACAGCACCGTGTTTTACTTTGCAGTATTAAGCACCTAATTTGGAACCACCGGGTCCACGTCTACGCCCGCAGTGAGAATTAGCGCTATGTCGTCCGCGTAACCGATCATCTTAAGGGGATTCGGTACCTGTACGTGGAGTATGCCATTGTACATAACGTTCCAGAGGAGAAGACCAAGGACTGAACCTTGGGGGAGTCCACCGGTGATATTAGGCGTTCGTGTCCCTTTGTCCGTGTCATACTGCAGGAGCCTGTCGCTAAAATAGGTGACTACCATACGTCTCAGGCAGATGCGTATCTTGAATTCTGCTAGCGCTACGACTATATGTGTCGAGCTAGCGGAGCTAAATGCGTTTTTTCCATCTAGAGACCACAAGATAGTACATCTTGCTGCCACCCCATCTCTTACCATCGATCGCTTTTTCCGCCATTTTGACGACCTCATAAATGGCATCGACTGTTGATCTCGCCTTCCGAAAACCATATTGTCTCTGCTCGATTCCTCCGGTATCAGTTATGGATTGGTCTATTCTGTCACAGAGAATCCGCTCCAGGACCGTTCAGCATGCAGAGTGGACGGTACGCAGGTGGGTCTTCTGGTAGCTTATTGCCCTTAGGCAACAGGATCAGCCGTTGTTTTTTCCACTGCGAAGGGAAGACACCCTGTTTAAAGCAGGCTTAATATAACTGCCTCAGTGGTTCCTGATGCAATAAAGCAACGGTTTTGAAGGCACAATTGCCTATTCCCTCTGGGCCAGGTGCTTTCTGTTCTCCGAATTTACCAACCACCCCCAATATTTCGTCCACTGTCACCTCTGGTATATCCTATTCCAACCTCAGCGGATTGGAAAGCTGTTCGGGACAGGAGCTTTGTGGAGGGAAAAGTTGTTTGACAATTCGGTCAAGTAATTTCGGGCAGCTTGGGGAAGGCTGCCTGTAGCAGGAAAGTTTTCTCATCACTAGCTTGTAAGGTGTTCCCCATGGGTCGTCTTCGACTTGCGCATACAGCTCCGTGAAGCTTGTAAGAAGCATAAATCTTAATGATTTATCCTCCCTACATAACACATCGGCACCACTCGGAAAAAGAGGAGGTCACCAGTTGCCCGACAATTGTGAGTCACTTTTATCATCATGCCACTGCCTCTCAACAAACCCACGCGGTGGAGAACACGCACGGAAGAGGACCACGAAGCAGCTATCGAGAAGAAGACAAAGTGAAAACATGTGGAGGAGAACCACGCGGTGCTGAAACATATGACAGCTATCGGGAAGACGAAGAAGAGCAAACCGTATTACGCCATTCTGATAGCCAATGACAGCACGCCACTTATTGTGTGCGAGTAGCCGCTGCGCTATATAAGGAGCAGCATCGGGGTACTCCCTCTCTTTCTCATCAGACAGCGGAACAAGCAAGACCTCTTTTTCATCGGACAGCAGAACAAGCAAGAACTCTTTTTTTATCAGACAGCGGCGCAAGCAAGACCTCTTATTCATCGAAGAACAGTGCAAGCCAGAACTTTTCTTCATCGAACAACAGTGCAACGCAACCAAGAACAACTCTATTATTGATTGGACAACAGCGGGGGCGTGAACGTATAATCTACAGGGAGCGCAATAGTAGTGACCTGACGCTTCTGACGACATGAGCGAGTTATTCACTCGCGCCGGACAAACTGACTCCTACCTTAGCGAGTTTATCACTCGCACCGGACGACTACTTGAGCGAGTTGATTACTCGCGCCGTACATCTATGCCAATTGGACGCGCCACACAAAGCTTCACTACACGCATAATCTACACGGGGCGCAAGTAGTGCCCTGTCGTTTCTGACGACCTGAGCGAGTTATTCACTCGCGCCAAACGTACATATTTACCTGAGCGAGTTATTCACTCGCGCCGGACTTCGACGACATTGCAACTCGCGTCACAAAACCCCCCCCACCATGCGATTCGCCAACTGAAGGAGAAAAATATATAAATATACACATAAGAAAGAAATGTAAATAACTAATCGACAATAAAAGTTATCCAAAGTCTAAGACTTATTTCTTGCTAACGAGTCCTGGACACCGCTGAGTCTAACTCAGCTGTAGAATATTAAAGAGACCCAGAGTGTCGTTACAAGCTCTAAATCTTACTCTTCTTGATGGTATAAGATCGTTCTTGGATGTCCTGAAATGCAGTTGCTTCTTCGCGCATTTCGGATTATTTATAGAACGCTGATACCTCCGCCTTCCTGCATGGCATGCTTTGCGTAGATCAGCTATCTGGACCCTCCACCAATAGACTGATTTATAAGCTAGCTTTTCCTACACATTGTTGCATCACATGCGGTTTCCATTTGTTTAGCGAACGGGTTTGCCATTTCATCCGACGTGCCTCTTTAAAGTTAGGTCTTCGAGCATAATTTTAAGGACAACATGATCTAAAGTATTTGTCCTCCAATATCTGCCAATCCAAGCTACCGTTTGCTTGTTCTGGA
The DNA here is from genome assembly GCA_920105625.2 of Clusia tigrina. Taxonomy (NCBI): domain Eukaryota; kingdom Metazoa; phylum Arthropoda; class Insecta; order Diptera; family Clusiidae; genus Clusia; species Clusia tigrina. Next base: position 148,146,187 of record OV050030.1, read on the forward strand.
TGTTCATTCATAGGCCGTAGATTATGGCCAGGTGGTACTGTGTGTGTAGTGATTGCTCACTTGCCATTTGGTTCCTCTGACCAGTCCTTCGCTCAGAAATGTGAGCTCTATCACTGAGCTCGCACGTCCCTTTATGTAAGTGCTCTACCATGTGTTCATTAGCACCAGGTTTAATGATGCAAGGACATCCATGAGCGATTGTCCCTTCGGTGATGCTCGGCTGCATCCCCACTCATTTGCCCATGCATTGAAATAGCCTGCTATTATCACCGCGGTTTTGCCGGCTGCATCAAGTACAAGACTGTCAATTGCTGACTCGAACTCTCCCATAGTTAGGCTTTGCGGCATGTAGCTGGAGTAATCTCATATTCTATGTTTCATTTCCTTCATCTCTTTTTGGTACGATGGTCATGAGCCGCAGCCTGTCGGGTGATCTATATCTTTCAGACCCTTTGCACTGCATAGTGCACAGTTTGGCTTCTTGTCGCATCCTCTGGCATTGTGGCCTTCTGCTCCACATTTCAAACACTTGCCGCGCCAATCATCCTTGCTGCAGCACTTCTGCGATCTGTGTCCAAAGTCCATGCATTTATAGAATCGGATAGGGACCTCCCTCACACGGCAGGAGGTCCAACCCATTCTCACCGTACCTGTTTAAGGATATTTTTCCTTAAATGGTTGCGAGTTCGGAGCTTGTTCCAAAATGGCTGATGAATTGTTATATGGTGCTTGTACCAGTATAACGTAGTTTAAACACAAATTGATTAGTTAGGTTGCTATTTCGGTGCTTGTACCAATATAACGGTTGAGATTGTTATATGGCGCATGAACCAGTATAACTTAGAAAGAACACAAATTCGTGTGATTGATGGAGTCAATTATTAAAACTGACTGATTTATTTCATAAAGGTGTGAACTTATATTAAAATTTATATACATATAATTACAATAACAATTAAGGAATTTAACTAATGCTTACGTACAAACTAAAACGGAAATATCATGTTACTTCAAATTAAAGAAATAGAAAATAAATTTTCTCACACATAAAAATGCTAGCTTGCAAAATTGTGCATACGTATGTGCAAATATAACTAACTACAATTTAATGGGCATATTCGTTCGTGGAGCAGTGGGATCGCTACGCACGGCATATAGTTAAACAGTACCTTTTGCGATCAGGGCTTCAGCAGCACTTGGAGTCAAGCTAACGGTTGCTGTCTGTGTTCCGCAGTGATCGTAGTATAGTTTTTTTTTTACCAGGTGTGAAAGCAGTCAAAAACCCTTGTAGTGTGGGGCCTTAACCCACTAAATTCACCCCGATGTCCGGACGAATTATCCTCTCGGGACCTCCCCTTTAAGTAACACATCGAGAGACCTTTACGAGCGTTACCGCTCAATCGTCAGTCTTAGGTCTGTCCATTTTCAGTCCTACTTCTTGATCCACCCCTATTAACGTTTTCCTCAACACTGCGCTGGCTTAGGTGTGCTGCTGTGCGGGTGCGTTTAGTGTTCCGCAGAGTTATCATCATAATGAATACTGTAGAACAAACTGCCTCCCAATTAGTCTCGGTTTCACACATATGCGCTACCAGATTAGCCACTGCTGGTTGTTCTCCTAAGATAGCGCTCAAGTTGTTTCTGCTCTCGTTAAATCGCGGGCAATGAAAAAGTATATGCTGCGCGTCTTCTGCTCTCCCGGGCAACTTGGACAAAATGGGTCATCATCGTATTTGTAGTTGTGCAAGTATTCCTTGAAGCACCCGTGGCAACTAAGCATCTGCGTAACAGATTTATTCTTAAAATACTATTTCTTATATACTATTTCTCAACAGTCATCTCAGTCTGTGAACTGACCTTTCTGGTGTTCCAGTTCCGCACCTGCTAATTGGTGTCAGTTGGTCAAGCCAACTGACCTAGTGTAAAAGTATCGACGGTGCATTCTAAATTGCAATGCCCTTCGTCGACTCAACTGCGGAACTATTACACCCTAAAAGTTTACATAATAAATATTACAATTTAAAATACTTAATATTAATTTAAAATAATTAGACCCTAAAAGTATGTGTTACTCTTCAATAACTTTAGCACATGCTAATCCCACAGAATGTGTGGCATCTGTTAGGAGTCGATGCTGTGAGTCAACTACTCGTAGGTAGCTTGATTCTACCTCACAACATCCCTCCCCTCTTTCTAAAAGAAGTTAGTGCAACTAACTTCTAATGAATCTTTTACAATATTTTTTCTCTTTTCTGCACTTAAGACAATCTATGCATTTTCTTAAACCTATAGTACATATTTATAGTTTTTCTCTTCTTTCTTTTTTTTTTTAAATCGCCTTACTTGGGTTCTATTATTGTATTCTTTTCTTTTTTACTTTTGTGTTCTTTTCTTTTTTTTTTCTTACTATTTCTTCTATTATTTTTTTTCTTGTACTTATATAGTTGTTTTTTCTTTTGTTTTATTTTGTTCTTTTATTTCTATCTTTTTTCCTTCTTTTCTTTTAGTTATATTCCCCTTTTTATATTTGGTCTTTCATCGACTCTTTTCTCACTGGCGTATATACAATTTCAAAAACTAGCGATAATACAATTTAATTCTATACTTAAGATCTTATATTATACTGCGTCCTCTGTTTTCTGCTGATTTGGATGCCGGCCGTCGTTGTCGGAGTGAAATCCCTCGATGAACTCTGCATACCCCTCCCTTCTTTCTGGACCGGTACGTATGATATTCGAGGCTGGCGATTTTGTTTACCATTAAAACTTCGGTTGTAGTGGCCTTCTTCTTTTGATTTATATATCGTGCGCCAACGGATGTAGGTGGTACTGCCTCTGCTTATAGTAATTAGCTTGTAAAATGCATTTGAAATACATGAGAGATTACAATACTCCTCCGTTATTTACTTTGCAGCAATGCGTTTTATGGTGCAAATGTTTCTCTTGGCGCCCAACGTGGGGCTCGAACTCACGACCCCGAGTTTAAGAGTCTCGTGCTCTTTGCAGTGATTCTCTTGAGCTTTCCCATATTGGAATTTGACTTCGTTGACCTCGATGTGTAGACTATCGGTATTTCTATGAGATACACGCTTAATGACGTAATCTGTGTACTCTGGTCGGATACCAGTCTCTGTGTCCTCTTGTATTAAATCATATTTCATATGTAAATCACATTTCATATGTTCATACTCTAGATTGTACATATACTCCAATGATGCAAAAAATTTCCGCGAGCCAAGTTTCTTCTGCTTATTATATTTGGTGGTGGTTTCAGTCACCCTCCTTAAGCTTTTACTCATCTTCAACTTATCCAAAATTGATTCTGTTGAGATTGCGATACACTGGGTGGACTGTGTAATGTAAAATTGTCCAATGCAAAGCATGACTCCGGAAGGAAACTTGTTTCTTCTTCCATTGTTTGTCAAGAAACCCATCCAAAACGTGATCAAACACTGCGGCCATATGCTGTTTCGAGAATATCATTTTAGTCGCCATTCATCACCAATCCATCGAATAATACGTTGGTCCTTTAGTCCGCACCGTCTTCTGATATACGCTGTTCCCGGAATTTCCTGCTTCGATTCACATCATCAGAGCTGAATACTTATAATAATCTTCTTAATTTTCTAGTTAACATTTTATAAGTTTCATAAGTTAATTTAATAAATCAACTTCAAAATTATATAATATTTAAATATATATATATACTATATATACTCTTGGGTATAATTTTCCTATTTAGTATAATTTGTGTTTTCTTTGGATTATTTATTTCATTATAAATTTAGACTTTAAATAATTTATTTCTGTAACTCTAATTATTTTCTGACCTACGTTTGTTTTTAATTTTAACTTTCAAACAGATTAGAATTTTTCAATTTATAACTGTTCTTACTGCGAGTATATTTTGCAAATTTAATACGTCTTAATAACCAAACTATAAATAAATAATAAAAACTATTTTCTTTACAAATATTATTAATTAACTATGATACAATTTTTAAATGTGTTAGCGGCATTAAAAATTTAAATCCTTCTCAATAAATATAAATTTTAGAATAATTTGCTTCATAGATAACAATTATTTACTATATAAAATTATATGCCGCCGAAAAAAAAATTTTAGATCAATTCTGGGCAAAACTAGTTACCCATCTTACATGAGCGAGTATAATATATTTGCATTAATATATATACTATAATATATTACGTACAAGTTATCTGTCCGGACCACTTTTATAATAGCATGCTGGTCGCTGCCTATGATAGTGGCAAGTCAAAGGACTGCCTAAATGTTCATATATAAGTTATGTTGAAAAAGGCAAGTTCTACTGAACTGCCGAGGAATTAAAAACGACTGTTGCGTTCTGTTTGTAAGCAGGACTGAGAATGATCATCTTCTGTATTTTTATTTAATAAGTAACCTAAGGTGTTATACTAAACTTATTCTTATACTTGTTATACAGTTTATGGGATCTAAACTGTTATATAATTTACCTACCATTAGTGCAACGCGCATGCCTGTAGTGCATACTCTTTCACGAGTGTAGAGCACGTACCCAATTGTGGCGCTCTATTTACTTGCGACCATATACTGCATTAGATGGAGTATATGGTCTGCAGTGTGGCAGACATGTGCAACAAGATCGTCTGTCTGTCGTTCTGCCCGCTCTTATGACTGTACGTCATATCGTCGAAGTCAAAGGCGTGAGAAAGCATTGAGCGACGGTTGTGGCACGAGTATAGAGTGTCGAGCTCTGTCTGGACAGTCCGATACTCGTTTCTTGTTATCGCATAACGATAAACAAATCGTGGGAGAATGACAGACAAGGGATAGTGTGTGCCGTTTAATTGTTGCGCACATGATATCACTCGTGAAGGCTGTCTGTAACTTTGGGTGCCTTAAGTTGCATCACACGGAGTGCTTTTGAATGCATTAAGGTCCATTTGCATTAAGTGTTTATAAATGCATTAGAGAAAAAACCCTTTAGAGAAAAATGATTTTGTTTCAAAGAATAAAATTATTTTTAAGATTGTACTAGGCGTTTGTTGCACTGAGGTTTACATATTTTAAATTATTTATTATTTGGATAAGAATATATTTATTTATGTAAAGTAATGTTTTTTAATTAGGTAATACTATTTATATATAGTTTATTTAATTAAATATGTGCTGAAATACATTTTTTTAAATTATTGTTATGTACTATTCTTGTTTTGTTTTTTATTTGTATAGTAGAATTTACATTGTTTCTTTCAATTATTTTGTATGGTCCCTCATATGGGCTTACATATTTTCTTTGGTCGCTGGTTTTTAAAAAGACTAGATCACCTATTTTAAAATTACTACTATTGCATGTTTTATCATAAATTTGTTTACGTGTGCATTTTGCTTTCCCGAGCATTCTGTTTGCTGCATCTTGTACATGTAAAATTTTTGTTCTAAGTTCTGTTAAATAGTTTTCTAAGTAATAAAAATTTCGGTTGTTATTAATTTTTTCGTTTGGGAATGTTGTTAATTTCCCAAAGATGAGTTCAAATGGTGAATAGTTCGTATCTGTATGTGGGGTGGTATTGTAAACGAAAGTGTAATAAGGAAGCCAGTTTTCCCAATCACCAGTGTCTGAGAATGATAATAAATATTCATTCAGGACTCTGTGGTTGCGTTCAATTGAACCTATTGTTTCATGGTGGTAGGGAGTGGAAGTTATGTGTTTTATGTCAAGTAATTTGCATATGAAAGTTAGTAATTCATTTTTAAATTCGGTGCCTTGGTCGCTTTTTAGATTTAATACAAGAGGACACAGAGACTGGTAACCGATCAGAGTACACAAATTACATCACTAAATGTGTGTCTCAGAGAAATACCGATTGTCTCCACATCAAAGCCAAACGATGTCAAATACCATTATGAGGAAGCTCAAGAGAAACACTTCCACCATAAAACGCATTGCTGCAAAGTAAGAAGGAGTATTGTAATCTCTCATGTATTCCAAATGTTTTTTACAAGTTGAATACTATAAGCAGAGGCAGTACCACCTACAGCCGTGGGGCACGCTATATAAATGGAAAGAAGAAGGCCACTAAAAGCAAAGTTTTAATGGCAAACCAGATCGCCAACCTATAACATCTTTGTACGTACCGATCCAGAAAGAAGGGAGGGGTATGCAGAGTTCATTGAGGGACTTCACTCTCGCAGGACGGACGTTACCAGGACCAACAATTGCAGAGGACCGTATTTATAAGGAGCGTAGCTAAATATGTAATTAGTTTGTAATGTTGTTTGTATATGCGCCAGTGAGAAAAGAGTCGATGAAAGACCAAACATAAAAAGGGGAATATGACTAAAAAAAGGAAAAAGAGAAAAAAATAGAGATAAAAGAACAAAATAAAAGAAAAGAGAAAAAACTATAAAAGTAATAAGAAAAAAAAGTAAAAAAAGGAATACAAAAGTAAGAAGAAAAGAATAGAGTAACAGAACCCAAATAAGGCGAATTTGAAAAAAAAGAAGAAAATTATACATATGTACTGTAGGTTTAAGAAAATGCACAGATTGTTTAAAATGCAGAAATGATTGTAAACTCTCATTAGAAGTTAGTTGCACTAACTTCTTTTAGTAAAAGGGGAGGGATGTTGTGAGTTAGAACCAAGCTACCTACGTGTAGTTGACTCACAGCATCGACTCCTAATAGATGCCACACACTCTGTGGGATTAGCATGTGCTAAAATTTGTAGTAGGTCAATTAGCAGGTGCGGAACTGGAACACCAGAAAGGTAAGTTCACGGACTGAGATAAGTGTTAAGAAATAGTATATAAGATTTAGTATTTGTAAGAATAAAGCTTCTTGTGATTCTCATCTTGAAACCGGAAAGTGTCTGTGTGTTCTCATTTAGAGCTAGTGGTTTTAAAGTTTTCAGCTACGCACCCAGCGAACCACGACAGGACGTCGCTCGACGACAAGCAAGGACACCACCCCAACAAAAGTAACTTTGTCTAAGAATTGTGTTAAATAATGTTGTTAAATGCTTTACTGCAAGCGGAGCTAGCTTCATCAACATCTTTGTGGTTATCAGATCATGGCCTGCCGCTTTCTTTTTATCTAAATGAGTTGAGATAAAATGCCACACTTCTTTCGGCCTCAACCGTAAGTCCATCTGGGGAATTAGGTTGTTTAGTGTTAGTATTTTAAAGTTGGTACTAGGAGGATTTGGTTGGAATGTGATTTTAAGATGTTGAGCAAAAGCTTGCCCCTTCTCCTCATTGCTTCTTGCCCATCTTCCGTCTATAAGTCTTATAGGCGAGTCCGATTCTATAGGTTTATTCGTGTTTTTGACTGCCTTCCATAAAGAGTAGTTTGTGGATTCAAGGGGGTTCAGGTGCAAGATGTAGGATTGTATACCTCTTTCAGTTTCGTCGCGCAATGCGTTTCGCAGTTTGTTTTTGGCTGTCGTGAATTTTTGCTTTAACGCTGGTGACCTGTGCTTTTGCCACAGTCGTCTGAGCCGTCTCTTTGCCGTTATCAGTCTTTCAATTTCGAATGATGTTGAGCATATTGATTTGCGTGGGATTTGGCCGTTTGGGGGTGTAGCGTGGATTGCTGCTGATACCAGTGTGCAGTTGAATGATTGTACTGCGGAATCTAATTCATCCGGGCCCTTAAGACTACATTTTTCAGGAAGGTGACTGCAAATATATTTACGGAATTTTAACCAATTTGTTTTACCTGTTACTAATCGAAAAAGGTGGTTTATGTCTTCTGGGTATTTCCTTAGGTGCATTATAACTGGGGAATGATCTGAACTCAGCTCAAAGCATGATTCCGTAGACACAAGTTTTTGGTGGAGTCCTTTCGTAATTGTAAAATCTAGTAAGTCCGGGATCTTCCGTTGATCCGTAGGCTAGTAAGTGGGTTTACCAGAAGACACGTAGTCAATTTTGTTACGCCGATTCGTCAAGGCGTAATATAACTGTTTACCCTTGGGATTTATAAGGCGTGAACCCCAATGCGTATGTTTAGCGTTGTAATCACCGGCTGCTATAAATTTTTCTCCCAACGACTTGAAAAAAATTTCAAACTGAGCTGTTGTGACAGTGTGTCTAGGTGGGCAATAAATAGATGATACCGTTATGTTGGCATCCCAACATTGCAGGCAGATGGAGGTCGCTTGGAGATATTCCTTGTCGTAGTTTTCTAGTGAGTGGTGTTTTATGCGGTATTTTATGAGTATGCCTGTCCCACCTCGAGCTTTGCCATCCGGATGCAACGTTTTGTAGAACTTATAACCGTTTATTTTAAAATTGTGATTCAGGGTAAGGTGGGTTTCAGAAATGAGTAGTATGTCTATTTTGCTGTTAATAAGAAAATTTTGCACTTCAAGTGGGTGCTGGCTAATACCGTTCGCGTTCCAATGACAAATTTTTAACGTATTCATTTGTTTGCAAGTATGGATTTCAGAAGTTGATTTTGATTATTTATTAGTTCTTGCATCATTGATTGCATTGCAGACATGAACTGTGTCATACATTGCGTTAAGGTTAAGAGCACTGCCTCTAGATTTTGCGATTGTTTGTTGGTATTTGAATTTTCAGCTAAATTTGATTTCAGTGCATCAGATTAACTCATGACAGGTGGAGCATGTTTGTCGCTGAGCGTAGTCGTGATTTGGTGTAGAGGCGCTTCGTGTCGACCTCTATCCTTCTGTTGGCGCATTTTATTTTTCAGCTCAGCATACACTGGGCAACCTCTATAGTTTGCTGTATGACTTCCGCCGCAATTATTGCATTTTTTAGTAAGAACATTTTCATTTTTTTTATCGACCGTACAGGCAGAGGATGGGTGGCCGTCATCACAACCAACTCAAATGAGGTGTAGGGTGCAATACGATTTGGTATGACCAAACTCCTGGCAGTTTGTACATTGTACAGGGCCGTTGCGTTTGTGGGGTTCTTCAACTGAAATTCGGCGGTGCATAAGCTATCGCATATTATAGATTGGATGGACTTCGTTTTTTTGCAGCTTTCTTGATTCTGGTTCAAGCTCCACTCGGAACATTGGTTGTGGAATATCATTCTTTCTTATTTTTAATGTTGAATATGGATTTTGGATTGAAACCGGCTTCGATCAGTTATTATTTCATCTCAGATTGCTCGACATCTGATTCTATTCCTTTTAATACGACAATCAAACCTTTACTGCTTTTCAGTTGATACGTAGAATAGTTTTTTTTACTACTGTCAAGGTTGTTGATTGCCAAGCGATAATTTTTGTTAGTATAGATCTGAATTTTTGTTTCGTGTAAGTCACCCTTCTATAGTGCAACTATATGGAAGTTCTTTTGCCCTATCAAGCTAGATAGTCTAGAGACCAGCATATTAGAGCTGCCTTCGCGCATATAAATTGGGGGAGGTTTAACCTCTTTAAGTATTTCTGTACCTTCATTTTTTGGTCTGGATCTGCTACATTATCGGTAAGCAAGGCAAAGCGATTTTGGCTCGGTAATGTGTTGGTGCATTCTCCATATTTATTTGGTTTATAATTTTTTTGTTGGGTTTTTTGTCATTTTTTAAACGGACTTAGCTTTCGCTTAATATATATATATAGCGGTGCATGCCAGTCTGTATTGCGGAACTATTCTGTTTTGCAGTTTGTTTAATGTTCTTGTTTAATGCTTTGTTGGTGGCTGCAGCTGTTAATGTGTTTGCTGTGGAGAGAGCAGATAGTGAATTAGCGCGTAGGCGCTGAATATCATCAGTTTTTGAAACTATGCTGATTGCTTTACTGTTTAGTGTACACTGAGCTTTCATCACCAAACGTTCGGGCGACTGCTCAAGCATCAAATTTTCTGTGTCGTTAGAGAGCATCAGATCTTTGCTTACATTGTACGATTTGTGTAGATGACATAATCATCTATGGATGCAGTCTAAATCACCATAATCAAAATCTAATCAAAGTACTAGACAGACTGAAACAACATAACTTAAAATTAAACGCAGCAAAATGCAACTTTCTGAGACCAGAAGTTGTATATTTAGGACATTTCAACTGACCCCCCCAAAATACAAAACTGTTAAAAATTACCCACAACCGAAAAACGCAGACGAAGTAAGAAGATTCGTTGCATTCTGCAACTACTATAGAAAATTCATACCAGAGTTTGCAGATATTGCAAAATGTTTGAACTCCTTACTAAAGAAATCAGCAAAATTTGTATGGACAGATGAATGCCAAACATCTTTCGAAACTCTTAAACAAAAATTAATAAACCCACCACTATTGCAATACCGAATTATGCACTAGGCGCCGTACTATCACAATGCGAAATAGGACAAGATTTACCCATATCATATGATAGCAAATCATTACAAAAACACGATTTGAAAAAGCCAGTAATAGAAAAAGAGCTACTAGCAATACACTGGGGTATTAACTTCTTCAAACCCTATCTATATGGTCAAAAGTTCACAGTAGTAACTGACCATCGACCACTAATATCACTATTCTTTCATAAAAATCCTTCATCTAAAATGACTAGAATTAGATTAGACCTCAGTGACTATGATTTCAACATAGTATATAAATCAGGAAAAATGAATACAAATGTAGATGCATTGTCGAGAATACAAATTGACTCGGATATTCTAAAAGAAATGATACCGAAAGAAATTGATGAAAAAGCGAAAATAACTCTAGTAATCACGAGAGGGATGGCAAATAAAAATAAAAATGAAGAGGCAAATAAAAATAAAGTAAATGAAGAGGCAAATAAAATGAAAATGAGAAATTGAGAAATTGCATATCTCAGGAGACTGATCACCTTCAAATATGGGAATGTACATCAATAAATGACGTCAAGAATATTAAAAAATTAAAATTTAATGTCGACAAGAAAAATCAAAGCTTTGGAAAAATGAATATATATATTAAAAATCATATTGTGCACATAGGCGAAAGCGATAATTCACTGAAGAAGCTCCGACCTAGAAATAAAAATATAAATGAAAATATAAAGCATGCAGGAATCAATGATAAATCAGCGAGACTAGACTCGATTCTGAGGAAATTGATATCCAAAACGAAGAAAGAAAATATTAAAGAATTAGCAATTGCAATTAACGATGAAATATTCAAAGTATATACAAAAGAAGAATATAAAGAAGCGTACGCAAAAATAAAAATGAATAGCAAAAGTCCTCAGCTAAAAATATTAATTTATATACCTCCAAAGAGAATAACGGAAGATATTTTAAAATACAAACTAATAGATGAATGTCACAAAACAGGACATCCCGGAGTAAGAAAAACTCTACTGAAATCAAAACAAAGATACATTTGGAAAAATATGGACCAAATGGTAAAGAAATTCGTATCCAACTGTGACACGTGCGTGAAGTGTAAACAAACAAGACACATCAAAGAACCACAAACCATAACAGACACCCCTAACACAAGTTTCGAAGTCATATCAATTGACACCGTAGGACCACTAAAAATTTCAAATGAATACCGCTACATACTAACCATGCAGTGCGAGCTGACAAAGTTCGTAGTCGCACACCCAATGACAACAAAAGACGCACACACAACAGCCAAAACATTAGTTGAACAATTTATACTCAAATGCGGACACTTTAAAATTCTTAAATCTGACAACGGAACAGAATTTACAAACGAGCTAATGGCAAATATTTGTGCATTGCTCAAAATACAACAAAAATTTTCGACACCGTACAACCACCAAAGGATAGTCTCATTCCTACTGACAACGACAAACGACGACGAATGCGATAAGTGGATTCCCTACTTCACTTTCACTTACAACACAATGCCACATGTTGACACGGGCTACACGCTATATGAATTAATATATGGGAAACTACCAGGTTTACCCAATGAAGTAGTGGAAAGTAATACAAAAATTTACAACTTTGAAAATTACGCCAACGAGCTAAGAGCGAGATTACGATATGCCCACGAAAAGGCAAAACAAATGCTAATGAAAGCAAAACAAAAACGTACACTAACTGACTTAAAAACTAATACGAATACACTTAAGGTAGAAATAGGAGATTTAGTTATATTAAAAGTAGAAAATAGAAAAAAGAATATGAATCCATATAAAGGACCATATAAAATACTAGAAAAGTTAGGAGTAAATTCATTAATAGAATATAATGGTACACCCAAGAAAGTACATAATAACCAATTAAAGCCATACAGTGTAATTTAAATTTATAAACCATAATACGTACTTTAAACAATACGATTTATAATTATAAATATCACACTATGTAATCAAAACAATGTAATTAGTAATCATAAGTATATGTAATTATATCAAAACAACATAATTTGTAATTTCAACTATATAATTAAAAGCAGTACCATGTAATTATAATAATAAGCAACAATTTATAAACAAATAACACCAATTATTAGAAAATATGAAAATCATGTAACAAGTTCATAAAATAAGACAATTGTACAGCTGAAACCATATTCCCAGAAAAATTATTCGCTAACACCCCTAATTTTTCTCTTAAGGGTGAGGGTGTAGTGTACCACACAAGTGTACACTGACGACCAAACATCGTCATAACCACCGCAGCAAGTCGCATATGCAAACAAACTGACAATAGCGCAACGTGTGCAATTGCCCTCAATACCCAAATACGCTAGACAAGCATTTTGGTGGTGCATTAACACACGCTGCCTATATTGCAGCGTCGTATGCATATTGGACAGTGCAGTGACTTTAGCCCTGAATTTGCACGGTAATCCGATACTTGAGATTAATTTCGGGAATATGATTTGTATCTGGTAGAAATAAGATAGATATATTTTATGTTAGTTAGAATAAGAAAACAACATAAATTAAATGATATTAAAGAGCCAGCGAGCCACCAAATAAACCAGAATTAATCTGAACTTCTAAAGCTACAGTCCTGCATTAGATTTCTCATTCTTTCTCTCAGTGCTCTTAACTAGGTTTGGTTATAGAACAGCACCAAACACGTGTTATAGAACGTAACCAACGGCAAACTCTGCCGGTTACAATCTTTACTGAGGGCGACATTCCGCTTCGCACTAGGGTTCTACAGTATATCATTGCATTCATACATAGTGTGAAACCTGCAATCGATGCGTAAGCTGATCTTGCAAGGCCAACGCAATCGATATTGACCAAACCCTCATCAACACACGTATATCTACCCTACATGGCGATCCTGCAACCGATCCTGCAACTAAGCTGAAGCCAATGATCCTGCAACCGATCCTGCAACTAAGCAGAAGCCAATAATCCTGCAACCGATCCTGCAAATAAACTGAAGCCAATAATCCTGCAACCGAGCCTCCGACAAATCCTGCAATTGCCGAACAGACAAGCAGCCAAACATTTTTCAACTGAAAAACAAATAAATGGAAGAATACGTGCCAGGATATTTATCGATTCCAACCGCTCCAGCGCCAGTATACACCCCAAAACCAGCAATAAATGTCGGACCACTGCCACTCACGATTGAGGAATATAAGAAACGGCAAGAAAAACGAAAGGACCTACAAAAAACAACAATCCCACAAAGTGAAAGCAATAAGAAGAAGAGAGGAGGTCTCTTAACACAACAAAAGCGCCAACTGGCCCATTTACTAGCAATAGTGAAAAACGACAACCCACCACCGTGGAATGAAGCCACACTCATCTGGAAGCGAATCGACGAGATTAAAAATCAAATCAGAAATAGAAGAAAAAAATAAAATCGCTTGCATGCGAATAACTTGGCGCATGATCGGAAAAATCGGCACGCCAATAATAGATGACTACAACAACAAAACCACGATAGAGGACGAGACCATACGGATGATCGAGGCGCTCGAAAAATAGGAAAAAGCCAGAGCAAGCCGCAGCACCAAGATGCAACTATAAACAACTACCAACTGTCTACAGAAATAACATACCCATCAATTCCAGAATCTTAATTAATAATTTTTTTAGTTATAATTATCCTTATAATAGCTTATAAATTAGATAAATACTTTAAAAATTACGTTCATAAATATAAGAATGACGCTAATGGCAACGCTATTACAGCTGTTCGTGCAATCGAGTTTGGTTGCACTTTGTTAAGGCCCAAGATCTTCAATTAGCACTTGAACCGAAGTTTGGATGCCTTGGATTTAGTTGCTACCAGCACTTTAACTGGGAACAACTGGCTGAAACAAGAACGTTTTGGAAAAATAAACGATTGATTCTGGTGGTTTTAGAATGATAGCTTTTATTATTGATTTGTACCTACTTATATATAATATAAATTGCTGAATTAACAATATAAACAAAGCTAACTAAACAAAATTAGTAAAAAAATACCAGTGGAAATGCAGTCGCTGACCGACGCATATCCGTCGGTCAACGATCTATCGGCAGAGCTTGTTGGTGCTTGCATTTGTCTTGGCTTGTTAAACCAAGGCCACACCATGCTGACTTCGCTTTATTTTAATAAAGTGCACCAACAAAGTATGTATGCAAGCGAACTTCTTTAAATTTGTCATTTGCATTGCATTTTTGTTTTCTACAAAACAAGCAGTGAAATATTTATGTTTGACAGATTGTAAATCTGAACATCTTGCCCGCCTTTAAATTATTGAATTCAAAAGACACGATATACTGCATTTTCACTGTTGGACAACAAAACTTGAATTAGAATTTGAAGTTAATTTGAGTTATTAGCTTGTGTGCGAAGATAATTTAAAGCACAGACTAAATGAAATAATGGTTTGATTTAATTTATATCATTTATTGATGAGTGTCCAACTAATTGAGGATCGATAGCAAACCTTGGCGCTGGATACGTTGCGTTGTTCTGCTGTAATACTTCTGTATGTTTCTTCTGTCTCACGTTCCACAACCAGCAGAGAATTATGCCAATAATTAGCAGTAGAGCCGAGTAACTAGTTAGATAATGATGAATATTTGTGGTTTGAATCTTTTGAGGCAATTCAATGATTTTGTTCGTCCTTATGGTTTCGTGTAGCTCTTTTAGTTGTTGCAATTCATTATTCAGCTCTAAAGGTGAGCGGTTATAAATGATTCGTGCCTTGGAGCTGTTACTAATTGACAGGTCGCCAAATGCAATATGAGATGAATACAGAGTGTCTGTAACTGATTGATGAGATTGAATGGTTGCAGTATGGTGTTTGAGTATGCAATCATCGTGAAGTGTCAGCAAGCTTGATCCTTGTAGTGCTAATAATTCCGTGACGCCATTGCAAACTGCAGTAATTTGTGTCGCAATTTTTGATCCAACAATCCATTGATTTGTATGATGTAGTGGATGCCAAGTAATTTCGGTTTTGATTTCTTCCAGTATGCAAGTTGAGTCGGTCTTATTTTTGAGCATATTCATTTCGCAGGAATATGCCTGTGCTCCTTGGTGGTATTTTAATGATTTATCTGAGCACAGTAGCTGGTTTGTATTTTGTTTGGTGGTCACACAGGCCTTTACTGCAGTATCCGTTAGTGCAAAATATTGGTCTCTGTGAGGTGTGACAGCTAGTAGAAATGTTTCCGGTCGTAATTTTAGCATTGTGTCATTGATTATGACAGGAATCGGTACGATACTGAACAGGTCAAATCGCTCATTATCGGTCAGTGGCAAACTTATTCGAAATATAATATGATGTTGTGTAATGGCACTTTGAGAAGACATTATTCCATATAAGTGGATGACATCGTCCTGATTAAAAGGCAGCCTTAGGTTGAGCGGTAAATGCCCCTTTATCTTCATTATTTGTTCTTGAAGCTGATGTGGTGTTATTAGAGATGAGCTTATTCTACCATTGCGAGTATCTGATAATGCATCAAAAATGGCAGTTTCAACTTTTAATACATTCGACGCCATTAATGATAGTTGAGTTACTGTTGACGTGTAGATTTCCAACACGTTAACGCGTTTTTCAATGTCGTTGAAACTCCTTGATATGTTGTATGCCTCTTCCTGCAATTTGTTTATTTTTAGAACAATGGTTTCTGTCTCTTTGCTGACTATATTTAATGTCGAATCGATGACTGATGTTTGGTTTTGAATCATCTTTAACAAAATTTCTTCATTGCCGTTGATCTGATTGATCGTTTTAGACATGTTTTCAGCATACTCCGAGTCTAGGACGCCAAAAAGCTTGTTAGCCAGGTTCCCAACTATGTCTATTGCACCTCTGGTTTTGCGCCGTTTCGTAATCATCTACCATTCTCCAACGATGCGATTAACATTACCAATTCCTTCAAAGTAGAATCCTGGTTTGTTAGGGAAATTTTGCAGGCTTATTGATGAACATGATGCAAGCGGTAGCATGAGCATAGTGATTATTAATATGGTTGACAGGTTGAGTGAGGAAGTTCTTCCTTTTTTGTGTGGTGCCTCCCTAATTATGCTATCTTCTTGTTCTTCGGCCAGCAGTGGGGCCAAACGATGAATGGGGCGCTTAAGCATGCCATTTTTTGTTTTTACATCGACTACTCTAATTTTTCCATCAGTACCAGGGTATGTGTTGGCGATTCGCCCCATAGGCCATTGCAGAGGAGCGGTGTGATCTTCTTTTATTAACACCATTGTTCCATCCTTTACATTGTCAGATTGATCCTTCCACTTATTGCGATACTGGAGCTCATTCAGATACTCTCTTGACCATCGGGTCCAAAATTTCTTCTGCAAATGGGTTACCAGTTTCCGTCGTGTTAGAATTGATGGTTTTGATGTGTGCTGGTTACTACTGGGAAGCGCTGTTAATGGCTCGCCTATAAGAAAATGTCCTGGTGTCAGGGCTGTGAGATCATTTGGGTTCGGTGACAGAGGCGTTATAGGTCTGGAGTTCAATATTGCTTCGATTTGGATTACTACTGTCTCCAGTTCCTCATAAGTGAGGGAGCAGGTTGAGACGCTCCTCACCAAAATATGTTTTGCAGATTTAACAGCTGCCTCCCACAGTCCTCCGAAGTGTGGTGATCTTGGTGGTATAAAATGGAAGGTGGTACCATAGTCTGCACATGACCGGCTGATTTTGTGTTGTGCAGTGCTATTGTGGATGGTGTCTCTCAGCTCTTCTAGTTGGTTTTTGGCTCCGACGAAGTTGGTGGCATTGTCGCAGTAAAGATTTTGGCATCTTCCTCTCCGTGACGTAAAACGCTTGAATGCATCTGTGGAAAGATCACCCACAATTTCCATATGAACTGCCTTTGTACTGAAGCAGCAAAATACGGCAATATAAGCCTTGCATGGCCGTTTTCCTCTGATTTTGTAGTGTATCCAAATTGGATCGCAAAAATCGACACCTGAATTGAAGAAAGGACGCTCTGGATGCACTCTGTCATGTGGAAGATTACCCATGATTTGATTGAACGTATGAGGGCGGGCACGCGTGCAATGGACACAGTGTTGAACTATAGATCTGGCCATGATTTTTCCTTTTATGGGCCAAAATCGTTGTCTTGTTTGAGCAAGAAGTGATTGTGGTCCGCAGTGTAGACTCTTGACGTGCAAGTCCTGCATTATTAGATTTGTAATTGGATCATTATATGATAATACCATTGGATGCTTAGCATCATACTGTATATTTGATTCAATGAGCCGTCCTCCCACTCTGATGATGCCTTGGTCGTCGAGAAATACTGATAGTCCGTGTAGCACACTTGTCTTCTTGACTTCTAATCCTCTTGACAATTGTTGTATATCGTCACTAAAGTCGTTAAGTTGAACTCTTTTGATTATGACAATTAGTGCTTCATTAAGTTCTTCGGGTAACAATGTGACCTTTATTGCTCTTCGATGCGCATGTCTGATGAATCGCAGTATATATCCAACTACTCTTTGTAATGTTGGAAATGAGTTACGATGATTTATGTTGTAAATCATTTCACTCAAGTCCTCGTTGATTGATGCAGTAAAGACATTCACCTTTCTTTTCAGCTCCGTTTTATCTGTTATGGTGAGTTCCTTGCAGAATGTTTTGGGCCATGAATCTTCCTTTGCATGAAGAAAGAGAGGACCATGAAACCACATTGAGCAACGTTTTATATCATTTGGCTCAACTCCTCTGGACAGCAAATCTGCAGGGTTATTTTTAGAACTAACATGGCGCCATTGTCCCACTAACATGAGCTCTTGAATGTGGCTAATGCGATTGGACATAAATGTTTGAAACGATGATGGTTCTGAATTTATCCAATGTAAGACAATTTCAGAATCAGTCCACAAGAAAGTAGGGTGGTCTTCAAGTGACATCTCCTGCTTTACCCTTGATATCAGTTGTGCCCCCAATAAGGCAGCGCACAGCTCTAGTCGAGGAATGGTTTCAGTTTTCAGTGGTGCGACGCGTGACTTTGAACACAACAAATGAACTGTTATTGTTCCATCATTTATTAGAGATCTAACGTACACCGCTGCTCCATATGCACGTTCTGAGGCATCAGTGAACAAATGTAACTGAGAAGATGTACCGGGTTGCCCAAATTCGACGGACCCATCTGGCAACGCCATAACTTTTGACAGAGATGTCAGATCGCTTAATGACATACCGCGTTTGAAGCGTCAGTCCAAGCAGATTTTTACCATGGAACAATACACGCCACGCGAGCGCTCTGAAATAGTTGAAATTTACATTCAACAGAAGAAGTCAATTGTGAAAACTCAACGTGCTTTTAAAAACTTAAAAAATGTGAGAAGTGCGCCTTCTAAGAACACCATTAAGCGTTTATACGAAAAATTTTCGACTGGTGAGGCTCTTTCTAATCCGAAGAGGCCAAATAAAAGTCGACCAAGGCGATCGGCCGAGAATATCGCTGCCGTACGAGCCAGTGTTGAGAGGTCCCCAAGAACATCCCAAAAACGCCGTTCTCAGCAGTTGGGCATGGCTCGGTCCACTTTACAACGGATTATTCGCGTTGATTTGCATTTGTTCCCGTACAAAATTCAATTGACGCAAAGATTGTTGCCTGCGGACAAGCCTCGTCGATTGGAATGGGCCCAAAGAGTCATCGAAATGGCCGAAGATGACGAGCAATTTTGGAACAAAATTATCATGTCCGATGAAGCCCATTTCACATTGAATGGGACCGTAAATAAGCAAAATTGCCGTATTTACGCCACTGAAAATCCTCAGGAGATTCAAGAAGTGCCTCTTCATGATGAAAAAGTCACAGTTTGGTGCGGCGTTAGTGCGAAAACGGTCATTGGGCCGTTTTTCTTCCAAAATGAAAATGGCCATGCTGTTACCATCAACCAGGAGCGTTATCGCGACATGATGACCAATTTTGTGATGCCAATTATTCGTCGAAAGCGTATGAGGCAGTTCTGGTTTCAACAAGACGGCGCTCCACCGCACACAAGTCGCATAACAATCGATTTTCTGAAGAATTTGTTTCCGGGCCGTTTGATGTCGAAAAGTGGTGATTTGGACTGGCCACGCGTTCGCCCGATTTGACGCCGCCTGACTTCTTCTTGTGGGGATATTTGAAGTCAAAGGTTTACGTTAACAAGCCAAGGACCGTAGAAGAGCTCAAGGACAACATTCGTGAAGAAATAGCCGCTATTCCGGCCGAAATGTTGGCGAAAACGATGGAAAATGCTGCAAAAAGGGCACAATACGCCAGAGGCGGCCATTTGAGAGATATCATATTCGAAAATTGATGTAAACAAATCTACTTGGAACAAATTAAATGATTAAGATTGCCAACCGCCAAATTTTTATTTTTTTCTTTGATTTGAACAAAAACATGGGTCCGTCGAATTTGGGCAACCCTGTAGCTTGTTTGTGGTTTGTAATGTGTCGAGGAAACCTTATCTCTTTCAGCGCCTGTAGGTTCCTCCGAAATTTTCTCCATCAGGTATCTATTTCAATTGGAAGCGATTCGTCCCAGGATAATTTAAGTTGCCACAACCTTTGAACAAAAATCTTTGCCTTTACAACCACTGGAGCCATTAATCCCAGTGGATCAAAAATGTGTGCTATATCGGATGTTACCGACCGCTTCGTATTTTTCGTAGTTGAAGAGTCGTTCGTCCTTATGCTAAACTCATCCGATTTCGGAAGCCAAGTGACTCCAAGTATCCTGATGCTTTTGTCGGAGTCATTGTCGAAATCTAGATCTACTTCCTGATCATCAATAGGTATTCCTTGAAGTAGTTGTACGTGATTAGCACACCATTTTCGAAGTTTCATACCGGCAGAATCCAAGATTTTGATCAATTGTTGCTTCATTTCTACAGCATCCGCTAATTTGTTTGATCCACACAACCCATCGTCAACATAAAACTCCTTTTCTAAAGCAGCTGCACCGGGTGGATATTGTACTTTATGTGTTTTTGCTAACGTTTGAAGACATTTTGTGGCCAAGTATGGAGTTGATCTTGTACCATATGTTACGGTCTTAAGTTGATAGAACTGTAACTTGTCGCTGAGATTTTCTCTCCAAATTATGATTTGGAATGTTTCATCTTGGGGATGTATGCGAATTTGGCGATACATTTTCTCAATGTCAGTGGTAAAAACAAAGCGAGGAGATCTAAAGCGCATCAATATGGATGCAAGATCACTCTGTACCACAGGACCAATGTGCATTATATCGTTGAGCGAAGCTCCACTAGATGTTTTAGCTGAAGCATCGAACACGACTCTTAACTAGGTTGTGCTGCTGTCTGGTGTGATGACGCAGTGATGTGGTATTATATAGTGCGGTGACATAATGTTCTCCTCATCTATCTTTGTCATGTGTCCAAGTGCTTCATACTCTTGCATGAATTTTATATAAGAGGATTTGATGTCGGAATTTTTGTTCAACCGTCGTTCTAAAGAAAAGAACCGATTCATTGCCATCTGCTTTGATTCCCCCAGGTTTGATGCGTCATCCTTGAATGGAATTTTTACAATAAAACGTCCATTCTTATCGCGCTGAGTATGCTGAACGAAAGATGATTCGCATTTTTGTTCTGATGCTGTAAGTTTAGTTTCTGGGGCTGGTGCATCATCGAGTTGCCAAAACCTTGCCAACAGGTTGTTAAGTTCGTCATCCGTTGTGTGTATTCCACATGACAGGAAATGGTCACACCCACTTCCGATCTCACCGCTGCATAGCCAACCAAACACGGTTTTTTGAAGGCTTGGCAAGTTATCTGCCAATTTGATTTGACCAATGGACAGGAGGGAATGGTAACATTCAGCACCAATCAGTAGATCAATTTCTCCTGGTATGTTAAATTCTGGATCTGCCAACTGTATATTTTGTGGAATGGGCCATTTTGACACATCCAACATTCTGCTGGGTTGAGCTGAGATGATTGTAGGAACCACAAACGCCTTTAGTGTCATGCTGAAGTCATTTATTCGTGATTGGATTTCTGTGTTGACACTGTGTAGCGAACACCTTTTTCCTCTTGACACTCCTTCTATCCAGATGGGATTTGGTTCCTGTTGCAATTTCAGCCTTTTGACTAGTTTTTCAGTTAATAGGTTTACCTGTGAACCTGAATCGAGAATTGCTCTGCATTCGATGATCTGTCCATTTGTGGCTGCTATGTTGATTTTTACTGTACCAAGCAACACATAACCATTGTTTGATGTTGTGACTAGTGACGCTTGGTCTGCTCGATTTGATGTGCCGGTTGCTGCCGGTGTAAGGCTGTTTTGTAGCTCCTTGCGGCGTGATGGATTGACTGCAGTTGATAATTTCTTCTCGTGAAGCAACGAGTTGTGTTTTTTGTTGCATATGATACAATGGCGACTTCTGCATTCTTGAGCCATATGTCCAGACCGAAGACAGTTCATGCATCGTTTGAGTTTTTGCACAGTCCTTATGCGATCTTGAACATTATATTGCAAAAAGGACTTGCGTTGATATAACGGGTATGAATCCTTGTTGCAAAGAACACAATTGTTTGATTGTGGTTGGGCCACAGTCGATGCTACAGTCCTAATTGGGCTTGATTTGTTGCCCACTGCCTCCAATGATTGGAATCTATTTTCCAGGAATTCCAGGAAGTGACTTAATTGTTGAATTTCTCTTGAGTTTTCCAGTGACTGTTCATATAATAATCTGGTTTGTTTGTCGAGCTTCGCCAATAAAATGTGAAGCAACAATGGACCCCATGAATTTGTTTCAATTGCTAGGTTGTTTAGAGCCAGAAGTCCTTCATGTGTAGTATCGTGTAAGGACCTTACATCTGCCGCTGAAGAGTTGCTCGTCATTCCAGCTTGATTCAACAATTTTTGAATAATTGTTGAGACAATGACCCTTTTGTTATTATATCGGTCTTGCAGTAATTTCCATGCAGTAGCATAGTTTTCATTACGCAGTGAAAGGTGCCGAATAAGATTCTCTGCTTCGCCCGTGACACTTGTCTTGAGATACCACATTTTTTGCGATGATGGTATCTGCTGCTTATGAATAACTTCTGAGAACAAATCGTGATACTGTGTCCATTGCAGATAATCACCGCTGAATTTTGGAATTGTGATTTTTGGCAACTGAACTGGACTCATGGTCATTTGAGCAATTGTAGTTGTGCTTGGCTGAGACTCAGGTGATGGATGCGCGGTCAATCTGATGGATAGTTGAACGAGCACCTGCTGTACTGTATCTTCCATGTTGTAATAATCATCCACCTGATATCCATGGGAGTCCGGAGTTTCACAATGTTCCCAAATAAGAGCATTAAGGGTCTCAATTTGGAGCCATAAACGATTGATAGTGTTCATTTTTAATTCATAGAATTGTGGTAGCTGGTCTTCGTTGTAGTCTGTCAGACCCTCACAAATTCTATTCAGAGATGCTATGGCTGCTGATTGCTTTCGTATAATTCCAGGAACGTTGATTAAATTGGATATTCCAGCGCTTTGATCAGTGGTTTTGGTCGCTACATGTGGAGAGGCTTCTGGAACCAGAGGTACGAGATTTTTTGAAAGAGTTAACTTCTGCTGTGCAAATTCTTCCTTGAAGGTGTCCACCATGTTCATGAATTTATTATAATGGTCGGTTGTGAAGTAATCATGGTCTAACGGTAATCCGGGCAATACTCTGAGCTTGTTGTCTTGTTCTTCAAATCGTGCCCAGGCTTCGTCTAAGCGTCGAATGCGTTAATCAAAGTAAGATAATGTTTGTTTGCGATTGACTGAATCTTTTGTGTAGTTCCTGATGACAGCTTGTACTTCACTGCCAGTCAGATTTTGGAGCTCTATCAATTCTTCATAGGAAGTCATCGTTGTCTTTTGCCACAGACTGCTTCTGTTGTCCTGACGGCTGCTTCTGTTGGCTGTAGGCTGCTTCTGTTGTCCTGACAGCTGCTTCTTGATCGTGATCCTTGTTGAATCACGACGGGGTCACCAAAATGTTCGTGCAATCGAGTTTGGTTGCACTTTGTTAAGGCCCAAGATCTTCAATTAGAACTTGAACCGATTGAAGTTTGGATGCCTTGGATTTAGTTGCTACCAGCACTTTAACTGGGAACAACTGGCTGAAACAAGAACGTTTTGGAAAAATAAACGATTGATTCTGGTGGTTTTAGAATGATAGCTTTTATTATTGATTTGTACCTACTTATATATAATATAAATTGCTGAATTAAAAATATAAACAAAGCTAACTAAACAAAATTAGTAACAAAATACCAGTGGAAATGCAGTCGCTGACCGACGCATATCCGTCGGTCAACGATCTATCGGCAGAGCTTGTTGTTGCTTGCATTTGTCTTGGCTTGTTAAACCAAGGCCACACCATGCTGACTTCGCTTTATTTTAATAAAGTGCACCAACAAAGTATGTATGCAAGCGAACTTCTTTAAATTTGTCATTTGCATTGCATTTTTGTTTTCTACAAAACAAGCAGTGAAATATTTATGTTTGACAGATTGTAAATCTGAACAACAGCATTCTAATAAATAAAAACAAAATACATATATTAAAAATTTAAATAAAAATATCAAATTTTCTATAGCATAAAAATAAATAAAATTTTTTTTTAAAAACAAGTTTCCTACTTGGTCCTAAATGGATTTAAAATTAAATGCCTTAAAAGATAGACTAGCTACAGTTAGGAAAAATTGCAGCAGAATACACACAAACAAAACATTGACAACAAAACTTAGGCAAATAGACACATTAAGAGAAGAATTTAATAATATAAATAATAGAGACCGACACCGACAATAAAGATTTAACTGGAATAAAAATTAACTTCGCCAACACTTATTCCACAATAAAAACTATTTTATTGAAACAATTAACAGAAGAGACTGAATCAATAGCATCAAAATCTCTACCCACATTTACGGGCAACTTCAGAGAATTAGATAGCTTCATAATCACCGTTGAGCTGATAAACAAATCACTCAACGAGTCAGGACAGATCTCAACCATGCCAAATTAACTGCCAATGTAAGAACAGCAATTGGAGGTTACACAGAACCAGAAGACTTAAATACACTTCCCACTCTGCGACACAAGAGGTACAAAGACGCGACAACGATACCACAGCTATAAGCTAGACTTACAAAGGAATTCAGGAATTAACCCGTACAAAGAAAAAATTCTGACAATAATAGAAAGTCTAAGCAGACTTAACATATACAATTTAGGAGAGACAGCTACACAAGCAGAAGAGAACGTAATAACAAAAACAAACAACAAGCGACAATTTTTGCTGCAAGACCGAAAGATCTAGCAGAAGCAACAGAATTGGCACTTGAACTTGAGAGGGACTCTAGAATAATGCCCAACACATCACAGCTGATGCAAGTAAGAGATAATTCATTCAACTCACAAGGTACAAGGTCTAATTTCAACGCTCCGCGCAAATATGATTCATTCAACCCTTCTCCACAATACACAAACAACACACGACAAAATCTCAGCACACGCTATGACAAAAATAACTACAACAACAGTAACTATGCAAACAACCGAAACAATACCGTAGCAATACAAATACAGACATCTCATTATACAAAACAAGTAACAAATTAGAAAACCATGAATACTTTCCTGACGGCAAATGCAAATTAACGGGCATAACAAATGAAGATGTATATTCTGAAGATAGAATTACAATTAGATATTGGAGAATAATCTTGTAACCACCCTTTCCAATTAGTAAACAAAACATTTCAAATAGAAAGAGATGGCATTTTAGGTAGGGATTTTTTTGAAAAATATATATGTAAATTCGATTATGAAACGTTTACAATTTCCGCGTACGTAAACAAACAACCATTTATTATACCCATGCACACTAAATTTCATGATACTCAAAAAATAAAAATACCGGCAAGAACAGAAATAATACAAGCTTTAAAATTAAACATAAATGAACATAAAATAATTCCAAATAAAGAATTAAAAGAAGGCATATTTCTAAGCAATTCAATAGCACCCAAAAGTGGTATAACCCACAAAATAATTCTAAATACAACAAACAAAGAGGTAATTTTAGACGGCATACAATTTGAAACTGACTCACTAAAAAATTATGACATACTAATATACAGTAAAGTACAGACGAAATGACAAAAACCCAACTCATAAAAATACTAAGACAATACCAAGAAGTTTTTCATCTTGAAGACGAACCACTTTCGACAAACAATTTTTACACACAAAACATAACGACACAAGACAACACACCCGTTTACATTAAAAAATACAGATTGCCACACACACACACAGAAATTGTGAATGAACAGGTACAGACAATGCTACAGGAGAATATCATTGAACCTTCAGTCAGCCCATACAATGCTCCACTCCTTTTGGTTCCTAAAAAGAACACTATTGACAAAAAGAAATGGAGACTTGTAGTGGATTTTAGAAAACTGAATGACAAAATAGTAAATGATAAATTCCCGCTAACTCGACTAGAAGACATTCTAGACAAGTTAGGCAGAGCAAAATGGTTTTCAACCTTAGATATGACCAGTTCATTTCATAAAATAAAACTAGAAAAACAATCACGACCATTAACAGCTTTTTCCACATCCAATGGGCACTACCAATTTAAAAGATTACCTTTCGGACTCAAAACTTCATCCAACAGCTTTCAGAGAATGTTAACAATAGCACTCTCAGGACTTGACGCAGAAGCATTCCTTTATGTAGATGCCATAATTATCTATGGATGTAGTCTAAATCACCATAATCAAAATCTAATCAGAATACTAGACAGACTAACACAACATAACTTAAAATTGCAGATATTGTAAAATGTTGGAACTCCTTACTAAAGAAATCAGCCAAATTTGTATGGACAGATGAATGCCAAACATCTTTCGAAACTCTTAAACAAAAATTAATAAACCCACCACTATTGCAATACACAATTTTTGATAAACCCTTCATATAAACTACAGATGCATCGAATTATGCACTAGGCGCCATACTATCACAAGGCGAAATAGGACAAGATTTACCAATATCATATGCTAGCAAATCATTACAAAAACACGATTTGAATAAGCCAGTAATAGAAAAAGAGCTACTAGCAATACACTGGAGTATTAACTTCTTCAAACCCTATCTATATGGTCAAAAGTTCACAGTAGTAACTGACCATCGACCACTAATATCACTATTCTCTCAATAAAATCCTTTATCTAAAATGACCAGAATTAGATTAGACCTCAGTGACCTTGATTTCAATATAATATATAAAACAGGAAAAATGAATACAAATGCAGATGCATTGTCGAGAATACAAATTGACTCGGACATTCTAAAAGAAATGATACCGAAAGAAATTGATGAAAAAGCCAAAAGAACTGTAGTAATTACGAGAGGGATGGCAAATAAAAATAAAAATGAAAAGGCAAATAAAAATAAAGTAAATGAAGAGGCAAATAAAATGAAAATGAGAAATTGAGAAATTGCATATCTCAGGAGACTGATCACCTTCAAATATGGGAATGAACATCAATAAATGACGTCAAGAATATTAAAAAATTAAAATTTAATGTCGACAAGAAAAATCAAAGCTTTGGAAAAATGAATATATATATTAAAAATCATATTGTGCACATAGGCGAAAGCGATAATTCACTGAAGAAGCTCCGGCCTAGAAATAAAAATATAAATGAAAATATAAAGCATGCAGGAATCAATGATAAGTCAGCGAGACTAGACCCGATTCTGAGGAAATTGATATCCAAAACGAAGAAAGAAAATATTAAAGAATTAGCAATTGCAATTAACGATGAAATATTCAAAATATATACAAAAGAAGAATATAAAGAAGCGTACGCAAAAATAAAAATGAATAGCAAAAGTCCTCAGCTAAAAATATTAATTTATATACCTCCAAAGAGAATAACGGAAGATATTTTCAAATACAAACTAATAGATGAATGTCACAAAACAGGACATCCCGGAGTAAGAAAAACTGAAATTAAATTAAAACAAAGATACATTTGGAAAAATATGAACCAAATGGTAAAGAAATTCGTATCCAACTGTGACACGTACGTGAAGTGTAAACAAACAAGACACATCAAAGAACCACAAACCATAACAGACACCCCTAACACAAGTTTCGAAGTCATATCAATTGACACCGTAGGACCACTAAAAATTTCAAATGAATACCGCTACATACTAACGCACACCCAATGACAACAAAAGACGCACACACAACAGCCAAAACATTAGTTGAACAATTTATACTCAAATACGGACACTTTAAAATTGTTAAATCTGACAACGGGACAGAATTAACAAACGAGCTAATGGCAAACATATGTGCATTGCTGAAAATACAACAAAAATTTTCGACACCGTACCACCACCAAAGGATAGTCTCACTAGAACGCAACCACAGAGTTTTGAATGAATTCCTACAGACAACGACAACCGACGACGAATGCGATAAGTGGATTCCCTACTTCACTTTCACTTACAACACAATGCCACATGTTGACACGGGCTACACGCCGTATAAATTAATATATGGGAAACTACCAGGTTTACCCAATGAAGTAGTGGAAAGTAATACAAAAATTTACAACTTTGAAAATTACGCCAACGCACTAAGAGCGAGATTACGATATGCCCACGAAAAGGCAAAACAAATGCTAATGAAAGCAAAACAAAAACGTACACTAACTGACTTAAAAACTAATACGAATACACTTAAGGTAGAATTAGGAGATTTAGTTATATTAAAAGTAGAAAATAGAAAAAAGAATATGAATCCATATAAAGGACCATATAAAATACTAGAAAAGTTAGGAGTAAATTCATTAATATAATATAATGGTACACCTAAGAAAGTACATAATAACCAATTAAAGCCATACAGTGTAATTTAAATTTATAAACCATAAAACGTACTTTAAACAAAACGATTTATAATTATAAATATCACACTATGTAATTAGTAATCATAAGTATATGTAATTACATCAAAACAACATAATTTGTAATTTTAACTATATAATTAAAAACAGTACCATGTAATAATAATAATAAGCAACAATTTATAAGCAAATAACACCAATTAATAGAAAATATGAAAATCATGTAACAAGTTCATAAAATAAGACAATTGTAATACAGCAGAAACCATATTTCCAGAAAAATTATTCGCTAACATCCCTAATCTTTCTCTTAAGGGTGAGGGTGTAGTGTACCACACAAGTGTACACTGATGACCACACATCGTCATAACCACCGCAGCAAGTCGCATATGCAAACAAACTGACAATAGCGCAACGTGTGCAATTGCCCTCAATACCCAAATACGCTAGACAAGCATTTTGGTGGTGCTGCCTATATTGCAGCGTCGTATGCATATTGGACAGTGCAGTGACTTTAGCCCTGAATTTGCACTCAAAATCATTGACATAAACAAAGACGACAGTTCTTCAATGAATAATATCGGTAATCCGATACTTGAGATTAATTTCGGGAATATGATTTGTAACTGGTAGAAATAAGATAGATATATTTTATTTTAGTTAGAATAAGAAAACAACATAAATTAAATGATATTAAAGAGCCAGCGAGTAACCAAATAAACCAGAATTAATCTGAACTTCTAAAACTACAATCCTGCATTAGATTTCTCATTCTTTCTCTCAGTGCTCTTAACTAGGTTTGGTTATAGAACAGCACCAAACAATAGCGTAACCAACGGCAAACTCTGCCGGTTACAATCTTTACTGAGGGCGTCATTCCGCTTAGCACTAGGGTTCTACAGTATATCATTGCATTCATACATAGTGTGAAACCTGCAATCGATGCGTAAGCTGATCTTGCAAGGCCAACGCAATCGATATTGACCAAACCCTCATCAACACACGTATATCTACCCTACATGGCGATCCTGCAACTGATCCTGCAACTAAGCTGAAGCCAATGATCCTGCAACCGATCCTGCAACTAACCTGAAGCCAATGATCCTGCAACCGATCCTGCAACTAAGCTGAAGCCAATAATCCTGCAACCGATCCTGCGACAAATCCTGCGATTGCCGAACAGACAAGCAGCCAAACATTTTTCAACTGAAAAACAAATAAATGGAAGAATACGTGCCAGGATATTTATCGATTCCAACCGCTCCAGCGGCAGTATACACCCCAAAACCAGCAATAAATGTCGGACCACTGCCACTCACGATTGAGGAATATAAGAAACGGGAAGAAAAACGAAAGGACCTACAAAAAACAACAATCCCACAAAGTGAAAGCAATAAGAAGAAGAGAGGAGGTCTCTTAACACAACAAAAACGCCAACTGGCCCATTTACTAGCAATAGTGAAAAACGACAACCCACCACAGTGGAATGAAGCCACACTCATCTGGAAGCGAATCGATCAAATCAGAAATAGAAGGAAAAAATAAAATCGCATGCATGCGAATAACTTGGCGCATGATTGGAAAAATCGGCACGCCAACAATAGATGACTACAACAACAAAACCACGATAGCGGACGAGACCATATGGATGATCGAGGCGCTCGAAAAATGGGAAAAAGCCAGAGCAAGCCGCAGCACCAAGATGCAACTATAAACAACAACCAACTGTCTTCAGAAATATTATATAGTTATAATTATCCTTATAATAGCTTATAAATTAGATAAATACTTTAAAAATTACGTTCATAAATATAAGAATGACGCTAATGGCAACGCTATTACAGCAGTCTAATAAATAAAAACAAAATACATATATTAAAAATTTAAATAAAAATGTCAAATTTTCTATAGCATAAAAATAAATAAAATTTTTTTTTTTTAAACAAATTTCCTACTTGGTCCTAAATGGATTTAAAATTAAATGCTTTAAAATATATACTAGCTATACTTAGGAAAAATCCCAGCAGAATACACACAAACAAAACATTGACAACAAAACTTAGACAAATAGACATATTAAGAGAAGAATTTAATAATAAATAATAGAGACCGACACCGACAATAAAGATCTAACTGGAATAAAAATTAACTTCGCCAACACTTATTCCACAATAAAAAATATTTTATTGAAGCAATTAACAGAAGAGACTGAATCAATAGACAACATGGCATCTTTTAGCATAGAAACAGCATCAAAATCTCTACCCACATTTACGGGCAACTTCAGAGAATTAGATAGCTTCATAATCACCGTTGAGCTGATAAACAAATCACTCAACGAGTCAGGACAGACAGATTTACTAGAGTATATCTACCATGCCAAATTAACTGCCAATGTAAGAACAGCAATAGGAGGTTACACAAAACCAAAAGACTTAAATACACTTCCCACTCTACGACACAAGAGGTACAAAGACGCGACAACGATACCACAGCTACAAGCTAGACTAACAAAGGAATTCAGGAATTAACCCGTACAACGAAAAAATTCTGACAATAATAGAAAGTCTAAGCAGACTTAACATATACAATTTAGGAGAGACAGCTACACAAGCAGAAGAGAACGTAATAACAAAAACAAGCAACAAGCTAGCATTGGACACTTTCAAGAAAGGAGAGAATGAGAATTACAAAGCGACAATTTTTGCTGCAAGACCGAAAGATCTAGCAGAAGCAACAGAATTGGCACTTGAACTTGAGAGCGACTCTAGAATAATGCCCAACACATCACAGCTGATGCAAGTAAGACATAATTCATTCAACTCACAAGGTACAAGGTCTAATTTCAACGCTCCGCGCAAATATAATTCATTCAACCCTTCTCCACAATACACAAACAACATAACACGACAAAATCTCAGCACACGCTATGACAAAAATAACTACAACAACAGTAACTATGCAAACAACAGAAACAATACCGTAGCAATACAAATACAGACATCTCATTATACAAAACAAATAACAAATTAGAAAACCATGAATACTTTCCTGACGACAAATGCAAATTAACGGGCATAACAAATGAAGAGGTATATTCTGAAGATAGAATTACAATTAGATATTGGAGAATAATCTTGTAACCACCCTTTCCAATTAGTAAACAAAACATTTCCAATAGAAACAGATGGCATTCTAGGTAGGGATTTTTTTGAAAAATATATATGTAAAATCGATTATGAAACGTTTACAATTTCCGCGTACGTAAACAAACAAACATTTTTTATACCCATGCACACTAAATTTCATGATACTCAAAAAATAAAAATACCAGCAAGAACAGAAATAATACAAGCTTTAAAATTAAACATAAATGAACATAAAATAATTCCAAATAAAGAATTAAAAGAAGGCATATTTCTAAGCAATTCAATAGCACCCAAAAGTGGTATAACCCACAAAATAATTCAGAATACAACAAACAAAGAGGTAATTTTAGACGGCATACAATTTGAAACTGACTCACTAAAAAATTATGACATACTAAAGTACAGTACGCAAGATAATTACAATGAAAACAGATTACAGAAAAGCATTGAAACCTTAAATTTAAACTGCACAGACGAAATGACAAAAACCCAACTCATAAACATAGTAAGACAATACCAAGAAGTTTTTCATCTTGAAGACAACCCACTTTCGACAAACAATTTTTACACACAAAACATAACGACACATGACAACACACCCATTTACATTAAAAACTACAGATTGCCACACACACACACAGGAATTGTGAATGAACCGGTACAGAAAATGCTACAGGAGAATATCATTGAACCTTCAGTCAGCCCATACAATGCTCCACTCCTTTTGGTTCCTAAAAAGAACACTATTGACAAAAAGAAATGGAGACTTGTAGTGGATTTTAGAAAACTGAATGACAAAATAGTAAATGATAAATTCCCGCTAACTCGACTAGAAGACATTCTAGACAAGTTAGGCAGAGCAAAATGGTTTTCAACCTTAGATATGACCAGTTCATTTCATCAAATAAAACTGGAAAAACAATCACGACCATTAACAGCTTTTTCCACATCCAATGGGCACTACCAATTTAAAAGATTACCTTTCGGACTCAAAACTTCATCCAACAGCTTTCAGAGAATGTTAACAATAGCACTCTCAGGACTCAGAAGCATTCCTTTATGTAGATGACATAATCATCTATGGATGTAGTCTAAATCACCATAATCAAAATCTAATCAGAGTACTAGACAGACTAACACAACATAACTTAAAATTAAACGCAGAAAAATGCAACTTTCTGAGACCAGAAGTTGTATATTTAGGACATTTCATTACACAAGACGGAGTTAAAACTGACCCCCCCAAAATACAAAACTGTTAAAAATTACCCACAACCGAAAAACGCAGACGAAGTAAGAAGATTCGTTGCATTCTGCAACTACTATAGAAAATTCATACCAAAGTTTGCAGATATTGCAAAATGTTTGAACTCCTTACTAAAGAAATCAGCCAAATTTGTATGGACAGATGAATGCCAAACATCTTTCGAAACTCTTAAACAAAAATTATTAAACCCACCACTATTGCAATACACAATTTTTGATAAACCCTTCATATAAACTACAGATGCATCGAATTATGCACTAGGCGCCATACTATCACAAGGCGAAATAGGACAAGATTTACCAATATCATATGCTAGCAAATCATTACAAAAACACGATTTGAATAAGCCAGTAATAGAAAAAGAGCTACTAGCAATACACTGGAGTATTAACTTCTTCAAACCCTATCTTTATGGTCAAAAGTTCACAGTAGTAACTGACCATCGACCACTAATATCACTATTCTCTCATAAAAATCCTTCATCTAAAATGACCAGAATTAGATTAGACCTCAGTGACTATGATTTCAACATAGTATATAAAACAGGAAAAATGAATACAAATGCAGTTTCATTGTCGAGAATACAAATTGACTCGGACATTCTAAAAGAAATGATACCGAAAGAAATTGATGAAAAAGCCAAAAGAACTGTAGTAATCACGAGAGGGATGGCAAATAAAAATAAAAATGAAGAGGCAAATAAAAATAAAGTAAATGAAGAGGCAAATAAAATGAAAATGAGAAATTGAGAAATTGCATATCTCAGGAGACTGATCACCTTCAAATATGCGAATGTACATCAATAAATGACGTCAAGAAAAAATTAAAATTTAATGTCGACAAGAAAAATCAAAGCTTTGGAAAAATGAATATTTATATTAAAAATTATATTGTGCACATAGGCGAAAGCGATAATTCACCGAATCAAGATTCGACTCTGAAGAAGCTCCGACCTAGAAATAAAAATATAAATGAAAATATAAAGCATGCAGGAATCAATGATAAGTCAGCGAGACTAGACTCGATTCTGAGGAAATTGATATCCAAAACGAAGAAAGAAAATATTAAAGAATTTGCAATTGCAATTAACGATGAAATATTCAAAATATATACAAAAGAAGAATATAAAGAAGCGTACACAAAAATAAAAATGAATAGCAAAAGTCCTCAGTAAAAATATTAATTTATATACCTACAAAGAGAATAACGGAAGATATTTTAAAATACAAACTAATAGATGAATGTCACAAAACAGGACATCCCGGAGTAAGAAAAACTGAAATTAAATTAAAACAAAGATACATTTGGAAAAATATGAACCAAATGGTAAAGAAATTCGTATCCAACTGTGACACGTGAGTGAAATGTAAACAAACAAGACACATCAAAGAACCACAAACCATAATAGACACCCCTAACACAAGTTTCGAAGTCATATCATTTGACACCGTAGGACCACTAAAATTTCAAATGAATACCGCTACATACTAACCATGCAGTAGGTAGGTAGGTAGGTAGGAGTGGCCGCCCAGTTTGCCAAAAGCACACTTGAGCACACATAATGGCCCATTGTGATACCACTGTGTGGCGCCGTTCAAGCACTGACTAAAAAGGTTCCCATACTTGGGATGGTGATAGTCAGCGCAAGGACAGCGCCTGGAAAGGCACGACTCCCCCGTCATGTTTCAGGAAACCATCCTGATATTTTGATGAACCTGGCTATGTCCCTAATATTAATGGATGACAGCTCTGTCAGGCTTGTAAGAAATGGGGCACCAAAGGTGCGAATTCTTCTTCTGCTCAAGGATGGGCAGTGGCATAAGAGGTGGAAAACCGTCTCGTCCTCCTCCTCGAAGCCACAGCCTCGGCAAAAGTCATTTGAGGGTAGGCCCAGTCTTTCTGCGTGCTGTCCCATTATGCAGTGGCCGGTCAAAACCGACACAGTTGTCGACAGTGATACGCGATCAAGTCGAAGAAGTTGATTGGTTCTGTTTTTGTCCATGCTTGCCCAAGTTAGTCTAGCCGTGTGGCAGGATTCCTCGTTAGCCCAGGATTTGTAGGCGTCAGCCAGATATTTCCGTTTGACTTCCAGCTTGGCTGTTGCCAGTGGAATGCCGATGTTTACAGAGGGGTGAATGTCGTGCATTAGCGTGCCTGCCTTGGCAAGCTCGTCCGCCTCGCAGTTTCCCGGGATTTCGCTGTGTCCGAGAACCCAGACTAGGTGCACCCGAGAGTAACTTGCGAGCTCATTTAAAGATGTTCGACATTCATGAACTAGTCTTGATGTGGCCGTGGAGCCAAAAAGAGATTTAATGGCGGCCTGGCTGTCTGAGAAGATAGATACGTCAACCGCGCCGATATCACTACTCAGCATCCATTTGGCTGCGTGGTAAATGGCCATGACCTCAGCTTGAAAAACGCTGCAATGGTCTGGGAGACGTAGGGAGATGTTTAAGTCCAGCTTGTCGGAATAAATACCGCTGCCGACTCTACCTCCAAGCTTGGAACCGTCGGTGTAGATTTCGACTGTTTCACCGACGATTCGGTTTTCTGAGGTCCAGTCGCTTCGACTTGGAATAGTGAGGTCGAATTCCCTGTTCAAATCGGGATAGACCGACATATAGTCGATAAAGTTGGGGACAGGTGGGTCCTGATTCAGAATTGAAGCATGGCCTGTCAGGGTTATGCGCCAGTGCGAAAGAGCATTAAGTCTAATCGCTGTCAGCTTGGCTTGTTGCTTAACCAGGATCCCCGAGGGGAGCCAGTGCAGCATGGCAAAAAGGGCTTTCGTAGGTGTGCTGCGAAGAGCGCCAGTGATCAGTAGAGCAGTGGATCTTCTGATTTTATCAATGGGTTTGATATTACAGGCTTTTTCAAGAGCTTGCCACCAGAAGACCGACCCGTATAACAGGTTTGGTTCAACGATGGCCGTGTAGAGCCAGAGCACGACTCGAGGACGAAGTCCCCATCGTGCACCAACTGCTCTTTTACAGCAGTATATAGCGCATGCTGCCTTACGTGCCCTCTCAGCTAGATTGGCTTTCCAATTAAGCTTTGGGTCGAGAATCAGGCCTAAGTACTTAACGTGTGTGCTGAAAGAGAGCGGAGTGCCGTTTAGACTAGGCATTGTAAACTTTGGAATTTTGTACTTCCTAGTGAAAAGCATAGTCTCGGTTTTGGATGGGTTAACCCCAAGTTCGAATTCGCGACACCAGTTCGACACAATAGAGAGTGAATAGTTAAGTTTTTCGGAAAGTGTTTGTGGGAATTTGCCGGATGCCGCGATTGCTATGTCGTCCGCATAGGCTATCACTTTGCATCCAGTAGATTCCAATCTCACCAGTAGTGTGTTAACTGCCAGGTTCCAGAGGAGGGGTGATAAAACACCCCCTTGTGGCGTGCCCCTGTTAACCACCCTCCTGGATTGGGCACTGCCGATCGTGGAAGTGATGATCCTAGATTTTAGTAGAAGCTCTATAAATTTAAGAAGACCTGAATTCAGGTTAAGATTATAGAGTGCGGAGATGACAGCGTTGGGGCATACATTGTTGAATGCTCCCTCGATGTCCAGAAATATGGCAAGTGTGAATTCCTTGTACGCCAAGGATTTGTCAACTTGAGAAATGAGAGAATGAAGTGCTGTTTCAACCGATT
Source organism: Clusia tigrina (assembly GCA_920105625.2). Lineage (NCBI taxonomy): Eukaryota > Metazoa > Arthropoda > Insecta > Diptera > Clusiidae > Clusia > Clusia tigrina. The sequence continues at coordinate 148,182,574 of OV050030.1, forward strand.
TGCCTTTAGAGTAAGCGTGTTGAGATACAGAGAGAAGAGAAGGGTTGATCGATGTCCTGATATGTAGGTCAAGAGCTCTTTCTAGAACCTTAAGAAGAAAGGATGTTAGACTTATGGGTCTGTAATCCTTAGGTTTGGTGTGCGAGGCCTTCCCAACTTTTGGTATGAAGACGACCCGAGCCGTGCGCCAGCGTAAGGGAATGTATTGCAGTCTGAGGCTTGCATTATATATTTGAAGCAGCCATGGAAGGATAATCTCTTCCCCATTTTGGATATCGGCAGGAATGATGCCGTCTGGTCCGGGGGACTTGTATGGCTTAAAGGTTTGAATGGACCACTCAAGGTGACTTTTTGTCACTTGGAATGTGGGGAGGGTATCATGCGAAACCTGCTCCACCTGGTAGAGTGCTTGATCCGCTGAGGCTAAACTCCCTGGGAAGTGGCTGTCTAGCAGGATATCAAGGGTTTCGGCGCTTGAGTGAGTCCAGCTGCCATCTGGATTTTGGATACAGTCAAGGGCTTTGTTAGAGGAGTGGAGAATTTTACGAAGACGGCTAGCCTCGGACGTCGATTCAATGCTTTCGCAAAATTCCCTCAATGACGCTCGTTTCCCTCGCCTAATGGCGTATTTCAACTCTTTTTGCTTATTTTTGAAAGGGGCCCACTCAGCTGTAACTTTAGCTTTGTTGAAAAGCATTCTACAAGTTTTGCGAAGACTTGCAATTTCCGAGTTCCACCACGGAGGTTTAGGATTGCCCCGTGGTTCGGGAGTGATGCAAGAAATATGAGTGGCTTTTTTAAAAGCTGTGGTCAGATCGTCGACCGCCCGATCAATGTCGGGACAGTTGTGGATAATAGGGGGAGTCGTTGCTAAGCATGACCCCAGTTTGAGCCGGAAAAAGGCCAGTTCGTGTTTTTTCTATTGACTGGTTTAAGAGATTCTGTATTGCCTGTAGTCTCCCTCAAGTCAATGTCAAAGGTGATATAGCAGTGGTCCGAAAAGGAGCATTCCTGTGAGACGAACCAATTGCGTATCATGTTGGAGTAGTTATCGCTGACGAGGGTGATGTCAAGCACTTCCTTCCTGACGGATGTAAGGAAGGTCGGCTCATTTCCCCGGTTAGCAATGCCTAAGTTATTTGAAATGATAAAGTCGAAAAGACACTCACCTCGATCATTTGTGCCGGAGCTGCTCCATATTTCGTGATGGGCATTGGCATCGGCGCCGATAATTACCGGAATCTGTTTCTGGTGGGCTACAGCAACCATTTGCTTCAGTATGTCTGGTGGCGGGAAGTCGCCATAGTCATGAGCCATGTAGTTCGAGGAGATCCAGAAAGTCCGTGGACCCATTTCAATGACAATGGCAACATTGTCTTTGTCACTGAATCTAGGGAGTAAAAGAGCGTTAACGCTGTTTTTTACCAGAATGCAGGATCTTGGTTTACCTTGATCCTCGATATATACCATACGATATCCGTATGCATTGAGTCCAAAAACCCGGTCATTTATGACCCAAGGTTCTTGGACGAGAATGAGCTCCTCCCCTATATCCGAGAGGCGGAGAAGCAGGGCTGCCGAGGCAGTTTTCGAATGCTGAAGGTTAATCTGTAGTACCTTCAGCATTGTCTGGAGGAGCGATTATAGTGGAATTCAATTTCGGACATTGGAGAGATGTATCCACCAGCCGCCTCCGTATCCATGTGGTCGAAGAATTCTCCGACCAGTTCGGAAGTTGAGAAGCGGCTGCTTCTGGTTGTAACGGAGCACATACTCTCATTGTCACTACCCGACAAAGGGGTGAGAGCCGGGCCCGAGCAGCTAGGCTCTTTGGCAGTGGCTTGTGGGACAGCACCAGCTGGGGGAGGCTGTTGGGGGGCTTGGGCATCGCACTTGTAGATGCGGAGAGTGATGGCTCCAAAGCCATAATTAATCACCCCCTCGCGGGAGTTGATGGGAACAAGGGATTGCTCGTTCAAAATGATGGTGACCTCACGCAAAGTGCCTTTGGGGTCACCAACTTTCGCGACCTTCCAGCCATCGGTGGGAAGATCGGTGTTGCTGAGCTTGAGGATCTTTAAGATTGCCTCGGGCTCAGAGGGCTCGGCAGGAAGCCATGTTTTGAAGCGAGGGCGTTGGGGAACCTGGTCCAAAGGTACCGCGTTGAGCTGTGCACCCGGCCATATCTCACCTACCCTATTGATCGCTACCTTGTATAGATCCGCCGAGCGTTGGTCCGAGCAAGATATGATCTTAATATGTCCTTGATACCACCCTGCGTCACGGCAGCTGGGTGAAGGACCAGGGTTGAGGGACATAACCTCAACGAAAATTGGTAACAGTGCCATTTCGACCTGTCTCCAATTGGCAGGAGTAATGGTCCCATCGGCATTGGCAGAGTCGACCACAGCCCATGTGAGGCTCTCTTTCACAATCTCACTAAGCGGTTTGGAGAGCTTAGGCTTGGGAGTAGCCAGCCTTACGCGCTTAGGGATGCTTTGGGTGGATTGGCCCGGGCGATCGGCTGATGTCTGCCTCTTGGGGTTACCGGCTGCTTGTGCAGTGGAGGAGTGGACACGCACATCAGCGTGTGCTTTTGCCCACTCAAGCTTGCCCTTGTCGTATTCTGACAGTTGAGATGGTTCTGAAGCGTTGAGCCTCGTCAAAATACGGTAAGCCGCTCTACGCGTCCTGTACGCCCTTGTACTCGGGTTCACGTTGGTAGGTGCACCTGAAGGAGGAGCGGTACGAGGAGCAGTTACCATCGACTTGTGAGGCAATATCGAGGCGTTTGCTGAAGAGGGCTTAGGCGGAGCGACTGCTGCTGGTTTGTGAGTCAATACCCTAGCAGCCGCTGAAGAGCCTGGGGACAGCGAAGAGCTCTTGGGTGGCTTATTAGCCGAAGCTGTGGTGCTTGTTGAAGGGGCAGTGCTTATGCTGCTTGTCTTCGAACCAAGGGCGGGGGTGTTGCTGGTGGGCATTTGCCTAGCCAGGGTTTTGCGCGTCCCTGAGGGGATATGCGCGGAAATTTTGTTTGTGTTAGTGTTTATGTTTTTATTTTTTGTTGTGTCCATGAAATAAGGGTCCCCACTCAAAGCCGCTTTCTCAGTCCGAACGTGTGGTCACTAAATATGGTCCCATGGTTATCTGTGCAAGCAGGGAGGCCATGCGAGGGTTGGCACAAGCCCTTATGGGGTCAAGTGCTCAGAGCCAGACCAGTGCTAATCGGGAGTTCCACTCAACCGAACCCACACTACCGACCTAACGGTAACAGACGTCGAACGTACTTTGAGGCCTGCCAAGGTTTTAACGGGACGGGGGCAGCTGCAACCTTAGACTGGAGCCGTTCACACTCAAGTTTCACCTTGGTGCTACCGTGACAAAAGACAGCTAGGTCCAGAAAATTACAGCTACCAGCCCAGGGCAATCAGAACAATTACATTGGTCCAAAGAGAAGTCCGGGAACGAAGGATGGGGGTCGTGCCAATTGGTGCTACTGAACTCCCGTGCAAGAAAACAGCAGCAACTGGGGGAGTGTAGACCATTTAGCGTAACCCAGGGTGCACCGCGTGGAGGCGGTCTACATTACACAACCATGCAGTGCGAGCTGACAAAGTTCGTAATCGCACACCCAATGACAACAAAAGACGCACACACAACAGCCAAAACATTAGTTGAACAATTTATACTCAAATACGGACACTTTAAAATTCTTAAATCTGACAACGGGACAGAATTTACAAACGAGCTAATGGCAAACATATGTGCATTGCTCAAAATACAAAAAAACACCATACCACCACCAAAGGATAGTCTCACTAGAACGCAACCACAGAGTTTTGAATGAATTCTTACTGACATCGACAAACGACGACGAATGCGATAAGTGGATTCCCTACTTCACTTTCACTTACAACACAATGCCACATGTTGACACGCCATATGAATTAATATATGGGAAACTACCAGGTTTACCCAATGAAGTAGTGGAAAGTAATACAAAAATTTACAACTTTGAAAATTACGCCAACGAGCTAAGAGCGAGATTACGATATGTCCACGAAAAGGCAAAACAAATGCTAATGAAAGCAAAACAAAAACGTACACTCACTGACTTAAAAACTAATACGAATACACTTAAGGTAGAAATAGGAGATTTAGTTATATTAAAAGTACAAAATAGGAAAAAGAATATGAATCCATATAAAGGACCATATAAAATACTAGATAAGTTAGGAGTAAATTCATTAATAGAATATAATGGTACACCTAAGAAAGTACATAATAACCAATTAAAGCCATACAGTGTAATTTAAATTTATAAACCATAAAACGTACTTTAAATAATACGATTTATAATTATAAATATCACACTATGTAATCAAAACAATGTAATTTGTAATCATAAGTATATTTAATTATATCAAAACAATATAATTTGTAATTTTAACTATATAATTAAAAACAGTACCATGTAATTATAATAATAAGCAACAATTTATAAACAAATAACACCAATTATTAGCAAATATGAAAATCATGTAACAAGTTCATAAAATAAGACAATTGTACAGCTGAAACCATATTTCCAGAAAAATTATTCGCTAACACCCCTAATTTTTCTCTTAAGGGTGAGGGTGTAGTGTACCACACAGGTGTACACTGACGACCAAACATCGTCATAACCACCGCAGCAAGTCGCATATGCAAACAAACTGACAATAGCGCAACGTGTGCAATTGCCCTCAATACCCAAATACGCTAGACAAGCACTTTGGTGGTGCATTAACACACGCTGCCTATATTGCAGCGTCGTATGCATATTGGACAGTGCAGTGACTTTAGCCCTGAATTTGCACTCAAAATCATTGACATAAACAAAGACGACAATTCTACAATGAATAATATCGGTAATCCGATACTTGAGATTAATTTCGGGAATATGATTTGTATCTGGTAGAAATAAGATAGATATATTTTATGTTAGTTAGAATAAGAAAATAACATAAATTAAATGATATTAAAGAGCCAGCGAGCCACCAAATAAACCAGAATTAATCTGAACTTCTAAAACTACAAATGATAATGATATGAAATAAGAATGATATAAAAGGAATTATGATATATTTATAAAAAAAAATAGAAATAAAAAGAAACCAATATATGAAGAACAAATAAATTTAGATGAAAAAGAATGACTAAGACTTAAAAGAAATTATATTTTTCTAAACGAATTGTGGTTCGGATAAGTACGGATTATTATATATTAAATATGCATAATATCCATAATATTTAGAATTAAGAACAATCATAAATTATATTTTAAATTATAAACAAAAGTAGTTTAGAAAATAATTATAATTACAGAAATTAATTGTTTAAAATCTAAATAAAATAAATGCGATAATCCAAAGAAAACAAAAATTTTACTAAATAGGTAAATTGTACCCAAGAGTATCCATAGTATATATATTATATATAGTATTTTTATTTAATTATTATATAATTTTGATTTATTAGATTTATTAAATTCATTTATGAAATGGTCTCCTAAACTTAAATATAGAAAGACGTCAAACTAAAATGTTAACTAGAGAACTAAGCGAATTATTATAAGGATTCAGCTCTGATGATGTGAATCCAAGATAGGTGTTCCAGGAACAGCGCATATCGGAAGACGGTGCAGACTAAGGCACCAACGTATTATTCGATGGATTGGAGATGAATGGCGACTGATCCAGAATAAAATTCTTTGTAAAATCTCCAATTTAAAATTCAATGTAAAATTCATTAAATTAATTTCTTTAGAATAAGCATATTTTATAATATAAATACGTGTACTTTAAAATAATTTGTTGAATATAAAACTGATTGTGAAGTGGAAAGGTTCATTTCAACATCGTAACTCGCGCATTTAACAATTTAACTGCAATGAACTTTCAATACGGACTGGTCAGCACTTTTCCAAAAGTGTGACACTCGACGCTTGCATTTTTTTGTTGTTATTTTATTTCCCTTTATTTCATACATCTGTCACCATTATATTGACACCTAGTACATGATTTGACAATTTGTTTGGAAATTAATATTCGAAACACATTTTGGCCAGTGCCAAGAAGTGATACAACAAAAATACATTAATTTTAATAGTTCACTATCATTACATATATTATAACCATTTATGATCAAAATTATGTTTATGATAATTATTTACATTTACATTTATAATACTATTACTAATATGTGTAGTCTGGATTTCCTAGTTCAGTAGGTCGTTTGGTCGAGTTCTCTTTAAACGGCGCATGGTGGTTTCTTCTAGATGTAGCAACTCGTTTATTTCTGTAGTGTTTTGTGGATATCTTTTTTATTTCTTCGTCAATTCTTGTCAAATTTAGTTTGCGGTGTATATCTTCATTTGTTGTGTACCAACCAGACTTTATGATAATTCTTAATATTCTAGATTACTGTCTTTGAATTTTTTGTATGTGTGACCGCTTTGCCGTTCCCCATACTTGGAGTCCGTACGTCCAAATTGGCTTTATAGTACACTTGTATAACAGCAACTTGTTGTTAATTGTGAGTTTAGATTGCTAACCCATTAACCAATATAGTTGCCTAAATTTTTCTTTTATTGGTTTCGTTTTTTGTTTAATGTGTGTAGTGCCAATTTAGCTTTGAGTCCATGTGTATACCAAGGTATTTAGTAGTAGACCCTATTTTTATATCTTTATTGTTTATTTTAATAGGTATTGGGTTAAATTTTGTTTTAGTTGTAAAAATTATGTGTACAGTCCTATATTTATTAATTTTCAAGCACCATTTATCAAACCATTCCGTAACATTATCTGTGCATATCTGCAGATTTGCAGTCGCAGTATTTAGATTTTTGTCAGATGTTAAGAGGATTGTGTCGTCAGCAAAGGTAGCAATTGTGGTATTCAGCTCTTTTGGAAGTGGTATATCTGAGCTATAGCAGTGGTCCTAAAACACTCCCTTGAGGAACTCCAGCTGTTGTAAAATGAATAGACGAACACTCTTCATTATATTTGACGTAAAAGTAACGATCACTAAGACAACTTTCAACAATCAAATAGTAGTCAAGTGGCAGCATCGTCTTCAGTTTATGCAGCAGTCCTTTATGCCATACTTTGTCAAATGCTTTTGCAATGTCTAAGAATATAGCAACGCAGTACCGCTTATATTCTATGTCTGTTTCAATTTTGTTTGTTATACGGTGTATCTGTTGAATTGTTGAATGTCGTTTTCTGAAGCCGAATTGATGATTTGGTATAATGTTTTTCTTGTCAAGGATCTGGCTAAGTCTATCATGTAATAGTTTTTCAGCAACTTTAGAGATTACGGGAAGTAGGCTAATTGGTCTATACGACGAATCAGTTGTAGCATCTTTTCCCTGCTTCGGTAGTGCAATAATTTCAGCAACTTTCCATACTTTGGGAAAAAATTATAGTCGGAACATTGTGTTGATAACATTCCTTAAGTAGTTATAACCTATAGTAGGTAGCTCAGCGAGAGCTTTTCCTGTCAAAATATCGTATCCTGGTGCTTTTTTGTGGTTTATTCGTTTTTTAATGCAATTAATTATTTCTGTTGTGTTTGTTTTCTTAATTTTGGTTGTAATGTCTATATTTAAGTCATTGCGTGTTTCAATATATTTATCTTCATTTGATAGGACTTTTTCAAAGTATTTTGCCAATGCAGTTGCTTTTTCTTCATTGGTAGTAGCCCATGAGTTGTCATCTTTCCGTAGTGGTGGCTGATACCTATCTGAGTTTTTAATTTCTTTGTGCAATTCCATAATGAGTAGTTAGTATCCTGGGTAGGCGTCAAGTTTTTTAGGTAATTTCCAACTTCTATATTTTGTCTTTTAGTTAATATTTTCTTGAGTTTTTTGCAGGCTATATTTAAATTGTGTTTATGCTCAGGTGATCTAGTTAGCTGCCACCTCTTTCTCAGCTTTCTCTTCTCAATAATTTGCTTTCTTATGCAAATCTCTGTTGCAGGTTTATTTCTTCTAAATTTATGCTGTTGGCTTGATTTGATTCCTGCGTCTAGGACCACATCGTTGAAGTGAATAATGGCACGTTCAATGTTGTAACGACTCGTTTTCGCTAGGGTAAAAACACAGCGGGTCCCAGGGTCACTTAAAGAAATTTATTTCAATAGCGTTAGTTTTTATAAGTGTTTTATTTATTTTCAAAATTACTACTTATTTCCTATACATATATATATATAATTATATTTAATTACTACCCTACTCTGTGTGCTCGTGGTAGTGTCCGTGGTTTGTACTAGTGTCCCAGGGAGAGTCGGTCAAAATCATAAACTCCACTGGCTCTGTCTACGTTGCGTGTGTGTCCCAGGGAGAGTTGGTCAAAACCATAAACTCCACTGGCTCTGTCTGCGTTGATTTATTGTCAATAGTCAAAATACCTAGTTTCGATGCTTGGTGCGTCTCTAGGAGCTTGGTGCGTTGTCTACTTACAGAGCGATGCTGGATCAAAGAGGCTTGGTGTTTGGTTCACTCCGCTTATATAGCGAAAGCTTGCCAGGGGATCAGTGCTCGTTGTTGTTGTGGCCCAGTTGTCCTTAGGCCACCTTCAACTTCCGCTGGTTGTCCACCTTGTTGTAGTTCCCCTAGTTGTCCATCGTAGTTGTTGCTTGCAGTAGTGTGGCCTGATCGCTGCTGTTAGTGGTCGCTTTGCTGTTGTTGTAATTAATATATCGTTCACACTCCGCTTGCTTACGGCTCTGTGTTTACGATCGGTGCGCTCTCGTTGTCATCCGTGTTCCGCCTTCGGTCGCTATAGTGTTGTTGTTGTTGTTAATATATTCTTTCACATTCCGCCTGCTTACGGCTCTGTGTTTACGATCGGTGCGCTCTCGTTGTCATCCGTGCTCCGCCTTCGGTCGCTGTAGTGTTGTTGTTGTTAATATATTCTTTCACACTCCGCCTGCTTACGGCTCTGTGTTTACGATCGGTGCGCTCTCGTTGTCATCCGTGCTCCGCCTTCGGTCGCTGTAGTGTTGTTGTTGTTAAAATACTGGTTTCTACTTCTTTGTGTTTACGATCGGCTCGCGTATGTGTGGTGCGCTCTCGTTGTCATCCGTGCTCCGCCTTCGGTCGCTGTAGTGTTGTTGTTGTTGCAGAGATTGGTTTGCACTCTGCCTGCTTACTGCTTTGTGTACGATCGGTTAGCGTGTGTGTGATGCTCTTTCGGGTTTCTCTGTGTTCCGCCTTTGGTCGCTGCACTGTTGTAGAAATGTTTGCTTGCTGTTTCTTTTCTCCTTTATAGCCGTACTAGTCCCTCTTGATGTTCTTTGTACTATTAAGTCGTCGTCGTCATCAGTCTAACCCTTTCGGTTTCTGAGCTCCTCACCACCTGTACGTTTATTGGTCCGATCGTCTGTGCGTAAATGTTTTGTTATACTTATTCGCTGTCTTTGTTGTTGCATTTAGCGTGGGAGGTGGTTACCTTTTTAAGCTGCATGATATCGGGGATGGTTGCATGCTTGAATATTGTTTGTGGTTAAAATAAATAAAATATGGTGGACATCGTTATTTGTTTTTGGACTTAACACGGTCTCTGGTGGTAGCATATAGTTTTTGTTGTGTATGCGGAAAATACTTCTGGAATTTTCCGTCTTTACAATGTCTAATTGTGTTTTCAGTTTGATAGACATCTTCATTCAATATTCTGTCTATACTCATTCCAGTTTGTTTTGTGGTTAAAATTCTTAGCTCTTAGTTCTATGGGTTTGATGTCAGTTGTGTAGTCAAGTATTATCGGAGAGTGGTCTGAAGAAAGTTCAAAACAAGCTTTAATTTTTAATTGGTTACACTTTATGTTTTTTGTTATGCTGAAGTCTCTTTTTCCTATCTGTTGGCCAGTATGTGGGTTCACCTGAGCTTAAAAATCTGCAGTTATTTTTTTGTGTATAGCATTAATCAGATTTCGCCTTTTTTTATTGGTTAGCCTAGATCCCCAGTCAGTGTGTTTTGCATTCAGATCTCCAGCTGCAATGAATCTTACGCCAAGAGTCTTTATGTAGTAATCATATTGATCCGTCGTTATTAGGTGTCTGGGGGCACAGTAAACTGAGGAAATGAGTATTGTCCCATTTGTATCCTCAATTTGCACAGTAGTGGATTGAATATGAGGTGTTGCATATGGTTGCCGTTCAGTATGTTTTAATAGTGAATTTATTATGATAGCTGTCCCACCACGAGCTTTACCATCAGGATGATTTGTCACATAAATTTTATATCCAGGAAATACTAAATAGCTTTTGTTCGTAAAATGTGCTTCTGAAACTAGAGCTATATCAATTTTCTTGTCAGACAAAAATTGCTTCAACTCAAGATATCGTTTTGTTAGGCCATTTGCATTCCAGGCTACAATTATTAAACTATTACTTTCGTGCATTTAAGCTTGTTAGTAACATTATAATGATATTCATCATATTAGTCATTTGAGTGATTAGGGATTTCATTATGTCTTTAAGTTCATTAATATCACTATCGTTTGAATTTTTGTATTTGCTTCAGTTTTATTTGGATTTGACGACCCTGCAATTTCGGCATTGTTGTGAGTTAGAACCATACTACCTACGTGTAGTTTACTCACAGCACCGACTCCTAATAGATGCCACACTATGTTAAATTAGCATGTGCTAAAACGGTGCTATAATAAGGCATACTTCTAGGGTTTAAGTATTCTAAGTTAATGTGATCTGTGCAACGTTATTATGTAAGCTTTTAGGGTGTTACAGTTCCGCAGTCGAGTCGACGAGGGCAGCGTAGTGCACCGTCGCCACTTTTGAAGTGGGTCAGTTGGCTTGACCAACTGACACCAATTAACAGGTGCAGAACTGGAACACCAGAAAGGTCAGTTCACAGACTGAGATAGGTTTTTAAAAATAGTATATAAGCATTAGGTTTCGTAAGAATAAAGCTCTTCTGGTCTTGTATTTGTTACGAAAAGCAATAAGTGTTTTATTTCGACGTTAGGGCTTTTAAGTTTTCAGCCACGCGCCCGAAGAACCGCGACAGGACGTCGCCCGCCAAGCAAGGACACGAGGACCCCAACATTTTGGCGCAGCCGGTAGGATTGGACATCTTACTACAATATTCGAAGGACCTCATCTAAAGACACTGTGGGAAGAAGGATGTCATCGGGAAAAATGGTGAGTATGTCTATAGTAGGGCATCTTAGTATTTAAGAAAACTTTGCCGACGATTCTTCGGTGACCGTGTGGGCGCTTTTGCGCCGGTCATGCAGAAGAAGCAGCATTGGGGCTGATTAGCCGCTGCGGTTAGGTGACAATAGGTCGATTTAAAAGAAAACTTTCTACTTACGGTCAGGTTGCATAGGGTTGTTTCACTGAAATCAGGTTCATTCTTTTTATAATAACCATTTATTTCAGCATTCTCGGGGGGCGTGAAACATATGAAGTTTTGTCTAAAGGAAACAAAGTTCCTCTCTAATCCCTGTTGTGTTGCGAACTCGTGCATACCGGTTGGTTTGGTTCGGACAGAACGTGCCACGGTATAGAGCTTACGCATTCATAATAGTGGTTGGTGCTTCATATGTCCATTTGTGGGATTAACGTTTGATTTTTCTGTCCGTGTCAAGTACCGGAATGAAGTTAGGTTTACTTTTTGGGGCATCGCGTGTATTTTGTTTGGCAGCGTGTTTCGTGGTTGCGGTTAGGGTAATTCAAATTTCAAGTCATTTAGTAAAACTGGCTATTTATTTTCTTTGAATATCAGGAAATAAATGACCAGGGTACGAAAGACGTAACGGGTGCGGAAGGTCGGAGAATTGAGCTAAGGCCAATTGCAGAAGTGCCGCGCACGCATCCCTATTGGCATAGACGTGGTGGAAAAGCAGCACGGGAGAGAAAGCGGCTGGCTTTTCTAAGGAAGTTTCTGGCAGAACAGGCAAACCTGGAAGTGCCTCTGCCTTGGAGCGAAGCTAACAGATTATGGCAGGAAAGATTCAGACTGGAAGAGGCGAACACTGGATTCTATAATTAGCTGTAGGAATTGCCGTAAATTAAACCGAAGTGTTATTTATATCTTTGTTAGCGAGAACTTGCAAATTTAAGTTAAGTCAATAAATAAATTGTGGAACAATTCAAATGGTTGTTTTAGATTGTTGGCATTTGGAGTAGGATAAGTAAGAATATTTGGAGAAGTGCCATCTACATATGTTGTCACATCATAGCTTGTGTAGTCTCGAAACTACAATTTGCGCAGCGAAAATGCACCAATGTTACGCACGGAAAAGCGAAACAGCTTAACCGAGCGACGCTCAGAAATAGATATGAGTAAAGTTCTGCGGTAAAATGCTTCTTGAATACGAAGATTTTCTGGTAGTACTTTTGTGAAATAAAGTAAATGCGATCGCGAATAAATTAAAATTTGGTATACTAATATGCTTATATTTGGGGTAGTCATGTTGGATTTTCTAATGGAATTTTCAAGTGAGGTTTAAAAATTGGGTACGGTAAAACTCGGTTTTTGGAGTTTGGGTTAAAAGTAGAGATTAATTCGGTCTATGGAAACGCCAAGGGAAGCGATAAAATTGCTGGAAGCTCAAAAGCTACAGAGCGAGGCAATTCAGAAGAGGATCAGAAATTGTAGAAAGGATAGCAAAGCAAGGAAAAACAGCGAGTACTACCGCAAGCGCATAACGGAGCTAGAAGCCTTGTTGACTGTGTTTAATAGCAACAACGAGGAGTTGCTAAAGTTTAAGGACTATTGTGGTGATAAGGATTACTTCACCAAGGATTACGCGTTACACGTCAAAGGTTTGACACGAGACTGGTTGACTAAATTCAAGTTGGATTTAGAAGAGCTGGAAGCACAGGAGGATAGTCCTAGTTCGCAGGAGGACAGGGCTCGAGACAAGCTTAGGTCTCTGCAAACTGAGGTGAAATTGTTCGCAGAAAAATTGTTTGAACAATTGGAAGCGGCCACCAGCAAGAGTGAAGCCCAGGTACTCTGGAGATTAGCGAGAGACGGTGGAAACCTGTCAACTCTGGAAGCAGCAGACCAAGCGTTAGCTACTATTCAGAGTCGGACGGAAGAAAAATTTTTCCAAGTCTTCAAAGATACTGAGGAATTGAAGATAAATACGGAGTTCCTTGAAAATAAAACTAGAGTACTCTCTAGGCAACTCCGGGAAACTGAGGAAGCCGCATCGCATCTGGAGAAGGAAAACTTGGAGCTCAAAAGAATCGGGGCAATTACTAAGCCAGCAAGAGTGAGATCGGCTTCAACTTCTCAAATTCAAACGCAGACAGTATTAGCTCTGCCACCAGAAGTTCGCTGGCCGGAGTATTTAACTCCGGAAGGGATAGGTCGTGTGGTGAAGCCTACATTAAACTTGACTGGAGAGGGTGAAGCGGAGTTTTTATTTGACGCGTCGGAAATCGGTGTCGAGCCATTTACTCCAGGAAGTCCGATTAATAATAGAAATCGGGGCTATCCGCCAAAGGAGCCAGAAGTGGACAGTATTTCGCCGATAGGAACAAACGGTCGAAGGCTAATAAGTTTGAGTCCGTCACTGGTTAAGTACCTCTCAGATTCGGGAGAAGAAAATCTGGAAACCCCCACAGAGGTTAACGCTAATTTATCACCAAATCTTAAGCAAGCAAATAGAAGTAAAATGGGCATTCTGGAAGTAGCTCATGCAGTGGAGAAGCTGGTGCCCATGTTCTCAGGGGTCGAGTTGTATGATCTGAGAACTGAGATACGGCGCTTCAAAGAAGGTTGTGAGTTGGCGCAACAGAGTCTTCCGGAAGCAGAAGGGGAACACTTGATAAGATGTATAAGACAAAGGACCACAGGTGATGCGTTTGATTTACTAGCGCATAGCTCAGTAAGCACCCTGCCGGAGTTATACGCACTTTTAGATCGAACATATTTGAAACAAAAGTCGTACGACTGTCTTGTACGGGAAATACAGGAATCAACTCAGAAACCAGGGGAGGAATTGAGAGCCTGGGGACGAAGGATCCAGTCTCTGGGGAACGCTGCTGAGACAGAAGCTAACAGGCAGTTTCCAGGAAATGTCGCAGCATACAAGGCTCAAGTAGAACGAGCCATGATTTCTGTGTTTAAGGCAGGTCTGATAAATAGGGACTTGGCGAATTATACTCTTAATCTCACGCAGAGGAGTATGGCAGAATTAGTCGAAGCGGTTTCTTCCGCCGAAGAAGCAATCCAACAGCGAGCGACAACAGGTGGAATCTGTTGGAATAATGCTCCTGCAGAGGTAGGACCGGTACAGCAGCGGAACCCAAGGGGAATCGGCAGATTTTCCCTCCCGCAACAAAGAGAACAAGGTTGCCTAGTCGAGAGTTTCCAGCCGAGGAAACCCATTTGTTCATTCTGCCATAAGTCGGGACATACAAGGGATGAATGCATTACACGCAAGAATACGCCCTATTGTATGGAGTGCCAAACATATGGTCATGAGGCAAGTAGGCAGTGTCAATTAGACAATAAATGGGATCAAAGTAGAAGGCAGCCAGCTGCGAGGCGCCCAGATCCAACCTTAAGGGACAACATGGGTAGTGGTCCTCGAGTCGGCTCAACGGAAGGGATTAACCAAGGAAGAAATCCTTTCAGCACTGGGAATGGTCAACAGCGGCCAAACTGGGATACTAGAGGAGGACAAAGGTTAGGCAACACCCAACAGGGGTTGAAATGCTTTTCATGTGGTCGGATGGGACATCGTGCTGCGGAATGCAGGGATAGACAGTTCCAACAGAGGAACCAGGGAAACTTCCAGCGGCCCAGTCGAGGCCAATAGACTGGAAAGCCAAAAGAAAGGAAGCAACAGTTAGGCCGAAGGTACGTGTGACTGGTAATGTAGGAAGTACAGTCCAGGAAAAGGAGGAGCAAGAGGCTCTCCAATACCACGTACCAAGTAACGTAACCACAATGGTTCAAATTACGGAGGAGCAAGAGTCTCTCCGGGGGAAAATTTTGGATTGCGTACTGATTTGGGTAACTGTGATGATTCTAGCACTTAGATTAAGTTTTAATAAGATTAGAGAGTATAGGCCAGTCGCCGCGTACGTGGTACGAAGATGTATAGTTAAGGTATTAGCGGTAATTTTGAGGGAGTATAGGGTTGTAAGGCATAACTGTGGTGCATGGAGGAGAAAATTGGAAGAGTTAGGAAGTAGATACGCGTCCATTTTGGAGGCAAAAGGGCGTTGTTTCGTTGTGAGCAGGGTAGGAGATGCTTTCATCGAGATTCCCTGCAAGGAGGCAGCTAGTGGAAAGCTAGTGCTTTTGATAGATTCAGGGGCGGATACTAGCCTCGTAAAATCTAGTGTTTTACGGAAAGGACTAGTTATTAACCCAAAAGATGTAAGAACGCTTAATGGAGCGTTCGGAGGTTGCATCAGAACACTGGGGTCACTTAAAATAGGGCACAGTAAAGTTAAGGGAATGAGTTTCAGAGTGCACGCAGTTGAATTGGATAGGGAAGGCATCCCGGCCGATGGGATAATTGGCCGCGATAATCTCTGGGGCCGCACCATACTGGATGCGCTGGAGAAGCAGTTATCATTTTATGATGATAATAAGAATAGAATCCTTACTCTCCCATTGAAGTCATGGCAGGAAGGAACCGTGAATAGGGTTAAGAATTGTAGGGAGGTAGTGAACGCAAGGTCAACCAGAGTAGTTACTATGCGTGTAAACACGAAACTCAGGACTGTTGTTTTGCGCAAGCAGCAGCTAGCGGAGGGTGTGTATATGGGAGAGACCATAACGCACGTTGACAAGGGTAAAGTGTACACTTGTGTACTAAATGCGTCAGAGGAGGACTACTATATGGATAAGGATTTTAGGCCTAAGTTCACTAGTTATGATAGTTTTAAGGAACCGAATTTTGGAACGGTTAATCAGATTAAGCAGATAGATGTAAGGAAAAGAATGGAGAGAGTGCTAGAATCACTAAAGTTAGACCCAAGCGTAAATACAGAAGAGAAGGCATCAATAGAAGCCATTTGTATGTCATTCCATGACATATTTTTGCTGGAAGGAGACCAGTTAACGTATACACCAGAGGTAGAGCATGAAATACCTACTAGGGTGGATCAAGCACCGATTAACCAGAAGCAATGCAGGTTGCCACAGGCTCACAAAGATGAGGTTAATAGGCAAGTGGAAGGAATGTTAAAGGATAACATTATTTCGCCGAGTATCTCGCCTTGGAATTCACCAATAATTTTGGTACCAAAGAAGGCAGGTGCTCACGGTCAGAAGAGGTGGAGGATGGTCGTTGATTTTAGGAAATTGAACGACGCCACTATCAAGCAGGTGTTCCCGATACCAAGGATAGAAGAGATTCTGGATCAATTGGGACACAGTAGATATTTTTCTACACTTGATTTAGCGAGTGGCTACCACCAGGTTCTGGTGGATACCCAAGATAAGCAGAAAACCGCGTTCAGCACCGGTTTAGGCCATTACGAGTTCAATAGAATGCCGTTTGGATTAACAGGAGCACCGGCTACCTTCCAACGGCTAATGAACCATGTGCTAACAGGCTTACAAGGGTTAGATTGTTTTGTGTATCTCGATGATATTGTAATTTATGGGAAGAACTTGCAGCAGCATTCGCAACGCTTGCGCAAGGTGCTCCAGAAGTTGCGAGAACACAACTTGAAATTGAACACGGAGAAGTGTCAATTCTTACGAAGAGAGGTGGTTTATTTAGGCCATCGTTGCTCAGAAGCAGGAGCACTGCCTGACCCGCAGAAGGTGGAATGCGTTAGAAATTTAGCGGTTCCAAGAAACAGAAGAGAAGTGCAAGCATTCCTAGGACTAGTGAACTATTATAGAAAGTTCGTGGAAAGACTAGCCGGAATTGCGTTGCCAATTAACAAGTTGCTACGAAAAGAAGCAAAGTTCGAATAGACAGAGAGATGTCAGCAAGCATTCGAGAGGCTAAAGGAGATAATTAGCTCGCCACCAATTTTGGCATACCCCGACTTTGAACAAACTTTTTTGTTGACCACTGATGCTAGCAATGAAGCATTAGGGGCAGTATTGTCACAAGGGGAAGTCGGGAATGACCGACCAATAGCATTCGCAAGCAGAGCGCTTAGCGATACGGAGAAACGATACTCCACAATAGAAAAGGAATTTCTAGCCATAGTATGGGCTACGAAAAATTTTAGAGCATATCTGCTAGGACGCCCATTCAAGATATACACTGATCACCAGCCGTTGAGAGGCATAGCCAATTTGAAAGACCAAACGTCTAGGCTAGCCAGGTTCAGACACAAATTGTCTGAGTATGATTTTGAAATCATTTACAAACCTGGGAAAAAGAATCTGAATGCGGATGCACTCAGCAGAGTACCGCAGGCGCAGAAGGTATCAGTAGTGCAAACGAGGGCCAAAGCACGGTCAGATAAGGAGAAGACCGAGAGAATTCAAGGGGATAAAATTGATGCAACAGGAAATGTTAGCAATGCGGGTGACGTTGCTAATGAACAAAGAGCCAGTAGTGTGGAATGGCTGAAGGATATAAAGGATATCCAGGCTGTGTTAAAGGGTTTCCATGATTCGCCTCTAGGAGGACACCAGGGATTCTGGAAAACCCATGACAGAATTAGGCGAGTATACGGATGGAAGGGTATGCTCAAGGACATTAAGAAATATATAAAGAGTTGTCCAAAATGTCAGGCCAACAAAAGTTCAAGGCTGACAAAGATGCCAATGGTGTTAACTGACACGCCAAAACAGCCATTTGATAAAGTTCATATGGATATTGTAGGTATTTTACCTGAGACTGTTTCGGGCAATAAATACATACTGACGTTCCAGGACGATTTCTCAAAGTATATGGCGTGCGTGGCTATACCCGATGCTGAAGCAAGTACGGTGGCCAAAGCATTCTTTGATGAAATTATAGCAAGATACAACATACCTAAGGTTTTGATAACCGACAATGGTTCAAATTTCGTATCAGAACTATTCTCAGAAACATGTAAAATGCTGGGAATCAAGAAGTTGCACATAACACCATATCATCCACAGGCGAATGGCTCATTGGAACGTAGTCATCGACCTCTGGCCGAGTACTTGCGCAGTTTTGCCAAAGAAGACGGCTCGAATTGGGATCAATGGTTAACCACTGCAATGCATGTACACAACAATACTGTGCATGTATCAACAAAGCAAACTCCGTTTAGAACACTCTACGGGTTTGACTTCACCATGCCAGCGAATTTGAAGCGCAAATGTGCGCCTGTATACAATGCTGATGACCCCAATAAAGTACAAAAATATCAGTTGCAGCGAGCGCACGAATTGGTTAGAGAAAACCAGGAATGTGCTAAACGAGTGGCCAGGGAAGCCTATAACAAGGTACTAAACCCAGTAGTTTTTCATGTGGGTGATCAAGTACTAATGAAGAATCAGGCTAGGAGAAACAAATTCTCACCTGTGTGGATAGGTCCGTATGTAGTAGCAGAAATCCGAAGCCCAGTTACAACAGTCGTAACGATTAAGGGAAAAAATAAAAAGCTACATAATAATTTATTGAAATTATTCCACATTAGACCACACAACTAAAGACATGTGTTAGCAGTGTTTTACAAGTGTAAACACAAAAATAACAACGTAAACATGTACGTGTGTGTATCAAATAACACACACAGTTCCGATTTTCAAAGCCAAGGCCAGCAGAAGTGTGCCAATTAAACTCGAGCAAGTAAAGTTGACGTAATAAAAATGCTTATTATGCACTATGGTCGAACGAAGCACAGTAGGGAAAAACATTTTTTTTTAAATATTAAATGATAAATATTGCACGTAATTAAAAAATAAAATAAGATAGTAAGACAGTCGTGGGTAAGTAATATAATACTTCGAATATGTACATACATACATACGGCAGTGTATGCACTGAAATTCGATGCATGAGCGTTAACGCCAGGCAACGGAACTGCTGGTGAAGTAAGTATATATACGAGTATGTATATATGTGTATAAGATAAAGAATGAATGTACGAATGTATATTTAAAGAAGTAAGTATTCTAATTAGGAGGAATGGGTATGTGCGTATGTATATTTTTGCAGATACTCGTACATAGGTTTTTACTGTTTATTGATTAGGAAATTAGCGTATGGAAATTTGAAAAAATGTATAGTTAATTGGGGAAAATAACGTTAGTAATTAATTCTAGGTAATTTAAAGCGCCTTGAATGTATGTATGTAGCCATGTACGATCTAGGAAGAGACGATCGTTAATGGATATATGCATATCAGGCTAGAAGTAAATTTAAATAAAAAGTAATTGTATGCGATGAAAGATATAGTCATGCAATGGACAAAGTTTTGACACAAATGGGATTATTTTTTATAATCTGATTTTGTCGGAGGATCAATAATTTGGTTCGAAACTAGAATGAGTGATAACTCACGTATTGAAAAGAGCATGGAAAATTAGTCAAAGCGGAACTAATGCACTATATGGCAATAATGAAACATAGTCCAGTCCTCTTTTCCTCTGGGATGCGGTAGCAAATCCGAGAATGTAAGGGGAGAAGACGAGTGGACGGGGAATTGAATGATATAGCATTCAATTGTAGATTTAGCAATTTATGAATATAAAAGGTCGGTCGATGATGGATGGTAATGTAAAATAGTGATAATGATAATGTAGCAATAATATAACCATAATGATTATTTAAATATTTAGAGAAATAGAAATATTTATTAGTTAAGTTATTATAGCGATTACTACAGTATATGTGTAGGGCAGCTGTGTTCTTGGTAGCCTATTTGAGAATTCCAGCGAAATGCAGCGAAACCGCGGAAGTGCGGGTGGAACCCTTGGCAGAAACGGACCTGATTTTGGAATCCCTGGATAATGTTTGGTTCTCGAAAGACGAGTGGGTGGTGATATCGGAGTTTCGCGATGCTGATCTGGAGCCAGTACTGAAAAAACTAGAAGACTTGCAAGAGAAAACAACGGAGCTTTGCGAGTTAAGAGCAAATACGGCAGGATCTGACGGAAGCAAGAGAGGGTGTGGGATAACGGAAGCAGAATCGATAATAGCGAGGCTCAGACGAAACGAGCAAGCTATGTCATTTCGGGGTAGCAACCAACGCGCAGCAAGTTGACTCTGATCTTGTGGGTTGTGGTTCAGTGCTTTAATCTAATTATTTGGCAATTAAGTGCTGAACGAGTTCCAAAATCTAACATTTTTGTAAATAGTCCGGGACTCCGCGATACGCACAATACTCCTGAGTATATCAGACGAAAATTACCTCCACAAACGTGCTATTGAACATGATTTCTGCTATGGCATTATTATTGGGCCGAACGCCGAGCTGGATAAATACATAGTATTGCATTTGGCTAAGAACGGGGAGGAGGATAATGACCTGCTATTTGCATCCAACGAGTTGGAGTGTAACTCTCAAGGATCTGTAAATCAATTGGATATTGACACACAAGCCCTGACGAGTCAATGAGTCGGCGCATGCAGAATGACACCAGGCTCCCTTGTAGTTATTGCACGAGACAGGAAATTGCCAATGAACACACATTCAAAGAAAGCAAACGGCTTTTCAGCGAATTGAACAATTTACTTATACAGAGCAATCATTTCTGCATCTCCGTTGAAGACGTCGCTAAAGCTGATTACGTATTTTTGGTCTACTCTACGTTCACCCAGACAGCCACCTGCGAACCGTATACTCAGACTTTGAACGGCGGCACATTCTTACCAATGGAGTGTCGTTTTATCCGGAAACCATTCCGAGTAGTACATTTTTGGTCGCACTCCTCATTGGAAAAGGGAGGGATCGCCGCGATCGTAACGCTGGCAGTGATCGTTTATATTCTGCCAGTTAAGGATACCCACAACGAGAACCACACCAACAGCGCAACACAACAACCATACCGACAACGGCAGCCGACAACCGGATCATCAGTTAGCGGAGGTTATAACGTAAGATTTTAGATTTAAATATCATAGCGGAAGATAAGATTTAAGTATGAGAATAAAATGTATTGTACTCCAGTGAGAAAAGAGTCGATGAAAGACCAAAAATAAAAAGGGGAAAGTATAATAGAACAAAAGAGAAAAAACAAAAAAAAAAAAAAGGTTGAAGTAAAGAAAAGAAAAAAGAAAAAGAAACAAAGAAAAAAAAAACAAGATTCAAAACAAAAAGAAAAAGAAAAAAATAAACATAAAGAAAAGAAAAGAAAAAAGGAAATAGAAAGAACCCAAAGTATAAAATAAGGCGGATTGAAAAAAAAAGAAACATTATACACATGTATTGATTTAAGAAAATGCACTGACTGTTTGAAGTGCAGAAATAAATGTAAACTTTCATTAGAAGTTAGTTGCACTAACTTCTTTTAGAAAGAGGGGAGGGATGTTGTGAGTTAGAACCATACTACCTACGTGTAGTTTACTCACAGCACCGACTCCTAATAGATGCCACACTATGTTAAATTAGCATGTGCTAAAACGGTGCTATAATAAGGCATACTTCTAGGGTTTAAGTATTCTAAGTTAATGTGATCTGTGCAACGTTATTATGTAAGCTTTTAGGGTGTTACAGTTCCGCAGTCGAGTCGACGAGGGCAGCGTAGTGCACCGTCGCCACTTTTGAAGTGGGTCAGTTGGCTTGACCAACTGACACCAATTAACAGGTGCAGAACTGGAACACCAGAAAGGTCAGTTCACAGACTGAGATAGGTTTTTAAAAATAGTATATAAGCATTAGGTTTCGTAAGAATAAAGCTCTTCTGGTCTTGTATTTGTTACGAAAAGCAATAAGTGTTTTATTTCGACGTTAGGGCTTTTAAGTTTTCAGCCACGCGCCCGAAGAACCGCGACAGGACGTCGCCCGCCAAGCAAGGACACGAGGACCCCAACGCCTGGTTTAATTACTGATCCATCCATATTTTTGGTCTGTCGTATTAATGGATCCTTTCTGCTTAAAGATAGAAACCTTTGAATTTTTATGGCTTTGTATATTTCACAGCCTTTGTAGTTTGCAGTATGATTTCCGCCACATAGGGCACATTTAATTTCAGCTGCGTTGGTTATTTTTTTTTTACATTCACTTGTTAGATGCTTTCCAGCGCATTTCACACATACTGGATCCCTTATACAGTAGATTTTTGTATGTCCGTATTTTTGGCATTTAGTGCATTCCGTGACTTCTCTTTTATGATGGGGTGCCTCAAAAACTACTATGCAATGCATTACTTTGTTAATGCTATAAATATCTTTATTGTTAGTATTTGTTTCCAGTTCTATGCTAAACAGTGGTAGCGGTTTTTTTGTTGTCCGTTGAGTTATGTTAGTTATGTTTAAAACTTTGTGACCGTTTTCACCAAGCTCATTTTTTTTCTTCTTGGTCTGCGAAGGGATGCATATTGCGAAAAATGACTTTGAAACCCCTTTCATTTTTGGGTTTAAATCTGTACAGCTTCGTACCTTTTTGCTTTAGCATTTGGAATATTTTTGTGTATGTTTCCGAGTCATTCGATTGAACTCGTACTTCATTGTTTGGTATATAGTTACTGTCTGCAACAGCGGTTAGCGCATTTTTTAACGTCTTTATGCATTCTACGCCTTGTACGTATATAGGGGGTGGTTTGTTTAAACCTCTTTTTTTTCGGACTAGTGTTTTTTTCTTTTTCGGACTCATTTTGATCAACTTGTCCACTGTGCGATGGTTCAGCAAGTTCGTCATCATCAACGGTCAAGCAGCAAATTTGTTTTTTCTTTCCGAAGTAGTATCGCTCAACCAGTAGTTTGATAACTTACTTTGGCTTGGGTTTTTTGCTATTTTTAGCTTTTTGTTACTGTTTGGCGTTCTTTTCGCTTTATCTGTCGTGGGTGAGGTTCGTGCTCTCTTTTGTAGCGATTGCAGCTGACTTACCTGCACGCCTTTTGGCGGAATTTGTGCACAGGCAGAAGAACATGTTGATGTCACAGTTGTAGTCGAGAAGGTAGTTGTTGTACCGTACGTAGGGAAGGCAGATGTTGTTGTTGCTGACGAATTTGTTGTAGTTGTCGCACAATCCACTGCTATACTGGAGCAGGACATTATTGGAGGTTTGCCATGTGCACTCCACGAAGAGTGTACTCTCCCACGGGGGAGAGCGCTGCACACTCATGGCTATTGCCGACTATACTTTGTTTATTAGTTTTTTAAACATTTTATTTATTATTATTTTTGCTATATTTTAATCTTATTTATGTATGTATGTAAAACATCACGAAAAACTAAATTTTTTGGTGTGGTAACTCTAATCACTTATTATGGCCAGAGTCCACTGTGGCAACACCACACACAACCGGGATTATTTTATTTGTTGTCTCTTTCAACTTTTAACTCATATATGTATATAACTGTTCCTTTGTTTGTTTGATTGTTTATTTAACACTTTTAATAAATTTAAAATTAGTTATTATAAGTATTTAGATAATCTAAACAGAACTAGACATTTTCTTGAAAATTGCACTTTCGTAGCGTCTCTTATTATAATAATAATATAATAAGCAGAAGAAATTTGGCTCACGGAAATCAATTGCTTCATTAAAGGGTATATGTCCAATCTAGAGGATGAACATATGAAATATGATTTACATATGAAATGGATTTACTACAAGAAGACACAGAGACTGGTATCTGATCTGAGTATGCAAATTCCGTTATTAAACGTGTATCTCAGAGAAATATCGATAGTATACACATCGAAGCCAAAGGAGATGAATCCCATTATAACAAACACTCCATTATAAGGAAGCTCAAGTCAAACACACTAGTAGCCGATATGGGAGAGACCATAACGCACGTTGACAAGGGTAAGGTGTACGCTTGCGCTTCAGAAAAGGACTATCTGTTGGATGAGGATTTTAGGCCTAAGTTCACTAGTTATGATAATTTTAAAGAACCGAATCATAGATCGGTTAATCAGATTAAGCAGGTAGATATAAAGAATGGAGAGTGTTTCGCAGAGCCCGAGTACTTTCCATTTCCATTTTTTGTTTTTTGTTTGTTTATTTGATTTATAAGTAAATTAAAGTTATTAGTTTCAAGTATTTAAATATTAATTAAAGAGTTACAAGAAAATTAACTTTAAATATTTCATTTAAATTAAGTTTAGGTTTAGACTAATTATTTATATGTATATTTCTCATTTAGAATTAGTATTTGATTGTTAGGACTTTACAATAACCTTCTTGGTTGAGCGCACAGATATCACTGGTCTCGGCACGCAGTATTGCCGACCGACTCTCCTCCTCTGCCTACGTCGGCACTTTCGTATGGCAACAAAATAAAGATGGCTGCGGACTGCCACACGACTTTGGCGGGACCCAATGAGGGGAATTCTCTCCGCACTGAGCCCCACTCAGAGTCGCATGGTGACTGTGCGCAGGCAGCAGCCGTTGTCAGGAGGGCTCCGGCGCGAACATGCCGCCCTCCTTGCAGTATTGCAAGAGAGATGGCGACCTATTCCCGCCGGCTCCCATCCTGATGCACCCCTCAGTGTAAGAGGTGATGATGTCGCCGGTGGCACCGGGAGCACCCCGGCTGTTCGCAGCTGTGGGTGAAGTGTTTCACCCCCAGGCACACGAAACACAGTTTCCGGTTTGCGACCGCGTCTCTCCTGCGCCGCGATGATAATGACAGGAACGCCCGGCTCACT
Source organism: Clusia tigrina (assembly GCA_920105625.2). Classification (NCBI taxonomy): domain Eukaryota; kingdom Metazoa; phylum Arthropoda; class Insecta; order Diptera; family Clusiidae; genus Clusia; species Clusia tigrina. Next base: position 148,207,319 of record OV050030.1, read on the forward strand.
GCGATGGTGTGCCCCCAGCGCTTACACATCTCGCACGGGCGTTGTGGAGCCGCTGCCGGGTGTAAGACTGCCGTTGCTGAGAATATGGATCGGGCTGTCGCAGCCACCATTGGGGCGCGAGATGTTGCAGCCTCCAATGCGGCGCGAGATGGCGCAGCCTCCATTGCGGCGCGGGACATCGGACGTGGTGTACGTGGTGCAACGCTCCCTGGCGTGGACCCCTGATTGGGAAGGCGGCGGACGCTCATCGGCCCCGTCGGTAGCGAACACGCGGCAGGTGGTGCAGCCCGGGCTCGGGTGCGCGATGGCGTAACTGCCGCTGTATTGTTGGACGCCGTCAAGACATCGTGGGCGCGAGACGGCGCCACTGCCCCCGGATTGTGGTATATTGCAGACCCCTGTAGCATCACTGGGGCTGGGAACACCAACTGTACCCTCGGAGCACAGGTAAGCCACGGCCCGATGTAGCGTCTTCCACACCAGTCAGCTCGGCACGATGGGAAGGTCTGTGGAAAATCAAATTTTGTAATTAGTCATGTGCTTACGAGAAGGCTAATAATAAAAGTTAGGATGCTAATAGTAGGAGAAATAACGGCGTCACGACTACGTAAAGTATTACAACTTTATCCAGTGGCATAGCCAGGCGAGATCTACTGCTACCGTTTTACGAGGAAGACTAAGGATTCCATGGAAGAACCGAGGTATAACACAAAAAGGAAAGACTACAAACTAGAGGCTACAAGGAATGGGACTAGCTACGGAAACGGCCAAAAGACCGAATGCCGGGATTACTCAGCCTGCACTCCCGCACGAGGGAGTAGAACAATCTTGGTGACGGGCCTTGTAACGATTCCGCGTGCTGTCCGCACTTTCGCGACTCGCACTCTACCGTCTGAGTCCGGGTGGACCTCAGTGATCCTTCCCAATCGCCATTCGTTGGGTGGAACGTGGTCCTCCTGCAGTACCACCAGATCTCCGTTAGCTGCATTATCTTGGATGGTCTTCCACTTTGTCCTGCGCTGGCACTCCAGAAGATACTCATGTTTCCAACGTACTGAGAACTGCTGGGAGAGAACTTGAAGCCTACGCCATCGATTAAGAATAGAAAGAAAAGGGGTGGTCTCCTCCGAGACGGCTGGTGCAAGAAGTGGTCCCCCTACTAGAAAGTGCCCTGGTGTAAGTGGTTGGAGGTCGTCGGGATCGTCACTGAGTGCGCTAATCGGTCGAGAAATCAGACATGCCTCGACGCGGGCTAATACCGTTGCCAACTCCTCATACGTATACCGGATCTGCCCACCCATTCGTTTGAAATGGTGTTTGAAGATTTTTACTGCGGCTTCCCACAGTCCTCCCATATGGGGAGCGTTTGGAGGAATAAAATGCCATTTCAATTGGTGAAACCAATGCTGCGTGGTTGCCTGGTCCTTAGCTTCGCGAATCACACGTGCGAACTCCATGCGCACTACATTCTCTGCTACCACAAAATTCGTTCCATTGTCGGAATAAATGTTAGCTGGGCACCCCCGTCGCCCAATGAATCTAGACAGGGCGGCTAAAAAAGCCTGGGTAGTTAAATCCGTGGTAGCTTCTAAATGGGCGGCCTTGGTGGCGAAACACACAAAGATGCACACGTAGCCTTTTGTCATCTTATACCCCCGCCCTTGAAACGTTTTAATTTCAAAAGGACCCGCAAAATCAACCCCCGCGGTGGCGAAAGGACGATACAGGGTGGTGCGTTCAGGGGGCAAAGGCGCCATGATCTGGCTCAATCTACGTTTCTTTTCTACCAGGCAAGTTTTACACCGTAAAATGGTACCCTTGACTAAAACCTTTGCGCGTGGAACCCAATATTGAGTTCGAAGGAGCCGAAGCATAAGCTGATTTCCCCCATGCAACGAGATTTGATGGGTGAACTCAACGAGCAGTCGTGTAAACTGTCCGTGGTACGGCAAAATTTGTGTGTGTCGTTCGGAGAACGGGATTTGAGTTAAATGCGCTAGGCGTCCGTTCACTCGAATCGACCCATCTGAATGAAGGAAGGGGTTCAAGGTGAGCAGAGAACTCGAATTGGAAATGGGTTGCCCGTTCTGCAGGCATCCATACTCCTCGGGGTAGTACATCTGCTGCGTAATGGTCATTACGAGCAGTGTAGCGGCAACAATCTCTGCAGTCGTGATAGGCGATCCCGGGGGTGGGGCGTGGTCACGTAGCTTTCGCATAGCGTATTTAGAAAAGCGCTGGATATAGCACACAACCCGCAGTGCTCGCGGCAACGATGAGAAACGCAGCATCAAGTCATCATGCTGTTTGACCTGGATTGTATGCGTAGCAACGTTGCGCTGTTCCTCCAGGGCGTCCGGGCTAGCGATTTTCGAAGGCTGAGGCCAGGAATTTGAGTCGTGGGTAAGCCATCCCGGACCGCTCCACCATAAATGGTTATGAACAAGCGCTGCTGGAGTTACCCCCCGACTGGCAAGATCAGCCGGATTGTCTGCAGACCTGACATGTCTCCAACATTCTACACCTACTTTACTTGAAATGGTGGTAACCCGATTAGCTACGAAGGTTTTCCATGTATGCGGGGATTTCTGGAGCCAAGCCAAAACTATGGTCGAATCCGTCCAACAAAACAAGTTGCTGGAGGTGACTCCCACCCTTGTCCGAAGTGCCGCCACCAACTCGGATAACAATACCGCGCCACAGAGTTCTAAGCGAGGTAAGGACAACGTCTTAAGAGGTGCTACCCGCGACTTAGCCACTAATAAGTGGGACGTGACAGTATCGCCGCACTGGCATCGCACATACAGCGCGGCGGCGTATGCCGCTTGCGAAGCATCGCAAAACGCATGGAACTGGATATCTACATCCGGTGCAGACCCCACACAACGCGGAATTCGAATCTGCGAGATGTCGTCATATGCCCCTAAAAATTCCCTCCAACGACTGGATGAAGCGAGGGTCAGCGATTCGTCCCAGTCAGTTTTGTCCCCCCAAATCTGTTGCATCAAGATCTTGGCCACGATCACAACAGGTGCCAGCCATCCGGCTGGATCAAACAGTTGAGCTATAATTGATAGCACCTTGCGTTTGGTGGCTCGTGGATCGAAGCAAATGGGCTGAAGATGAAAGTGGAAATGATCAGTCTTTGCGTTCCACCGGATTCCTAATGACTTAGTGAGACTAGCTTCATCCAGCGTCAGAAAGTCCTCTCGGAGCAAGTGGTCCGGAGGCAAAGAGGAGAGAATGGCTTTCGTGTTAGCTGTCCACTTTCGCATGGAAAAGCCGGCAGAGTCGAGTGCTCGGATCAACTCATCTCGATTCTGTATCGCTACATTCATATCGTGTGTGCCGACCAAGGCGTCGTCCACATACATACATTCACGCAATACCCGGGCTGCTAGGGGTAGGTCCTCCTCGACATCCGTCGCGAGCCTCCAATGTCCTAATCGCTAAGTAAGGTGCACAGTTGACTCCGAAGGTAACCGTTTGTAACTCGTAATCGGAGACTGGTGCTGCAGGAGAGGCCCTAAAACAATTCGCTGGTACGGGGTGTGGTTTGGAGCTACTCTAATCTGCCGATACATCTTTTGCAGATCCCCATTAAAGACGAACTGAAACATTCGCCATCGCACGATAAGTTGTGTCAAGTCAGCCTGCAAGGTGGGACCCGTATATAAGACATCATTCAAGCTGAGGGTGCTGGTGGTTGCTTGAGACGCATTGAACACCACTCGCAGCTTGGTGGACGTACTCTCGGGTTTCATTACCGCATGATGAGGCAAATAATAGTGAGCAAGAGCGCTTGAAGGTGTAGGCGGGACTTTGACCATATGATCAAGAGTCAAGTACTCCTGTACCACGGAGTTATATTGGTCTTTCTGCTCAGGGTTACGAAGTAACCTGCCTTCATTGCGCTCGAACTGCTTTAACGCAATGTGCCGAGAAGCCCCAAGCGACTCCTCAGGCAGGTGCCTTCATTTGAACGGTAGTTCTACTACATACCGCCCAGAAGGCTCTCTGTAAGTGGTCTGGGAATACAAATCCAGGCAAGCCTGGTCACCGGGCGACAACCGTTTCTCCCTACGTGGTTCCTCCACCTCCCAGAATCTCTGCAAGAGCTCTTCGACCGGGTGGCCGGTCTCAACTTGTACTCTGGCACAGAATGTCTGTGTCGAGTTCTCAGGCATGGGTCCTGTGAGGATCCACCCAAATACAGTTTCCTGTGCAATTATTGACCCAATAACGTCACGTTTCAACCCATCAAGCATCACCATCGGGTATAAATCACCCCCTATCAAAATGTCAACTTGTGAAGAGTTTGAAAGGCTTGGATCAGCCAGTCGTAAGCCGACCAATTGGGCATATTGTTGCGTTGATACCCCTAGTCGGGGTAATTCGCTGGTCAAGGTGGGCAGTACTAATGCTGACAACGGGGTGCCGCACAGTACTGTCGAGAGGTGACCCTAACATTAAATCGCACGCTTTTGTCACGTTAGCTGCCACCACATTGCTAACCCTGGACACTTGGGCATGCACGTTACGCGTAGGGAGTCGCAGGCGTCGTTGGAGCTGATCTGAGATAAAAGACCCTTCCGACCTAGGGTCGATCAATGCACGGGCCATGTAATTGACTCCCTGATACCATACGTGAATAATGGCGGTACCTAAAAGCACGCGTTTGGGTAGCCGACCTCGAGCTCGATATGGACCGGATCGTCCCTGGACTATAGCAGGTACCACCTGTGCAGCGTGGGCGAAGGAAGGTGTAGCAGGTTGAGCCTACGTGGTGGCAGCGTTGCGTCCGTTGGATGACCGTCTGCCTCGAGGCGGCGTCGTGCGTGGTGGTCCTCTTATGCTCCGGTTCGGGAGCGGCTCACGGTGCAGCAGAGTATGGTGCCGCTCTTGACACGTAAAACATCGGTATTTACTCGTGCAATTTGACACACGATGATCCCCCTTCAAACAATTCACGCACAAGTGGAAGCGATTTACCCATCCCCATCGTTCTGATACATCAGCGTTGATGAAAGTAGAGCAGTGGGAGACCCGATGGCCTGGTAGTGTACATATCTTACACCCTTCCGTGTTGACCCTCGCCTGATGAGCCTGCACGTGGCCGTTACGTAGTGGTGTTGAGCGGTTCCCCCCAGGCTCCCGCGCGTGATCCGTCTGGCAGGCATCAGAGACCGCCTCCAAAGTTTGGAACCGTTTCGAGAGGAATTCCTCCATTGCCACCCAAGTCGGTATATCCGCATGATCTGCAAGGGACTGCTCCCAAAGAGAAAGGGTCCTCTCCGGCAACCGAATGGAACTCAAGTATATAAAAATTGGATCCCAACTGCCTGCATCCACCGACAGCTCCTGCAACGCCATAATGCAGCTGCTAACTTCCCGCTGCAGCCTCTTTAGCTCCGACCCACTTTCTTTACCTATGGTACGCATTGTGAATAGGGACTTCAGCTAACAATTAATGAGCTTGCGCCGATTTTCATACCGGGCAGAAAGCCTCGCCCACGCCTGATCAAATCCGCTATTGGTCAGTTGGCATTGGTCCACGATTTCTCGCGCCTCCCCCCTAGTCTTTGCCATCAGGTGATACAGCCGCTCGATGTTAGATAACCGAGCGTTCCGAAGGAACAGCGCCGTGAACATATCGCGGAAGGTGATCCACTTGGAGTACTCCCCCCCGAAAATCTCAATATCACAGGGAGGCACCGGGATACTATGGGATTGAGAAGACAACTCCGCAGACGCCTCGGAAGGCTCCGCTGGAGAGACGGTCAGGGATTGCATTAGACCACTGATCTGAGCATGACCCTGTTTATACATGGCAAAACTCGCTGCGAATCGTTGCCGTATGGACTCTTTAATGGCTATGCATTTTTCGTCTAAATTGGCTTCAATGATCGCTGCAGCCTTCGCCTCCTTCAACGCCTGCCATAAGTCTGCCAGCTCAGCCAGATCAAGGCGAAGATATTCAAGGTTTTGAGAGGCGGAAGAGTTCCGCTCGAACTCAATAACCAACGCGGTCAGGCTATCAGCGGAGTCAGCATAGTTGCAGACCGCTTGACCTGAGAACGCAGCTCAATGATGGCAAACGCAAGCAGAATACGGAAAAACACTACACCTTCACGTCGGCACACCCAGTTACCCAGCTATATGTGTACCCAGTTGACCTGCCGACGTGACCGATATAACACCCGCCTTATTATCACTGAAGACTCCACACAATGTAAAAGACAGTCCCCAGTAGGAATGAACTACGCGAAGCCCAGGCAGTGACGATAGCACTGAGCAACTACAAGCGAAAAAAAAATTTAAAAAAAATTTAATTTAAGTAGAACCCCAACTTGAAATACCCAACGCAGCGCTATGAGCTGCTGTATGTGACCCGGAACTTGCGTCGCTCGTGGGTACACCGATACAGGGTAATATCAAAGACAAAAAGACAGAAAAAGTCGGCAGCGTTGTGAGCTGCGAAAACTGTGACGTATGGAGATCAACTAGTATACGTATTTTTCAGCGTAGTGATATGGAAATGTTCAGGCACCGCTGGCACACGGTTTGCTGTAAAAAGGCGTCGGCAGCGCTGTGAGCTGCGGACTGCGAACCTAATTACACCGCACTCGTGTCGAAAGTGTCGATCCTCCACCAAGTTAACAGTTGTTGACCCGTTAGTACGGAAAACTACCGGCAACGGTGTAAGTTACTGGTTCATCAACAACGGTACACAACGTACAGTAAACAGGCTCTGGGCAGCGCATGTGAGCTGTAGACCCCCACGCCTATGTAGAAGCAAAAACAATATGCTCCCACCGCTTACTTGCAACACGATACTACTTCGACGCGGCGATATACGCACGAAATACGGATAGCCCGAAAAGCTGACCCACAAGAGTAGTGAGTGTGACACCCGCCTTAAATCGTATCAACGAACAAAGTAACACGCAAAACTAGGGCACCGAATGCACAACGGAACAGCGGATAGCGGCAATGGCAATAGCATGCACAGCGCCTGTGGAAAAATCTGCGCACAAGCAGCTGTACACAGCTTATGGTAACCGGCGTCGGCAGCGCTTTGAGCTGCAGACTGCGAACCGAATTACGCAGCGGCCGTGCTGATAATTTATTAAAAAAATGTAAATTCCAGTACCTGCTGCTGTGCAAGAATCCACACACACACACACACACACTCACACGAGTGACGATACGGAAATGTACCGTTTACCGCGACGACCGTACCCAACCGAATTACGCGATAAAAAATATGTTCAAAAAATATGCATTCAGTATTGAAAAATGAAAAATAAAAATTATGCAAGACTCTCCGATATATATAAATAAATATCAAGGACTTACCGGACGCAGATGTGATCCGGCTCGAAGGACCATGTTTCGCAGAGCCCGAGTACTTTCTATTTCCATTTTTGTTTTTTTGTTTGTTTATTTGATTTATAAGTAAATTAAAGATATTAGTTTCAAGTATTTAAATATTAATTAAAGAGTTACAAGAAAATTAACTTTAAATATTTCATTTAAATTAAGTTTAGGTTTAGACTAATTATTTGTATGTATATTTCTCAATTAAAATTAGTAGTTGATTGTTAGGACTTATACAATAACCTTCTTGGTTGAGCGCACAGATATCACTGGTCTCGGCACGCAGTAATGCCGACCGACTCTCCTCCTCTGCCTGCGTCGGCACTTTCGTATGGCAACAAAATAAAGATGGCTGCGGACTGCCACACGACTTTGGCGGGACCCAATGAGGGGAATTCTCTCCGCACTGAGCCCCACTCAGAGTCGCATGGTGACTGTCCGCAGGCAGCAGCCGTTGTCAAGAGGGCTCCGGCGCGAACAGAGAGGTTGCTAGAATCATTGAAGTTAGACCCAAGCGTAAATTCAGAAGAGAAGGCATCGATAGAAGCCATTTGTACGTCATTCCATGACATATTTTTGATGGAAGGAGACCAGTTGACATATACACCAGAAGTAGAGCATGAAATTCCTACTAGAGTGGATCCCACCAATAAACCAGAAGCAATACAGGTTGCCACAAGCTCACAAAGATGAGGTAAATAGGCAAGTGGAAGGAATCTTAAAGGATAACATAATTTCACCGAGCATCTCGCCTTGGAACTCACCAATAATTTTGGTACCAAAGAAGGGAGGTGCTCACGGTCAGAAGAAGTGGAGAATGGTCGTCGATTTTAGGAAATTGAACGACGCCACTATGAAGCAGGTATTCCCGATACCAAGGATAGAAGAGATTCTGGATCAATTGGGACACAGTAGATATATTTCTACACTTGATTTAGCGAGTGGCTTCCACCAAGTTCTGGTGGATACCTAAGATAAGCAGAAAATCGCGTTCAGCACCGGTTTAGGGCATTATGAGTCTAATAGAATGCCGTTTGGATTAACAGGAGCACCGGCTACCTTCCAACGGTTGATGAACCATGTGCTAACATGCTTGCAGGGGTTAGATTGTTTTGTGTATCTCGATGATATTGTAATTTATGGAAAGAACTTGCAGCAGCAATCGCAACGTTTGTGCAAGGTGCTCCAGAAATTACGAGAACACAATTTGAAATTGAACACGGAGATATTTCAATTCTTGCGAAGAGAGGTGGTTTATTTAGACCATCGTTGCTCAGAGGCAGGAGCACTGCCTGACCCGCAGAAGGTGGAATGCGTTTAAAAATCTAGCGATTCCGAGCAATAGAAAGGAAGTGCAAGCATTCCCAGGACTAGTGAATTATTATAGAAAGTTCGTGGAAGGACTAGCCGGAATTGCATTGCCAGTGAATAAGTTGTTACAAAAAGAAGCAAAGTTCGAATGGACAGAGAGATGTCAGAAAGCATTCCAGAGGCTAAAAGAAATAATTAGCTGGCCACCGATTTTGGGGTACCCCAACTTTGAGCAAGCTTTTTTTTGACCACTGATGCTAGAAATGAAGCATTAGCGGCAGTATTGTCACAAGGGGAAGTGACAGGCCAATAGCAGTTGCAAGCAGAGTACTTAGCGATACGGACAAAAGATATTCAACAATAGAGCCATAGTGTGGGCTACGAAGAATTTTAGGGCATATCTGCTAGGTCGCCGATTTAAAATATATACTGATCACCGTTGAGATGATTTGAAAGACCAAACATCTAGGCTAGCCAGGTTCAGTAACAAATTGTCTGAGTATGATTTTGAAATCATATACAAACCTTTGAAAAAGAATCTGAATGCGGACGCACTCAGCAGAGTACCGCAGGCACAGAAGGTATCAGTAATGCAAACGATGGCCAAAACAGGGTCAGAGAAGGAGAAGGCCGGGAGAATTCAAGGGGATAAAATTGATGCTACAAGAAATGTTAGCAATGCGGGTTTCGATGCAAATGAACAAATAGCCTGTTGTGTGGAATGGCTGGAGTATAAAAAAGATATCCAGGCTGTGTTAAAGGGTTTCCATGATTTACCCCTAGGTGGACACCAGGGATTCTGGAAAACCCATGACAGAATTAAGCGAGTATACGGATGGAAAGGTATGCTCCGAGACATAAAAAAGTATATAAAGGGTTGTCCGAAATGTCAGGCCAATAAGATTTCAAGGCTAACAAAGATGCCAATGGTGTTAACTGACACACCAAAACAGCCATTTGACAAAGTTCATATGGATATTGTAGGTATTTTACCTGATAAAGGTTCCGGACATAAATACATTTTGACGTTCCAAGTCGATTTCTCAAAGTATATGGCGTGCGTGGCTACACCCGATGCTAAAGCACGTACGGTGGCCAAGGCATTCTTTGACGAAATTATAGCACGGTACAACATACCTAAGGTCTTGATAACCGACAATGGTTCAAAGTTTGTATCAAAACTATTCTCAGAAACGTGTAAAATGTGTATAGTATATAACACCATATCATCCCAGGCGAATGACTCATTGGAACGTAGTCATCGACCTCTGGTCGAGTACTTGCGCAGTTTTACCAAGGAAGATGGCTCAAATTGGAATCAATGGTTGACCACTGCAATGCATGCAGACAACAATACTGTGCATGTATCAACGAAGCCAACTCCGTTTAGAACACTCTACGGGTTTGATTCCCACATGCCAGCAAATTTGATCGCAAATGTGTGCCAGTGTACAATGCTGATGACCCCAATAAAGTGCAATAGTATCAGTTACAGCGAGCGTACGAGTTGGTTAGAGAAAACCAGGAGTGTGGTAAACGGGTTACCAGGGAAGCCTACAACAAGTACTAAACCCAGTAGTCTTTCATGTGGGTGACCATGTACTAATGAAGAATCAGGCTAGAAGAAACAAATTCTCACCTGTTTGGATAGGTCCGTATGTAGTAATAGAGATCGGTAGCCCAGTTACAACAGTCGTAACAATTAAGAGCAAGCATAAAAAGCTACACAATAATTTATTGAAATTGTTCCACATGAGACGACATAATTAAAGACATGTGTTAATACTGTTTTACTAGAGTAAACACAAGAAAAACAACATAAACAAACTGATATCGCGTACGTGTGTATATCAAATAGCACAGCTCCGACTTTCAAAGTCAATGCCAGCAGTGTGCCAATTAAACTCGGGCGAATAAAATTGACGTAATGTTAATATGCTTATTAGGCACTGTAGCTAAATTAAGCACCGTAGAGAAAAATATATTTTTTTTTAAATATTAAATAATAATTCAACAAAAAATCATAAGACAGTATAAAACTTATCTTAAAATATATACATACATACATACGGCAGTTTATGCACTGAAATTCGACGCGTAAGCGTTAACGCCAGGCAACGGAACCGCTGGTGAAGTAAGTATACGAGTATATATGTATACTCGTATACTCGTATGTATACGAGTATAAGATAAAGATTGAATGTACGAACGTATATTTAAGAAAAAAGTAAGTATATAGAGACATACGATGGGATATTGGGAATTTTCAGATATTTACATACTGCAGCATATACACCAGTTTATCGCTTAGGAAATTAACGTGTGGGGAATTGAAATGTATATATATAGGTTGTATGGTGTTTGAAAATACACTTGTTAATGGATAAATACGAGTATACGTACCGGGCTAGTAGTAAATTGAAATATATAGAATAGTTAGATGCAATGAAAAATTGAGTCATGCAATGGACAATTTTTTCACATGAACGGGTTTCTCTTTTATATACTCGTGTAATGCACTTATAAACACTTAATGCAAATGCACCTTAATACATTCAAAAGCACTCCGTGTGATACAACTTAAGGCATCCAAAGATACAGACAGCCTTCACGAGTGATATCATGTGCGCAACAATTAAACGGCACAGACTATCCCTTGTCTGTCATTCTCCCACGATTTGTTTATCGTTATGCGGTAACAAGAAACGAGTACACTTGTTAATGGATAAATACGAGTATACAGTACCGGGCTAGTAGTAAATTGAAATATATAGAATAGTTAGATGCAATGAAAAATTGAGTCATGCAATGGACAATTTTTTCACATGAACGGGTTTCTCTTTTATATACTCGTGTAATGCACTTATAAACACTTAATGCAAATGCACCTTAATGCATTCAAAATATAGTATACATATATACTCGTATACTTACTTCACCAGCGGTTCCGTTGCCTGGCGTTAACGCTTACGCGTCGAATTTCAGTGCATAAACTGCCGTATGTATGTATGTATATATTTTAAGATAAGTTTTATACTGTCTTATGATTTTTTGTTGAATTATTATTTAATATTTAAAAAAAAATATATTTTTCTCTACGGTGCTTAATTTAGCTACAGTGCCTAATAAGCATATTAACATTACGTCAATTTTATTCGCCCGAGTTTAATTGGCACACTGCTGGCATTGACTTTGAAAGTCGGAGCTGTGCTATTTGATATACACACGTACGCGATATCAGTTTGTTTATGTTGTTTTTCTTGTGTTTACTCTAGTAAAACAGTATTAACACATGTCTTTAATTATGTCGTCTCATGTGGAACAATTTCAATAAATTATTGTGTAGCTTTTTATGCTTGCTCTTAATTGTTACGACTGTTGTAACTGGGCTACCGATCTCTATTACTACATACGGACCTATCCAAACAGGTGAGAATTTGTTTCTTCTAGCCTGATTCTTCATTAGTACCTGGTCACCCACATGAAAGACTACTGGGTTTAGTACTTGTTGTAGGCTTCCCTGGTAACCCGTTTACCACACTCCTGGTTTTCTCTAACCAACTCGTACGCTCGCTGTAACTGATACTATTGCACTTTATTGGGGTCATCAGCATTGTACACTGGCACACATTTGCGATCAAATTTGCTGGCATGTGGGAATCAAACCCGTAGAGTGTTCTAAACGGAGTTGGCTTCGTTGATACATGCACAGTATTGTTGTCTGCATGCATTGCAGTGGTCAACCATTGATTCCAATTTGAGCCATCTTCCTTGGTAAAACTGCGCAAGTACTCGACCAGAGGTCGATGACTACGTTCCAATGAGTCATTCGCCTGGGATGATATGGTGTTATATACTATACACATTTTACACGTTTCTGAGAATAGTTTTGATACAAACTTTGAACCATTGTCGGTTATCAAGACCTTAGGTATGTTGTACCGTGCTATAATTTCGTCAAAGAATGCCTTGGCCACCGTACGTGCTTTAGCATCGGGTGTAGCCACGCACGCCATATACTTTGAGAAATCGACTTGGAACGTCCAAATGTATTTATGTCCGGAACCTTTATCAGGTAAAATACCTACAATATCCATATGAACTTTGTCAAATGGCTGTTTTGGTGTGTCAGTTAACACCATTGGCATCTTTGTTAGCCTTGAAATCTTATTGGCCTGACATTTCGGACAACTCTTTATATATTTTTTAATATCTCGGAGCATACCGTTCCATCCGTATACTCGCTTAATTCTGTCATGGGTTTTCCAGAATCCCTGGTGTCCACCTAGGGGTAAATCATGGAAACCCTTTAACACAGCCTGGATATCTTTTTTATACTCCAGCCATTCCACACAACAGGCTATTCATTCATTTGCATCGAAACCCGCATTGCTAACATTTCTTGTAGCATCAATTTTATCCCCTTGAATTCTCCCGGCCTTCTCCTTCTCTGACCCTGTTTTGGCCATCGTTTGCATTACTGATACCTTCTGTGCCTGCGGTACTCTGCTGAGTGCGTCCGCATTCAGATTCTTTTTCAAAGGTTTGTATATGATTTCAAAATCATACTCAGACAATTTGTTACTGAACCTGGCTAGCCTAGATGTTTGGTCTTTCAAATCATCTCAACGGTGATCAGTATATATTTTAAATCGGCGACCTAGCAGATATGCCCTAAAATTCTTCGTAGCCCACACTATGGCTCTATTGTTGAATATCTTTTGTCCGTATCGCTAAGTACTCTACTTGCAACTGCTATTGGCCTGTCACTTCCCCTTGTGACAATACTGCCGCTAATGCTTCATTTCTAGCATCAGTGGTCAAAAAAAAAGCTTGCTCAAAGTTGGGGTACCCCAAAATCGGTGGCCAGCTAATTATTTCTTTTAGCCTCTGGAATGCTTTCTGACATCTCTCTGTCCATTCGAACTTTGCTTCTTTTTGTAACAACTTATTCACTGGCAATGCAATTCCGGCTAGTCCTTCCACGAACTTTCTATAATAATTCACTAGTCCTGGGAATGCTTGCACTTCCTTTCTATTGCTCGGAATCGCTAGATTTTTAAACGCATTCCACCTTCTGCGGGTCAGGCAGTGCTCCTGCCTCTGAGCAACGATGGTCTAAATAAACCACCTCTCTTCGCAAGAATTGAAATATCTCCGTGTTCAATTTCAAATTGTGTTCTCGTAATTTCTGGAGCACCTTGCACAAACGTTGCGATTGCTGCTGCAAGTTTTTTCCATAAATTACAATATCATCGAGATACACAAAACAATCTAACCCTTGCAAGCATGTTAGCACATGGTTCATCAACCGTTGGAAGGTAGCCGGTGCTCCTGTTAATCCAAACGGCATTCTATTAGACTCATAATGCCCTAAACCGGTGCTGAACGCGATTTTCTGCTTATCTTAGGTATCCACCAGAACTTGGTGGAAGCCACTCGCTAAATCAAGTGTAGAAATATATCTACTGTGTCCCAATTGATCCAGAATCTCTTCTATCCTTGGTATCGGGAATACCTGCTTCATAGTGGCGTCGTTCAATTTCCTAAAATCGACGACCATTCTCCACTTCTTCTGACCGTGAGCACCTCCCTTCTTTGGTACCAAAATTATTGGTGAGTTCCAAGGCGAGATGCTCGGTGAAATTATGTTATCCTTTAAGATTCCTTCCACTTGCCTATTTACCTCATCTTTGTGAGCTTGTGGCAACCTGTATTGCTTCTGGTTTATTGGTGGTTGATCCACTCTAGTAGGAATTTCATGCTCTACTTCTGGTGTATATGTCAACTGGTCTCCTTCCATCAAAAATATGTCATGGAATGACGTACAAATGGCTTCTATCGATGCCTTCTCTTCTGAATTTACGCTTGGGTCTAACTTCAATGATTCTAGCAACCTCTCTGTTCGCGCCGGAGCCCTCTTGACAACGGCTGCTGCCTGCGCACAGTCACCATGCGACTCTGAGTGGGGCTCAGTGCGGAGAGAATTCCCCTCATTGGGTCCCGCCAAAGTCGTGTGGCAGTCCGCAGCCATCTTTATTTTGTTGCCATACGAAAGTGCCGACGCAGGCAGAGGAGGAGAGTCGGTCGGCATTACTGCGTGCCGAGACCAGTGATATCTGTGCGCTCAACCAAGAAGGTTATTGTATAAGTCCTAACAATCAACTACTAATTTTAATTGAGAAATATACATACAAATAATTAGTCTAAACCTAAACTTAATTTAAATGAAATATTTAAAGTTAATTTTCTTGTAACTCTTTAATTAATATTTAAATACTTGAAACTAATATCTTTAATTTACTTATAAATCAAATAAACAAACAAAAAAACAAAAATGGAAATAGAAAGTACTCGGGCTCTGCGAAACATGGTCCTTCGAGCCGGATCACATCTGCGTCCGGTAAGTCCTTGATATTTATTTATATATATCGGAGAGTCTTGCATAATTTTTATTTTTCATTTTTCAATACTGAATGCATATTTTTTGAACATATTTTTTATCGCGTAATTCGGTTGGGTACGGTCGTCGCGGTAAACGGTACATTTCCGTATCGTCACTCGTGTGAGTGTGTGTGTGTGTGTGTGTGTGGATTCTTGCACAGCAGCAGGTACTGGAATTTACATTTTTTTAATAAATTCTCAGCACGGCCGCTGCGTAATTCGGTTCGCAGTCTGCAGCTCAAAGCGCTGCCGACGCCGGTTACCATAAGCTGTGTACAGCTGCTTGTGCGCAGATTTTTCCACAGGCGCTGTGCATGCTATTGCCATTGCCGCTATCCGCTGTTCCGTTGTGCATTCGGTGCCCTAGTTTTGCGTGTTACTTTGTTCGTTGATACGATTTAAGGCGGGTGTCACACTCACTACTCTTGTGGGTCAGCTTTTCGGGCTATCCGTATTTCGTGCGTATATCGCCGCGTCGAAGTAGTATCGTGTTGCAAGTAAGCGGTGGGAGCATATTGTTTTTGCTTCTACATAGGCGTGGGGGTCTACAGCTCACATGCGCTGCCCAGAGCCTGTTTACTGTACGTTGTGTACCGTTGTTGATGAACCAGTAACTTACACCGTTGCCGGTAGTTTTCCGTACTAACGGGTCAACAACTGTTAACTTGGTGGAGGATCGACACTTTCGACACGAGTGCGGTGTAATTAGGTTCGCAGTCCGCAGCTCACAGCGCTGCCGACGCCTTTTTACAGCAAACCGTGTGCCAGCGGTGCCTGAACATTTCCATATCACCACGCTGAAAAATACGTATACTAGTTGATCTCCATACGTCACAGTTTTCGCAGCTCACAACGCTGCCGACTTTTTCTGTCTTTTTGTCTTTGATATTACCCTGTATCGGTGTACCCACGAGCGACGCAAGGTCCGGGTCACATACAGCAGCTCATAGCGCTGCGTTGGGTATTTCAAGTTGGGGTTCTACTTAAATTAAATTTTTTTTTAATTTTTTTTTCGCTTGTAGTTGCTCAGTGCTATCGTCACTGCCTGGGCTTCGCGTAGTTCATTCCTACTGGGGATTGTCTTTTACATTGTGTGGAGTCTTCAGTGATAATAAGGCGGGTGTTATATCGGTCACGTCGGCAGGTCAACTGGGTACACATATAGCTGGGTAACTGGGTGTGCCGACGTGAAGGTGTAGTGTTTTTCCGTATTCTGCTTGCGTTTTGCCATCATTGAGCTGCGTTCTCAGGTCAAGCGGTCTGCAACTATGCTGACTCCGCTGATAGCCTGACCGCGTTGGTTATTGAGTTCGAGCGGAACTCTTCCGCCTCTCAAAACCTTGAATATCTTCGCCTTGATCTGGCTGAGCTGGCAGACTTATGGCAGGCGTTGAAGGAGGCGAAGGCTGCAGCGATCATTGAAGCCAATTTAGACGAAAAATGCATAGCCATTAAAGAGTCCATACGGCAACGATTCGCAGCGAGTTTTGCCATGTATAAACAGGGTCATGCTCAGATCAGTGGTCTAATGCAATCCCTGACCGTCTCTCCAGCGGAGCCTTCCGAGGCGTCTGCGGAGTTGTCTTCTCAATCCCATAGTATCCCGGTGCCTCCCTGTGATATTGAGATTTTCGGGGGGGAGTACTCCAAGTGGATCACCTTCCGCTATATGTTCACGGCGCTGTTCCTTCGGAACGCTCGGTTATCTAACATCGAGCGGCTGTATCACCTGATGGCAAAGACTAGGGGGGAGGCGCGAGAAATCGTGGACCAATGCCAACTGACCAATAGCGGATTTGATCAGGCGTGGGCGAGGCTTTCTGCCCGGTATGAAAATCGGCGCAAGCTCATTAATTGTCAGCTGAAGTCCCTATTCACAATGCGTACCATAGGTAAAGAAAGTGGGTCGGAGCTAAAGAGGCTGCAGCGGGAAGTTAGCAGCTGCATTATGGCGTTGCAGAAGCTGTCGGTGGATGCAGGCAGTTGGGATCCAATTTTTATATACTTGAGTTCCATTCGGTTGCCGGAGAGGACCCTTTCTCTTTGGGAGCAGTCCCTTGCAGATCATGCGGATATACCGACTTGGGTGGCAATGGAGGAATTCCTCTCGAAACGGTTCCAAACTTTGGAGGCGGTCTCTGATGCCTGCCAGACGGATCACGCGCGGGAGCCTGGGGGGAACCGCTCAACACCACTACGTAACGGCCACGTGCAGGCTCATCAGGCGAGGGTCAACACGGAAGGGTGTAAGATATGTACACTACCAGGCCATCGGGTCTCCCACTGCTCTACTTTCATCAACGCTGATGTATCAGAACGATGGGGATGGGTAAATCGCTTCCACTTGTGCGTGAATTGTTTGAAGGGGGATCATCGTGTGTCAAATTGCACGAGTAAATACCGATGTTTTACGTGTCAAGAGCGGCACCATACTCTGCTGCACCGTGAGCCGCTCCCGAACCGGAGCATAAGAGGACCACCACGCACGACGCCGCCTCGAGGCAGACGGTCATCCAACGGACGCAACGCTGCCACCACGTAGGCTCAACCTGCTACACCTTCCTTCGCCCACGCTGCACAGGTGGTACCTGCTATAGTCCAGGGACGATCCGGTCCATATCGAGCTCGAGGTCGGCTACCCAAACGCGTGCTTTTAGGTACCGCCATTATTCACGTATGGTATCAGGGAGTCAATTACATGGCCCGTGCATTGATCGACCCTAGGTCGGAAGGGTCTTTTATCTCAGATCAGCTCCAACGACGCCTGCGACTCCCTACGCGTAACGTGCATGCTCAAGTGTCCAGGGTTAGCAATGTGGTGGCAGCTAACGTGACAAAAGCGTGCGATTTAATGTTAGGGTCACCTCTCGACAGTACTGTGCGGCACCCCGTTGTCAGCATTAGTACTGCCCACCTTGACCAGCGAATTACCCCGACTAGGGGTATCAACGCAACAATATGCCCAATTGGTCGGCTTACGACTGGCTGATCCAAGCCTTTCAAACTCTTCACAAGTTGACATTTTGATAGGGGGTGATTTATACCCGATGGTGATGCTTGATGGGTTGAAACGTGACGTTATTGGGTCAATAATTGCACAGGAAACTGTATTTGGGTGGATCCTCACAGGACCCATGCCTGAGAACTCGACACAGACATTCTGTGCCAGAGTACAAGTTGAGACCGGCCACCCGGTCGAAGAGCTCTTGCAGAGATTCTGGGAGGTGGAGGAACCACGTAGGGAGAAACGGTTGTCGCCCGGTGACCAGGCTTGCCTGGATTTGTATTCCCGGACCACTTACAGAGAGCCTTCTGGGCGGTATGTAGTAGAACTACCGTTCAAATGAAGGCACCTGCCTGAGGAGTCGCTTGGGGCTTCTCGGCACATTGCGTTAAAGCAGTTCGAGCGCAATGAAGGCAGGTTACTTCGTAACCCTGAGCAGAAAGACCAATATAACTCCGTGGTACAGGAGTACTTGACTCTTGATCATATGGTCAAAGTCCCGCCTACACCTTCAAGCGCTCTTGCTCACTATTATTTGCCTCATCATGCGGTAATGAAACCCGAGAGTACGTCCACCAAGCTGCGAGTGGTGTTCAATGCGTCTCAAGCAACCACCAGCACCCTCAGCTTGAATGATGTCTTATATACGGGTCCCACCTTGCAGGCTGACTTGACACAACTTATCGTGCGATGGCGAATGTTTCAGTTCGTCTTTAATGGGGATCTGCAAAAGATGTATCGGCAGATTAGAGTAGCTCCAAACCACACCCCGTACCAGCGAATTGTTTTAGGGCCTCTCCTGCAGCACCAGTCTCCGATTACGAGTTACAAACGGTTACCTTCGGAGTCAACTGTGCACCTTACTTAGCGATTAGGACATTGGAGGCTCGCGACGGATGTCGAGGAGGACCTACCCCTAGCAGCCCGGGTATTGCGTGAATGTATGTATGTGGACGACGCCTTGGTCGGCACACACGATATGAATGTAGCGATACAGAATCGAGATGAGTTGATCCGAGCACTCGACTCTGCCGGCTTTTCCATGCGAAAGTGGACAGCTAACACGGAAGCCATTCTCTCCTCTTTGCCTCCTGACCACTTGCTCCGAGAGGACTTTCTGACGCTGGATGAAGCTAGTCTCACTAAGTCATTAGGAATCCGGTGGAACGCAAAGACTGATCATTTCCACTTTCATCTTCAGCCCATTTGCTTCGATCCACGAGCCACCAAACGCAAGGTGCTATCAATTATAGCTCAACTGTTTGATCCAGCCGGATGGCTGGCACCTGTTGTGATCGTGGCCAAGATCTTGATGCAACAGATTTGGGGGGACAAAACTGACTGGGACGAATCGCTGACCCTCGCTTCATCCAGTCGTTGGAGGGAATTTTTAGGGGCATATGACGACATCTCGCAGATTCGAATTCCGCGTTGTGTGGGGTCTGCACCGGATGTAGATATCCAGTTCCATGCGTTTTGCGATGCTTCGCAAGCGGCATACGCCGCCGCGCTGTATGTGCGATGCCAGTGCGGCGATACTGTCACGTCCCACTTATTAGTGGCTAAGTCGCGGGTAGCACCTCTTAAGACGTTGTCCTTACCTCGCTTAGAACTCTGTGGCGCGGTATTGTTATCCGAGTTGGTGGCGGCACTTCGGACAAGGGTGGGAGTCACCTCCAGCAACTTGTTTTGTTGGACGGATTCGACCATAGTTTTGGCTTGGCTCCAGAAATCCCCGCATACATGGAAAACCTTCGTAGCTAATCGGGTTACCACCATTTCAAGTAAAGTAGGTGTAGAATGTTGGAGACATGTCAGGTCTGCAGACAATCCGGCTGATCTTGCCAGTCGGGGGGTAACTCCAGCAGCGCTTGTTCATAACCATTTATGGTGGAGCGGTCCGGGATGGCTTACCCACGACTCAAATTCCTGGCCTCAGCCTTCGAAAATCACTAGCCCGGACGCCCTGGAGGAACAGCGCAACGTTGCTACGCATACAATCCAGGTCAAACAGCATGATGACTTGATGCTGCGTTTCTCATCGTTGCCGCGAGCACTGCGGGTTGTGTGCTATATCCAGCGCTTTTCTAAATACGCTATGCGAAAGCTACGTGACCACGCCCCACCCCCGGGATCGCCTATCACGACTGCAGAGATTGTTGCCGCTACACTGCTCGTAACGACCATTACGCAGCAGATGTACTACCCCGAGGAGTATGGATGCCTGCAGAACGGGCAACCCATTTCCAATTCGAGTTCTCTGCTCACCTTGAACCCCTTCCTTCATTCAGATGGGTCGATTCGAGTGAACGGACGCCTAGCGCATTCAACTCAAATCCCGTTCTCCGAACGACACACACAAATTTTGCCGTACCACGGACAGTTTACACGACTGCTCGTTGAGTTCACCCATCAAATCTCGTTGCATGGGGGAAATCAGCTTATGCTTCGGCTCCTTCGAACTCAATATTGGGTTCCACGCGCAAAGGTTTTAGTCAAGGGTACCATTTTACGGTGTAAAACTTGCCTGGTAGAAAAGAAACGTAGATTGAGCCAGATCATGGCGCCTTTGCCCCCTGAACGCACCACCCTGTATCGTCCTTTCGCCACCGCGGGGGTTGATTTTGCGGGTCCTTTTGAAATTAAAACGTTTCAAGGGCGGGGGTATAAGATGACAAAAGGCTACGTGTGCATCTTTGTGTGTTTCGCTACCACGGCCGCCCATTTAGAAGCTACCACGGATTTAACTACCCAGGCTTTTTTAGCCGCCCTGTCTAGATTCATTGGGCGACGGGGGTGCCCAGCTAACATTTATTCCGACAATGGAAAGAATTTTGTGGTAGCAGAGAATGTAGTGCGCATGGAGTTCGCACGTGTGATTCGCGAAGCTAAGGACCAGGCAACCACGCAGCATTGGTTTCACCAATTGAAATGGCATTTTATTCCTCCAAACGCTCCCCATATGGGAGGACTGTGGGAAGCCGCAGTAAAAATCTTCAAACACCATTTCAAACGAATGGGTGGGCAGATCCGGTATACGTATGAGGAGTTGGCAACGGTATTAGCCCGCGTCGAGGCATGTCTGATTTCTCGACCGATTAGCGCACTCAGTGACGATCCCGACGACCTCCAACCACTTACACCAGGGCACTTTCTAGTAGGGGGACCACTTCTTGCACCAGCCGTCTCGGAGGAGACCACCCCTTTTCTTTCTATTCTTAATCGATGGCGTAGGCTTCAAGTTCTCTCCCAGCAGTTCTCAGTACGTTGGAAACATGAGTATCTTCTGGAGTGCCAGCGCAGGACAAAGTGGAAGACCATCCAAGATAATGCAGCTAACGGAGATCTGGTGGTACTGCAGGAGGACCACGTTCCACCCAACGAATGGCGATTGGGAAGGATCACTGAGGTCCACCCGGACTCAGACGGTAGAGTGCGAGTCGCGAAAGTGCGGACAGCACGCGGAATCGTTACAAGGCCCGTCACCAAGATTGTTCTACTCCCTCGTGCGGGAGTGCAGGCTGAGTAATCCCGGCATTCGGTCTTTTGGCCGTTTCCGTAGCTAGTCCCATTCCTTGTAGCCTCTAGTTTGTAGTCTTTCCTTTTTGTGTTATACCTCGGTTCTTCCATGGAATCCTTAGTCTTCCTCGTAAAACGGTAGCAGTAGATCTCGCCTGGCTATGCCACTGGATAAAGTTGTAATACTTTACGTAGTCGTGACGCCGTTATTTCTCCTACTATTAGCATCCTAACTTTTATTATTAGCCTTCTCGTAAGCACATGACTAATTACAAAATTTGATTTTCCACAGACCTTCCCATCGTGCCGAGCTGACTGGTGTGGAAGACGCTACATCGGGCCGTGGCTTACCTGTGCTCCGAGGGTACAGTTGGTGTTCCCAGCCCCAGTGATGCTACAGGGGTCTGCAATATACCACAATCCGGGGGCAGTGGCGCCGTCTCGCGCCCACGATGTCTTGACGGCGTCCAACACTACAGCGGCAGTTACGCCATCGCGCACCCGAGCCCGGTCTGCACCACCTGCCGCGTGTTCGCTACCGACGGGGCCGATGAGCGTCCGCCGCCTTCCCAATCAGGGGTCCACGCCAGGGAGCGTTGCACCACGTACACCACGTCCGATGTCCCGCGCCGCAATGGAGGCTGCGCCATCTCGCGCCGCATTGGAGGCTGCAACATCTCGCGCCCCAATGGTGGCTGCGACAGCCCGATCCATATTCTCAGCAACGGCAGTCTTACACCCGGCAGCGGCTCCACAACGCCCGTGCGAGATGTGTAAGCGCTGGGGGCACACCATCGCAGTGTGCCGGGCGTTCCTGTCATTATCATCGCGGCGCAGGAGAGACGCGGTCGCAAACCGGAAACTGTGTTTCGTGTGCCTGGGGGTGAAACACTTCACCCACAGCTGCGAACAGCCGGGGTGCTCCCGGTGCCACCGGCGACATCATCACCTCTTACACTGAGGGGTGCATCAGGATGGGAGCCGGCGGGAATAGGTCGCCATCTCTCTTGCAATACTGCAAGGAGGGCGGCATGTTCGCGCCGGCGCCCTCCTGACAACGGCTGCTGCCTGCGCACAGTCACCATGCGACTCTGAGTGGGGCTCAGTGCGGAGAGAATTCCCCTCATTGGGTCCCGCCAAAGTCGTGTGGCAGTCCGCAGCCATCTTTATTTTGTTGCCATACGAAAGTGCCGACGCAGGCAGAGGAGGAGAGTCGGTCGGCAATACTGCGTGCCGAGACCAGTGATATCTGTGCGCTCAACCAAGAAGGTTATTGTAAAGTCCTAACAATCAAATACTAATTCTAAATGAGAAATATACATATAAATAATTAGTCTAAACCTAAACTTAATTTAAATGAAATATTTAAAGTTAATTTTCTTGTAACTCTTTAATTAATATTTAAATACTTGAAACTAATAACTTTAATTTACTTATAAATCAAATAAACAAACAAAAAACAAAAAATGGAAATGGAAAGTACTCGGGCTCTGCGAAACACTCTCCATTTTTTTCTTTATATCTACCTGCTTAATCTGATTAACCGATCTATGATTCGGTTCTTTAAAATTATCATAACTAGTGAACTTAGGCCTAAAATCCTCATCCAACAGATAGTCCTTTTCTGAAGCGCAAGCGTACACCTTACCCTTGTCAACGTGCGTTATGGTCTCTCCCATATCGGCTACTAGTGTGTTTGACTTGAGCTTCCTTATAATGGAGTGTTTGTTATAATGGGATTCATCTCCTTTGGCTTCGATGTGTATACTATCGATATTTCTCTGAGATACACGTTTAATAACGGAATTTGCATACTCAGCTCAGATACCAGTCTCTGTGTCTTCTTGTAGTAAATCCATTTCATATGTAAATCATATTTCATATGTTCATCCTCTAGATTGGACATATACCCTTTAATGAAGCAATTGATTTCCGTGAGCCAAATTTCTTCTGCTTATTATATTATTATTATAATAAGAGACGCTACGAAAGTGCAATTTTCAAGAAAATGTCTAGTTCTGTTTAGATTATCTAAATACTTATAATAACTAATTTTAAATTTATTAAAAGTGTTAAATAAACAATCAAACAAACAAAGGAACAGTTATATACATATATGAGTTAAAAGTTGAAAGAGACAACAAATAAAATAATCCCGGTTGTGTGTGGTGTTGCCACAGTGGACTCTGGCCATAATAAGTGATTAGAGTTACCACACCAAAAAATTTAGTTTTTCGTGATGTTTTACATACATACATAAATAAGATTAAAATATAGCAAAAATAATAATAAATAAAATGTTTAAAAAACTAATAAACAAAGTATAGTCGGCAATAGCCATGAGTGTGCAGCGCTTTCCCCCGTGGGAGAGTACACTCTTCGTGGAGTGCACATGGCAAACCTCCAATAATGTCCTGCTCCAGTATAGCAGTGGATTGTGCGACAACTACAACAAATTCGTCAGCAACAACAACATCTGCCTTCCCTACGTACGGTACAACAACTACCTTCTCGACTACAACTGTGACATCAACATGTTCTTCTGCCTGTGCACAAATTCCGCCAAAAGGCGTGCAGGTAAGTCAGCTGCAATCGCTACCAAAGAGAGCACGAACCTCACCCACGACAGATAAAGCGAAAAGAACGCCAAACAGTAACAAAAAGCTAAAAATAGCAAAAAACCCAAGCCAAAGTAAGTTATCAAACTACTGGTTGAGCGATACTACTTCGGAAAGAAAAAACAAATTTGCTGCTTTGACCGTTGATGATGACGAACTTGCTGAATCATCGCACAGTGGACAAGTTGATCAAAATGAGTCCGAAAAAGAAAAAAACACTAGTCCGAAAAAAAGAGGTTTAAACAAACCACCCCCTATATACGTACAAGGCGTAGAATGCATAAAGACGTTAAAAAATGCGCTAACCGCTGTTGCAGACAGTAACTATATACCAAACAATGAAGTACGAGTTCAATCGAATGACTCGGAAACATACACAAAAATATTCCAAATGCTAAAGCAAAAAGGTACGAAGCTGTACAGATTTAAACCCAAAAATGAAAGGGGTTTCAAAGTCATTTTTCGCAATATGCATCCCTTCGCAGACCAAGAAGAAAAAAAATGAGCTTGGTGAAAACGGTCACAAAGTTTTAAACATAACTAACATAACTCAACGGACAACAAAAAAACCGCTACCACTGTTTAGCATAGAACTGGAAACAAATACTAACAATAAAGATATTTATAGCATTAACAAAGTAATGCATTGCATAGTAGTTTTTGAGGCACCCCATCATAAAAGAGAAGTCACGGAATGCACTAAATGCCAAAAATACGGACATACAAAAATCTACTGTATAAGGGATCCAGTATGTGTGAAATGCGCTGGAAAGCATCTAACAAGTGAATGTAAAAAAAAAATAACCAACGCAGCTGAAATTAAATGTGCCCTATGTGGCGGAAATCATACTGCAAACTACAAAGGCTGTGAAATATACAAAGCCATAAAAATTCAAAGGTTTCTATCTTTAAGCAGAAAGGATCCATTAATACGACAGACCAAAAATATGGATGGATCAGTAATTAAACCAGGCGTAAGCTATGCCGAAATTGCAGGGTCGTCAAATCCAAATAAAACTGAAGCAAATACAAAAATTCAAACGATAGTGATATTAATGAACTTAAAGACATAGTGAAATCCCTAATCACTCAAATGACTAATATGATGAATATCATTATAATGTTACTAACAAGCTTAAATGCACGAAAGTAATAGTTTAATAATTGTAGCCTGGAATGCAAATGGCCTAACAAAACGATATCTTGAGTTGAAGCAATTTTTGTCTGACAAGAAAATTGATATAGCTCTAGTTTCAGAAGCACATTTTACGAACAAAAGCTATTTAGTATTTCCTGGATATAAAATTTATGTGACAAATCATCCTGATGGTAAAGCTCGTGGTGGGACAGCTATCATAATAAATTCACTATTAAAACATACTGAACGGCAACCATATGCAACACCTCATATTCAATCCACTACTGTGCAAATTGAGGATACAAATGGGACAATACTCATTTCCTCAGTTTACTGTGCCCCCAGACACCTAATAACGACGGATCAATATGATTACTACATAAAGACTCTTGGCGTAAGATTCATTGCAGCTGGAGATCTGAATGCAAAACACACTGACTGGGGATCTAGGCTAACCAATAAAAAAAGGCGAAATCTGATTAATGCTATACACAAAAAAATAACTGCAGATTTTTAAGCTCAGGTGAACCCACATACTGGCCAACAGATAGGAAAAAGAGACTTCAGCATAACAAAAAACATAAAGTGTAACCAATTAAAAATTAAAGCTTGTTTTGAACTTTCTTCAGACCACTCTCCGATAATACTTGACTACACAACTGACATCAAACCCATAGAACTAAGAGCTAAGAATTTTAACCACAAAACAAACTGGAATGAGTATAGACAGAATATTGAATGAAGATGTCTATCAAACTGAAAACACAATTAGACATTGTAAAGACGGAAAATTCCAGAAGTATTTTCCGCATACACAACAAAAACTATATGCTACCACCAGAGACCGTGTTAAGTCCAAAAACAAATAACGATGTAAACCATATTTTATTTGTTTTAACCACAAACAATATTCAAGCATGCAACCATCCCCGATATCATGCAGCTTAAAAAGGTAACCACCTCCCACGCTAAATGCAACAACAAAGACAGCGAATAAGTATAACAAAACATTTACGCACAGACGATCGGACCAATAAACGTACAGGTGGTGAGGAGCTCAGAAACCGAAAGGGTTAGACTGATGACGACGATGACTTAATAGTACAAATAACATCAAGAGGGACTAGTACGGCTATAAAGGAGAAAAGAAACAGCAAGCAAACATTTCTACAACAGTGCAGCGACCAAAGGCGGAACACAGAGAAACCCGAAAGAGCATCACACACACGCTAACCGATCGCACACAAAGCAGTAAGCAGGCAGAGTGCAAACCAATCTCTGCAACAACAACAACACTACAGCGACCGAAGGCGGAGCACGGATGACAACGAGAGCGCACCACACATACGCGAGCCGATCGTAAACACAAAGAAGTAGAAACCAGTATTTTAACAACAACAACACTACAGCGACCGAAGGCGGAGCACGGATGACAACGAGAGCGCACCGATCGTAAACACAGAGCCGTAAGCAGGCGGAGTGTGAAAGAATATATTAACAACAACAACACTACAGCGACCGAAGGCGGAGCACGGATGACAACGAGAGCGCACCGATCGTAAACACAGAGCCGTAAGCAGGCGGAATGTGAAAGAATATATTAACAACAACAACAACACTATAGCGACCGAAGGCGGAACACGGATGACAACGAGAGCGCACCGATCGTAAACACAGAGCCGTAAGCAAGCGGAGTGTGAACGATATATTAATTACAACAACAGCAAAGCAACCACTAACAGCAGCGATCAGGCCACACTACTGCAAGCAACAACTACGATGGACAACTAGGGGAACTACAACAAGGTGGACAACCAGCGGAAGTTGAAGGTGGCCTAAGGACAACTGGGCCACAACAACAACGAGCACTGATCCCCTGGCAAGCTTTCGCTATATAAGCGGAGTGAACCAAACACCAAGCCTCTTTGATCCAGCATCGCTCCGTAAGTAGACAACGCACCAAGCTCCTAGAGACGCACCAAGCATCGAAACTAGGTATTTTGACTATTGACAATAAATCAACGCAGACAGAGCCAGTGGAGTTTATGGTTTTGACCGACTCTCCCTGGGACACACACGCAACGTAGACAGAGCCAGTGGAGTTTATGGTTTTGACCGACTCTCCCTGGGACACACACGCAACGCAGACAGAGCCAGTGGAGTTTATGGTTTTGACCGACTCTCCCTGGGACACATTCGCAACGCAGACAGAGCCAGTGGAGTTTATGGTTTTGACCGACTCTCCCTGGGACACTAGTACAAACTACGGACACTACCACGAGCACACAGAGTAGGGTAGTAATTAAATATAATTATATATATGTATAGGAAATAAGTAGTAATTTTGAAAATAAATAAAACACTTATAAAAACTAACGCTATTGAAATAAATTTCTGTAAGTGACCCTGGGACCCGCTGAGTTTTTACCCCAGCGAAAACGAGTCGTTACAGTGGCGCCCGAGCAGGGACTTTCAAAAGAAATTCAACGCATCGGATTTAAAAAAAAAACAGAGTGATAAACAACTACGTCGATCTACGCAGTCACTCAGAGGAGTGCCGAATCAGCACCAGGTTATACACACAAACACCCATTGTTTTCATCATCATCTAAGACGAACACAGGATGGTGAAAACAAGTTGGTTGTACATGCTGCGCAAAGAGGAGCTGGTGATTTTCGCTGTGGAATTTGGCATAGAAGCTGCAGGAACCGTGGAAGATCTCCGTAAGCAACTATCAGAGTTCTTCACGGAGACTGAATTGACTGAAGAACAACGAAACCGCTTAGAAAAGCTAAAATCCAGGTACGTCAGGAGTACGTCACCCAAGCTGGCTACGCCCATAGGTACCCGCAATACGCTGAGCGTGGACAGACCAGGCCATATATTCACAGGTGAAATACCAGCGGCATGGGAGGCAGAGTTTCGGAGGACATCACTGCATCGCGCTGTGTCACCAACGGCCATTGACCAGCCACACCAGGCACAGTACGCCGGAGTCATCGATTATGTGAGGAAATGGTCTATTAAATACGACGGTGGCCGTGACCCGCTGGCATTCCTTGAACGAGTGGAGGCGCTCTCGGAAGTATATGGGCTCAACAAGGATATGCTCCCACGTACCATGCCGGAACTGTTAAAAGATCGTGCGCTTCTGTGGTATCGCAATAACAATCGTTCCTGGACAGCATGGAATTTATTCCGGAAGGATTTTCTTAAATTCTTCTTGCCTGCCAGATACCTGGAGAAGTTGGAGGATGAGATCCGACAGAGGCGGCAAAAACCACGTGAGAAATTCAAAGAGTATGTGTTGGAGATGCAAAATCTGATGCGGCAAGCAGGGTACACGGAATCACAGAAGCTAGAGCGCATTTTCCGGAATAGCTTGGAAGAGTACCAATGGTACGTGCGCCGGAAGGATTTTGGAACGCTGGAAGAACTAGTGGAGATGGCCGAAGACTTGGAAGGCTTCCGTGGCGACCGGGACCCACACCGAATACCCTCTGTACGAGCGTACACCACCACGTGAGGCCCGCAATCGACAGGTAGCGCCGATTAGTCACACTGGAGCGGAGGCACGCATCGATGTGCGCACAGCTTGCAGACGCTGCGGACAGACGGGGCATTTGGCGCGACACTGCCGAAATGCTCAGGTTCTATTCTGTTGGGAGTGCGGCCAGAGGAACATAAGAACAGTGGAGTGCTGCACAGCGCAAAGGGGAAACGAGCGGGGCTGCCGTCAAGAGCGAGGAGGGGCGCAGCCCATCAGCAACAGCCCTCAACAACACTAAACGCTTTACGTTGTGATGGGCAGCGTATCTGTGCTGCAGTCACCATCGACACCAACGAAGTGACGGCCACTGTCGATACCGGAGCCACTCGGAGTTTCATCAGCGAAAGCCTTAGCCGTCAGTTACGTGCAACCACCGGTAGGGTAATTCCTACACACATACGTGCACGTATGGCTGACGGACGCACACGAGAGATCACGGAGGTACTGCGTGTGAACATAAAATTAGGGGGCCGAAGCTGCGAACTAGAGCTACTCACCATGCCCGACTCAACAGACGACCTCCTTCTGGGACTCGATTTCATGTCGACTATGGGAACAAAAATCAAATGCGGGGACCAAGAAATCGTACTAGGACCTCAGATTGGGGGCGTGCAAAACAGCGACATTACACGGTGCACGTCCATTCAAGAAGAGACCATTACGGAAAAGGAGACTATCGAAGGATTTCTGAAGACCGAGCTGGCTAAGTTTGAGGACATGCCTGGAGTAGCCAACATCACGAGTCCCAAAATTGTGATGCGTGACGACAGGCCAATAAAGCAACGATATTACCCCAGGAACCCCGCACAGCAGGAAGTAATCAACGCCGAAGTGGAAGAATTGCTGAAAAAGGGATGTATAGAGGCTTCACATAGCCCACATAGCACCCCAATTGTCCTCGTGCGAAAAAAAGGCGGGGGGTGGAGACTGTGCATAGACTACAGGTAACTGAATGCCAGATCCATACCGGATGCATATCCGTTGCCCAGGATACAGCATATATTGGACCGCTTACGGGAGGCGAAATACATTAGCACCCTAGACTTAAAGAACGGGTACTGGCAAATTCCCATGGATGCCCACAGCAAAGAGTACACCGCATTCACGGTGCCAGGCCGTGGACTCTTCCAGTGGAAAGTAATGCCATTCGGGCTACATTCAGCACCTGCGACCTTTCAACGAGCTTTAGACCAGGTAATAGGTCCTGAGATGGAGCCGCACGCGTTCGCATACCTGGATGATATCATCGTCACAGGGCGAACACTAGAGGAACACCAACAGAACATAACCGAAGTATTCCGACGCCTGCGAAAGGCCAACCTTAAATTGAATAAAGACAAATGCGCGTTCTTCCAGAGGAAATTAAAGTATTTGGGTCACGTGGTCAGTGACCAAGGAATCCACACTGATCCAGATAAAATCGCGGCCATCAGAGAAATCGAACCACCCCAAAACATACGAGAGGTGCGACGCTGCCTGGGTGTAGCGTCATGGTACCGTCGTTTTGTTCCAGACTTCGCCAAGACAGTACACCCGTTAACACTATTGCTAAAAAAAGGCAAGCACTTCAAGTGGGCTGGAGAGCAATAGCACGCGTTCGAACAATTGAAGCAGAAATTGACAGAGGCACCAGTCCTGGCGTGCCCGGATTTTACTAAGAAGTTTGTGCTCCAAACCGACGCAAGCGACTACGGACTAGGCGCGGTACTCACTCAAGATGTCGACGGGATGGAACGCGTGATAGCCTACGCCAGCCGCCACTTAAATAACGCAGAGCGGAACTATTCACCCACAGAGAAGGAGTGCTTAGCGATCGTGTGGGGTATTAGAAAGATGCGACCCTACCTCGAGGGATACCAATTTACGGTCATCACGGATCACCTATCCCTAAAATGGTTAAACTCCATCGAAAGCCCTGCAGGTCGTATCGCAAGATGGGCCCTTGAACTGCAACAGTACACATTCGACGTGCAATACCGGAAGGGAAAATTGAACGTGTAAGCCGACGCCTTGTCTAGACAGCCAACAGAAGCCGCCTGCACCATTTCCATTGAGGACCGAACAGAACCAGACTGCCCCTGTTGGCAGAAACGTAGAGCAGAGGTCATCGCTAGGCCGGAGAAATATGCTGACTACCAATTGGAAGGTGGACAGTTATACAGACACATCCCGAGTTATCGCGGCGACGCGGATTGCGTCCCGTGGAAACTGTGTGTGCCAAGAGCAGTCAGGAACCGGTCCTACAGGAAAATCACGATGCACCCACGGCAGGACACTTAGGTATCAGGAAAACAATAGCACGCATAGACAACCGATACTACTGGCCGGGGCTATTCCGCGATACAAGTCGATACGTGCGTCAATGCTCCTCCTGCCAACGATTTAAAAGCAGCCACCAACAACCAGCTGGGAAAATGTTGAGCCACATCCCCACTGAACCTTGGTCTATCTTGTGCGCCGACTTTGTCGGGCCCTTACCCCGGTCCACACATGGCAACACCATGCTAGTCATGTTCTTCGATAAATTCTCCAAATGGACCGAGATGGCCCCCCTCCGAAAAGCCACCTCCGAGACATTGCAACGGGCTTTCCGGGAACACATCCTGTCTCGCTTTGGAGTACCTAAAATCCTAGTGACGGACAATGGGTCTCAATTTAGTAGTCGAGCGTTCCGCCGGTTCACCGAAGGGTATGGCATCAAACATCAGTTCACGGCGCCCTACACTCCGCAGGAAAATGCGGTGGAACGCACCAATCGCACCATCAAGACTATGGTGGCCCAATTTGCGAGTCAACGGCAGCAGAAGTGGGACGACTTGCTTCCCGAATTGACTCTTGCCATTAATACTAGTGTATCGGAGACAACGGGATACAGTCCGGCTTATCTGATACAAGGGCGTGAACCGCGACTACCAAAGGCG
The DNA here is from genome assembly GCA_920105625.2 of Clusia tigrina. Lineage (NCBI taxonomy): Eukaryota > Metazoa > Arthropoda > Insecta > Diptera > Clusiidae > Clusia > Clusia tigrina. The sequence continues at coordinate 148,239,205 of OV050030.1, forward strand.
CTGTACGATGAGACAACGTTGGGTACAGGGCTAACCCCACAGACTGCTAACGAACGGGTAGATCAACTACAAGAAGCTTATCGCATCGTGAGGCAAAACTTGGAACGAGCAACACAGGATCAAAGAAGACATTATAATCTGCGACGCCGAGAGTGGAAACCGGAAGTTGGACAATGGGTGTTAGTCAAGCAACACCACTTGTCCAAAGCAACAGAGCACTTCGCCGCCAAGCTAGCACCGCGATATGAGGGACCCTACCAGATAGTAAACTTCATTTCACCGGTAATCATGGAGCTGCAGCGAAAGGGAGACAAACGCAGGAAGACCGCTCATCTCAGCGAAATTAAAACATACTGTGCGCCTGGTAACCACGAGGAAGACAACAATGACCCACACTAATACAAAGGAGAAACGGTGAGAGGACCAGGAGAGCGGAAAACTAAGAGCTGAGAGAACCAGATTGCCGCTCTCGTGGAATACCGTTACCTCACCAAAACGGGTATAAAAGGGCCTCCACGCCACCATACAAGCCTCTTTGATCTTCAGCGCACGTAAGTAAAACAACGTTCTCGAAACTAACAAACCAAAGAAAAAAAAACAAAAAAAAACCCACGATGGCTCAAATAACGATAATCCAGGCCGCACGCGTCCAAGTAGAAGAAGACAACACCCCGTCCGGCGACGAAGTCATCACGATTTACCCGACAACCACCGGAGGCATCGCTATCAGGAGTTCGGATATCGCTCGCCTACGGCCGAACTGCCTACTTAACGATGTGCTAATCGATTTCTATTTGAGATGGCTCCGAGAGAACCTGGTACCCAGCAGAAAGCGGGGTAGAGTGCACATTTGTAGTACTCATTTTTTCACCCGACTCACCAGACACCGGGGAACTGCGACCGACATGCACATGGGCGTAAAACGATGGACAAAGGGGAAGAACCTTTTCGACACCGATTTAATAATGGTGCCCATAAACAAGGCAAATCATTGGTATTTGGCCGTTGTCTGTTTCCCCGGAACTCTGGTGACAGGGACAAAAGGTGCCACAATATTAATATTCGACTCCCTGGACCGAGGTTCACACGAAGAGGAGGCCGAAATACTGAGAAGATACCTGAACGAGGAATACCGCAGTAAATTTATGGAAGACCCACCAATACCCATAAATGCCACCAGGGTACCCTCCCATCGACTTAAAATGCCGCAACAGATAAACAATAGCGACTGTGGCATTTATCTACTCCAAAACGCAGAGAAGTTCCTAACACAATCCATTCCAGGAAACACATGGGACACGGCTGACTTGTCTACCTGGTTCAGCCCTGAGGACGCCACCCACAAACGAGCAGAAATATATCACCTAGTTAAACAATTAGTTGGGGCCGAAAAACGAAAAAAAACTGCGGAAATGATCTCAAAACAAGCGAAGGAATCACCTCCACTGGACCCGCATGGGACACCAAACTACTAACAGGAAGAATCAGAAACCTCGGACAGCGATACGGAGACCACCTGGAAAAGACAGAAGTACAACAAAGATTCACCTGGAATACTACCCGCATTAAAGGAACCCCACAAGGAAGACGTCCATTTCTACAGTGTACAGGAACTAGAGGGACCCAAGGCGAATGGGCTGCCCACGGCACTGGTAAGAAAAACGATAAAGATACTAAAAGAAACCCAAGCTAGAAAAAAACGCCTACGGTTCGAACAACCACCGTACCGGGTCATAGTGCACCACGGAGAAGCAACGTTCCTCCATCGTCCATAAAGCCGGGAGGACGTGTAAAGACGGAAAATACCAGAAGTATTTTCCGCATACACAACAAAAACTATATGCTACCACCAGAGACCGTGTTAAGTCCAAAAACAAATAACGATGTCCACCATATTTTATTTGTTTTAACCACAAACAATATTCAAGCATGCAACCATCCCCGATATCATGCAGCTTAAAAAGGTAACCACCTCCCACGCTAAATGCAACAACAAAGACAGCGAATAAGTATAACAAAACATTTACGCACAGACGATCGGACCAATAAACGTACAGGTGGTGAGGAGCTCAGAAACCGAAAGGGTTAGACTGATGACGACGACGACTTAATAGTACAAAGAACATCAAGAGGGACTAGTACGGCTATAAAGGAGAAAAGAAACAGCAAGCAAACATTTCTACAGCAGTGCAGCGACCAAAGGCGGCACACAGAGAAACCCGAAAGATCATCACACACACGCTAACCGATCGCACACAAAGCAGTAAGCAGGCAGAGTGCAAACCAATCTCTGCAATAACAACAACACTACAGCGACCGAAGGCGGAGCACGGATGACAACGAGAGCGCACCACACATACGCGACCCGATCGTAAACACAAAGAAGTAGAAACCAGTATTTTAACAACAACAACACTACAGCGACCGAAGGCGGAGCACGGATGACAACGAGAGCGCACCGATCGTAAACACAGAGCCGTAAGCAGGCGGAGTGTGAAAGAATATATTAACAACAACAACACTACAGCGACCGAAGGCGGAGCACGGATGACAACGAGAGCGCACCGATCGTAAACACAGAGCCGTAAGCAGGCGGAATGTGAAAGAATATATTAACAACAACAACAACACTATAGCGACCGAAGGCGGAACACGGATGACAACAAGAGCGCACCGATCGTAAACACAGAGCCGTAAGCAAGCGGAGTGTGAACGATATATTAATTACAACAACAGCAAAGCGACCACTAACAGCAGCGATCAGGCCACACTACTGCAAGCAACAACTACGATGGACAACTAGGGGAACTACAACAAGGTGGACAACCAGCGGAAGTTGAAGGTGGCCTAAGGACAACTGGGCCACAACAACAACGAGCACTGATCCCCTGGCAAGCTTTCGCTATATAAGCGGAGTGAACCAAACACCAAGCCTCTTTGATCCAGCATCGCTCTGTAAGTAGACAACGCACCAAGCTCCTAGAGACGCACCAAGCATCGAAACTAGGTATTTTGACTATTGACAATAAATCAACGCAGACAGAGCCAGTGGAGTTTATGGTTTTGACCAACTCTCCCTGGGACACACACGCAACGTAGACAGAGCCAGTGGAGTTTATGGTTTTGACCGACTCTCCCTGGGACACTAGTACAAACCACGGACACTACCACGAGCACACAGAGTAGGGTAGTAATTAAATATAATTATATATATATATGTATAGGAAATAAGTAGTAATTTTGAAAATAAATAAAACACTTATAAAAACTAACGCTATTGAAATAAATTTCTTTAAGTGACCCTGGGACCCGCTGTGTTTTTACCCTAGCGAAAACGAGTCGTTACAACATTGAACGTGCCATTATTCACTTCAATGATGTGGTCCTAGACGCAGGAATCAAATCAAGCCAACAGCATAAATTTAGAAGAAATAAACCTGCAACAGAGATTTGCATAAGAAAGCAAATTATTGAGAAGAGAAAGCTGAGAAAGAGGTGGCAGCTAACTAGATCACCTGAGCATAAACACAATTTAAATATAGCCTGCAAAAAACTCAAGAAAATATTAACTAAAAGACAAAATATAGAAGTTGGAAATTACCTAAAAAACTTGACGCCTACCCAGGATACTAACTACTCATTATGGAATTGCACAAAGAAATTAAAAACTCAGATAGGTATCAGCCACCACTACGGAAAGATGACAACTCATGGGCTACTACCAATGAAGAAAAAGCAACTGCATTGGCAAAATACTTTGAAAAAGTCCTATCAAATGAAGATAAATATATTGAAACACGCAATGACTTAAATATAGACATTACAACCAAAATTAAGAAAACAAACACAACAGAAATAATTAATTGCATTAAAAAACGAATAAACCACAAAAAAGCACCAGGATACGATATTTTGACAGGAAAAGCTCTCGCTGAGCTACCTACTATAGGTTATAACTACTTAAGGAATGTTATCAACACAATGTTCCGACTATAATTTTTTCCCAAAGTATGGAAAGTTGCTGAAATTATTGCACTACCGAAGCAGGGAAAAGATGCTACAACTGATTCGTCGTATAGACCAATTAGCCTACTTCCCATAATCTCTAAAGTTGCTGAAAAACTATTACATGATAGACTTAGCCAGATCCTTGACAAGAAAAACATTATACCAAATCATCAATTCGGCTTCAGAAAACGACATTCAACAATTCAACAGATACACCGTATAACAAACAAAATTAAAACAGACATAGAATATAAGCGGTACTGCGTTGCTATATTCTTAGACATTGCAAAAGCATTTGACAAAGTATGGCATAAAGGACTGCTGCATAAACTGAAGACGATGCTGCCACTTGACTACTATTTGATTGTTAAAAGTTGTCTTAGTGATCGTTACTTTTACGTCAAATATAATGAAGAGTGTTCGTCTATTCATTTTACAACAGCTGGAGTTCCTCAAGGGAGTGTTTTAGGACTACTGCTATAGCTCAGATATACCACTTCCAAAAGAGCTGAATACCACAATTGCTACCTTTGCTGACGACACAATCCTCTTAACATCTGACAAAAATCTAAATACTGCGACTGCAAATCTGCAGATATGCACAGATAATGTTACGGAATGGTTTGATAAATGGTGCTTGAAAATTAATAAATATAGGACTGTACACATAATTTTTACAACTAAAACAAAATTTAACCCAATACCTATTAAAATAAACAATAAAGATATAAAAATAGGGTCTACTACTAAATACCTTGGTATACACATGGACTCAAAGCTAAATTGGCACTACACACATTAAACAAAAAACGAAACCAATAAAAGAAAAATTTAGGCAACTATATTGGTTAATGGGTTAGCAATCTAAACTCACAATTAACAACAAGTTGCTGCTATACAAGTGTACTATAAAGCCAATTTGGACGTACGGACTCCAAGTATGGGGAACGGCAAAGCGGTCACACATACAAAAAATTCAAAGACAGTAATCTAGAATATTAAGAGTTATCATAAAGTCTGGTTGGTACACAACAAATGAAGATATACACCGCAAACTAAATATGAAAAGAATTGACGAAGAAATAAAAAAGATATCCACAAAACACTACAGAAATAAACGAGTTGCTACATCTAGAAGAAACCACCATGCGCCGTTTAAAGAGAACTCGACCAAACGACCTACTGAACTAGGAAATCCAGACTACACATATTAGTAATAGTATTATAAATGTAAATGTAAATAATTATCATAAACATAATTTTGATCATAAATGGTTATAATATATGTAATGATAGTGAACTATTAAAATTAATGTATTTTTGTTGTATCACTTCTTGGCACTGGCCAAAATGTGTTTCGAATATTAATTTCCAAACAAATTGTCAAATCATGTACTAGGTGTCAATATAATGGTGACAGATGTATGAAATAAAGGGAAATAAAATAACAACAAAAAAATGCAAGCGTCGAGTGTCACACTTTTGGAAAAGTGCTGACCAGTCCGTATTGAAAGTTCATTGCAGTTAAATTGTTAAATGCGCGAGTTACGATGTTGAAATGAACCTTTCCACTTCACAATCAGTTTTATATTCAACAAATTATTTTAAAGTACACGTATTTATATTATAAAATATGCTTATTCTAAAGAAATTAATTTAATGAATTTTACATTGAATTTTAAATTGGAGATTTTACAAAGAATTTTATTCTGGATCAGTCGCCATTCATCTCCAATCCATCGAATAATACGTTGGTGCCTTAGTCTGCACCGTCTTCCGATATGCGCTGTTCCTGGAACACCTATCTTGGATTCACATCATCAGAGCTGAATCCTTATAATAATTCGCTTAGTTCTCTAGTTAACATTTTAGTTTGACGTCTTTCTATATTTAAGTTTAGGAGACCATTTCATAAATGAATTTAATAAATCTAATAAATCAAAATTATATAATAATTAAATAAAAATACTATATATAATATATATACTATGGATACTGTTGGGTACAATTTACCTATTTAGTAAAATTTTTGTTTTCTTTGGATTATCGCATTTATTTTATTTAGATTTTAAACAATTAATTTCTGTAATTATAATTATTTTCTAAACTACTTTTGTTTATAATTTAAAATATAATTTATGATTGTTCTTAATTCTAAATATTATGGATATTATGCATATTTAATATATAATAATCCGTACTTATCCGAACCACAATTCGTTTAGAAAAATATAATTTCTTTTAAGTCTTAGTCATTCTTTTTCATCTAAATTTATTTGTTCTTCATATATTGGTTTCTTTTTATTTCTATTTTTTTTTATAAATATATCATAATTCCTTTCATATCATTCTTATTTTTATATCATATCTTTTAAAATTTTTCAATTCTGAGCAAATCTATTGTAGGGTAGATATACGTGTGTTGATGAGGGTTTGGTCAATATCGATTGCGTTGGCCTTGCAAGATCAGCTTACGCATCGATTGCAGGTTTCACACTATGTATGAATGCAATGATATACTGTAGAACCCTAGTGCGAAGCGGAATGTCGCCCTCAGTAAAGATTGTAACCGGCAGAGTTTGTCGTTGGTTACGCTATTGTTTGGTGCTGTTCTCGAACCAAACCTAGTTAAGAGCACTGAGAGAAAGAATGAGAAATCTAATGCAGGATTGTAGCTTTAGAAGTTCAGATTAATTCTGGTTTATTTGGTGGCTCGCTGGCTCTTTAATATCATTTAATTTATGTTGTTTTCTTATTCTAACTAACATAAAATATATCTATCTTATTTCTACCAGATACAAATCATATTCCCGAAATTAATCTCAAGTATCGGATTACCGTGCAAATTCAGGGCTAAAGTCACTGCACTGTCCAATATGCATACGACGCTGCAATATAGGCAGCGTGTGTTAATGCACCACCAAAGTGCTTGTCTAGCGTATTTGGGTATTGAGGGCAATTGCACACGTTGCGCTATTGTCAGTTTGTTTGCATATGCGACTTGCTGCGGTGGTTATGACGATGTTTGGTCGTCAGTGTACACCTGTGTGGTACACTACACCCTCACCCTTAAGAGAAAAATTAGGGGTGTTAGCGAATAATTTTTCTGGAAATATGGTTTCAGCTGTACAATTGTCTTATTTTATGAACTTGTTACATGATTTTCATATTTGCTAATAATTGGTGTTATTTGTTTATAAATTGTTGCTTATTATTATAATTACATGGTACTGTTTTTAATTATATAGTTAAAATTACAAATTATATTGTTTTGATATAATTAAATATACTTATGATTACAAATTACATTGTTTTGATTACATAGTGTGATATTTATAATTACAAATCGTATTGTTTAAAGTACGTTTTATGGTTTATAAATTTAAATTACACTGTATGGCTTTAATTGGTTATTATGTACTTTCTTAGGTGTACCATTATATTCTATTAATGAATTTACTCCTAACTTATCTAGTATTTTATATGGTCCTTTATATGGATTCATATTCTTTTTCCTATTTTGTACTTTTAATATAACTAAATCTCCTATTTCTACCTTAAGTGTATTCGTATTAGTTTTTAAGTCAGTGAGTGTACGTTTTTGTTTTGCTTTCATTAGCATTTGTTTTGCCTTTTCGTGGACATATCGTAATCTCGCTCTTAGCTCGTTGGCGTACTTTTCAAAGTTGTAAATTTTTGTATTACTTTCCACTACTTCATTGGGTAAACCTGGTAGTTTCCCATATATTAATTCATATGGCGTGTCAACATGTGGCATTGTGTTGTAAGTGAAAGTGAAGTAGGGAATCCACTTATCGCATTCGTCGTCGTTTGTCGATGTCAGTAAGAATTCATTCAAAACTCTGTGGTTGCGTTCTAGTGAGACTATCCTTTGGTGGTGGTATGGTGTTTTTTTGTATTTTGAGCAATGCACATATGTTTGCCATTAGCTCGTTTGTAAATTCTGTCCCGTTGTCAGATTTAAGAATTTTAAAGTGTCCGTATTTGAGTATAAATTGTTCAACTAATGTTTTGGCTGTTGTGTGTGCGTCTTTTGTTGTCATTGGGTGTGCGATTACGAACTTTGTCAGCTCGCACTGCATGGTTAGTATGTAGCGGTATTCATTTGAAATTTTAATGGTCTTACGGTGTCAAATGATATGACTTCGAAACTTGTGTTAGGGGTGTCTATTATGGTTTGTGGTTCTTTGATGTGTCTTGTTTATTTACATTTCACGCACGTGTCACAGTTGGATACGAATTTCTTTACCATTTGGTTCATATTTTTCCAAATGTATCTTTGTTTTAATTTAATTTCAGTTTTTCTTACTCCGGGATGTCCTGTTTTGTGACATTCATCTATTAGTTTGTATTTTAAAATATCTTCCGTTATTCTCTTTGTAGGTATATAAATTAATATTTTTAGCTGAGGACTTTTGCTATTCATTTTTATTTTTGTGTACGCTTCTTTATATTCTTCTTTTGTATATATTTTGAATATTTCATGGTTAATTGCAATTGCAAATTCTTTAATATTTTCTTTCTTCGTTTTGGATATCAATTTCCTCAGAATCGAGTCTAGTCTCGCTGACTTATCATTGATTCCTGCATGCTTTATATTTTCATTTATATTTTTATTTCTAGGTCGGAGCTTCTTCAGAGTCGAATCTTGATTCGGTGAATTATCGCTTTCGCCTATGTGCACAATATAATTTTTAATATAAATATTCATTTTTCCAAAGCTTTGATTTTTCTTGTCGACATTAAATTTTAATTTTTTCTTGACGTCATTTATTGATGTACATTCGCATATTTGAAGGTGATCAGTCTCCTGAGATATGCAATTTCTCAATTTCTCATTTTCATTTTATTTGCCTCTTCATTTACTTTATTTTTATTTGCCTCTTCATTTTTATTTTTATTTGCCATCCCTCTCGTGATTACTACAGTTCTTTTGGCTTTTTCATCAATTTCTTTCGGTATCATTTCTTTTAGAATGTCCGAGTCAATTTGTATTCTCGACAATGAAACTGCATTTGTATTCATTTTTCCTGTTTTATATACTATGTTGAAATCATAGTCACTGAGGTCTAATCTAATTCTGGTCATTTTAGATGAAGGATTTTTATGAGAGAATAGTGATATTAGTGGTCGATGGTCAGTTACTACTGTGAACTTTTGACCATAAAGATAGGGTTTGAAGAAGTTAATACCCCAGTGTATTGCTAGTAGCTCTTTTTCTATTACTGGCTTATTGAAATCGTGTTTTTGTAATGATTTGCTAGCATATGATATTTGTAAATCTTGTCATATTTCGCGTACGGCGCCTAGTGCATAATTCGATGCATCTGTAGTTAATATGAAGGGTTTATCTAAATTTGGGTATTGCAATAGTGGTGGGTTTATTAATTTTTGTTTAAGAGTTTCGAAAGATGTTTGGCATTCATCTGTCCATACAAATTTGGCTGATTTCTTTAGTAAGGAGTTCCAACATTTTACAATATCTGCAATTTTAAGTTATGTTGTGTTAGTCTGTCTAGTATTCTGATTAGATTTTGATTATGGTGATTTAGACTACATCCATAGATAATTATGGCATCTACATAAAGGAATGCTTCTGCGTCAAGTCCTGAGAGTGCTATTGTTAACATTCTCTGAAAGCTGTTGGATGAAGTTTTGAGTCCGAAAGGTAATCTTTTAAATTGGTAGTGCCCATTGGATGTGGAAAAAGCTGTTAATGGTCGTGATTGTTTTTCTAGTTTTATTTTATGAAATGAACTGGTCATATCTAAGGTTGAAAACCATTTTGCTCTGCCTAACTTGTCTAGAATGTCTTCTAGTCGAGTTAGCGGGAATTTATCATTTACTATTTTGTCATTCAGTTTTCTAAAATCCACTACAAGTCTCCATTTCTTTTTGTCAATAGTGTTCTTTTTAGGAACCAAAAGGAGTGGAGCATTGTATGGGCTGACTGAAGGTTCAATGATATTCTCCTGTAGCATTGTCTGTACCTGTTCATTCACAATTTCTGTGTGTGTGTGTGGCAATCTGTATTTTTTAATGTAAACGGGTGTGTTGTCTTGTGTCGTTATGTTTTGTGTGTAAAAATTGTTTGTCGAAAGTGGTTCGTCTTCAAGATGAAAAACTTCTTGGTATTGTCTTAGTATTTTTATGAGTTGGGTTTTTGTCATTTCGTCTGTACTTTACTGTATATTAGTATGTCATAATTTTTTAGTGAGTCAGTTTCAAATTGTATGCCGTCTAAAATTACCTCTTTGTTTGTTGTATTTAGAATTATTTTGTGGGTTATACCACTTTTGGGTGCTATTGAATTGCTTAGAAATATGCCTTCTTTTAATTCTTTATTTGGAATTATTTTATGTTCATTTATGTTTAATTTTAAAGCTTGTATTATTTCTGTTCTTGCTGGTATTTTTATTTTTTGAGTATCATGAAATTTAGTGTGCATGGGTATAATAAATGGTTGTTTGTTTACGTACGCGGAAATTGTAAACGTTTCATAATCGAATTTACATATATATTTTTCAAAAAATCCCTACCTAAAATGCCATCTCTTTCTATTGGAAATGTTTTGTTTACTAATTGGAAAGGGTGGTTACAAGATTATTCTCCAATATCTAATTGTAATTCTATCTTCAGAATATACATCTTCATTTGTTATGCCCGTTAATTTGCATTTGTCGTCAGGAAAGTATTCATGGTTTTCTAATTTGTTACTTGTTTTGTATAATGAGATGTCTGTATTTGTATTGCTACGGTATTGTTTCGGTTGTTTGCATAGTTACTGTTGTTGTAGTTATTTTTGTCATAGCGTGTGCTGAGATTTTGTCGTGTGTTGTTTGTGTATTGTGGAGAAGGGTTGAATGAATCATATTTGCGCGGAGCGTTGAAATTAGACCTTGTACCTTGTGAGTTGAATGAATTATCTCTTACTTGCATCAGCTGTGATGTGTTGGGCATTATTCTAGAGTCCCTCTCAAGTTCAAGTGCCAATTCTGTTGCTTCTGCTAGATCTTTCGGTCTTGCAGCAAAAATTGTCGCTTTGTAATTCTCATTCTCTCCTTTCTTGAAAGTGTCCAATGCTAGCTTGTTGTTTGTTTTTGTTATTACGTTCTCTTCTGCTTGTGTAGCTGTCTCTCCAAAATTGTATATGTTAAGTCTGCTTAGACTTTCTATTATTGTCAGAATTTTTTCTTTGTACGGGTTAATTCCTGAATTCCTTTGTAAGTCTAGCTTATAGCTGTGGTATCGTTGTCGCGTCTTTGTACCTCTTGTGTCGCAGAGTGGGAAGTGTATTTAAGTCTTCTGGTTCTGTGTAACCTCCTATTGCTGTTCTTACATTGGCAGTTAATTTGGCATGGTAGAGATCTGTCCTGACTCGTTGAGTGATTTGTTTATCAGCTCAACGGTGATTATGAAGCTATCTAATTCTCTGAAGTTGCCCGTAAATGTGGGTAGAGATTTTGATGCTATTGATTCAGTCTCTTCTGTTAATTGTTGAATCAAGCTGGAATGACGAGCAACTCTTCAGCGGCAGATGTAAGGTCCTTACACGATACTACACATGAAGGACTTCTGGCTCTAAACAACCTAGCAATTGAAACAAATTCATGGGGTCCATTGTTGCTTCACATTTTATTGGCGAAGCTCGACAAACAAACCAGATTATTATATGAACAGTCACTGGAAAACTCAAGAGAAATTCAACAAGTAAGTCACTTCCTGGAATTCCTGGAAAATAGATTCCAATCATTGGAGGCAGTGGGCAACAAATCAAGCCCAATTAGGACTGTAGCATCGACTGTGGCCCAACCACAATCAAACAATTGTGTTCTTTGCAACAAGGATTCACACCCGTTATATCAACGCAAGTCCTTTTTGCAATATAATGTTCAAGATCGCATAAGGACTGTGCAAAAACTCAAACGATGCATGAACTGTCTTCGGTCTGGACATATGGCTCAAGAATGCAGAAGTCGCCATTGTATCATATGCAACAAAAAACACAACTCGTTGCTTCACGAGAAGAAATTATCAACTGCAGTCAATCCATCACGCCGCAAGGAGCTACAAAACAGCCTTACACCGGCAGCAACCGGCACATCAAATCGAGCAGACCAAGCGTCACTAGTCACAACATCAAACAATGGTTATGTGTTGCTTGGTACAGTAAAAATCAACATAGCAGACACAAATGGACAGATCATCGAATGCAGAGCAATTCTCGATTCAGGTTCACAGGTAAACCTATTAACTGAAAAACTAGTCAAAAGGCTGAAATTGCAACAGGAACCAAATCCCATCTGGATAGAAGGAGTGTCAAGAGGAAAAAGGTGTTCGCTACACAGTGTCAACACAGAAATCCAATCACGAATAAATGACTTCAGCATGACACTAAAGGCGTTTGTGGTTCCTACAATCATCTCAGCTCAACCCAGCAGAATGTTGGATGTGTCAAAATGGCCCATTCCACAAAATATACAGTTGGCAGATCCAGAATTTAACATACCAGGAGAAATTGATCTACTGATTGGTGCTGAATGTTACCATTCCCTCCTGTCCATTGGTCAAATCAAATTGGCAGATAACTTGCCAAGCCTTCAAAAAACCGTGTTTGGTTGGCTATGCAGCGGTGAGATCGGAAGAGGGTGTGACCATTTCCTGTCATGTGGAATACACACAACGGATGACGAACTTAACAACCTGTTGGCAAGGTTTTGGCAACTCGATGATGCACCAGCCCCAGAAACTAAACTTACAGCATCAGAACAAAAATGCGAATCATCTTTCGTTCAGCATACTCAGCGCGATAAGAATGGACGTTTTATTGTAAAAATTCCATTCAAGGATGACGCATCAAACCTGGGGGAATCAAAGCAGATGGCAATGAATCGGTTCTTTTCTTTAGAACGACGGTTGAACAAAAATTCCGACATCAAATCCTCTTATATAAAATTCATGCAAGAGTATGAAGCACTTGGACACATGACAAATATAGATGAGGAGAACATTATGTCACCGCACTATATAATACCACATCACTGCGTCATCACACCAGACAACAGCACAACCTAGTTAAGAGTCGTGTTCGATGCTTCAGCTAAAACATCTAGTGGAGCTTCGCTCAACGATATAATGCACGTTGGTCCTGTGGTACAGAGTGATCTTGCATCCATATTGATGCGCTTTAGATCTCCTCGCTTTGTTTTTACCACTGACATTGAGAAAATGTATCGCCAAATTCGCATACATCCCCAAGATGAAACATTCCAAATCATAATTTGGAGAGAAAATCTCAGCGACAAGTTACAGTTCTATCAACTTAAGACCGTAACATATGGTACAAGATCAACTCCATACTTGGCCACAAAATGTCTTCAAACGTTAGCAAAAACACATAAAGTACAATATCCACTCGGTGCAGCTGTTTTAGAAAAGGAGTTTTATGTTGACGATGGGTTGTGTGGATCAAACAAATTAGCGGATGCTGTAGAAATGAAGCAACAATTGATCAAAATCTTGGATTCTGCCGGTATGAAACTTCGAAAATGGTGTGCTAATCACGTACAACTACTTCAAGGAATACCTATTGATGATCAGGAAGTAGATCTAGATTTCGACAATGACTCCGACAAAAGCATCAGGACACTTGGAGTCACTTGGCTTCCGAAATCGGATGAGTTTAGCATAAGGACGAACGACTCTTCAACTACGAAAAATACGAAGCGGTCGGTAACATCCGATATAGCACACATTTTTGATCCACTGGGATTAATGGCTCCAGTGGTTGTAAAGGCAAAGATTTTTGTTCAAAGGTTGTGGCAACTTAAATTATCCTGGGACGAATCGCTTCCAATTGAAATAGATACCTCATGGAGAAAATTTCGGAGGAACCTACAGGCGCTGAAAGAGATAAGGTTTCCTCGACACATTACAAACCACAAACAAGCTACATACATCTTCTCAGTTACATTTGTTCACTGATGCCTCAGAACGTGCATATGGAGCAGCGGTGTACGTTAGATCTCTAATAAATGATGGAACAATAACAGTTCATTTGTTGTGTTCAAAGTCACGCGTCGCACCACTGAAAACTGAAACCATTCCTCGACTAGAGCTGTGCGCTGCCTTATTGGGGCACAACTGATATCAAGGGTAAAGCAGGAGATGTCACTTGAAGACCACCCTACTTTCTTGTGGACTGATTCTGAAATTGTCTTACATTGGATAAATTCAGAACCATCATCGTTTCAAACATTTGTGTCCAATCGCATTAGCCACATTCAAGAGCTCATGTTAGTGGGACAATGGCGCCATGTTAGTTCTAAAAATAACCCTGCAGATTTGCTGTCCAGAGGAGTTGAGCCAAATGATATAAAACGTTGCTCAATGTGGTTTCATGGTCCTCTCTTTCTTCATGCAAAGGAAGATTCATGGCCCAAAACATTCTGCAAGGAACTCACCATAACAGATAAAACGGAGCTGAAAAGAAAGGTGAATGTCTTTACTGCATCAATCAACGAGGACTTGAGTGAAATGATTTACAACATAAATCATCGTAACTCATTTCCAACATTACAAAGAGTAGTTGGATATATACTGCGATTCATCAGACATGTGCATCGAAGAGCAATAAAGGTCACATTGTTACCCGAAGAACTTAATGAAGCACTAATTGTCATAATCAAAAGAGTTCAACTTAACGACTTTAGTGACGAGATACAACAATTGTCAAGAGGATTAGAAGTCAAGAAGACAAGTGTGCTACACGGACTATCAGTATTTCTCGACGACCAAGGCATCATCAGAGTGGGAGGACGGCTCATTGAATCAAATATACAGTATGATGCTAAGCATCCAATGGTATTATCATATAATGATCCAATTACAAATCTAATAATGCAGGACTTGCACGTCAAGAGTCTACACTGCGGACCACAATCACTTCTTGCTCAAACAAGACAACGATTTTGGCCCATAAAAGGAAAAATCATGGCCAGATCTATAGTTCAACACTGTGTCCGTTGCACGCGTGCCCGCCCTCATACGTTCAATCAAATCATGGGTAATCTTCCACATGACAGAGTGCATCCAGAGCGTCCTTTCTTCAATTCAGGTGTCGATTTTTGCGATCCAATTTGGATACACTACAAAATCAGAGGAAAACGGCCATGCAAGGCTTATATTGCCGTACAAAGGCAGTTCATATGGAAATTGTGGGTGATCTTTCCACAGATGCATTCATTGGCGCACTCAAGCGTTTTACGTCACGGAGAGGAAGATGCCAAAATCTTTACTGCGACAATGCCACCAACTTCGTCGGAGCCAAAAACCAACTAGAAGAGCTGAGAGACACCATCCACAATAGCACTGCACAACACAAAATCAGCCGGTCATGTGCAGACTATGGTACCACCTTCCATTTTATACCACCAAGATCACCACACTTCGGAGGACTGTGGGAGGCAGCTGTTAAATCTGCAAAACATCTTTTGGTGAGGAGCGTCTCAACCTGCTCCCTCACTTATGAGGAACTGGAGACAGTAGTAATCCAAATCGAAGCAATATTGAACTCCAGACCTATAACGCCTCTGTCACCGAACCCAAATGATCTCACAGCCCTGACACCAGGACATTTTCTTATAGGCGAGCCATTAACAGCGCTTCCCAGTAGTAACCAGCACACATCAAAACCATCAATTCTAACACGACGGAAACTGGTAACCCATTTGCAGAAGGAATTTTGGACCCGATGGTCAAGAGAGTATCTGAATGAGCTCCAGTATCGCAATAAGTGGAAGGATCAATCTGACAATGTAAAGGCTGGAACAATGGTGTTAATAAAAGAAGATCACACCGCTCCTCTGCAATGGCCTATGGGGCGAATCGCCAACACATACCCTGGTACTGATGGAAAAATTAGAGTAGTCGATGTAAAAACAAAAAATGGCATGCTTAAGCGCCCCATTCATCGTTTGGCCCCACTGCTGACCGAAGAACAAGAAGATAGCATAATTAGGCAGGCACCACACAAAAAAGGAAGAACTTCCTCACTCAACCTGTCAACCATATTAATAATCACTATGCTCATGCTACCGCTTGCATCATGTTCATCAATAAGCCTGCAAAATTTCCCTAACAAACCAGGATTCTACTTTGAAGGAATTGGTAATGTTAATCGCATCGTTGGAGAATGGTAGATCATAATTTATTATGACCTGTTACCCATACAAAGGGAGATTGAAGTTCTTCGAAACAGCACCGTAATTCTTCTATTGTTATGTCCACTACTTCAACAGCAAACAATGTGTCTGCAACTTGCACAACATTTCAATAATACAAACATTGAATTGCAAACTGATGAAAAGATGATTACGAAACGGCGCAAAACCAGAGGTGCAATAGACATAGTTGGGAACCTGGCTAACAAGCTTTTTGGCGTCCTAGACTCGGAGTATGCTGAAAACATGTCTAAAACGATCAATCAGATCAACGGCAATGAAGAAATTTTGTTAAAGATGATTCAAAACCAAACATCAGTCATCGATTCGACATTAAATATAGTCAGCAAAGAGACAGAAACCATTGTTCTAAAAATAAACAAATTGCAGGAAGAGGCATACAACATATCAAGGAGTTTCAACGACATTGAAAAACGCGTTAACGTGTTGGAAATCTACACGTCAACAGTAACTCAACTATCATTAATGGCGTCGAATGTATTAAAAGTTGAAACTGCCATTTTTGATGCATTATCAGATACTCGCAATGGTAGAATAAGCTCATCTCTAATAACACCACATCAGCTTCAAGAACAAATAATGAAGATAAAGGGGCATTTACCGCTCAACCTAAGGCTGCCTTTTAATCAGGACGATGTCATCCACTTATATGGAATAATGTCTTCTCAAAGTGCCATTACACAACACCATATTATATTTCGAATAAGTTTGCCACTGACCGATAATGAGCGATTTGACCTGTTCAGTATCGTACCGATTCCTGTCATAATCAATGACACAATGCTAAAATTACGACCGGAAACATTTCTACTAGCTGTCACACCTCACAGAGACCAATATTTTGCACTAACGGATACTGCAGTAAAGGCCTGTGTGACCACCAAACAAAATACAAACCAGCTACTGTGCTCAGATAAATCATTAAAATACCACCAAGGAGCACAGGCATATTCCTGCGAAATGAATATGCTCAAAAATAAGACCGACTCAACTTGCATACTGGAAGAAATCAAAACCGAAATTACTTGGCATCCACTACATCATACAAATCAATGGATTGTTGGATCAAAAATTGCGACACAAATTACTGCAGTTTGCAATGGCGTCACGGAATTATTAGCACTACAAGGATCAAGCTTGCTGACACTTCACGATGATTGCATACTCAAACACCATACTGCAACCATTCAATCTCATCAATCAGTTACAGACACTCTGTATTCATCTCATATTGCATTTGGCGACCTGTCAATTAGTAACAGCTCCAAGGCACGAATCATTTATAACCGCTCACCTTTAGAGCTGAATAATGAATTGCAACAACTAAAAGAGCTACACGAAACCATAAGGACGAACAAAATCATTGAATTGCCTCAAAAGATTCAAACCACAAATATTCATCATTATCTAACTAGTTACTCGGCTCTACTGCTAATTATTGGCATAATTCTCTGCTGGTTGTGGAACGTGAGACAGAAGAAACATACAGAAGTATTACAGCAGAACAACGCAACGTATCCAGCGCCAAGGTTTGCTATCGATCCTCAATTAGTTGGACACTCATCAATAAATGATATAAATTAAATCAAACCATTATTTCATTTAGTCTGTGCTTTAAATTATCTTCGCACACAAGCTAATAACTCAAATTAACTTCAAATTCTAATTCAAGTTTTGTTGTCCAACAGTGAAAATGCAGTATATCGTGTCTTTTGAATTCAATAATTCAAAGGCGGGCAAGATGTTCAGATTTACAATCTGTCAAACATAAATATTTCACTGCTTGTTTTGTAGAAAACAAAAATGCAATGCAAATGACAAATTTAAAGAAGTTCGCTTGCATACATACTTTGTTGGTGCACTTTATTAAAATAAAGCGAAGTCAGCATGGTGTGGCCTTGGTTTAACAAGCCAAGACAAATGCAAGCACCAACAAGCTCTGTCGATAGATCGTTGACCGACGGATATGCGTCGGTCAGCGACTGCATTTCCACTGGTATTTTGTTACTAATTTTGTTTAGTTAGCTTTGTTTATATTGTTAATTCAGCAATTTATATTATATATAAGTAGGTACAAATCAATAATAAAAGCTATCATTCTAAAACCACCAGAATCAATCGTTTATTTTTCCAAAACGTTCTTGTTTCAGCCAGTTGTTCCCAGTTAAAGTGCTGGTAGCAACTAAATCCAAGGCATCCAAACTTCGGTTCAAGTGCTAATTGAAGATCTTGGGCCTTAACAAAGTGCAACCAAACTCGATTGCACGAACAGCTGTAATAGCGTTGCCATTAGCGTCATTCTTATATTTATGAACGTAATTTTTAAAGTATTTATCTAATTTATAAGCTATTATAAGGATAATTATAACTAAAAAAATTATTAATTAAGATTCTGGAATTGATGGGTATGTTATTTCTGTAGACAGTTGGTAGTTGTTTATAGTTGCATCTTGGTGCTGCGGGTTGCTCTGGCTTTTTCCTATTTTTCGAGCGCCTCGATCATCCGTATGGTCTCGTCCTCTATCGTGGTTTTGTTGTTGTAGTCATCTATTATTGGCGTGCCGATTTTTCCAATCATGCGCCAAGTTATTCGCATGCAAGCGATTTTATTTTTTTCTTCTATTTCTGATTTGATTTTTAATCTCGTCGATTCGCTTCCAGATGAGTGTGGCTTCATTCCACGGTGGTGGGTTGTCGTTTTTCACTATTGCTAGTAAATGGGCCAGTTGGCGCTTTTGTTGTGTTAAGAGACCTCCTCTCTTCTTCTTATTGCTTTCACTTTGTGGGATTGTTGTTTTTTGTAGGTCCTTTCGTTTTTCTTGCCGTTTCTTATATTCCTCAATCGTGAGTGGCAGTGGTCCGACATTTATTGCTGGTTTTGGGGTGTATACTGGCGCTGGAGCGGTTGGAATCGATAAATATCCTGGCACGTATTTTTCCATTTATTTGTTTTTCAGTTGAAAAATGTTTGCTGCTTGTCTGTTCGGCAATTGCAGGATTTGTCGGAGGCTCGGTTGCAGGATTATTGGCTTCAGTTTAGTTGCAGGATCGGTTGCAGGATTATTGGCTTCTGCTTAGTTGCAGGATCGGTTGCAGGATCATTGGCTTCAGCTTAGTTGCAGGATCGGTTGCAGGATCGCCATGTAGGGTAGATATACGTGTGTTGATGAGGGTTTGGTCAATATCGATTGCGTTGGCCTTGCAAGATCAGCTTACGCATCGATTGCAGGTTTCACACTATGTATGAATGCAATGATATACTGTAGAACCCTAGTGCGAAGCGGAATGTCGCCCTCAGTAAAGATTGTAACCGGCAGAGTTTGCCGTTGGTTACGCTATTGTTTGGTGCTGTTCTATAACCAAACCTAGTTAAGAGCACTGAGAGAAAGAATGAGAAATCTAATGCAGGATTGTAGCTTTAGAAGTTCAGATTAATTCTGGTTTATTTGGTGGCTCGCTGGCTCTTTAATATCATTTAATTTATGTTGTTTTCTTATTCTAACTAACATAAAATATATCTATCTTATTTCTACCAGATACAAATCATATTCCCGAAATTAATCTCAAGTATCGGATTACCGTGCAAATTCAGGGCTAAAGTCACTGCACTGTCCAATATGCATACGACGCTGCAATATAGGCAGCGTGTGTTAATGCACCACCAAAATGCTTGTCTAGCGTATTTGGGTATTGAGGGCAATTGCACACGTTGCGCTATTGTCAGTTTGTTTGCATATGCGACTTGCTGCGGTGGTTATGACGATGTTTGGTCGTCAGTGTACACTTGTGTGGTACACTACACCCTCACCCTTAAGAGAAAAATTAGGGGTGTTAGCGAATAATTTTTCTGGGAATATGGTTTCAGCTGTACAATTGTCTTATTTTATGAACTTGTTACATGATTTTCATATTTTCTAATAATTGGTGTTATTTGTTTATAAATTGTTGCTTATTATTATAATTACATGGTACTGCTTTTAATTATATAGTTGAAATTACAAATTATGTTGTTTTGATATAATTACATATACTTATGATTACTAATTACATTGTTTTGATTACATAGTGTGATATTTATAATTATAAATCGTATTGTTTAAAGTACGTATTATGGTTTATAAATTTAAATTACACTGTATGGCTTTAATTGGTTATTATGTACTTTCTTAGGTGTACCATTATATTATATTAATGAATTTACTCCTAACTTTTCTAGTATTTTATATGGTCCTTTATATGGATTCATATTCTTTTTTCTATTTTCTACTTTTAATATAACTAAATCTCCTAATTCTACCTTAAGTGTATTCGTATTAGTTTTTAAGTCAGTTAGTGTACGTTTTTGTTTTGCTTTCATTAGCATTTGTTTTGCCTTTTCGTGGGCATATCGTAATCTCGCTCTTAGTGCGTTGGCGTAATTTTCAAAGTTGTAAATTTTTGTATTACTTTCCACTACTTCATTGGGTAAACCTGGTAGTTTCCCATATATTAATTCATATAACGTGTAGCCCGTGTCAACATGTGGCATTGTGTTGTAAGTGAAAGTGAAGTAGGGAATCCACTTATCGCATTCGTCGTCGTTTGTCGTTGTCAGTAGGAATGAGACTATCCTTTGGTGGTGGTACGGTGTCGAAAATTTTTGTTGTATTTTGAGCAATGCACAAATATTTGCCATTAGCTCGTTTGTAAATTCTGTTCCGTTGTCAGATTTAAGAATTTTAAAGTGTCTGCATTTGAGTATAAATTGTTCAACTAATGTTTTGGCTGTTGTGTGTGCGTCTTTTGTTGTCATTGGGTGTGCGACTACGAACTTTGTCAGCTCGCACTGCATGGTTAGTATGTAGCGGTATTCATTTGAAATTTTTAGTGGTCCTACGGTGTCAATTGATATGACTTCGAAACTTGTGTTAGGGGTGTCTGTTATGGTTTGTGGTTCTTTGATGTGTCTTGTTTGCTTACACTTCACGCACGTGTCACAGTTGGATACGAATTTCTTTACCATTTGGTCCATATTTTTCCAAATGTATCTTTGTTTTAATTTCAGTAGAGTTTTTCTTACTCCGGGATGTCCTGTTTTGTGACATTCATCTATTAGTTTGTATTTTAAAATATCTTCCGTTATTCTCTTTGGAGGTATATAAATTAATATTTTTAGCTGAGGACTTTTGCTATTCATTTTTATTTTTGCGTACGCTTCTTTATATTCTTCTTTTGTATATATTTTGAATATTTCATCGTTAATTGCAATTGCTAATTCTTTAATATTTTCTTTCTTCGTTTTGGATATCAATTTCCTCAGAATCGAGTCTAGTCTCGCTGATTTATCATTGATTCCTGCATGCTTTATATTTTCATTTATATTTTTATTTCTAGGTCGGAGCTTCTTCAGTGAATTATCGCTTTCGCCTATGTGCACAATATGATTTTTAATATATATATTCATTTTTCCAAAGCTTTGATTTTTCTTGTCGACATTAAATTTTAATTTTTTAATATTCTTGACGTCATTTATTGATGTACATTCCCATATTTGAAGGTGATCAGTCTCCTGAGATATGCAATTTCTCAATTTCTCATTTTCATTTTATTTGCCTCTTCATTTACTTTATTTTTATTTGCCTCTTCATTTTTATTTTTATTTGCCATCCCTCTCGTGATTACTAGAGTTATTTTCGCTTTTTCATCAATTTCTTTCGGTATCATTTCTTTTAGAATATCCGAGTCAATTTGTATTCTCGACAATGCATCTGCATTTGTATTCATTTTTCCTGATTTATATACTATGTTGAAATCATAGTCACTGAGGTCTAATCTAATTCTAGTCATTTTAGATGAAGGATTTTTATGAAAGAATAGTGATATTAGTGGTCGATGGTCAGTTACTACTGTGAACTTTTGACCATATAGATAGGGTTTGAAGAAGTTAATACCCCAGTGTATTGCTAGTAGCTCTTTTTCTATTACTGGCTTTTTCAAATCGTGTTTTTGTAATGATTTGCTATCATATGATATGGGTAAATCTTGTCCTATTTCGCATTGTGATAGTACGGCGCCTAGTGCATAATTCGGTATTGCAATAGTGGTGGGTTTATTAATTTTTGTTTAAGAGTTTCGAAAGATGTTTGGCATTCATCTGTCCATACAAATTTGGCTGATTTCTTTAGTAAGGAGTTCAAACATTTTGCAATATCTGCAAACTCTGGTATGAATTTTCTATAGTAGTTGCAGAATGCAACGAATCTTCTTACTTCGTCTGCGTTTTTCGGTTGTGGGTAATTTTTAAGAGTCTCGTATTTTGGTGGGTCAGTTTTAACTCCGTCTTGTGTAATGAAATGTCCTAAATATACAACTTCTGGTCTCAGAAAGTTGCATTTTGCTGCGTTTAATTTTAAGTTATGTTGTTTCAGTCTGTCTAGTACTTTGATTAGATTTTGATTATGGTGATTTAGACTGCATCCATAGATGATTATGTCATCTACACAAATCGTACAATGTAAGCAAAGATCTGATGCTCTCTAACGACACAGAAAATTTGATGCTTGAGCAGTCGCCCGAACGTTTGGTGATGAAAGCTCAGTGTACACTAAACAGTAAAGCAATCAGCATAGTTTCAAAAACTGATGATATTCAGCGCCTACACGCTAATTCACTATCTGCTCTCTCCACAGCAAACACATTAACAGCTACAGCCACCAACAAAGCATTAAACAACAACATTAAACAAACTGCAAAACAGAATAGTTCCGCAATACAGACTGGCATGCACCGCTATATATATATATTAAGCGAAAGCTAAGTCCGTTTAAAAAATGACAAAAAACCCAACAAAAAAATTATAAACCAAATAAATATGGAGAATGCACCAACACATTACCGAGCCAAAATCGCTTTGCCTTGCTTACCGATAATGTAGCAGATCCAGACCAAAAAATGAAGGTACAGAAATACTTAAAGAGGTTAAACCTCCCCCAATTTATATGCGCGAAGGCAGCTCTAATATGCTGGTCTCTAGACTATCTAGCTTGATAGGGCAAAAGAACTTCCATATAGTTGCACTAAAGAAGGGTGACTTACACGAAACAAAAATTCAGATCTATACTAACAAAAATTATCGCTTGGCAATCAACTACCTTGACAGTAGTAAAAAAAACTATTATACGTATCAACTGAAAAGCAGTAAAGGTTTGATTGTCGTATTAAAAGGAATAGAATCAGATGTCGAGCAATCTGAGATGAAATAAGCACTGATCGAAGCCGGTTTCAATCCAAAATCCATATTCAACATTAAAAATAAGAAAGAATGATATTCCACAACCAATGTTCCGAGTGGAGCTTGAACCAGAATCAAGAAAGCTGCAAAAAAACGAAGTCCATCCAATCTATAATATGCGATAGCTTATGCACCGCCGAATTTCAGTTGAAGAACCCCACAAACGCAACGGCCCTGTACAATGTACAAACTGCCAGGAGTTTGGTCATACCAAATCGTATTGCACCCTACACCTCATTTGAGTTGGTTGTGATGACGGCCACCCATCCTCTGCCTGTACGGTCGATAAAAAAAATGAAAATGTTCTTACTAAAAAATGCAATAATTGCGGCGGAAGTCATACAGCAAACTATAGAGGTTGCCCAGTGTATGCTGAGCTGAAAAATAAAATGCGCCAACAGAAGGATAGAGGTCGACACGAAGCGCGTCTACACCAAATCACGACTACGCTCAGCGACAAACATGCTCCACCTGTCATGAGTTAATCTGATGCACTGAAATCAAATTTAGCTGAAAATTCAAATACCAACAAACAATCGCAAAATCTAGAGGCAGTGCTCTTAACCTTAACGCAATGTATGACACAGTTCATGTCTGCAATGCAATCAATGATGCAAGAACTAATAAATAATCAAAATCAACTTCTGAAATCCATACTTGCAAACAAATGAATACGTTAAAAATTTGTCATTGGAACGCGAACGGTATTAGCCAGCACCCACTTGAAGTGCAAAATTTTCTTATTAACAGCAAAATAGACATACTACTCATTTCTGAAACCCACCTTACCCTGAATCACAATTTTAAAATAAACGGTTATAAGTTCTACAAAACGTTGCATCCGGATGGCAAAGCTCGAGGTGGGACAGGCATACTCATAAAATACCGCATAAAACACCACTCACTAGAAAACTACGACAAGGAATATCTCCAAGCGACCTCCATCTGCCTGCAATGTTGGGATGCCAACATAACGGTATCATCTATTTATTGCCCACCTAGACACACTGTCACAAAAGCTCAGTTTGAAATTTTTTTCAAGTCGTTGGGAGAAAAATTTATAGCAGCCGGTGATTACAACGCTAAACATACGCATTGGGGTTCACGCCTTATAAATCCCAAGGGTAAACAGTTATATTACGCCTTGACGAATCGGCGTAACAAAATTGACTACGTGTCTTCTGGTAAACCCACTTACTAGCCTACGGATCAACGGAAGATCCCGGACTTACTAGATTTTACAATTACGAAAGGACTCCACCAAAAACTTGTGTCTACGGAATCATGCTTTGAGCTGAGTTCAGATCATTCCCCAGTTATAATGCACCTAAGGAAATACCCAGAAGACATAAACCACCTTTTTCGATTAGTAACAGGTAAAACAAATTGGTTAAAATTCCGTAAATATATTTGCAGTCACCTTCCTGAAAAATGTAGTCTTAAGGGCCCGGATGAATTAGATTCCGCAGTACAATCATTCAACTGCACACTGGTATCAGCAGCAATCCACGCTACACCCCCAAACGGCCAAATCCCACGCAAATCAATATGCTCAACATCATTCGAAATTGAAAGACTGATAACGGCAAAGAGACGGCTCAGACGACTGTGGCAAAAGCACAGGTCACCAGCGTTAAAGCAAAAATTCACGACAGCCAAAAACAAACTGCGAAACGCATTGCGCGACGAAACTGAAAGAGGTATACAGGCCTACATCTTGCACCTGAACCCCCTTGAATCCACAAACTACTCTTTATGGAAGGCAGTCAAAAACACGAATAAACCTATAGAATCGGACTCGCCTATAAGACTTATAGACGGAAGATGGGCAAGAAGCAATGAGGAGAAGGGGCAAGCTTTTGCTCAACATCTTAAAATCACATTCCAACCAAATCCTCCTAGTACCAACTTTAAAATACTAACACTAAACAACCTAATTCCCCAGATGGACTTACGGTTGAGGCCGAAAGAAGTGTGGCATTTTATCTCAACTCATTTAGATAAAAAGAAAGCGGCAGGCCATGATCTGATAACCACAAAGATGTTGATGAAGCTACCTCCGCTTGCAGTAAAGCATTTAACAACATTATTTAACACAATTCTTAGACAAAGTTACTTTTGTTGGGGTGGTGTCCTTGCTTGTCGTCGAGCGACGTCCTGTCGTGGTTCGCTGGGTGCGTAGCTGAAAACTTTAAAACCACTAGCTCTAAATGAGAACACACAGACACTTTCCGGTTTCAAGATGAGAATCACAAGAAGCTTGATTCTTACAAATACTAAATCTTATATACTATTTCTTAACACTTATCTCAGTCCGTGAACTTACCTTTCTGGTGTTCGAGTTCCGCACCTGCTAATTGACCTACTACAAATTTTAGCACATGCTAATCCCACAGAGTGTGGCATCTATTAGGAGTCGATGCTGTGAGTCAACTACACGTAGGTAGCTTGGTTCTAACTCACAACATCCCTCACCTTTTACTAAAAGAAGTTAGTGCAACTAACTTCTAATGAGAGTTTACAATCATTTCTGCATTTTAAACAATCTGTGCATTTTCTTAAACCTACAGTACATATGTATAATTTTCTTCTTTTTTTTCAAATTCGCCTTATTTGGGTTCTGTTACTCTATTCTTTTCTTCTTACTTTTGTATTCCTTTTTTTACTTTTTTTTCTTATTACTTCTTCTTTTATAGTTTTTTCTCTTTTGTTTTATTTTGTTCTTTTATCTCTATTTTTTTCTCTTTTTCCTTTTTTTAGTCATATTCCCCTTTTTATGTTTGGTCTTTCATCGACTCTTTTCTCACTGGCGCATATACAAACAACATTACAAACTAATTACATATTTAGCTACGCTCCTTATAAATACGGTCCTCTGCAATTGTTGGTCCTGGTAACGTCCGTCCTGCGAGAGTGAAGTCCCTCAATGAACTCTGCATACCCCTCCCTTCTTTCTGGATCGGTATGTACAAAGATGTTATAGGTTGGCGATCTGGTTTGCCATTAAAACTTTGCTTTTAGTGGCCTTCTTCTTTCCATTTATATAGCGTGCCCCACGGCTGTAGGTGGTACTGCCTCTGCTTATAGTATTCAACTTGTAAAAAACATTTGGAATACATGAGAGATTACAATACTCCTTCTTACTTTGCAGCAATGCGTTTTATGGTGGAAGTGTTTCTCTTGAGCTTCCTCATAATGGTATTTGACATCGTTTGGCTTTGATGTGGAGACAATCGGTATTTCTCTGAGACACACATTTAGTGATGTAATTTGTGTACTCTGACCGGTTACCAGTCTCTGTGTCCTCTTGTATTAAATCATATTTCATATGTAAATCACATTTCATATGTTCATACTCTAGATTGGATATATACTTCAATGAAGCAATAACTTCCGTGAGCCAAATTTCTTCTGCTTATTATATTTGGTGGTGGTTTCAGTCACCCTCCTTAAGCTTTTACCCATCTTTAACTTATTCAAAATCAATTCTGTTGAGATTGTGATACACTGGGTGGCCATTGTAATATAAAATTGTCCAATTCAAAACATAACTCCGCAAGGAAACTTGTTTATTTTTCGTTGCATGTCAATACCTCATTCACAACGCGTTCAAATGCTGCGGAGATATGCCGTTTCGCAAAATTAAAATTACATCCGTCGCCATTCATCCCCAATCTAATATGTTGGCATCCTTGCGGTCACAACCGGATTCCCAAACCTTGGAGAAGCTGCCAGAAATCTCTGATTTTCAAAAACACATCTTTCCGAATAATACGTTGGTCCCTTAGTCTGCCCCGTCTTCCGATATGCGCTGTTCCTGGAACTTCCTGCTTCGGTTCACATCTTCAAAACGGAATACTAATAATAATTTTCTTAATTTTCCTAGTTAACATTTTAATTTGATATTTTTCTATGTTTAATTTTAACCCAACATTTCATAAGCTAATTTAATAAATCAATTTGAAAATTGTATAATATTTAAACAAACATACTATATATACTATATATACTCTTATAATTTTTGTTTTCTTTGGATTACTACATATATTTCTTTATAAATTTAGAATTTAAATAATTAATTTCTGTCACATTAATTATTTTCGATACTACCTTTAATTTTAATCTGAACTTTTACACAGATAATAATTTTTTAATTTATAACTTTTCTTAAACATACGCTATTCCTGAATATATTAAAAGAAAACAATATTTCTATAACATGCTCATTCTATAATTGAATGCTATATCATTCAATTTGCGTCCACTCGTCCTTTCCCCTTACATTCTTGGATTCGCTACTGCATCCTAGAGGAAAAGACGACTGGACCGTGTGTTACTATTGCCATATAGGGCATCAGTTTTGCTTCGATTTATTTTCCGTGCTCTTTTTCAACACGTGAACTATCACTTATTTCAGTATTGAACGAATTCATTTGTCCTCCGACAAAAACCAGATTGTATAAAATAATCCAGTTTGTGTCAAAACTTGTCCATTGCATGACTTAACTTTTCATTGCATACAATTACTTTTTATTTAAATTTACTTCTAGCCTGATATGTATATATCCATTAACGATTGTATTTTCCAGCCTGTAATTAGCTCGTATATGAATATATAAGTTAAATACTCACCTGAGCAAAATCTTTTAATAACAGAAATATATATATATTTAATTTTTATTTCAATATTTTATTATTTTACTCGTCCTTCTCCTTCGAGCCCTAGTCTATCAAAAGATGCGAGCTCTCGTACTCGGGTTCTTTTTATACCTTTTCGCCGCCGACAATCGCATGGTGACTGCGCTTTGAGGCGGCATTGCGCGACAGCGTTTCATGGCTGGGCTTGGCGGCACCGACATACAACACATGTCTCGCCAATTCCTCCGGCACCGAGAACCATCACCGTCTACCGTATCTACGCGTAGCGGCTGTGCCGCGCATTTTGTACAATGCTTTGTACTGCTGCGCAAGCGCATGGCGCCAATGCTCTTTTCATATGTTTTCTCGCGTACCGAGAACCAGCACCGTCTATCGTGCCCTTGCGCAGCTGATGGCAGCGGATGGCAGCAGACCCTGTTGCAGCACATTTCGTACAATGCTTTGCACCGCTGCGCTAGCGCATGGCGCCAATGGTCTCAGTCTTGTGTTTTCCCACGCACCGAGAGCCAGCACCGTCTACCGTGCCCCTGCGCAGCGGATGGCAGCAGACGCTGTTGCAGCGTATTTCGTACAATGCTTTGTACCGCTGCGCAAGCGCACGGCGCCAATGACATGCAACGCGTATGTTGCTAACTCCTCCCCCCCTTAAGATCAGCCGTCCTCGGCTGACGGGCGTCCCGCCTTCGGGCACTACCACGCTATTTCTGATATGATTGAAAATATCCAAAGTTTTCCTTGTCTCTCTTTCTAAAATTGGTCACGTGTGAGGACCAAAATCACAGCAACAAAGCAGGACCCATCATGCCCCGACCCTCTAGAGTTTTTAAGAATGGACAATAGCTGGAGACGACCAGGGAAACAAAAAGAACATTTCAAGCTTTAAGCAGTTTCAAATGAGAAACACTTCCTTTTAAAAAAATTTAGAATTCAACTTTAATATCATAAACGTTATAAATTTAATCGATGTATTGCCCATATGAATTGAATGAGGTGATTCTAGTTGCTGCTGGTAAGAGTGCTTGTAAGGGAAGTTTAAGAAAATATGCCCTAACGTAGGTGGTCTTTGTGGACTACTCGGCCATCCACCAGGAGACCCGATCCGAGGTCTGCGCCTACAGTCTTCTGGTTGTAAACTTTTGATAGTTTGTTTCCAAGCCTTTTATTTGCCTTAACAAATACCTTGTCTCCTGTTTTGAAAAAATTCGTTTTTCGCAGCCGGTTGAAATATTGGAGTTTAGTTTGTTGCGTAACTCGTAGTCTGGCTTCCACCTCGCCTCTCATTACCTCGGAAATAGAATGAAGTATATCGACAGGTCTCTGATTAGTAACAGAGTGGATTGTGCGGTTGTACCTGGATACCGCTAACAAAACTAGCTCCCCTATATCCGAGGAATAGTCCGCTGCTTTGAGACATCTTGAAATCTCCGTCAATGTGCTGTGGAAGCGTTCCACCTGTCCATTAGATGTGCTGTGAAGGGGCGGAACTGCATGAACGCTAGCATCGAACTGATTTTGTAGCAGTGACCTTTTAGTGTTAGAAGTCAGCGATTTTTCGTTGTCGCATACCACAGTACGTGTATCCTTAAAGACATTGAGGGTTTCCAGTAGGGGTCCTTTGAGGTCCACTATACTTCTGGATGTTATGGGTTTTACAATGGCAAACTTGGAGAACTTGTCCAGGCATGTGAGGAAGTGGTGACCTGCCGTGGAATAGATATCCAGATGCAAAATTTCGCCCGGATGCGTGGGAATAGGGGATTTGCCTATTTGGGTTGCGTGTGGGTGTCGATTGTACTTGCCTTCCTGACATATGCGGCAGGCAGATGCCAGCTGCTTGAATTGTTTACGGACACCGGGGAAATATGCCATCCGCAACACCTGACGTGTAGTTTCATTCGGCGAACGATGGGCTCTGTTGTGCTCTCTGGCTAGGATTTCTTGTTGCTCGCTTGGGTTGGTGATATCCTTTACCCTTCTCTCACTGAATCGGAACTTCACGGATGGGAAGAGATCCGGCAAGGTGTCCTCCAAATATTGCAATGTAACTCGATCGCAATATATTCCATTCACAACATTGACGTTAACGGACTCGTTCAGCAGCTGGGGCAAGTCCGAAGGTGAGGCATAAGTTAGGACATGCCTGAGCTGTTTCTGGAATACTATGGAGGAAGTTTTCTTCGACTTCTCTCCAGCTTGGAGGATAAGCTGATTTCTGAAGCAATTGACGGGGTTATCGACAGTCGGTATAGGAGATCCCAGCGACTTTTCAGCGCTTATATTGGTTTCACGTTGGTTAGGTTTCTTCATTATTGCATTTATGTGCTCTCGTGAAAGCGCGTCCGCGACAACATTGAGTCTTCCTGGCTTGTAATGGAACCTCGGGGCGAACTCCTCAATGAAAGTTCGCCATCGTTTCATCTTTGAGTTAACATTTCTGTCCGAGAGAGCGAATGTAAGGGGTTGATGGTCTGTAAAAATATTTAGGTTCTTGACTCCGTATAGGTAGTTTCTCAGCTTCTGCAATGACCAAACAATTGCAAGCAGCTCTCGCTCATTAGTTGCATAGTGCTCCTCTGTATCGGAGAGAGTGCGCGAGATCATGGTAATGGGCCGACCTCCCTGCGATAGTACAGCCCCTAAGGCATGGGATGAAGCATCCGTGGTTAGATCGAATGGTTTTCCGAAATCAGGATAGAGAAGCAAAACATCCTCTGATGCAAGTGCTGACCTCACACGCCGAAAGGCGTCTAATGCATCCGCACCGAGGACAATCGAAGTGTTTTTAGACTTTGATGCGCCTATATGACCATGCTTCCCCCTCAGATACCTGGTTAGTGGCTTGGTAATCCGAGCATAATCCTTGATGAACCTTCTATAGTAGCCTGTCAAACCTAAGAAGGATCTTAAGGCGCGAAGGCTGTGGGGCTGCTCAAAATCAACGATATCCCTCACCTTGTTTGGGCAAGTTTTTATACCAATGTTGGAAACAACAAATCCCAGGAACTCTACCTCCTTTTTAAAGAACCTAGACTTTTCTCTAGTGACTCGCATATTAGCCTGGAATAACCTGTCCAAGACACTGCTAAGATGCGTTGTTGCATCAGGAGAAAATATGATCACGTCATCCATGTAAACATAACAGCTCCTTCCAATCTCCTCCCGGAGTACGTCATCAATAGCTCTTTGGAAGATACTAGGGGCGTTCTTAAGGCCCATGGGTAGACGGCAATATTCATACTTGCCATTATTTATTGAAAAGGCAGTTTTCTCCCGGTCCTCCTCTGCTAAAGCGATCTGGTAGAAGCCATTTTTTAGATCGATAGTTGAGAAATATGTAGATTTTCCCAAGTTTGCGAGAATGACCGAAGTGTCGGGTATTGGATATCGGTCGCTGATGGTTTTATCATTTAATCGCTTAAAATCCAAAACCAATCGCAGTTTCCTGTCCCCGTTTTCATTTACTCCTTTCTTGGGTACTACCCAGAGGGGGTTATTAAAGGGGAACCGAGAAGGTCGTATGATCCCGTCCTCGAGCATGCTACTTATTTCCTTATTTACGAATGTGGTGGCTGCAATGGGGTAAGGATATGATCGGGCGTAAAGTGGATCATTGTCTGTAGTTCGGATGGTTGCAAGGACGTTGGTGTTGAACGGCAGGCCCTCTCTGGAATCCGCAAACACTCCATTCAGATCAATCAGGAGTTGCTGGAATTCCGTAGTGGCCTCAGAGGGAATTTCCGTTTGATCGTTGCTGCTGGTGTGCTCTTCTTCCTCGTTCTCGTCTATGATGGAATCTGTGTAATTCACCCCTTCACACTCCTGAAAGAGCAGCGTTTCCATTCCCCGTGCATGGCTGAGTGTTCCCACGTCTAAGTTGACACAAGCCGAGACGTCCGTTAGCAGATCAAACCCGATTATAGCGTCAAAGGTGTTTAGAGTGGGAAGCATGTAAAAGGTAGAAGTCCTTCCTAGCACATTCATTCCACATTTCCTAGTGACAGGAACACTCCCCACCACAGTTTTGACCTTAAATGGTTTGATTACCGGCTTTATTCCCCGCAGGCCAGGGATATCCCTAATATAATTATTGGCAGAGCCGGTGTCCACCAAGAACTTTAAACGCTGTGATGCTAAGGTCATTTGAAGGTATGGGAGGAGTGACCTCCCATCCCTAAAAATTCACCTCGTCGAAAGTTGTTTCCCCCTCAACATCGGCACCGGGGTCATCCCGTCTGTAGTTTCGGTTGCGACGACGACCTTCAATCCGGAGGCTTCCATTGGCCCAGCCACCAGGAGAAGAATTACTTAATTCAGCGTCCAGGAAATTGACTCTTGGGTGTTTCGAATCGTGTGAAGGTGGTAGCGATGAGTGTGGCCTTTTTGTAGCTGGATCCCTCCCTTGAAATTGCTGGCTATCCGAGTATCCTTTCCGCATATGAG
The DNA here is from genome assembly GCA_920105625.2 of Clusia tigrina. Taxonomy (NCBI): domain Eukaryota; kingdom Metazoa; phylum Arthropoda; class Insecta; order Diptera; family Clusiidae; genus Clusia; species Clusia tigrina. Next base: position 148,271,845 of record OV050030.1, read on the forward strand.
GAGCGCCGATAGAAGCTCCAAACCGGTTTGCATTGAAGGGATTTCGTGGAGGAGCGTCTATGGCGGGTATCGTAGACGGATTGTCCCATCGGGGTGGAGTTCTTGGCTGGGCGATGCCCCCAGTTCTTGGACGTTCAATGGCAAGTCGAGCTGAGTCGGGCTGATACATCCTTATAGGCTGCTGGTTGACGCTATAATGGAAGGAGGGGTGCATTCCCTGGGGCCCCCGTCGCTTCCATGACTGGTCTATATGGGCTCTGGCTGTGATTATTTCTAGCTCCAAGGCCAGAGCGAGGGCTGCCGACATATCCGGGGGACTAGCACAAAGAACTGATGAACTCATGGGCTCGTTGAGCCCCGAAATGAATACGCTCCTAGCCAGGTTCCTGTGCTCTTCATTCAGGATTTGTTTCCGCGATGCATCACCAGAATTGCTCATGTCGTTCTGGTTGGTTAGAAGGGTGAGCCTCTTCTGAATCTCGTCATAATAGTTAGAAACGGACCATCCCCTTTTCCTGAGACTCAGCATTTCTTGTTGAAGCGCGTATGAGGGTCTTCTGTCTGCATATGTAAAATCTAACCGAGCCAGTATTGCGTCAAGGTTAGTAGGCGTATTGAAGGATGTTAGGAGGGCATCGGCCTCTCCCATTACCTTGCTTCGGATCAGGTGAACGGCCTGGTAATGGCGAGGAAGACCTTCCGAACCCGTGAAGGGGGCGTAAGCGCTAGTGACAGATCTCCGCCAAGAAGCGTACTGCGTCCTGCTTCCACCAAACTCGCGAAGGGCTTGAATGAGTACGAATGAATCAACCCCTTCACCCTCTCGATCGAACGTAACATCGTTATAAACTGTGGGAGGTACTGCCGGTTGACCAAGGATCTGCAGTTCTTTTCGGAGTTCGCATATCTCGTTGCGACTCTCAATAAATCGTCGGTTGCTTTCTTCAGTCAAAGAGGAGAAGGCGGTGTTGATCATAGCCTCAAATATAGCCAAATCACCGCGGGGTTGGTGCGCTGCTTCGTTGTGCGCCATACTACAGTCTAGAAGCGCACTCTACTTTGCGATGAACGGTACTAGAGACCTGACTGAACGTGGCCTGTGCTGGTCTTCCCTTGTTACAGCGGAAGTCCTTGGTGTAGTGAGCCGTGCACCGTCTTTTTCGGATGCTCTCAACGTCACCAAGAATGTGCTAGAACTTATGGTTGGGCTGTGCAACGCCTTTTGGGTAGTTCTAAAAATTTTAAGTTTTATTATTTAAACATTTTTTATTTTTTTTATTCATTTTTTTTAATTAAAATTTTGTTTACGTTAAACCTGGAGGGTCCCGTAGGAATCGCAGATTTTAAAGCAATATAGCACCACATATCGCCATTCTTGCTTTATACCGGTGAACGTGGAGATGGGCTATGCACCACCTTTTTCGGTCGCACCGTGTTTAATAATAAACCTTGCGAATGGTCAATACGCAGCGAACCGCCTTTTTCGGTAGCGCTAAAAATTTATTATTAATTATAAATTTTTATTTATTTGTACTAAAAACTGGAGGGTCCCGTAGGAATCGTAGATTTTACATCAATATATACCACGTATATGTTACAAAAACTGGAGGGTCCCGTAGGAATCGCAGATTTGCTGTTTTTATTAACCCCTCTCAAGGGTACGGTAAGAGCTTTGGCAGCGACTTTTTCGCATGCCCCACACTTCCGACACAAAAACTGGAGGGTCCCGTAGGAATCGCAGATTTGTTATTTATTCACCCCTCTCAAGGGTGGGTTATGAGCCAGTGCAGCGACTTTTTCGCATGCTCCAAGTTGGGCGCCAGTTAAATACTCACCTGAGCAAAATCTTTTAATAATAGAAATATATATATTTAATTTTTATTTCAATATTTTATTATTTTACTCGTCCTTCTCCTTCGAGCTCTAGTCTATCAACAGATGCGAGCTCTCGTACTCGGGTTCTTTTTATACCTTTTCGCCACCGGCAATCGCATGGTGACTGCGCTTTGAGGCGGCATCGCGCGACAGCGTTTCACGGCTGGGCTTGGCGGCACCGACATACAACACATGTCTCGCCAATTCCTCCGGCACCGAGAACCATCACCGTCTACCGTATCTACGCGTAGCGGCTGTGCCGCGCATTTTGTACAATGCTTTGTACTGCTGCGCAAGCGCATGGCGCCAATGCTCTTTTCATATGTTTTCTCGCGAACCGAGAACCAGCACCGTCTATCGTGCCCTTGCGCAGCTGATGGCAGCGGATGGCAGCAGACCCTGTTGCAGCACATTTCGTACAATGCTTTGCACCGCTGCGCTAGCGCATGGCGCCAATGCTCTCAGTCTTGTGTTTTCCCACGCACCGAGAACCAGCACCGTCTACCGTGCCCCTGCGCAGCGGATGGCAGCAGACGCTGTTGCAGCGTATTTCGTACAATGCTTTGTACCGCTGCGCAAGCGCACGGCGCCAATGACATGCAACGCGTATGTTGCTAACTCCTCCCCCCCTTAAGATCAGCCGTCCTCGGCTGACGGGCGTCCCGCCTTCGGGCACTACCACGCTATTTCTGATATGATTGAAAATATCCAAAGTTTTCCTTGTCTCTCTTTCTAAAATTGGTCACGTGTGAGGACCAAAATCACGGCAACAAAGCAGGACCCATCATGCCCCGACCCTCTAGAGTTTTTAAGAATGGACAATAGCTGGAGACGACCAGGGAAACAAAAAGAACATTTCAAGCTTTAAGCAGTTTCAAATGAGAAACACTTCCTTTTAAAAAAATTTAAAGTTCAACTTTAATATCATAAACGTTATAAATTTAATCGATGTATTGCCCATATGAATTGAATGAGGTGATTCTAGTTGCTGCTGGTAAGAGTGCTTGTAAGGGAAGTTTAAGAATATATGCCCCAACGTAGGTGGTCTTTGTGGACTACTCGGCCATCCACCAGGATACTCGATCCGGGGTCTGCGCCTACAGTCTTCTGGTTGTAAACTTTTGATAGTTTGTTTCCAAGCCTTTTATTTGCCTTAACAAATACCTTGTCTCCTGTTTTGAAAAATTTCGTTTTTCGCAGCCGGTTGAAATATTGGAGTTTAGTTTGTTGCGTAACTCGTAGTCTGGCTTCCACCTCGCCTCTCATTACCTCGGAAATAGAATGAAGTATGTCGACAGGTCTCTGATTAGTAACAGAGTGGATTGTGCGGTTGTACCTGGATACCGCTAACAAAACTAGCTCCCCTATATCCGAGGAATAGTCCGCTGCTTTGAGACATCTTGAAATCTCCGTCAATGTGCTGTGGAAGCGTTCCACCTGTCCATTAGATGTGCTGTGAAGGGGCGGAACTGCATGAACGCTAGCATCGAACTGATTTTGTAGCAGTGACCTTTTAGTGTTAGAAGTCAGCGATTTTTCGTTGTCGCATACCACAGTACGTGTATCCTTAAAGACATTGAGGGTTTCCAGTAGGGGTCCTTTGAGGTCCACTATACTTCTGGATGTTATGGGTTTTACAATGGCAAACTTGGAGAACTTGTCCAGGCATGTGAGGAAGTGGTGACCTGCCGTGGAATAGATATCCAGATGCAAAATTTCGCCCGGATGCGTGGGAATAGGGGTTTTGCCTATTTGGGTTGCGTGTGGGTGTCGATTGTACTTGCCTTCCTGACATATGCGGCAGGCAGATGCCAGCTGCTTGAATTCTTTACGGACACCGGGGAAATATGCCATCCGCAACACCTGACGTGTAGTTTCATTCGGCGAACGATGGGCTGCGCAAGCGCACGGCGCCAATGACATGCAACGCGTATGTTGCTAACTTATACATACATTCGAGGCGCTTTAAATTACCTAGAATTAATTGCTAACGTTATTTTCCCCAATTAACTATACATATTTTTTTATATCCCAACAAATACATTTATTCAAATTTCCATACGCTAATTTCCTAATCAATAAACAGTAAAAACCTATTTATATTTATATATAGCCTACTGCAGTATCTGCAAAAATATACATACGTACATATCCAGTCCTCTTAACTAGAATACTTACTTCTTTAAATATACATTCGTACATTCATTTTTTATCTTTTACACATATATACATATATATACTTACTTCAGCAGCGGTTCCGTTGATTGGCGTTAACGCTTATGCGTCAAACTTCATTGCATACACTGCCGTATGTATGTATGTACATATTTGAAGTTAATTTTTATATTACTTACCCACGATTGTGCAATGAACCCGTTTATTATTATTTAATATGTAAAAAAAAAATATTTTCCTCTACTATGCTTCGTTCGGCCATAGTGCCTAATAAGCACATTTTCATTACGTCAATTATACTAGCTCGAGTTTAATTGGCAAACTTCTGCTGGCATTGACTTTGAAAATCGGCGCTGTGTGTGTTATTTGATGCACACACGTACGTGTTTATGTTGTTATTCTTGTGTTTACACTTGTAAAACACTGTTAACACATGAATCTAGTTGTGTGGTCAACGTGGAATAATTTCAACAAATTATTATGTAGCTTTTTATTTTTGCCTTTAATTGTTACTACTGTTGTAAAGGGGCTGCGGATCTCTGCTACTATATACGGACCTATCTACACAGGTGAGAATTTGTTTCTCCTAGCCTGATTCTTCATTAGTACCTGATCACCCACTTTAAAAACTAATGGGTTAATACCTTATTGTAGGCTTCCCTGGCTACTCGTTTAGCGCTATTCTGGTTTTCTCTAACCAATTCGTGCGCTCGCTGTAACTGATACTTTTGCACTTTATTGGGTGCACATTTGCGTTTCAAATTTGCGGGCATGTTAAAATCAAACCCGTACAGTGTTCTAAACGGAGTTTGCTTCGTTGATACATGCACAGTATTATTGTGCATGTACCATTGATCCCAATTCGAGCCGTCTTCCTTGGCAAAACTGCGCAAGTACTCGGCCAGAGGTCGATGACTACGCTCCAATGAGCCATTCGCCTGTGGATGATGTTGTTGTTATATGTTATATGCAATTTCTTGATTCCCAGCATTTTACACGTTTCTGAGAATAGTTTCGATACAAAATTTGAATCATTGTCGGTTATCAAGACCTTAGGTATGTTGTACTGTGCTATAATTTCGTCAAAGAATGCCTTGGCCACCGTACTTGCTTCAGCATCGGGTATAGCCACGCACGCCATATACTTTGAGAAATCATCTTGGAACGTCAAAATGTATTTATTTCGCGAAACTGTCTCTGGTAAAATACCCACAATATCCATATGAAGTTTATCAAATGGCTGTTTTGGTGTGTTAGTTAACACCATTGGCACTTTCTTGGCCTGACATTTTGGACAACTCTTTATATATTTTTTAATGTCCTTGAGCATACCTCTCCATCCGTATACTCGCCTAATTCTGTCATGGGTTTTCCAGTATCCCTGGTGTCCACCTAGAGGTGAATCATGGAAACCCTTTAACACAGCCTGGATATCCTTTATATCCTCCAGCCATTCCACACTACTGGCTCTTTGTTCACTACCAGCGTCACCCGCATTGCTAACATTTCTTGTTACATCAATTTTATCCCCTTGAATTCTCTCGGCCTTCTCCTTATCTGACCTTCCCTCTTTGGCCCTCGTTTGCACTACTGATACCTTCTGTGCCTGCGGTACTCTGCTGAGTGCGTCCGCATTCAGATTCTTTTTCCCAGGTTTGTATTTGATTTCAAAATCTTACTCAGGCAATTTGTGTCTGAACCTGGCAAGCCTAGACGTTTGGTCTTTCAAATTGGCTATGCCTCTCAACGGCTGGTGATCAGTGTGTATCTTAAATGGGCGTCCTAGCAGATATGCCCTAAAATTCTTCGTAGTCCACACTATGGATAGGAATTCCTTCTCTATTGTGGAGTATCTTTTCTCCATATCGCTCAGCGCCCTGCTTGCGAATGCTATTGGTCGGTCATTACCGACTTCCCCTTGTGACAATACTGCCCCTAATGCTTCATTGCTAGCATCAGTGGTAAAAAAAAAAGTTTGCTCAAAATCGGGGTACTCCAAAATTGGTGGCGAGCTAATTATATCCTTTAGTCTCTCGAATGCTTGCTGACAACTCTCTGTCCATTCGAACTTTGCTTCTTTTCTTAGCAACTTATTCACTGGCAACGCAATTCCGGCTAGTCCTTCTACGAACTTTCTAGTCCTAGGAATGCTTGCACTTCTTTTCTATTACTTGGAACCGCTAAATTTTTAACGCATTCCACCTTCTGCGGGTCAGGCAGTGCTCCTGCCTCTGAGCAACGATGGCCTAAATAAACCACCTCTTTTCGCTAAAATTGATACATCTCCGTGTTCAATTTCAAATTGTGTTCTCGTAATTTCTGGAGCACCTTGCACAAGCGTTGCGAATGCTGCTGCAAGTTCTTCCCATAAATTACAATATCATCGACATTCACAAAACCATCTAACCCTTGTAAGCCTGTTAGCACATGGTTCATTAGCCGTTGGAAGGTAGTCGGTGCTCCTGTTAATCCAAACGGCATTCTATTAAACTCATAATGCCCTAAACCGGTGCTGAACGCGGTTTTCTGCTTATCTTGGGTATCCACCAGAACTTGGTGGTAGCCACTCGCTAAATCAAGTGTAGAAAAATATCTACTATGCCCCAATTGATTTTGATTGATTTTTGAATTTCTTCTATCCGTGGAATCGGGAACACTTTCTTGATAGTGGAGTCGTTCAATTTCCTAAAATCGACGACCATTCTCCACTTCTTCTGACCCTGAGCACCTCCCTTCTTTGGTACCAAAATTATTGGTGAGTTCCAAGGCGAGATGCTCGGTGAAATTATGTTATCTTTTAACATTCCCTGCACTTGCCTATTTACGTCGTCTTTGTGAGCTTGTGGCAATCTGTATTGCTACTGGTTTATTGGCGGTTGATCAACTCTAGTAGGTATTTCATGCTCTACCTCTGGTGTATATGTCAACTGGTCTCCTTCCAGCAAAAATATGTCATGGAATGACGTGCAAATGGCTTCTATTGATGCCTTTTCTTCGAAATTTACGCTTGGGTCTAACTTCAATGATTCTAGCACCCTCTCCATTCTTTTTCTTATATCTACCTGTTTAATCTGATTAAACGATCTATAATTCGGTTCTTTAAAATTATCGTAGCTAGTGAACTTAGGCCTAAAATCCTCCTCCATCAGATAGTCCTTTTCTGAGGCGTTGAGTACGCAAGCGTACACCTTACCCTTGTCAACATGCGTTATGGCTTCTCCCATATATACGCCGTCCGCTAACTGCTGCTTGTGCAAAACAAGAGTCCTCAGTTTCGTGTTTACACGCATATTAACTACTCTAGTTGACCTTGCGTTCACTACCTCCATACGATTCTTAACCCCATTCACGGTTCCTTCCTGCCATGACTTTAATGGAAGAGTGAGGATTATATTCTTATTATCATCATAAAATGATAACTGTTTTTCTATCGCATCCAGTATGGTGCGGCCCCAGAGATTATCTCGACCAATTATCCCATCGGCCGGGATACCTTCTCTATCCAATTCCACTGCGTGCACTTGAAAACTCATGCCCTTAACTTCACTGTGCCCTATTCTGAGCGACCACAGTGCCCTGATGCATCCTCCGAATGCTCCATTAAGCGTTCTTACATCCTTTCGGTTGACAGCTAGTCCTTTCCGTAAAACACTAGATTTTACAAGGCTGGTGTCCGCCCCTGAGTCTACCAAAAGCACTAGCTTTCCACTAGCTGCCTCCTTGCAGGGTATCTCGATAAAAGCATCTCCTATCCTGCTCACAACGAAACAACGCCCTTTTGATTCCAAAATAGACGCGTATCTACTTCCTAACTCTCCAAATTGTTTTCTCCATGCACCACAGTTATCCCTCACAATCCTATACTCCCTCAAAATTACCGTGAATATCTTAACTATACATCCTCGTACCACGTACGCGGCGATTGGCCTATACTCTCTAACCTTATTAAGACTTAATCTAAGTACTAGAATCATCACCGTTACCCAAATCAAAAAAATTGTCCCGGAGAGACTTTTGCTCCACCGTACCTCGAACCATTGTTCTTACGTAACTCGGTACGTGATATTGGAGAGCCCTTTGCTCCTCCTTTTCCTGGACTCTAATTCCTACATTACCAGTTACACCTACCTCCGGCCTAACTGTTACTTCCTTTCTTTTGGCTTTCCAGTCTACTGGCCTCGACTGGGCCGCTGGGAGTTTCCCTGGTTCCTTTGGTGGAAATGTCTATCCCTGCATTCCCCTGCCCGATGTCCCATCCGTCCACATGAGAAGCATGGCAGCCCCTGTTGGGTGTTGCCTATCCTTGGTTCACTTCTAGAATTCCAATTTGGTCGCTGCTGACCACTCCCAGTGTTGAAAGGATTCCTTCCTTGGTTAATTCTTTCCGTTGAATTAACTCGTGGACTACTACCCCTGCTGTTAAGGGTGGATCCGGGCGCCTCGTCGCTGGCTGCCTTCTACTCTGATTCCATTCAGTGTGTACTTGGCACTGTCTACTTGCCTCCTGACCATATGTTTGGCACTCCATACAATAGGGCGTATTTTTGCGTGTAATGCATTCATCCCTTGTATGACCTGGCTTATGGCAGAATGAGCAAATGGGTTTCCTCAGCTGGAATCTCTCGACTAAGAATCCTTGGTCTCTTTGTTGCGGAACTTGGCCCATCAATCTGCCGACTCCACTTGGATTCCGCTGCTGTACCGGTCCTACCTCTGCAGGCGCATCAGTCCAGCAGATTCCACCTGTTGTTATTCGTTGATGTATTGGTGCTTCCGCGGAAGAAACCGCTTCCACTAGCTCTGCCATACTCCTCTGCGTGAGATTAAGACTATAATTAGCCAAGTCCCTATTTATCAGACCTGCCTTAAACACAGAAATCATAGCTCGTTCTACTTGAGCCTTGTATGCTGCAACATTTCCTGGAAACTGCCTGTTGGCTTCTGTCTCAGCATCGTTCCCCAGAGACTGGAGCCTTCGTCCCCAGGCTCTCAATTCCTCCCCTTGTTTCTGAGTTGATTCCTGTATTTCCGTACAAGACTTTTGTTTTAAATATGTCCTCTTTAAAAGTGCGTATAACTCCGGCAGGGTGCTAACCGAGCTATGCGCTAGTACATCAAACGCATCACCTGTGGTTCTGTCTAATACACTTTATCAAGTGTTCCCCTTCTGCTTCCGGAAGACTCTGTTCCGCTAACTCACAACCTTCTTTGAAGCGCCGTATCTCAGTTCTCAGATCATACTATAGTGTATCATGAAAGTCATGCATACCATACGTATGCCTGCGATTGTAAAGAACCAAATGCACCAGAGAAATGTGTAGTGCACGCGCAGCATGATCGCACACACACTCACTCCACATGCTCAAACCTTTCCTCTATCCCAAAGCAAAGCACTTAAATTAGGTCATGTGCAATTCGAACCACAAAGGTCTGCCGTAGGCAAGAATTGCACATTCATAATTTATTGCTTGCACATGTGATTTGCATGACATGGAAATATGGAAATGAAACGCTAACTACAGCAAAATTAAATGGTAGGAATAAGTATATAAGAACGTAGTTATAAGAATAAAGATCAATTCTAAGCACAAATCATAACTGTTTGTACTCACAAGGAGCTGACTTTAGTCGCTTCGATAGAACTCAAAGGAGCTGACTCTAGTCGCTTCAATTAGAACATTTGGCTGCCTTCAGGCGCCGATACAAAACTGCGCAAGCTCTCGCGTAATCAAACAATAATCTGCGTAGGGAATATACTGATAGGCAAAACTAACTGTATTACCAACAGAACCTTTCACAATACAACTCGACTCCGGAGAACATGGGCAGCAGCTTCTCCACTGCATGAGCTACTTCCAGAATGCCCATTTTACTCCTACGTGCTTGCTTAGATTCTGATAAAAAGTTAGCGTTAATCTCTGTGGGGGTTATGATCACCCCAAATTCAACGAGTCCCCAAATACACGCATAGCAGTACACCAAATTACAGTTTATTCATATTTTCATTTATTTCATTCCACAAAAGTAATACCAGAAAACTTTTACACCCAAAGAAGTATTTTACAACTGAATTATACGCATTTTCATTTCAGTACAATGATATGCTTAGCTGCTTCGTTTTTCCAGCGAAAAATTGCTTTAACATTGCTACGCAAATTGTAGTTCCGGAACTACACAAACTCTGATGCAACACCACGTGTTGTCTGCAATTATTTTTGCCTAATATCCTAAGCTTATAAAGTCAAATAATTAATTCAAATGTTTTATGTTTGTTTTCAAACAACATAAATTTAGAACATCTCAATTTAAATAATACAAAAACAATTTAAATGTCTCTCAAGGGTGGCATTAATTAACATTCCACCGTAAACTCTATCTTTATATACATTCTTTCTTTATTACTTCTTTTTTATCACAAGTTCTGTATCCGCTGCCCACCGGCGTCAATTAACTCCTCACATCAATTCAAATTGGTCCTTGACTTCCGCACAGATACTCCCTAACCATATTTACTATCCCAAAAATACATAGAAAAGGCTATATGTTCGCAAAACCCGAAAATCAATTTACAGGCAAAAGTGTCTTGATTTATTCCCGGAAACTCGAATCCATATTCAAAAATAATCCCGTAACGTATGCGCAACGTAATAAAAACATTTATATTCTTCCTAATACCCTAAGCTCATGGTATTTAATTGTGTAAAAAAGTGAACAAATGTGTATCCAAATATATCCCTAACGACAAACAAACACAAAACCCCTACAAAACAAATCCTCACAGCTAGGATGAACATAAATAGACCGTCCGATCATACTGACGGTTTATGGTTGCCATTCCAAGCTGCGTGCAACAGCGCAAATGCGCCTGTATGTTGCAACTGCTTTGACCAGCCCTACGGAGCCTTCAGGGTCGCAAAAGTATCTACTTAGATTACGCTATAATACACTCTACTCACCATTTTATTCGATGACATCTTTCTCTTAGGGTCCTTTGTCCTTTTTGGATCCTTTGACTTTCGTTGCAGAATGCTTCCCTGCTTCAGGTTCCTCGCCCTGGGGTTCTTCCTGTTGGTCCTTAAGACCGGCTGCGCCAAAATGTTGGGGTGGTGTCCTTGCTTGTCGTCGAGCGACGTCCTGTCGCGGTTCGCTGAGCGCTTAGCTGAAAACTTTAAAACCACTAGCTCTAAATGAGAACACACAGACACTTTCCGGTTTCAAGATGAGAATCACAAGAAGCTTTATTCTTACAAATACTAAATCTTATATACTATTTCTTAACACTTATCTCAGTCCGTTAACTGACCTTTCTGGTGTTCCAGTTCCGCACCTGCTAATTGGTGTCAGTTGGTCAAGCCAACTGACCTACTACAAAAGTGGCGACGGTGCATTACGCTGCCCTCGTCGACTCGACTGCGGAACTGTAATACCCTAAAAGTTTACATAGTAACATTACACAAACCATTTTAGCTTGAAATACTTAGACCCTAAAAGTATGTTTTACTGTTAAATATATATATAAATTTTAGCACATGCTAATCCCACAGAGTGTGTCATCTATTAGCAGTCGATGCTGTGAGTCAACTACACGTAGGTAGCTTGGTTCTAACTGACAACACTTTCGTCAAGTTTGGAAACTGTCCCACGTAATCATGATACCCAAACCTGGCAAAACTCCAATGCAAGTCTCATCATACAGACCAATAAGCCTGTTGTCCGTCGTCTCGAAACTATTCGAGAAATTATTGCTATCAAAATTAACCCAATATCTGGTACAGAATAAAGTAATACCTAACCACAAGTTTGGCTTTCGAAAAAATCATGGCACTATTGAACAAGTACACCGACTAGTGTCCCAAATCAGAAAGGAGTTCGAGGAGAAACAATACTGCTCTGCAGTGTTCCTCGATGTCACACAAGCCTTTGACAAAGTGTGTCATGAGGTCCTCGTCTTCAAAATAAGAAAATTTCTGCCTTCAAATATCCATAGTATCTTGGTTTCATACTTAAATGGTAGGCGATTTCAAGTCAAATGTGAAGATTACCTTTCACCAGAAATGGATATATTGGCTGGAGTACCTCAAGGAAGTGTTCTTGGACCGATACTGTAGACACTATACACCTCAGATTCACCTTCAAACAAATATCTGCTCACCTCAACTTTTGCCGATGACACTGCGATTTTATCTTGCCACAAGCACCGTCAAATAGCATCGTGTGATCTCAACGAACATTTACACGTGGTTGAAAATTGGCTTTTGAACTGGCGCATCGCAGTAAATGAACAAAAAAGCACACACATAACATTTACACTCAACAAACACACGTGTCCTCCAATCATACTCAACAACAAAACTATCCAACAGGAGACGGAAGTGAAATATTTAGGCATTCACCTCGAGAGACGCCTTACCTGGAGAACACACATAGAAAAGAAAAGAGCGCACATCAAACTAAAAGCTGCAAGACTTAACTGGCCTTTAAATTCAAACTCAAAACTAAGCCTTGACTACAAAGTACTCTTATACAAAGCCATAATAGTACCCATCTGGACATATGGAATTCAGCTGTGGGGAGAAGCAAAAACATCAAACACCGAACTGTTGCAAAGGACCCAGTCTAAAATACTACGCACGATTACTGGTGCACCGTGGTTCATGAAAAACTTAAACATTCATCGAGATCTAGGTGTACCCTTAATAGGTCAGAGGCATTAAGATGTCAAAAAGAAGTACCAAATAAAATTATCGAACCACCCCAATATACTAGCTAGGAATTTACTACAAGCCCACGACCGGCTTAAAGAGAGCAGACTTATCGCCATCGTAAACTATTATTAAATAAGCCATCTTTACTAATTTCTATAATTACTTTTATTTATATTGTTTTTCTAAAATAATAAGTGTTCACTAATATCCTCTCCTTACAGTGGTAAGGAGCAGTGATACATTATTGTCTAGTTTTAAGATATATTTACTTATTGTTAGTCTCCACCATGAGTTGTTACAATAAATATGAATTGCTTGAAAAAAAAAAAAATCTACATAAAGGAATGCTTCTGAGTCAAGTCCTGAGAGTGCTATTGTTAACATTCTCTGAAAGCTGTTGGATGAAATTTTGAGTCCGAAAGGTAATCTTTTAAATTGGTAGTACCCATTGGATGTGGAAAAAGCTGTTAATGGTCGTGATTGTTTTTCTAGTTTTATTTGATGAAATGAACTGGTCATATCTAAGGTTGAAAACCATTTTGCTCTGCCTAACTTGTCTAGAATGTCTTCTAGTCGAGTTAGCGGGAATTTGTCATTTACTATTTTGTCATTCAGTTTTCTAAAATCCACTACAAGTCTCCATTTCTTTTTGTCAATAGTGTTCTTTTTAGGAACCAAAAGGAGTGGAGCACTGTATGGGCTGACTGAAGGTTCAATGATATTCTCCTGTAGCATTTTCTGTACCTGTTCATTCACAATTTCTGTGTGTGTGTGTGGCAATCTGTAGTTTTTAATGTAAACGGGTGTGTTGTCATGTGTCGTTATGCTTTGTGTGTAAAAATTTTTTGTCGAAAGTGGTTCGTCTTCAAGATGAAAAACTTCTTGGTATTGTCTTAGTATGCTTATGAGTTGGGTTTTTGTCATTTTGTCTGTGCAGTTAAAATTTAAGGTTTCAATGATTTTCTGTAATCTGTTTTCATTGTAATTATCTTGCGAACTGTACTTTAGTATGTCATAATTTTTTAGTGAGTCAGTTTCAAATTGTATGCCGTCTAAAATTACCTCTTTGTTTGTTGTATTTAGAATTATTTTGTGGGTTATACCACTTTTGGGTGCTATTGAATTGCTTACAAATATGCATTCTTTTAATTCTGTATTTAGAATTATTTTATGTTCATTTATATTTAATTTTAAAGCTTGTATTATTTCTGTTCTTGCTGGTATTTTTATTTTTTGAGTATCATGAAATTTTGTGTGCATGGGTATAATAAATGGTGGTTTGTTTACGTACGCGGAAATTGTAAACATTTCATAATCGATTTTACATATATATTTTTCAAAAAAATCCCTACCTAGAATGCCATCTGTTTCTATTGGAAATGTTTTGTTTACTATTTGGAAAGGGTGGTTACAAGATTCTTCTCCAATATCTAATTGAAATTCAATTTACTGACCTTCAGAATATACTTCTTCATTTGTTATGCCCGTTAATTTGCATTTGGAGCAGGTACAAACACGCACCTTGCAACTCAACATGTTTATTCGCAGACTCGGATCTACGAAAAGCCATAATTGGCAAGTTGAGTAGGCGCTAAATAAGAAGATTTATACTCGAGAAGAAGTGCGGTGTGAAGAACTGTTCGCCAAAGAACACAAAAGGGATCCTGATGGTCACTCTACCATTCAAAGGTGATGCTGTGCTTGGATAATCTCAAAATATTGCTGTCCAATCATGGTTAAGAATGGTAAGGTTCACATAATTCTAGTCTAAGAAACTGTTACCATGAGTTTATACAAACCATGTTGGATCAAGAACATGTGCAATTGGTTGACAATCTTGACTCACATAACAATAATTTTATGCCTCATCGTGCAGTGATCAAAGAATCTAGCGAAACCACCAAAACTCGCATTGTGTTCAACGCCTCGCAAAAGACTTCCAATTCACAATCTTTGAATGATACGCTTATGATCGGGCCAAAATTACAGGAAGATTTGGTATGCATTTTGAATAGGTTTCAAACGCATCACTATGCGCTAATCTCTGATATCTCCGCTATGTATCGCCAAGTGAAGCTTGCCAAGGAGCATACTGATTATCAGCGTTTAATATGGAGAAAATCATCTGAGGATCCACTACAGGAATATCGCATGTCACGCGTCACGTATGGTGTTGCATCTAGTGCATATCACGCAATTAGAACATTGCAACGAACCGCAAAGGAATCTCGAAATGAGATCTCTGCTAACATTATAATCAAGGACTTTTGTATGGATGACCTACTCACAGGCTCCTCATCAGAAGAGGAGCTAAACAATATTAGAAAGAGTGTAATAGCTACATTAGAAAACGGATGTTTCCAACTACGCAAATTCGCCTCAAATTCACAAATAGATATATTTAAAATACCCGTGGAAGAGACTGAACAAAACTAATCACATTTGCTGGATGAGGATGAGACCGTTCACGCATTGGGATTAATGTGGAATTTAAATGGAGATTTTCTACAATATGTTGTCAAATTAAGCTCTCCGTCGACTTCTTCCACGAAAAGGGAGTTATTATCAGACTCTTGTCGGCTATTGGATACCACGCGCAAGATAACTTCAGTTACGGTCGTACCAAAAACGCTGTTTCAGCACATATGGAAATTGGATATTGGATGGGATGATCTTGTACCGGATGATATAGTGGCTATTTGGTTAAAACATAGAGATGATTTAAAGACTCTTGCTAATCTCCGCATTTCACGTTGGCTTGGTACTGGCGTTGAGGGCTATAAGACTGACCTACATTGCTTCGCCGATGCTTCACAGGTTGCTTAGGCTGGGGTATCATGCACCGAATATGCCGATGGATCTGTCAAGGTATCCCTGGTAAGGGCTAAAACTAACGTTTCACCATTACGACCAATTTCTATTCCGAAACTAGAACTATGCGCTGCGGTTTTAGTCGCTAATTTGAGTGAAGGTATTAAGCAATCATTTGGCAATCTTGTTGGTTGGAGTGATTCCAAAAATACGCTTGCATGATTACTCAGTCATCCTAGCAAATGGACTATATTTGTAGCCAATCGCGTCGCTAAAGTGCAGGATATCATACCGCCCGAAAAGTGGTTTTATGTATCCACTCATGAAAACCATTCGGACTGTGCTTCTAGGGGTTTGTCAGCTTCTAAATTAGCTATTCATGAGTTGTGGTGGAAGGGTCCAGCGTGGCTCTCTCAGCCAAATACGCAATGGCCTGCCTCAAGAACAGAAAATACCTCTCCGCAACTAGAAGCCCGCACAAGGAAATTGTGTGCACATGCCGTGGAGAATAACTCCTTTTGTAAGATATTGATGAACTACAATTCCTTTAGTCATTTAAAGTGCAGCACTGCTTATTGGATTCGATTCATCGCCTATATATGTAATAAGAATTGCCGTGATTTTGGCAAACTAATGCAGCATGAACTGATAAAAGCCGAAGAAATCTGGGTTAAAAGCACTCAAGCAATTATATTCCCTAAAGAGATTAAATGCTGCATGCAATCTAAAGCTATTCCGCTTCGCAGCCCGCTATCGAGAATGAATATATTCTTAGATGCTAAGGGTATATTGAGAGTTGGTGGAAGAATACGTCATTCGTCTATATCTTTAGACGCTAAATTTCCGATTATACTCCATAGCAAATCGCGTATCGTTAATTTGAATTTAAATGACTTGCATAAAATGTTGTATCATGGTGGCCCATTATTAATGCAAACTGCATTGCAACGTAAATTGTGGGTGTTCGGAGCAAGGAATGCTGTCTGTAAAATCTATGCGTGTAGGCGAATGTGTGGCTTGTCGCCGTCAAAGTACTGATCGAACTCAACAGATCATGGCAGATCTTCCTGATTTTCGAATGAATATCACACGTCCATTCTTCTCCACTGGCGTTGATATGGCTAGACCTTTCAATTTGAAGTTTTCAAAAGGCCGTGGTTCCAAGGCCGTGAAGGGGCACGTCACTGTTTTTATTTGTATGGCTACGGGCGCGATGGACTCGGAGCCTGCGGGAGATCTTTCTGCTGAAATTTTCATAGGAGTTTTGAAAAGGTTCGTGGTACGGCGCGGCTACTGTTGTCATTATTATTCTGATAATGGCACAAATTTTGTAGGAGAGGAAAAGGAGCTGCGTATTGTTTATGATAAAGCAATGAAAAATTCGGAGTTCCACCGCTATCTAACAGATTATAGCATTGAGTGGAAATTCAACCCACCTTCTGCACCTCACATGGGAGGCAGCTATTAAACGAATTAAATTTTATATGAAACGCGCTCTGGATACGACCACTTCGCTATTGAAGTATGAGGAATTGTATACCATACTGGCGGAAATTGAAGCATGTGTGAATTCTCGACCTCTGTGTTAGATTGATGGATCCGCTGGATTTAGAAACTCTGACTCTTGGGCACTTTCTTGTAGGTGAGCCGTTAAGGGTAATTCCTGAACCAGATGCTATAGAAATTAAAGGTAACCTGCATGAAAGATGGCAGTTGATATCTCAGGTAAGGCAGCACTTTTGGCGTCGATGGCATGTCGAATACCTCTCGCAAAAAAGGTCCAAATGGTTGCGACCCCAATGAAATTTTGAAGTTGGTGATTTAGTAGCAATACGAGAAGAGAAGTTACCTCCTTCCAGTTGGAAAATGGCTTGTATCAATAAAACTATTTCGGATGATCAAGGCAAAGTTCGCATTGTGGAACTGAAAACTGCCAGTGGCACTCTGGTTCGCCCCATAGTTAAACTTGTGTCTATATTACCTAATGCCTATTAATGTAATTAATTATGCCTATATCGATATGAATATATATATATATATATATATATATATATATATATATATATATATATATATATATATATATATATATATATATACTCTATGTTTAAGAAGCTTTTATATTGAACTTATGAGTTCAATGGCGGCGGAATGTTCGCGCCAATTATGTTCGCTATTTTATTGTATTCATTGTATTTATAACCTTTCATACACACAATGCACAGTACAATAAATCAGTAGCCATTGAACCAGCAAATACATCATTTTTAAGACTACATCATCCTTTTTAGACTTCTCCGCATCTAACGCCACACAGTGAGTACATACATACATTCGAGGCACTTTTAATTTCTTATAATTAGTTGCTCAAGTTCTTTCGCAATTAAGCTAAACATATTCTTTTCATTTCAGCATACTTATTTTCCATTTCTCACACGCTGTACTGTAATTTCCAAAACGATAAAAAATATTGAAACATATTTACATGCACCCTGTTATAGTATGTACTCGTATATATCTGCAAATTCCTAATTTTACATCATACTAGTGTATCTCTATATACATATATTTAGTTACTTCCACAAACGTTTCCGTAACTTGCGACTTTAAGCTCGTGTCGGGCATTAATGTTTACGCATCATACTTCCATGCAATAACTGCCGCATGTATGTGTGTATATACTTTACGCTTTGTTTCATATTTCTTACCCAAGACTGTCTTATTATTTTTTGTTGAATTATTTTCAATGAATCTTTTTTATTATTTATTATTTAAAAAATATTTTTCTGTTATTTTCTCTACCGCCTTTCATTCGGCTATAGTGCCTAATGATTATATTTATATTACATCATTCTTTAATGACCCATTTAAATTGGTGCATTTCTTCTGATATTGACTTTGGAAGTCGGGGCTGTGATATTTGATATACGTTATGTGTAGATTTGTAAAACACTGTCAACACATGTCTTTAATTGTTAGTTCGCAAATGGAATAACTTTAGTAAGTTCTTGTAGAGTTTTTTGGAATTGCATGTAATCGTTACCATCGTGCTAACTGGGCTGCGGAAATCTTACCAAACCGGTGAGAATTTGTTTCTCTTGAAGAAATTTATGACACAATTTATTCGGAATTCAAAAGTTTATTCAATATATTTTCAGTTTAAATATGTACATAAATGTATTAATTATTTAATTTAAAGCGTGGCCAAAAAATATTGCGACTGAACACAAGAAAGGTTTAAAATGAGAGTGAGTCAAAAAAGGGAATGCAAAATAAAATACAAAAGCATAACAGCATACATAACAGCATATAGGGTTGCCATTTAATTTAAACTTTAACATCTCTTAGCCTGATTCTTCATGAGTACTTGGTCACCCACATGAAATACTACTGGATTTCTTGTAGGTTTCTCTGGCTATGCATTTAGCTTGATCTTGGCTTTCTCTAACCAACTCGTGCGCTCGCTGTAGCCGATATTTTCGTACTTTATTTGGGTCGTCAGCATTCTATACTGGCGTACATTTGCGCTTCAAATTTGCTGGCATGTTGAAATCAAACCCGTAGAGTATTCTAAACGGAGTTTGATTCGTTGATACATGTACAGTATTGTTGGACACTTGCATTGATGCGGTCAACAATTGATCCCAATTCGAGCCGTCTTCCTTGGCAAAACTGCGCAAGTACTCAGCCAGAGGTTGATGACTACGCTCCAATGTGCCATTCGCCTGTGACTGATTCGCTGTTATGTGCAATTTCTTGATTCCCATCATTTTACAAGTTTCTGAGAAAAATTTCGAAACAAAATTTGAACCATTGTCGGTTATCAATACCTTTGGTGTGTTGTATCATGCCACAATTTCGTCAAAGAATGCATTGGCTACCATCTTTGCTTCTGCATCGGGAATAGCGACACACGCCATGTGTTTAGAAAATGAACCTGAAACGTAAGGATGTATTTATTTCCTGAAACCGTTTCTGGAAGGATTCCTACAAATGTCCATATAAACCTTATCAAAAAATTGCTTTGGTGTCTCAGTTAACACCGTTGGCATCTTTGTTAGCCTCGAACTCTTGTTGGCCTGACATTTTGGCAACTCTACATATTTGTTCATGTCTCTGAGCATACTTTTCCAGGCGTAAACTCGTATGATTCTCAGGTAGGTTTTGCAGAATCCCTGGTGTGCATTTAGAGGCAATCATAGAAATCCTTTAACACTGCCATTTCATCCTCCAGCCAGGTTGTTTATTGGCATCGCCACCTGCATCACTCACATCTCTTGTCGTATCACCTTTACCCTCTTAACTTCTTCCGCCGTTCTCCTTCTCTGACTTTGTTTTTGCCCTAGTTTGCACGACCGATATATTCTGTGCCTGTTGTACTCTGCTGAGCGCATCCGTATTTCGATTCTTTTTCCCAGCTTTGTATGTGATTTCAAAATCATACTCAGACAATATGTGTCTGAACATGGCTAGCCTATACGTTTGGTCTTTCAAATTGGTTATGCCTCTCAATCTGGTGATTGCTATATCTTTTAAATGGGCGTCCTAGCAGATTCGCCCTAAAATTCTTCTTAGCCCACACTATGGCTAGAAATTCTTTCTCTATGGTGGAGTATCTCTTCTCCGTATCGCTAAGCCCCTGGCTGCAAATGCTATTGTTCAGTGATTATCGACTTCCCCTTGTCAAAACACTGCCCCCAATATTTCAATACTAGCATCGATGGTCAACAGAAAAATTTGCTCAAAGTCGGGGTACGCCAAAATCGGTGGCGAGCTAATTATTTCATTTAGCCTCTCGAATGCCTGCTGACATCTCTCTGTCCTTCTTTTCGCAGCAACTTATTCACTGGCAACGCAATTCCGGCTAGTCCTTCTACGAACTTTCTATAATAGTTCACTAGTCCTATGAATACTTGCACTTATTTTCTGTTTCTAGGAATCGCTAAATTTTTAACGCATTCCACTTTCTGCGGGTCAGTCAGTGCTCCTGCTTCTGAGCAACGATGGCCTAAATAAACCACTTCTCTTCGCCAAAATTGACACTTCTCCGTGTTCAATTTCAAGTTGTGTTCTCGCAACTTCTGGAGCACCTTGCGCAAGCGTTGCGAATGCTGCTGCAAGTTCTTCCCATAAATTACAATATCATCGAGATACACAAAACAATCTAACCCTTGTAAGCCTGTTAGCACATGGTTCATTAGCCGTTGGAAGGTAGCCGGTGCTCCTGTTAATCCAAACGGCATTCTATTGAACTCGTAATGGCCTAAACCGGTGCTGAACGCGGTTTTCTGCTTATCTTGGGTATCCACCAGAACCTGGTGGTAGCCACTCGCTAAATCAAGTGTAGAAAAATATCTACTGTGTCCCAATTGATCCAAGCGTTGCGAATGCTGCTGCAAGTCCTTTGATTTCATTGATTCATTAACCGTTGGAAGGTGGCCGGTGCTCCTGTCAAACCAAACGGTATTCTATTAAACTCATAATGCCCTATATCGGTGCCAAACGCGGTCTTTTTCTTATCTTGGGTATCCACCACAACCTGATGGTAGCCACTCGATAAATCAATTGTAGAAAAATATCGACTGTGTCCTAATTGGTCCAGGATGTCTTCTATTCTTGGGATTGGGAACACCTGCTTGATAGAGTCGTCGTTCAATTTTCTGAAATAAACGACCATTTTCCACTTCTTCTGACCCTGAGCACCTCCCTTCTTTGGTACCAAAATTATTGGTGAGTTCCAAGACAAGATACTTGGCGAAAATTTGTTATGCTTCAACATTCCTTCACTTGCCTCTTTACCTACCTCTACAGTATTATTGGTTTATTGGTGGTTGATCCACCCTAGTAGGTATTTCATGCTTTACTTCCGGTGTATATGTTAGCTGGACTCCTTTCAGCAAAAATATGTCATGGAATGACGTACATATGACTTCTATTGATGCCTTCTCTTCTGAATCTACGCTTGGGTCTAACTTCAGTGGCTCTTGTACTCTGATCCATAATTTGGTTCTTTCAAATTTTTGTAACTAGTAAACTTAGGCCTAAAATCCTTATCTAGAAGGTAGTCTTTTTCTGATGCATTTAATACGCAAGCGAACATCTTACCCCTGTCAACGTGCGTTATGGAATCTTCCCTACTACCTCCGCCAGCTGCTGCTGAATCTACCAAAAGCACTAGCTTCCACCAGCTGCTTCTTTGCAGGGTATTTCGACGAATGCATCTCCCGTTCTGCTTACAAAGAAGCAACGTGCTTTTTTTCCCAACATGGACGCGTATCTACTTCCTAACTCTTCAAATTTTTTCCTCCATGCACCGCAGTTATCCTTTAGGATCCTGTACTGCCTAAAGATTATCAGGATTATCTTAACTACAAACTCCGTACCGCATCTGCGGTGATTGTCCTATAATTTTTAACCTTATTAAACCTAAGTACTAGAATTATCACAGTTACCTAAACCAAAACGCAATTAAAAATTGTTTCCCGGAGAGACTCTTGCTCCTCCGTATCTTGAACCATAGTCTTTACATTACTCGGTACGTGGTATTGGAGAGCCTCTTGTTTCTCCTTCTCATATATTACTTGGCACACGTACTTCTGGCCTAATTCTTTCTTCCTTTCTTTTGGCTTTCCAGTCTACTGGCCTCGACTGGGCCGCTGGAAGTTACCCTGGTCCCTTTGTTGGGATTGTTCTTGCCTGCATTCTGCTGCCCGATGTCCCATTCGTCCATATGAGAAACATCTCAACCCATGTACGGTGTTGCTCATCCTCTCTTCACTTCTGGAATTCAAATTTGGTCGCTGCTGACCACTCCCAGTGTTGAAGGGATTTCTTCCTTGGTTAATCCCTTCTGTTGAATTAACTCGGGGCCTACTGAAGTTACCTCTGCTGTCCCTACTGGGTGGATTCGGGCGCATCGTATCTGGGTGCCTCCTACTCTGATCTCATTTTGTGTCTCCTTGGCACTGTCGATTTGCCTCATGACCATATATTCGGCACTCTATACAGTATGGCGCGTTTTTACATGTAAAGCGTTCATCCCTTGTACGACCTGGCTTACTGCAGAATGAACAAATAGGTCTTCTTTGTTGAAATCTCTCATCCAAAAATTCGCGGTTCTTCTGTTGCCGAAAATGGACCACAAACCTACCAGCTTCACTTGTGTTCCGTTGTTGTACCGGACCTACCTCTGTAGGCGTATAAGTCCAGCAGATTCCACCTGTTGTCGTTCGTTGTTGGATTGCAGCTTCAGCGGAAGAGACCGCTGCAACTAACTCTGGCATACTCCTCTGCGTTAGATTAAGTGTGTAATTTGCTAAATCCCTATTTATTAGGCCTGCTTTGAATACAGAAATCATAGCTCGTTCTACTTGAACCTAGTAGGTACAATGCTTCCTGGAAACTGCCTTTTGGCTACCGTCTCAGCAGCGCTCCCCAAAGATCTAAGCGTTCGTCCCCAAGCTCTCAGGTCTTCCCCAGGTTTCTCAAACTACATTTTTTTTTATTTATGCTGGTTTGAAATAAAAGTACCAACATTATCAGACTTCTTAATCCCATGATTCGACCATGACCAATTTATTAAACAAAATTCCACCGTAAGTTCTCCCTTATATATATTCTTCCTTTACTTTCTTTCCATTACAAGTTTCACATCCGCCATCTACTGGCGTCTATTAAGTCCTTCCATCAATATAAATTGGCCCTTGACTTCCTCACAAATCCTCCTTGACTTCCTCACATGTATCCTCACATGTTCCGCCAACTCCAATTGTACTTTCACCATCTTTAGTACTCCCAAAAGTCCATATAAAATGGCTATATGTTCGGCAAAAACCGAAATTGGCTTTACAGACAAAAGTGTCATGATTCTTTCCAGGTAATTTGAATCCATAAAAAAAATTAACTGCTTATAATTAACTGCTCATAAACTCCAAAAGTTTAGAAGAAAAATTCAACATGCCCGTTTCATCCATACTGATTTCTTCTAATTATTCATTTCTTAGAACTTCTCCCACGATTTTTCCCCCACGCACGAGTTTGTAGTTGCGGGTATTGTGGACGAATTAATCTTAGGTGTGGATTTTATGGTTTGGAATGGATTCACCCTAGATTTGAAAAGCCGAATGTTGAAATATGCGAACACCGAAATACCGCTATCCGTTGGTGTGGATAAATATGGAGGTTTACGACAAGCCATTGTATCGCAGCGGAAAAAATTCAACCAAAGTCAGAGGCAGCTATATGGGCAAAAATGGACGCAGATGTTGAGAAGAACAATTTGCGAGTTGTGCAGACTGATGAAAAATTTGCACTGGATGGCATCATAATTGGAAAAACCCTCGTTGAAGAACAGCAGAACAGAATAGTGCCAGTAAGAGTGGTCAATCTTGCAAATTCCGCTAGAACCATAGAGAAAGGGCAAGTAATTGGAAATTACCAGGCAATTTCTGCAATTGTAAACTGTGAGAGCCAGCCGCGAGACACGAAAAGTAAGATACCAGCTGATAAAAAGGTAGTCAACGATCTGACGAAAGAATGTAGCAAAGACTTATCCACAGAGCAGAGGAAGACTGCCAACCAACTTTTGGCAAGACATTGGTCAGTGTTTGCTGAAAAAGGTAAAACCGAAGGCAGAACAAAGATGGTGAAACACAGACTCAACACTGGTAATGCCAAACCCATTCGTCAAGCGTGAAGAAGAGTACCTCTGGCGAAGAGAGAAGAGGTGAATGTGTTGCTGAAGTAAATGCACCAGAACAATGTTCGAATGAATTCGACTTTGCACAATCTTGTGCTTTTATAGTTTCGAATGGTTGAGGTAGAAACTTCTACAAGACACTAGAAGTTTCTGGATCTTTCTAGAACTTTACATACACCTCAAAGGAAGTTCTTACTTTCGAGAAAATTCTTTACACCACTATCTCTACAATATATATATATATATATATATATATATATATATATATATATATATATATATATATATATATATATATATATATATATATATATATATATATATATATATATATGTATATATATATATATATATATATATATATATATATATATATATATATATACTCGTATATATATATACATATACATACGCATGTACATAGACATATACATATACATATAAATATACATATTGAAACGTGATTGCATACTTTTAGGATCCCATCTGGAGTTTGAGAATGAGTGCACCACCATGTGTGTCTTTTAGTCAAGACACAATCTATTCGAATTAAAGCTTCTATCGTTGTAGAGATAGTGGTGTAAAGAATATTCTCGAAAGTAAGAACCTCCTTTGAGGTGTATATAAAATTCTAGAAATATCCAGAAACTTCAAGAGTATTGTAGAAGTTTCTACCTCAACCATTCGAAGCTATAAAAAGCACAAGACTGTGCAAAGTCGAAAACAGTTAAGCAGAGATCGTAACAGTGTATACATCGTGCATTATAAATCGAAGCAGCAGTATTTGTAATTGTTATTTTGTAAGTGATGAAATTCATTATTAAATAAAGTGACCAATGTTGTGAAATTGTGAAATAAAGTACAAATTGTAATAAAGTAAACTTTAAGTATAATATTAAGTGTGTAAATTGCAATAAATAAATAAAGTTAGTTATTTTAATTTAACCAGCGATTGTTTCATTACTACACGATCAAGAGGGCAATTTCGTAACAATTGGTGTCAGAAGTGGGATTGTGTATCTGTGATAAACAATGGTTAAATTTGAAAAACTGAGATTGGAGCAGCTCAAGAAAGAGCTTGAGCTCTTAAATTATTTGAAGAAATCTAAAAACTCGAATGCAAACACAAGGGCTTAAAGTGGAGCTACAGGTTCGATTAAGAAGCGCTTTAGAAGAGCAGGGTATAGACGACGATGAACATGAATTCTAATGTGAAGACCCAACGACATCTCGACACGAACAAACACCGCAAGAAACTAACACGGGTAACTTTGACATGAGTGCACTTTGACATAAGTGCACTTATCGGGATAATACAATCCTTCAAACAGGATATGCAGCAGCAGTTACAACAAAATGCTGAATCCGTCGAAAAGAGTGTTGCATCCGTCGAAAAAAGTGTTGCATCCGTCAAACAAGCAGTCAAAGAGGATGTGAAAGAACAGTTACAGCAGAGTGAAATACGACTTACTCAGCTAGTGGAAAAAAACTCACAGCAGATTAAAGAAATGTCCGAGATGGTAGACAAGAAGGTTTGTGCAGTTGAGACACGGCAAGTATCGTTCGAAAAATCTGTAGAACAAAAATTCATTGCAAACGAGCCAAAGCCGAACGAATTAGAGCAAAGAATCCACCTACTACGGGAAGGTGCATTGCCTATGCCAGCCTTATCCTCAATAAAACTGAAGCCTCCTACCTATGATGGAACCACGACATTTAGCGTATTCAGAATGCAGTTTGAGACTAACGCTAGCACAAATGGTTTGAGTGCTCGCGAAAAAGTGGCTGCATTAACCGTTTCGTTAAAAGGTGCTGCCGCTGTTGTGCTTCAAACTATTTCAGAAAGTGAGCGACACTGCTATGAAAGCTTGATGAATACCGTTCAGCGCAAGTATGGTAGTGAACATCGCAAGCAGATGTACCAAGTCGAGCTACGAACACGGGAACAGAAGAGTGGTGAGTCCCTACAACAGTTTGGGTCGAAAAGGGAACGGTTGGCCAATCTTGCCTATCCAAGTAAGATTACTGAGAGGTGTATGGTGGACACCGTCGTATATGGTATTTGCGATGCGGAGATAAAGCTTTCTGCCATAACTAATCCAAAAGCTACATATATGGAGAGAGTAGCTAGCGCTTTGACATCACAGACAGCAGCATTGGTGTGTCGGCCAGAATGCAGAGCCCGTCATTTAAGAGTAGAAAACGGGCAAATTTTCACGACTTTACCTGCGGAGACGTCGGACACATGGCTCGTAATTGTCAGTCGAGACGGAAACGTTCTACATCAAGCTCGTTCTCTAGGTAAGACCGTCAAAGCAAGTCAGATTACAAAATAGGGAATCAGAAAATGTTGATAAGCCGCCCACAAACTAGATGTAGAGGCATTATCCGACTTCCACAACATGTAGCCCCAGAATCTCCGTCTCTCAGATGGTAGTAAATGGAAGAAATCGTTTTAACATTGGATACGGGTGCATCACATTCCATTATTAGAAGGGATCTCGTTCGGGAAATCGAGCCGCTTCTGGGAATAAGATTGCGTACGGCAACTCGAGATGATGCACCGGTGCTGGGAAAAGTTACACGGAAAATCACTATCGGCACCACAATAGTGACGCACGAGTTTGTGGTTGCGGATATTGTGGACGAATTAATCTTAGGTGTGGATTTTATGATTCGGAATGGATTCACCCTAGATTTTACAAACCGAAAGTTGAAATATGCGAACACCGAAAAAGCGTTATCCGTTGGTGAGGATAAGTATTGAGGTTTACGACAAGCCATTGTATCGCAGCGGACAAAAATTCCACCAAAGTCAGAGGCAGTTATATGGTCCAAAATGAACGGAGATGTTGAGCAGAAAAAGTTGTGGGTTGTGGAGACTGATGAAAAATTTGTTCTAGATGACATCAAAATTGGAAAAACCCTCGTAGAATAACAGCAGAACAAAATTGTTCTAGTAAGAGTGGTCAATCTTGCAAATTCTGCTAGAACTATAGAGAAAGCACAGATAATTGGAAATTCCCAGGCAGTTTCGGCAATTGGAAACTGTGAGAGCCAACCGCGAGACAAAAAAAGTAAGATACCATATTCATTTTCAGGTCCAGTTATTGGATCCAGAAATGTTCGGAAAGCAACAGTTCGGAAAGTAGTATTTGGCACTATTGGCAAAAGTTTGCAAACAATCAGTTGATGCCGATTATTATGAATATATTTACATTTTAAATTCAGTTATAAATTAGATCCATGAATAAATGAATAATAATGCAGAAATGTGTTAGTTGATTTGGTGAATTCTTTTGCCAATTCAATGCAATTTATTTTGTCATTTAGCATTTATGTATAGCCAAATATTAATTTTTAACTTGCAGTTCCAGCATATCCGATATGCTAGAGACAAAGTAAAAAAATTTACCGAAAGCCTGGAAATTAGCAAATTACCTGCTCCTTGTATTGCACCATATAAAGAAATAATGGAGGACTTATTCGGAAG
Source organism: Clusia tigrina (assembly GCA_920105625.2). NCBI lineage: Eukaryota > Metazoa > Arthropoda > Insecta > Diptera > Clusiidae > Clusia > Clusia tigrina. The sequence continues at coordinate 148,299,602 of OV050030.1, forward strand.
TAGCCTTGGAATTATTAATAGCAATTGTGTCAATTTATTTGGAGCAAGTATAACTACGCTGGAGCCACTTGCTATGGTCGCTTTTCAATGTGGTTGCAAATCCAAATAAAATAATTATGTTCAATAATAATGAAATAACATATTTATTTAAAATTAGATGGTTAAAAATATATCAATGGAAGAAGTTTGTTTAATTTTTAATTAGGTTGTAGAAATTCTAAATTTTATATACGAAAATAAAAAATTAAGGAACTAAAACCCGAGAATTTATTAACTCCACTAAAAGTTGATCGCGCCGAGTGTTATTTTGTAATTTTTAAATTGATGTATCCGGCTCGATTGGATTGTCATTCTGTATTCTGACTCCACCTGCTTCAACAGTCGTTCTGTAGCCGACAAATATTATGTAAAATGCCTTCGCATACTATTATGTTGGTTATACGAGTATATGCAAAATCCACTTGTTCTATGAAATGCAAATGCCCTCTGAAGCTTTATTATAAAATCCCAAATGCATTTTCAACAACAATCTTTGTTACGAAAGTATATAATAATATTTCCTATCAACTGCAGTAAAAGATCCGTTATCTCTAAATGGACATATTACCCAGCTTAACAATGGATATGCGGGGTCCCCTAATATAAAAGAATTATCATTATATATAAGTTAACACATAATTTGTTCAATAACCCAAAACGGCGCGTGCACTAAAGTTGCAAGCTATTCAAGTTAACATAAAATTTGTTCAATACCCCGAAAGCAGTGCATAGACTAAAAGTGCAACGTATTAGTTCATTCACCTCAAATAATTAATTGGGAACTTTATTTCCGTCCCATTTAAATTGCAGCGTCTGTCTTCAGATCAAAGTCGTTGACACTAACACTTTTAATTAATAAGCAAATTATTGTAATATTTTTAAGTTTCTTTTTACAGCTTAAATGTTTATTGTTCGCACTTGTTTGACAGCAGTCAATAACGACAGTTCGATTAAAATCCAAACCCGGTTGTTTTAATTAACTCGTGTTGTTTTAATCAACTCGTGTCCGTTGAGTTTTGACAAGTCAACGTGGTAGTGTCTGTGGACTTTGATAAGTTCGCAGAAAACCGTTTATTTTTTTAAGCTTCATCTCAAAGAAGCTTAACTGGCGCCCGAGCAAATAAGTTACCCGTGGAAAATAAAACCATGTTTGTGAAGAAAGAGGCCCCCTAGTATCCTGAGGAAAAAGGGACGCGTAGTATGCAAGCCGCTTCACACGGAAGCAATAAAGTGAAAAAAACAATTTAAAATAAATCGTATCAAAAGGAAATAATTAAAATAAATCATATCCTTGCAAATAATGAGGATTTCTAAAATTAAAAATTAATTAAAAAATAAAGTGACATTGAGTGGATACGTTAATGAACTAAAGTAAGAAAAAAGAAGGAGAGAAAACATTAAAATTTAATACTATTGGAAAAATTATAAGAATTGCAAAAACTGAATAATTCCTTTCATAGTAAATGTCATAAAATTACATAAAAAAAATCAATTAACAAGAAAAGTTGGAGTAAAAAGAAAAAATAAAGCCCACACAATATAAACTTACCAAAATAAACTCAACCATCTGTAATAACCAAATCATCTTTACAACTACATCTGTACCACAAAGCGCAACTATAGCTGTACCATAAAGGACAAACACAAACTATTATGACACCATACAAACAGAAGACACACCCGTCCATGAAACAGAGGTTGAACTAAGTGACATTCATTTTTTAGAATGACAAGCTCTTCGCTCCCATATTTCGAATGCGGAACGAAGAGCGGTGAAACTCTTAAAATTCTTATAGACACTGGTTCAAGCAAAAACTATATTCAGCCTTATCTTGTGGGAAAAGTCATTCCCAACAGAGTCCCATTTTTTGCAAATTCCGTAGCGGGAGACGTTGAAATTAAATCACACACATATATTAACCTTTTTGGCTTGAACGACAAACTAAAATTCTTCATAATGCCTACTCTCAAATCATTTCATGGCATTTTAGGTAACGACAGTCTAAAAGAACTAGACGCGGTCATTTATGCAAACAAAAATTATATGGTCGTCCGTGGCAAAACTAAAATCCATCTCAAACAACTTATTAGCAAAACTGTAAATTCAATAATACTGCAAGACAAATACATGAATTATGAACAAAAAGACTACATGAACACATTAGTCGACAAATTTCCTAATCTTTTCTCGGAGCCCGATGAAAAGTTGACCTATACGACAAAATTAATAGGAGAAATTCGTACTATAAACGATTCCCCAGTTTACACCAAATTTTACCCGTATCCAGCCTCACTAAAGGGCGAAGTCGAGAACCAAGTACAAAAATTGTTAAAAGATGGGATTATCAGACCATCCAGATCTCCATATAATTCTCCAATATGGATTGTAGACAAAAAACCGGACTCCCAAGGAAATAAACAATTTAGAATGGTGATAGACTATAGAAAATTGAACTCCGTTACAATTTCCGACAGATACCCTATCCCTAATATATCAGATGTTCTAGCAAAACTTGGAGATAGTAAATATTTCACACTTTTGGACCTCAAAAGTGGGTTCCATCAGATTCCGCTTAAACACTCCGATATAGAAAAAACGGCATTTTCTATTAATAACGGTAAGTACGAGTTCACTCGCTTACCATTTGGGTTGAAAAATGCGCCGTCTATATTTCAAAGAGCGCTGGATGACATTCTTCATGACTATATAGGCAGCACATGCTATGTCTATATTGACGACATAGTTATTTATAGTAAAACGAAAGAAAATCACGTGCGAGATATCGAAAATGTATTCAGAACATTAGAAGAGGCTAACATGAAAGTCCAATTGGACAAGTGCAATTTTTTTAAACAGGAAGCAGAATTTCTCGGGTTCGTAATATCCGAAGCTGGAATTAAGACCAACCCAAAAAAAGTGGATGCCATAGCAAATTTCTCCCAACCTCGAACTCTTAAAGAACTTCGTTCTTTCTTAGGTTTATCCGGATACTATCGTCGTTTCATAAGAGACTATTCCAAGATGGCCAAACCTCTGACTGTACTTCTAAGAGGAGATGAAGGCCATGTATCCAAGAATTAGTCTTCAAAAGTCGCTGTAAATCTTGAGTCAGAAGCAGTAAACGCATCTACTAAATTAAAGAATTCTCTAATATCAAAAGATTTATTGTTATCATACCCAAATTATGAAGAACCTTTCGAGTTGACAACCGATGCGTCAGACTATGCTATTGGAGCAGTTCTCTCGCAAAGAGATAAGCCTATCACTTTCATCTCGAGGACTCTTAGTAAAACCGAGGAACATTACGCGGCGAATGAAAAAGAAATGCTCGCTATAATCTGGGCCCTAAACTCACTACTTGTACGGTGCAGCGAAGGTAAAGATTTTTACCGATCACCAACCACTTACCTACGCCCTAAGCAATAAAACAACAATAGCAAAATGAAAAGATGGAAAGCTATCTTAGAAGAATACGACTACGAGTTATTCTATAAACCCGGCAAAAGTAATGTGGTTGCTGATGCTCTCTCTAGATTGCCAGTAACATCACCAGTCAACTCAATGACTGAGGTGACGCAAAGCGATGATAGTTCATCGCACAACCTTATTTATAGCGTGGAAACCCCCATTAACGTATTCAAAAATCAAATTATCTTTAGCTCAAATGCAACATCTCCGTATCAATTTGAAATAGTATTTCCTACCATACACAGACACACAATATCAAAAACAGAGTATACCTCTGAGCAATTGGTTACAACCCTCAAGAAATATCTCAGCCCCTCTGTTATAAATGGTATTAAAGCGCCAGAATCATTAATGGGTAGAATCCAAGAAATTTTCCCACTTCACTTCGCGCTATATCGTATCAGATTTACTAGCTCTCAGGTAGAAGACGTCAAAAATGAACATCAACAAGAAGAAATAATTATCGGCACGCACAAAAGAGCTCATAGGAATGCCAAAGAGAATAAAGCACAAATTCTTGAGAGATTCTACTTCCCCGGAATGAATAAAAAGATAAACAAAATTGTTAAACAATGCACGGTGTGCAAGGAGAGCAAGTACGATAGACACCCTCCAAAACCTGAATTAAAAGAATCACCAATACCATCATATCCAGGTGAAATTCTTCATATCGATATTTATAGAACCGAAAATCAGCTTGTACTTACAGCTTTAGACAAATTTTCTAAATACGCTCAAGGCAAGGTTTTTAAGTCCAGAGCCATCGAAGATGTGAAAGAACCTCTACGAAAAATACTATTCTTATTCGGCGTCCCAAAAATGGTAGTCTTTGACAACGAGAAATCATTTAACGCAGCCACAATAACCTTCATGCTGAAGGACCAGCTAGGAATAGAAACATACCCACCATACACGAGTACAGTAAACGGCCAAGTTGAGAGGTTCCACTCAACACTAACCGAAATCATGCGCTGTCTAAAAAACGAAGGAACACAACATTTTCTCAACTTCTTGACAGAGCAATTTATGAATACAATTACACGATACATAGTACTACTGGACAAAGACCACTCGAAGTATTCTTTGGACGAAAAGTCAGCACGGACCCCGATACTTACCAAAAAGCTCGACAGGACAATATACAAAGACTAAAAGATAAACAGTCAACCGACCTAAGGAATCATAACAAAGACCGTGAACCAATTAAACAGTATGATCCAGGAGATATCATATACGTAAAAATACACAAGCGACTAGGAACTAAACTGTCACCAAAATTTAGGAAAGAAATTGTTAGGGAAAACATGTCTACTACAATTACTACAGAATCAGGAAAGAAATTCTCTAACTCTCTACATGTCTGCTGCAGGCGAGCAGCAAATTTTGAACTACACGCTATCGCATCTTGTAACTATTAGCAACGGTCCTGGACGAATACAAAATGGAACATTCAAAATAATCCACAGTATAGAATTGGATAAATACAAAACCTTCGTAGACGACGTACAGGCGCAAATCAAACGTATCATCCCCAAATCCAATCCATTTTCCCCACTCCTAGCCCATGAACTTTCCCAAATTTACGACATTCTAGAGATTATAGTACCAACCGAACAACTTAGAAATAAAAGATCCATTAATCTAATAGGTACTGCTTGGAAGTACATCGCCGGATCCCCTGATCACGACGATTTTGAAATTGTGTCAAAACTGCTTGATAAAACTATAGAAAATAATAACCAGCAGGTAGTCATTAATGAAGCTTTTACTCAAAGATTGGAAAACCTTACACAAATTACAAACCAAATAAGTAATGTAATTAGAAAAGATAACGAAATTGTAAATGAAGCTGCACTCAGCATGCAAATAAAGCTTAGGTTTGTAAAAGAAGAACTAAATAATATAAGGTTTGCAATACAATGGGCAAAACAAAATGTTATAAATTCAATTTTATTGGATAAAAAAGAAATCAAACTAGCATTGAATAAACTTATACAAAATAATATTCTATTCGTATCAGTAGAGGAAGCCCTTGAGTTTGCTAGTATTAAAATTGTATACAACCAAGGAAAACTATTCTACATAATTGTAATTCCACTCACTAACAAGGAGGATTATACTAACATTATTATTAAGGCTATTAAAAGAAACAATAAAATTATAAATGTTAAATTCAAAGAAATTATGAAAAATAGTAATAAGATATTTGGTATTTACGAAAAATGTGCCACTGTTAACCACATAAAAATCTGTAAAATTAACCAAGTGATTGACATATCCAACGATACATGCATTCCACCGCTTCTTAGCGGAACGAATTCATCTTGTCCAATTGCTTATGGATACCACATACCGCAAATAGAACTCATTTCCCCTGGCGTCATTCTTCTTAACGATTTTAACGGAACAGTTAATAATGAAATGTTCACAGGTACATATTTAATCAAATTTCAAAACCTAACACTTGCAATTAATGACAAACTGTACAGAAACTTGGAAGCTCCAATTCTGGAAGTCTTCCCACCGTTAATTCAACAAGCGCCAGCCGAGAATGAATTCGTTAAATTATTATCATTGGAAATGTTAAATCATATGCACATTAACAACACTAAAAACATTCAAGAACTAAAGTCAGACTCTGCAATCACTAAATACAGCACTTACTCTCTATTTAGCATATTTGCAATATGTCTGCTTTTAATAAAAATGTATACTAAGAAATGAGAGAAAGTAATAATTCACACCACAGTTCCGAATGTAGCTGCAATGCCGGCATCGCCTTACCAAATAAAATTGAATGAGCCAAGGCCACGGAACATTGATGACTTACCTTATTTTTAACGATTGGGGACAATCGTTTTTAAAGGGGGAGGAGTTAACACATAATTTGTTCAATAACCCAAAACGGCGCGTGCACTAAAGTTGCAAGCTATGCTAATTCAAGTTAACATAAAGTTAACACATAATTCGTTCAATAACCCAAAACGTCGCATGCACTAAAGTTGCAAGCTATTCAAGTTAACATAAAATTGGTTCAATACCCCGAAAGCAGTGCATAGACTAAAAGTGCAACGTATTAGTTCTTTCACCTCAAATAATTAATTGGGAACTTTATTTCCGTCCCATTTAAATTGCAGCGTCTGTCTTCAGATCAAAGTCGTTGACACTAACACTTTTAATTAATACGCAAATTATTGTAATATTCTTAAGTTTCTTTTTACAGCTTAAATGTTTATTGTTCGCACTTGTTTGACAGCAGTCAATAAAGACAGTTCGATTAAAATCCAAACCCGGTTGTTTTAATTAACTCGTGTTGTTTTAATCAACTCGTGTCCGTTGAGTTTTGACAAGTCAACGTGGTAGTGTCTGTGGACTTTGATAAGTTCGCAGAAAACCGTTTATTTTTTTAAGCTTCATCTCGAAGAAGCTTAACTTATATATATAAAAGAATTATTTGCAAATAGTTCTTCATAATTTTCAGATGATCGTTGATTTAAAATAGATATTCTCAATCGTCTACTATCATGTAATGAGCCTGGCTCACTAGCAAAAATGGCAATAAACATCTTATCGGGATTGGCAACTGCTTGAAAGTGCAAGCTATAATGATATTTTCTATTAAAATATACCTCCTTACTTTCCCGAGGAGCTTTCATTTTAATATGTGTACAATCAATACATTCCATACAATTACTTTCGGAATTTGTTTAATATTGAAACGTGATAGTACAGTGAAACGTGATTGCATACTTTTAGGATCCCATCTGGAGTTTGAGAAAGAGTGCACCCTGTGTGTAAGTCAAGACACGAACTATTCGAATAAAAGTTTACTTAAGAACACGCTGTCGGTGGTATAAACGAATGAAAGCCTCCTTTGAGGTGTATATAAAATTCTAGAAAGATCCTGAAACTTCTAGTGTATTGTAGAAATTTCTACCTCAACCATTCGAAGCTATAATGTGCACAAAACTGTGCAAAGTCGAAGACATTCGAAAAGAGATCCTAAAAAGCCGCTGATGTGCTTCAAACTATCTCAGAAACGGAGCGAGACTGCTATGAAAGCTTGATGAATGCCGTTCAGCGCAAGTATGGTAGTGAACATCGCAAGCAGATGTACCAAGTAGAGCTACGAGCACGTGTACAAAAGAGTCTATTCAATAGTTTGCGGTGGAAGTGGAACGGTTGGTTCATCTTGCCTACCCAGGAGAGATCACTGAGAGGTGTATGATGGATACCGTCGTATATGGCATTCGCGATGCGGAGATAAAGCTTTCTGCCATAACTAATCCAAAATCTACATATATGGAGACAGTAGCTAGCGCTCTAACTTCAGAAACAGCAGCCTTGGTGTGTCAGCCAGTATACAGAGCCCGTCAGGTACAGGTCGAAAGCGGACAAAGTTTCACGGGCAAATGCTTTACTTGTGGAGAGGTTGGAGACATGGTTCGTAATTGTCAGTCGAGACGGAAACGTTCTATATCACGCTCGCCGGTAAGACCGCCTAAGCAAGTCAGATTCCAAAATAGGGAATCAGAAAATGTTGATAAGCCGTCGACAAAGTAGATGGAGTAAGTCTCGAGGGGCATGATCTGACTCAAAAAACATGTAGCCCCAGAATCTTCGTTTCTCAGATGGCACGGAAAATCAACAGCCTAACTGTCGACAGCGTAGTAAATGGAAGAAAAATCTTGGTACCATTGAATACGAGCGCATCACATTCCAGAATTAGAAGGGATCTCTTTCGGGGAATCGAGCTGCTTCTGGGAATAAGATTGCGTACGGCAACTGGAGATGATGCACCGGTACTGGGAAAAGTTACACGGAAAATCACTATCGGTACCACAACAGTGACGCACGAGGCTGTAGTTGCGGATATTGTGGACGAATTAATCTTAGGTGTGGATTTTATGATTCGGAATGGATTCACCCTAGATTTGAAAAGCCGAATGTTGAAATATGCGAACACCGAAATACCGCTATCCGTTTGTGAGGATAAGTATGGAGGTATCCGACAACCCATTGTGTCGCGGCGGACAAAAATCCCAGCAAAGTCAAAGGCAGTCATATGGGCAATAATGGAAGGAGATGTTGAGAACAATCAGTTGTGGGTTGTGGAGACTGATGAAAAATTTGCACTGGATGACATCTTAATTGGAAAAACCCTCGTAGAAGAACAACAGAACAGAATAGTGCCAGTAAAAGTGGTCAATCTTGCAAATTCCGCTAAAACCATAGAGAAAGGACAGATAGTTGGAAATTGCCGGGCAATTTCGGCAATTGTAAACTGTGAAAGCCAGCCGCGAGACACAAAAATGAAGATACCAGCTGATGAAAAGGTACTCGATGATCTGACGAAAGAATGTAGCAAAGACTTATCCACAGAACAGAGGAAGACTGCCAACCAACTTTTGGCAAGACATTGGTCAGTGTTTGCTGGAAAAGGTAAAAACGAAGGCAGAACAAAGATGGTGAAACACAAAATCAACACTGGCCAAACCCATTCGTAAAGCGTCTAGAAGAGTACCTCTAGCGAAAAGAGAAGAGGTGAATATGTTGCTGAAGCAAATGCAGCAGAACAATGTCATTGAGCCATCAGCAAGCCCCTGGAGCTCTCCAGTGTTATTAGTCAAGAAGAAGGATGGCTCCACATGTTTCTGTGTAGATTATCGAAAACTAAATGAGGTAACGAAGAAAGATAGTTATCCATTACTTCGCATCGACGATACCTTGGACACACTTTTTGGTTCAAATTGGTTCTCAACGCTGGATTTACAAAGCGGATATTGGCAAGTGGCAGTAGACGAACAAGACAAGGAAAATGCAGCAGCAGTGCCGTTGATGGACTATTGCAATTTTTGGTGATGCCATTCGGACTGTGTAATGCTCCAGCTAAATTTCAACGCCAAATGGAACATGTGCTAAAGGGTCTCCACTGGAAAACGTGTCTGGTGTAACTAGATGACATCATTGTTATCGGAAAGGACTTCGAGGACCACTTAAAAAATTGGAAAGAAGAATTGATGCGATTAGGTGCTTCAGGGCTGAAGCTGGGTGCAAAAATGTTCATTCTTCAAGAAAGAAATCAAGTACCTTGGACATAAAGTCACACAGGTCCAGATAAGATAGACTCATTAAGGGAGTGGCCAAGACCAACTAGTTTGCATGAGCTGCGCAGTTTCTTGGGTCTTTGCACCTATTACAGACGCTTTGTTCCAAGCTTCTCAGACGTGGCTGCATGAATTAACGAGGAAGAATTGTCGTTTTGAGTGGAAATCGAAAAGGAGAAGGCATTCAACAGATTGAAAGAGCTATTGTGTACAGCTCTGATACTTGCGTATTCAATTCCGGGCGAAAAATTTGTTTTGGACACAGATGCAAGTGGCTTCGGGATTGCTGGAGTCTTGTCGCAAGGGTAAAATGCATTTATACAACGTGGGAGCGCCATTTGAGCGTATTGCAATGGACATCCGTTTCCAATTCAGGTCCGTTTCCAATTAGTGATTCCGGCAACAAATATGTTCTCGTCGTAATCGACTATTTTAGTAAATGGCCAGAAGTATATCCCATCCCCGATCAAGAAGGTAAGACGGTTGCAGATGCAGTTATCAATAATTGGGTATGCAGATTCGGAGCTCCCCTTGAGTTGCAGTCGGATCAAGGCAGAAATTTCGAGTCAACGATATTCAGGGAAATGCGTGAATTGATGGGCATACGCAAAACTCGCACAACCCCTTTGCACTCGCAATCCACTGGAATGGTGGAAATATTTTATCGTTAGTTTGCGGAACACCGAAGGAAAATCGTGGACAGAAGCCAGTAAGATTGGGACCAACACATACCTCTGTTACCTCGGCAACTCACGATGCAACATATACAACACCAGCTAACTGTATTTTCGGCTTTGATATAAGATTACCTGCAGATCTGAAATTCGGCGCCTGCTCATCTACGGAAGTTTCATGTAGCAGTTATGTAGCTGACAAACGAAGACAGTTGAATGAAATTCATGGAAACACCAGAAAGCGGACACAACTGATGAGTGATAACATGAAAGCCAGAGTACATTGTCAGGAGGGCAATCTTCTAACAGAATAAAATTTTAACAATATGCTAGAAACAATAGCATGTGTTCACAGAATGGTGACAGCAGAGTTTGCCGTGGTCACCGCTACTTGAATGTGATGCTGTGTCACTGCACTAGCCTTAAAAAAAACCAATTTTACCTCACCAAGAAAAATTTCACTTACCATTGTCCTGTTTTTTGACATCTCTTTGGTTGTACGATGCTTTCCCTGCTTCAGGGTTCCTTGCTCTGGGTTTCATCCACATTTCTTGTAGGATGCTCTGCCTGCTTCAGGTGTTTCCTCCTGTAGGTCCTGATGACCGGCTGCTTTATTTTGAATACCTTGCAGTAACAAATACCGCCTGCGCCAAAATGTTGGGGTCCGTACTTGTCGTCGCTACTGGCGTGCGCCCTTTTTCTACCGGTAATAGGCGCGGGCGTAGACGAGGACCTGGTGGTTCCTAATGAGCGCTCAATGCTGCCAGGTAAAACACCGTGTTCTTCCGTTTTTCAATATAAGACATGAGCCAAGAAGTTTATTACTTAAAATCATGTCTTATATACTATTTACAATGAACACTTACACTCTAGGGAAGCACCCTTCTGGTGCTCCAGTTCCGCGATTGCTGATTGGTGTCAGTTGGTTAAGCCAACTGTCCTACTCGATATAAATATGTCGATGGTGCATTCTAAATTCCAATGCACAGCTGATCCCTGACATAGAGCGGTCGAAAAAAGGTCTCATGGTGAGGTGAATTACCATATCATACAACTGCTTTCCGGGAAAACCTGTACAGGTTCAAACACGAGGAGTCTTCATGTGTGCAAACTGTGTATGGACAGTACCAGAGAACGCAGAATAAGCTTTATTTTCCTGCCTGAGGCCCGCCAGTGCTAGAGCTGCATTACAGGAAGTGTGCGGAGAGCCGTTAACGCCGGATAACATAGTGCAACACATGCTCCAGTGTCCCGAGAAATGGCATGCGGTGTGTGATACTGCAGCTGCTGTTATGAATGACCTCCACCAAACGGAGCGGCAACGTAGCGCACAGCGCGAATAGAAGAAGTCCTATGACTATAACCTCTCCCCACGAAGTAGTATCCTGCGTTGGTCCCGCGTATGGTAGTGAGATTAGAAAGTGGTTTTAATCGGTAGGAATCCGGCATGCTATGTTACGGTAGTATCTCAAGAAGATTTTCACCTCCCATCGTTGAAAAACAAAAATAAATACACACATGGGGCCGAGTTTTTGGCACTTTTGGGGGTCAGCAGTTGGCGAATAGCAGAACAGTCTAGGACAGCTGGGAATGTGAAATAACCAGACCCCGACCATTAACCGAAGGAATGGAAGGCGTGGCACAAAAGGTAAGAAAAGAATAATGAAGTTACTGTGAGAGGGGGAGACGATGGTGTTATACGACCTGTGCCGAGAATCAACCTATCTGAGGGCCCAGTCTTAAAAAGAGCGCAGCCACTAACGAAGTATCCGGGTACCTGGCGCCCTCCGGATTATTTAGCCTTATCTGAATATAACGGATATCTGTACAGATGGCCCACCCTATCTCCGCCACTCGTGGGACCTAATATACCTTTAAATAATAAAGCAAACGCAACAAACACAATAATGTCCCCTTATAACTCCAGCGGGGAACGTGGTTTCTAACACTACAGGGGAGTGCAAGGGCGAGCGGACGGACCCTTTCAAGCAAAGCGTGGTTCTTCTCAAGTCTCCTAAGGACGCCCGCGTAGCATGCCAACCAGACAACCAGATGATAGCAGTAGTCAACGAACACCAACACCTGCAGTTAGGAGTGATTTTGCAGTTCCGAACCACACATGTTTTTGGAAACTTGGGGAACAGATCACGATGCTAAGGGAATGTTGGAAGATGGAAGGAGGCCCACCATTCAAGAACCAATGCGGGAGGTAATTGAGAGGATCATGGCGCAATACGAGCTTTCAGCTATAGAAGCAAAGGATGATGCTGCGAAACAAGTCAGAAGGAGGCACAATTCGTCCCAAACACTTCCATGTTTCATACCAGGCAGAAGAGAAAAAATGCACACTGATCTCGAGACGCCAACAACGAAGCGGATAGCTACACCACAGCAAATTGGGAAGAAGATCGCCAATCGGCGCCACCCGAAGTCACAGAGAAAACAGAGGACATATATGCGCCCAAACAAAGTGACGACACGAATGCGCAACCAAAATAGTGACAGGAATGGACAAAAGTCAAGCACAGGAAATCGATGTTCCGACCGAGAACGGACGTGTAGATATCACAGCTACGTCCGGGCAAACGTATGCGGATATTCTTCTGACCATTAAGGGCGATGGTGCACGAAAACAACTGGGTGAGGCTGCTGAAACTGAAGCGAACACCGGAAAGCAGCTCCGCGATGTACCAAGTGGCAGTGGTAGGCAACCTAGGGGAAAAGGCAAAATTTCTAGCGAAGCCTCGTTCCATAACGGTAGGATGTTCCAGGAGGTAGGATGTACCAAAATAAACCGAATGCACCCAACTCTGGGGAATTAAACGATTGATCCACAACATGGGGCAAAATGCTCATGGAGTGTCTTCCCAAGTTGGATGTTGCACTCCAAAACAATGGGAGCATACATTTGAGGCAGGAGATAAACTGTGTGCGGTGGATCTTACCTACGCACAGTCACATGGAGCATCGAGGATTTCCACACCCATAGCGGCATTAGAACTATCGTCATCGAACTGGGGCACAATATACAGCCGTCCCGAGTAATAACAGTACAAAAAAGAGGTTGGAGACAACATGTAATTGATGCTGAAGTCTTTCAACTGGTGTGGGGTGGGGCAGAGACCTCGGATGACGGAGCCACAAAATGGCTAGGGACATTAGACACCGGCTAAGCGCTGCATACAACGAGGCCATGTCAAGAATGACGAGCATGCCATCCAGGAAGCCAGTTTACTGGTGGAATGAGGAAATCGCTGAGCTCAGAAGACGCTGCAAGAGGGCGCGCAAAAAGGCGCACGACCCCGGTCCCACCTTATACGGCAACCGCTATGGGCCGCCTCCAAAGATTGCCGGCAGCAGCTCAAGAAAGCCATCCGCAGCAGCAAAGTGGCCTATTTCAAGGAAAGCGGGGGTAAAGCGTATAAGGTGGTGATGAGCAGAATCAAGCGACCCAGAGCACCACAACCCACCAACAAAGCTCTTTCCCCCACAGGGGGAACGGGACCACCAGTATCACCTCCCATGGAAACAGAATTCATCCCTGCGGTGAAAGCGGGACTGTTGTCAGTCAAAATCACATAGTCCGCTAAAACCCAAGTAGCTATTTGATTTTAATATTAATAAAATAATAAACGTATAATGTAATAAAAATATTACCACCAAGTAAAAGTCGATTGTATGCTTTTAGGTGCGCGCATTTGACAATTGAACGGCAATGAACTTTCCCTACTGACTGGTCAGCACTATCCCCAAACTGTGCCACTCGATGATTACGTTGGCAAACAATTGCAGAATGTGTGGGGCAATTACAATTAATTTAGTAGAACAAGAAGAAATAATAATAAATGTAAATAGTATGGTATATAAGCAGGTGTTTTACCAATAAAGAGAGCTGAGAGTGGACTCAGGCTGCCAACAATCGCCCAGTAGATGTCCCGCAGTGTGTAAAAACTAGGCGAGCACACCTCACACCGCCCCAACACCCAACATAAATGGCGCAGCCAGTATAAGGACCTACCTTCCCAGAAGCATATAGGAGTCAACTCGGAGGAAACCCAGGATTTGTAGAAAAGACATCGTGAAGCAAAAAAAATCAACATGTAACGAAACCAGCATCATCATCAACAAAGTGCGAACATCGTGCAGAGAAACAATCTAGGGAGCGATCGAAAAACTGTAGGTATACCAGTAGATACTTCTGCGACCCTGAAGGCGCCGTGGCGCTGGTCAAAGAAGTTGCAACATACAATCGCGATTGCTCTGTTGCACGCAGCTTTGTATGGGCTTGAACCGTCAGTATGATCGGACGGTCTATGTATGTCGTCTTAGCTGTGAGGATTTTTTGGTAGGGGAATTTGTGTGTGTGTGTCGGTAGGGACATTTCTTTTGATTTAGAACTCATTTAAATATTTAACAGAGTAAGCTTAGGGTATTAGAACAGAATACTTCAAGAGGTGTCATAGTGAGTAGACGTGTGTTTTGTGTGCTAACAAGTTGAACGCTGCTTTTGAACTGATACAAGATATATTTGGTTATGGTTTGTTTACTTGCCAAACAACTCTAAATCTGTAATTCAGTGTCGGTGTTTGTTGAAATTGTGCTCTATTTATGTGAACAGTCTGAAATAATTGGAGAAAACTGGTTTTTAAAAATGTCTTTCGCAACTAGACAGGTAGCACAAAGGAAAGAGAGGCAAAACTTGGCGCCTAATTTGCACTCAACGCCTAATGCAACAAAAGCAAGTGCAGAGAGGCTCTCAGACTCTGGCCTGCTGGCTGTTTGGGATGAGCGGCTTGTTAAGCTTGAAGAGAGCATTGTTGCTAAGATTAATGGAGCTGTGAAACGGTTAGAGGATCGGGTGATGCAGAAGATAAGTGAGTTGGCTGGTAAGTTGGCAAACATGAAGAGAGGGTTCAGAGAGATCGACTTGCGAGTGGCTGCAATTGAGCGATCTGCCATGGAAGCTGAGACTCTGAATTCAACTGTGCAATCTCTGCAATCCCAAGTGGGAAAATATGAAAATGATGCTGTCTCAACTGATCTAATTTTAAATGGAGTAGCTGAGTCAGAAAATGATAGAATTATTGATGTATTTGGTAAAATATATCAATCCGTTAATTGTGACTCGCCGCTGGTTCGAGAAATATTCCGTCTGCGACCCAACACGGGGCTATGGCGATTTTGGTAAACTGCAAACAGCTCAACAAAGGAGTCATCTCTTTCGGAAGATTGCTGGATTCTGTAAGGAAAATAAGATATCCATCTTGCTCTCTGACATTGGTTTAAGTGGACAAACTCCGATCTTTGTTCATGAGTGCTTAACAGAAGCAATCGAGTGGTGATACAGTATGCATCGAAGCTTAAGCGGCAATGGTTATTGGCTTCTGTGTTCTCCGTACGAGGTATGGTCTATGTTCGAGTGAATTGAAATTCGGAGACGAATCTAGTTTCGAGCGTTGAGACCTTCGATTCACTTCTTGGCGCACCAGAAGCAACTAATTGCTTGCATCTAAGTTTATCTAAATGTTGTTTTTTCTTTTATTCCTTTTATATGCTCCCTCTGGTTCTTTCTTATCACTTATTTCTACTATTTGTATGTGTATTATGTATTTTGTAAAGGTATATTGTTATTGGTTAAATTTTATAAACCTTATGGCTATAGTTTACTATTTAGTGCTTGAACTTGCAGTCCTAAGCCTGGCTTCCACTTGTTGTGGGTGGTATTGGTGACAGTGCGGATGGTGTTAGTGAAAATCATAAAGTTCTCATTGATGTATTGTGCAGGCAGCGATGTGCTCTCAATATTGTGCATCTTAACGCTAGGAGTCTGAATTCAGAGAAATTAGATTACTTGAGATATATTTTTGAGGACTCTATAGTGGATGTTATATGTGTCTCAGAAACATGGTTTTAGGATGATGTTTTGGATGCCCATTATCGTATTATAGACTACAAGCCAATAAGGAGTGATATGCTGAATAGGAGAGGGGGTGGTGTAGCAATATATTGCAAAACTTACCTAAAATTGAGTTGTTAAGCTTGTATAATGGGTGTGACATTGAGTTTTTTAATGTTAAAATTTATGATGGAGGTACAAACATTTTTCTATCTTGTGTATATAACCCTAATAGAGCATGTCAACTTCAACCTTTTTTTCTGAGCTGTCCAATAATTTGGCAGATTATGATCGCTTTGTGATTTGTGGCGATTTGAATGTGAATCTGCTGTGTGATAGTTGTGCTAGGAATAAATTATATGGGCTCGTAGCGACTGCTGGATTATCTGTAGTAAACTCTGGTGTACCTACTCGTTATGGAAATAATGTCAACCCTAGTTTGCTTGATTTCTTTCTGGTATCTGATATCTCATTTTTTGTTTTTTGATGAAATCTCTTTTATTTCCGATCATGATTCAATTTTTTGTACCTTAAACATAACACTGTGCCGTGATGCTCTGCCGGATTTTTTTTCATATCGTGACTTTAATGCTATTGATTACGAATCACTATTCTATGAGATGAGTCGAGTGCATTGGGATGAATGCTGGTGTCAAATCTCTGTAGATGATAAGTTGAACTTGTTTGTGGGATGCATTGACAGGATTTTTAATCAATATGTCCCCATTCGGTCAGTGGCAATTCAGAATGTTTCTTGTCCATGGTACTTTAAGCAAGTTAAATTGGCCATTAGGAAGGGAAATAAATTGCATGCTAAATGGAAAAATAAATCTACTGTAATAATTGGAATCTATTTAGGATTGCTCGAAATAAAACTGTATTTATTGTTCGTCAATCCAAAAGAAATTTTTACAATTCCAAGTTGAAAAGTTCCCTTCCTACCAAGCTACTTCGTAGGAATTTGAGGAACCTTGGAGTACGTAGTAGTGATAGTACAGTCTGCAAGTTGGATCCTAGTATTCTGTATGATGCCTTTGCTTCCCTGGGATCATGTGGCTCGGTTTCGCCGCCTGCTCTAGGAATGTTAAGTTCTGCCACGTCTACTTTTCAATTCTGCTGTGTCTGTGAGGCTGAGATGGGGCGATGTCTGATGAGGGTTAAGTCAAATGCGATTAGTGAGGATGGCTTGCCGGTTAAGCTTCTTAAGATTATATTACCATTTATTCTTAGTCCCTTGACCCACATTATTAATCATTGCTTTACGACTTCGTGCTTTCCTAGTGTTTGGAAAGTTGGTATCGTTATTCCAGTAGCTAAGAATTACTCTGCATTGGAGCAAGGTGATTTTAGACCTATTAGTATTTTACCTTCTCTATCAAAAGTTCGTGAATCACTCATAGCTGAGCAAATTTCAGGTTACTTTCATCAAAACAATCTTTTCTCTCCATTGCAGTCTGGGTTTAGATCGAGGCACAGTTGTGCGACTGCTCTGCTTAAGGTTATGGATGATGTTCGGGTAATGTATAACCAAAGTCTTCTTTTCTATGTCTCCTGGATTTCTCTAAGGCTTTTGATAGCGTTAATCATTCGTTGCTCTGTTTCAAATTAAAGCGGTACTATGCGTTTTGTGACAGTGCAGTTGGTCTTGTAAATAGTTATTTGACAATGAGAATGCAACGAGTAAAGGTGGGCAATATCTATTCTGATTCTAGGCATGTTTTTTCGGGTGTTCCACAGGGATCGATTCTGGGGCCACCCCTGTTAACTATATTTTCAAATGATATTTTCCCGGTGTGTAAATACTAAATATATTATGGGCCCTCTCATGTTTACTATATTTTCAAATGACATTTTCTCGGTGTGTAAATACGTAAATATACATGCATATGCGGATGACCTACAGATTTATCTTTCTCGGCGCATGGATTATATTGATGACTTGAGTCTAAAAATGAATGAAGATCTAAATTCTATATTTGATTGGTCAAAAAGAAATGGACTTTTCCTAAATCCGTTAAAGTCCTATGTTTTACCAATCTCGTTGAAGAAAATAGAATTTTCAAACTTCCTTTGATATCTATTGGTGCTGAAATTCGTTTAGAGATCATGTAGTTTGGGCTTTCATATCGATTATTCTTTCACTTGCACTGATCAAGTGAAAAAAGTTTTTTTTGTGCTGAGACAGTTACGGATGTCAGCAGAGTTTACCCCTGTCGAGACTAGGAGAATGTTGGTTAAGCAGCTGGTTCTACCGATAATTTCCTATTCCGAGCTTGTATATAGTAAGTTGGTTTCAAACTCTCTACATAAAATACAAGTTGTGTTTACCTATGCCACACGATATGTGTTTGGATTACGTAGGTTTAACCATATAACTTCCTGGAAGACAAGTGTTCTTGGGTGCAGTATTGAGAACTACTTGCGGATCAGAAATTGTATTTTTCTTCACAAGCTGATTATCACGAGAACTCCTAATTATCTCTTTGAGAAACTTCAGCAGAGCCAATCAAAAAGAAGTCGGTGCATGATAATACCTAAATTTGCCTATTTAAGTCAACTTGATACATTTTCATGAATTCCATCAGGAGCTGGAATTCACTGCCTTCTGCTATGAGAGGCATGGCAGGGATTAGTGAGTTTAAGTATTTAGTGTTCCAGTACTTTTGTTGAAAGCTGACATAGAGCTCTCTAAATTTGACCCTTGAAAATAACCAAATATCTCTTTTGTTATTCTTTTCTGTCAGTATTCTTTTAATTTGTTATTGTATTAATTTATTATTTATTTATTATTTATTACTTAATACTTATTCATTTTTTTATTTATCTATTTAATTAGTTGCTAATTTAATTTAATTTAATATATTTATTTTAATAACTGATATATAGTTATATATCAAAAGACTTTGTCTTATTGTATAACTTTAATACAATAAATTGAATTGAATTGAATTGAATTGAGGTGCATACAACACGGGTTATTGCATCAAAGTTTGTGTAGTTCCAAAACTACGATTTGCTCAAAAATGTTTAATTAATATTTTGCACGGAAAAGCAAAATGAAGAAACTGAAAGTAATGCTGAAAATAGAGACGTGTTAATAGTGCTGCAATCATTCTTTTCTTTGGAAACTTTGGTTTGATATGGAGAAAAGATGGAGAATGATTTTGTGAAATCGGTCACCTTATTCAAAATGGGTTCATCGACAAGCATTAACAAAATAAACTGAAATACTTATTTGTATAAATAATCTGTATTCACGTTCCGTAGTTGTGCAATTAATTAAGTATAATTTTTATACTTACGTATTTGAGTAATTTTGTTTTCTCAACGGCATTTTATCACAGTTGCCTTTGTGTGTTGAATTATGTTTGTTTTATTAACAAATAAGCTATAAACAGTCAAACTTACGCATATTCTATTACGCGGTTGAGTTTTCAAAATCAACCTTATTGCCTTCAAGTGAAGCATAAGGCTAATGAAAAATAGTATAAGCGAAAACAAGAGGTCAAATGGAAAATAATTTTAGTGAAGTAATAACTACGTGTTTATGTTGAGATTATGGGGTGTATCGTGGGGCGAAATTCAGTTGTTATACATTAAAGTCGATGTTTAGTATACTTAGGGAAGTAAATAATGATTGAAATGATTGAAAACTTTAATAAATTTATATCTGGGGACTCAATGATTTCGGGGTAGTCATATGAAATTATTTGAAGTTTTAGAGTATGTGGGCAAGTTTAAAAATTACAAAACTAAGTTGTAACATTTATTTTTTTTTTAAGTCATGGGTTTGAAAATAAGAATTAATTCCATCTATGGAAGTACCAAAAGAAGCTAAAAGATTGCTGGAAGCGCTAAAGCGGCAGAGCGAGGCAATCCAGAAGTTTGTAGAAAGGACAATAAGGCACGAAAGAATAGCGAGTACTACCGCAAGCGCATAGCGGAACTAGAAGCCTTGTTGGAGACATTTAACCATAATTACGAGTAGTTGTTACGTTTTCAGGAGTGTTGTGGTGACAAGGAGTAATTTGCCAATTATTATCCAATATATGTCAACGGTTCAATACGGGACTGGTTGACCAAGTTCAGGTTAGATCTAGATGAGCTAGAAGCACAAGCAGATAGTCCTAGTTCACCGGAGGACAAGGCTCACGACAAGTTAACGTCTTTACAGACGAAAGTACAGTTATTTGCAGAAAAACTGTTTGAACAAAAAAACAACGAGCAAAAGTTAAGCCCAGGTGCTCTGTAGGTTAGCGAGGGACAGTGAGAACTTATCAACTTGGGAAGCAGCAGACCAAACATTAGCGACTATGCAGAATCGAACAGAGGAAACATTTTTTCAAGTCTTCAAGGATTCAGAAGAGTTGAAGGCGAATACAGAATTTCTGGAGAATAAAACTAGAGAAGTTTCTAGGCAACTCCGAGAAACCGAGGAAGCCGCATCATATTTAGAGAGGGAAAATCTAGAGCTCAAGAGAATCAGGGCAACTGCTATGCCAGGGACAGCAACAGTAAGATCCACATCAGATTTTCAAATACACACACAAACAGTATTAGCTTTGCCACCAGAAGTGCACTGACCGGAGTACTTGTCACTTGAAGGAACTAAATGGGTTACTAAGCCAGAAATTGTGGTGAGTGACAACACCAATCAGAATTATTGTCTAGGTCTACTGAAGACGGAGTCATGCTTTTTTCACCACAAGGTTAGAAATTTAAGCAGAAGTCTACTGCTCCATCCTTTGTCACGAGCCTTCTAGAAACGAAGGAAATAGGGGTTGAAGTATGTATCCCCAGGAATTAATGACAAACAATTAATAAAACAGAGTAATAGATTCGGATGTAGTAAGATGGGGATAGAGGCAATTTCGAAAACAGTGGTTGGTACCCGAGTTTACTGGTGCTGCGTCAGAAGACTTACGGTCAGAAGTCAGTAGGTTAATTCAGGGGTATGAACTTGCTAGGAGGAGCATCAGGATTTGTTTGACTGTGTGAAGCAGAGGTTGTTCGAAGACGCACACAATCGTGTGCTGACAAAGCGAAATCGGCAGTGCGAACGAGCTTTACGGGCTCCTGAAGAGAACTTACTTGAAGGTGAGGATTTTGAAAGATGTAACTCAAGAAATCAGAATGGGGAAACAGCTGGCAGTGGAGGACATACAAACCTAAAGTTTGATACAGACTAATTATGTCAATGTTAATTCCACAGAAGGAATTAGCTAAGGAAGGGAGTGGTCAGCAGCGACCAAATTTGAATTCCAGGAGTAAAGCGAGGATGAGCAACACCGCACAAGGGTTGAAATAGTTCTCTTGTCGACGAATGGGACATCGGGCAGCAGAATGCAGGCAAAAACAAACCCAACAAAGGGACGAAGCAAACTTCCAGCTGTCAAGTCGAAGCCGATAGATCAGGAAGCCAAGAAGGAATAAGCAAATAATAGGCTGAAAGTAGCAAGGAGAGTGAATCGCGTGTCAAGCGACGTAGGGGCGATGAACCAAAAGAAGGAGGAGCATGTGGAACTCCAAAATATTCTTCCTGATTGCGTTTCAATTTAGTTTACGGTGGTGATTCTAGTAGTAGGATTAGGTTTTGATAAAATTAGGAAGTATAGGTCGGTAGCAGTAAAAGCTGTATAAGAGCACAAGGATAAGATATCTAGGCTAGCATGAAAGGAATATAGGTATATAAGGAAGAACTACAACTCTTGGTGGGAGAGTATCAGAGAGGGGAATAGATACCCACTCTTTTTGTGAACAAGAAGCCATTGTTTCATGGTTAATAGAAACCCGATGCGTTCATCGAGATACTCTGCTAGGAGGCAGTTACCGGAAAACTATTGCTTTTGGTAGACTCAGGAGCGGAAATCTACTGTTCTACGAAAAAGCCTGGCAACTGATGAAACGAGTGTGAAAACTCTTAACGGTGCCTTTGGGGGTGTATTGGGAAACTATGTTCAGTTAGAATAAATCAGAGCGAGGTATGAGTTTTAGAATGCAAGCAGTGAAATTAGAAAAGGAAGGTCATCCGGCTGATGGTATACTCGGGCGGGATAACCTCTGGGGCCGCAACATTCTGGATGCAGTAACTAAAGAGTTCTCACCGATTGGTAAGAATAATAATAGGATTCTGACTCTTCAACTAAGATCATGGTGGGAAGGACCAGTGAATAGTGATAAGAACAGTAGTCAGGAAATGATAGGCGCGAGAACAACGAGAGTAATTACTCTCCGTGTGAAACCTAACCTTCGGACGGTTGTTTTGCACAAGCAGCAGCAAGCGGAGGGCGTATGGACGAGACCATAACGCACGTTCACAAGGGTAAGGTGTGCGCTTGCGTACTAAATACATCAGAAGAGATCTATTATATGGATAAGGATTTTAGGCCTAAGTTCACTAGTTATGATAATTTTAAAGAAACAAATTATGGTTCGGTTAACCAGATTAAGCAGGTAGATATAAGAGAAAGGATGGAGAGAGTATTGTATTCACTGAAGTTAGTCCCAAGCGTAAACCCGGAAGAGAAGGCATCTATAGAAGCCATTTGTACGTCATTACATGATATATTTCTGCTGGTAGGAGACCTGCCACCATACACACCCGAGATAGAACATGAATTACCAATTAGAGCGGATCAGCAGCCAATTAACCAGAAGCAATACAGATTGCCACAAGCTTACAATGAGGTAAACAGGGAAGTTAAAGGGATGTTAAAGGATAATATATCACATTGAAATTCACCAATTATTTTAGTACCGAAGAAGGGGGGTGCTCAGGGTCAGAAGAAGTGGAGAATGGTCGTTGATTTTAGAAAATTGAACCACACCACTATCAAGTGAGTGTTCCCGATTCCGGGAAGAAATCCTGGACCAATTAGGTCATAGAAGATATTTTTCTACACTTGATGTAGCAAGTGGCTACCATCAGGTTCTGTTGGATACCCAAGATAAGCAGAAAATCGCGTTCAGCACCGGTTTAGGGCCTTATAAGTTTAACAGAATGACGTTTGGATTACCAGGAGCACCGGTTACCCTCCAACGGCTAATGAACCATGTGCTAAAAGGCTTGCAAGGGTTAGATTGTTTTGTATATCTAGATGATATCGAAATTTATGGGAAGAACTAGCAGCAGCATTCGCAACGCTTGTGTAAGGTGCTCCAGAAATTAGGGGAAACCACAATTTGAAATTGAGCACGGAGAACTGTCAATTTTTGAGAAGAGAGGTAGTTTATCTAGGCCATCGTTCTTCAGAGGCAGGAGCACTTCCTGACCCGCAGAAGGTGGAATGCGTTAAAAATTTAGCGGTTCCAAGTAATAGAAAAGAAGTGCAAGCATTCCTAGGACTAGTGAACTATTATAGAAAGTTCGTAGAAGGACTAGCCGGAATTGCGTTGCCAGTGAATAATTTGCTACGAAAAGAAGCAAAGTTCGAATGGACAGAGAGTTGTCAAAAAGCATTCTAGAGGCGTAAAGAAATAATTAGCAGGCCACCGATTTTGGCGTACCCCGACTTTGAGCAAACTTTTTTGTTGACTACTGTAGGAGGGTTTTCCTCTCGAAAACTTAGACGAGGGGTTCATAAGAAGTGAGCTTCAAAGATTTCTTATATTTTTTTTATTTTTTTATTGTTTTTAGTCTAAAATTTTGTAGACTGGTGTATATAATTAATATTTTTTCTTTGTATTTATTTCAGTTACATTCTTAATTTTAATATCTGCTATTTCAAATATTTATTCAGTTACTTTAATTTATTTTATTTGCTGCGAGAGCTAAAAATTTTACACACATTCACATCACATTCTTGTCACCAACTGCTCTTTTTACCTCTGTCAAAACTCTTCACGAACCTTCTATAAAAAAAATTTTTTTTTTTTTTTAATTCAACATGGATTTATTTATTGCATATTTTCAATCGAAACCAACAATAATTTTACAAAGCTTACAACTAATAAATAAATTGATGCTCCGCGCCAGTGCTTAGAGCAATTTTAGTTCAAGTACATATTATATAAATTATGTTATGTAGAAAAAATAAATAAATATAAAAATATTAATATAAAGAAACTCTGTTTTTTTTAAAAAAGTGGCCTTTTAAGTCGAGATGTATTCATCCTATGAAGCAGATTCCTTGCTAGTTCGTTAGGATGACACTGAAGTTTGAATTGGTATTTTGTTTTTAAAACTGCTAGTTCTTCTTCAACGGGTGCTATATTAAGGTCGCGGTGAATATTTTCGTTTCTGACGAACCATGGAGCGCCGCTGATCGTTCTCAGAATTTTCGATTGAGCCCTTTGAATTATTTGCAAGTTTGATGCACTAGTAGTGCCCCATATCTGAATACCATAAGTCCAAATCGGTTTAATTACAGCCTTGTAGATAAGTACTTTATACTCCAATAGCAGTTTTGATTTTCGGTTGGTAAGCCAATACAAGGAACTTGCCTTGAGTTTCATTTGCATTTTCTTGGCTTCTATATGTTTTTTCCAGGTGAGCCGTCGGTCAAAATGCACTCCTAAGTATTTAACCTCTGTTGCTTGCGGGATTACAATGCCATTTAAGGAGACTGCCGGACAAGAACTGGGCTTAAGAGTAAATGTCACATGTACACTTTTTTGCTCATTTACTTTGATGCGCCAATCTGCTAGCCAACTTTCTATTGTTTTAAGGTGTTCCTCTAAATCCCGGGAGGCTATCCGTGGATTTAGGTGAGAGCTCAGGATAGCTGTGTCGTCAGCGAAAGTCGAGGTAACGAGGTTTTTATCCGTTGGCAGATCGGAAGTGTACAGAGTGTAAAGCAAAGGTCCAAGCACACTACCTTGTGGTACTCCAGCCATAATTTCAAAGTCTGGCGTTACAAATTCTTTATATTTAACCCTAAATTTGCGATTTGTTAAATATGACTCCAGAATCTTATGCGAACTATTTGGCAGAAGTTTTTTAATTTTATATATGAGTCCTTCGTGCCAGACTTTGTCAAAGGCTTGTGCAACGTCTAGGAATATTCCGGAGCAGTACATCCTCTGTTCAAATGCTCGCCTTATTTCAGAGGCAATACGGTGCACCAGCTCAATAGTTCCATGATGTTTGCGGAAACCAAATTGGTGGTGAGGAATGATTAAATCGAGCTTTGGTGCTAATTTTTCCAGCAATAAGCGTTCGAGCGTTTTAGAGAGCGTTGGCAGGAGACTTATGGGCCGATAAGAAGATACCTGAGTAGGGTCTTTTCCGGGTTTTGGAATCATTATTATTTCCGATGTTTTCCATGTTGTAGGGAAGTAGCCCAGACGGAGTATTGCGTTAAAAATGTGTGTGAGATGTATTAGAGCTATTTGCGGCAATTCACTTACCATTTTATTGGTAATTAGGTCACAACCAGGTGCCTTTTTTGGGTTTAGACTCGTTGTACATAGGCGTATAACTTCCTTTGGTTTGAAATGAATTGGTACTGCTGACTTCGTAATTGAAAAGTTCTGTATGCTAGTGTTGTTGCAGGTCGGCGGGTTAGGTTGAAATACTGACTTCAGATGGGCTGCAAAGAAGTTGCCTTTTTCTTCTTCTGTTTTTGCCCAAGTTCCATCGCTTTGTCTTAGAGGCGATTCACTATCCTTTGGTGTTTTAACCATTCTTGTCGCTCTCCAGAGTGAGTAATTGGTGACTTTGAGAGGAGCCAAATCTTCAAGGTACTTATTAAAGTTTTCTTCCTTTTCATCCCGTAGAGTGTTTTTCAGCTGATTTTGTAATGACTTTAGTTTTACTCTTAGTGCTGGAGATCTATATTTTTGCCATTCACGCCTTAATCTCCTCTTTTCTCTAACGAGGCATTCCACATAGTGTGATGTAGTGTGTCTCGCGTTAGTTTTAGTTGAGTTTTGTGCGGGCGTGGCACTAATAACAGCTGCTTTTATTATTGAACAAAGAGCCTGCGTCGCTGATTCAATGCCCTCTCCTCTCTTAAGTTTTGTTTTAACGCACACGTGGGTACTAATATATTTGCGATATTTGAGCCAGTTTGTGTTCTTGGAGGTCAGTTTTATTGTTTTTTCAATGAACTCTGGTCTTTTTTTTAAATATATTATCACCGGTGAGTGATCGGATGATAAGTCGAAACAGGGCTCGGTTTCCAAGAAACACCTTTCAATATTTTTAGTTATGCCAAAGTCAATAAGATCGGGAATTTTTCTTTGATCAGTTGGCCAGTATGTAGGTTTTCCAGATGATACAAAGTCTAGACCATTCCGAGAGTCTATCAGTGCATTAAACAATTGCTTCCCTTTAGGGTTGATGAACCGTGAGCCCCAGTAGGTATGTTTAGAATTGAAGTCTCCGGCAGAGAGAAATTTGTTACCGAGCGATTTAAAGAAAGAAACAAAATCGGTTGTGGAAATAGGAAACCTAGGAGGACAATAGACTGATGAAATTACTATTGGCTCACCCCAACACTGTAAAGAGATGGAAGTAGAATGGATGTTTTTTTTTGCATAGGATTCCAGAAAGTAATGCTTTAATCGAGACTTAATTAGAATTCCCGTACCACCATAACCTTTTCCTTGTGGGTGGTTTGTTGAGTAAAAATTATAGCCTGCTAGTTTAAAGTTGATGTCTATGCTGTTACTGTCTAGAAAATTTGTTAATTCAATTTTGTGTTGGTTAATACCATTAGCATTCCAGTGACATATTTTTAGAACATTCATTTTTGTGAAAGTAGAGTTTTCATAAGTAAGTTTTGGTTATGTACAAGCTCTTGAATCATAGATTGCATCGAGGACATGAAGTTAGTAATACACGGAGACAAGTTAAATATTAACGTTTCTAAATTTTGAGGTTGCATAGGGTGACTCGGTTTATCAGAAACGCCAGTTTTCAGTACATTCGCATAGCTAGTGGATGAAGAGATGTTTTCGGTGGTGCTTCCAATATGGTTTGTGTTGGTAGGTATAGCACTATATTTTTGGGTTCGAACTGTCTTAGCAGTTTGGTTCATACTGATTTTTAGTTGTGTATATATCGGGCAGCCTCTGTAGTTAGCAGTATGATTCCCCCCACAATTGCTGCATTTTTTTGTATCCTTCTCACTTGTGTTCAGCTTGCATTCCTTTGATGGATGGAAGTCGCCACACGCAACGCATACAGTACGTAAGGTGCAGTACGATTTCGAATGCCCATACTCTTGGCAGTTTGTGCATTGTATTGGGCCTTTTCGTTTGTGAGGCTCCTCGACTGTTATTCTACGATGCATTAAATATTTTAAGTTGTAAATGGGGTGGGTTTCGTTTTGTTTTAATTTAATATTCCCTGGTTCTAGTTCTATTCTAAAGAGTGGTTGCGGAATTTTTTCCCTATTCCTTATATTAAACACAGATTTTGCTGTGAATCCAGACTCTTGGAGTGCATATTTTAGTTCTATAGGGTCTACTTCAGGTTCTATACCTTTAATAACAACTGTCAACCCTTTGATACTTTTTATCTGATAAGTATAGTAATTTTTCTTTTCATTTTCAAGGAAAGAAACAACTGCCCGATAGTTTTTTTCCACATATAGTTGAATTTTTGTTTCATTTATTTTAACCTTCAACAGCGGGACCACATGAAAATTATTTTTACCAATCAAGCTGGCAACACTGTATATTAAAAAGTTGGAACTAGGTTCCTGCAAGTAAATTGGTGGTGGTTTGAATGCAATACTCTTAGTTGGTTCAGACTCTGCACTATCGCTTAATAGAGCAAAACGATTGTTGTTTAGGGTATCTGTATTATTTTTAACAAGTTTATTCTTTTCTGCCTTGGCAATCGGGCTGCGTTTTCGTTTTATTGTTATGTATCGATCAATACCTGTTTGTGTGCTTATGTTTGGTTTTGCACACTGTGTTTCTATAGTTTTATTTGCAACATTGGTAAGTTGTTGTTGCTTATATATACTCATAGCAGAACCTTTGTTGTTTTTGATTTGTGTTGGAGATGCTGTTGAATTTGGAGAGGCACATTGTCCACTCCAAGAGAGCTGAAAGTTTGCTGGCATATTTAGCGTAGCCGAGTCTGCTTGAGAATCTGTGCTTATTTTTTTTGTTGTGCAAAGAGCAATGTTGTTTTGCTCCTGCGTGTTTATTAGTTTTATTGGTGTGAGTGTGACTAGCTTAGAAGTTTGAGCGTGCTCAGTGCTTACCGTTTGCTGAATTACAGGTGGTGATTGCGCATGTGCTGAACTATTGTGAGAGATCATCTCCGTTGGGTTTAAATTGATTTGTTGATAACTGTCTATTGCTGCATGCGGGGGACACGCGTGGGTGAGACATCGATCTCTCGCTTGTGGCGGTGAGTGTCGAATGCTCATGTAAATTGTTTTTGTTTATTTTTTTTCCCTTCTATTATTGTTGTTTTTTGTTTGGAACCACTAATTTAAAATTTTTGTTTGTGATTTAATTAATTGTTTTTGGCCTGCCCATAAAGGCTAGCCAACAAAAAATGTTTACCACTTTGATGCTAAATTTTACACTCGTAGATATTTTTTAATTTTTTATTTTTGATATACTCGTATTAAAAAGAAAAAAGAGTGGAGAATTGAACACCGTCACGCCGACCGAGACTTAGAAAATATGAAAATAATAGCAACAAAAACTTTCAGTCACTTTACTTAAAGCAAAAGATGCAAAAAGTATTTAAATCTTCTTCGCGAAGAAAAACTATAACAAAACAGCAGCCAGGAAGCCGTTAGTGCTGTTGCTAATGCAAGCATATAAGACGATGACCGTCAGTTCGACAGACGGAGGCAGCAAAACTATAACAGTTCTTATTTATTCAAAATTGACTGATAAATGCATTTAAATGACAAGAAGTAATGTAAATATGTATGTTTTGAAACATATGTAATTATGTGAAGATGATGATGAGGCTGCAGTGCTGAACAGAGTGGGGATTTTGGAAATGGGGATAAATGCGAATACCGATAAAAATGTTGTTTGGGTATAAAAACTCCCAAACATTCTCCCGGCCAATAACCCTCGGTTTTTAATGTGCAAGTTGATTTATGATTCTATAACTTCTGATGATATGACTTCATTTATTGGTAAACGACATAATTTTGCTATTGGACGTTTGATGTATTTTCCGTTGCAGTAGAGCGTGACAACTCGAACCAAACCATCATGGCCCGGATGCAATTCTTCTACTTTTGCGAGAGGCCATTGACCAGGAACCTTTTTTTCATGGAGTAAAAGTACTACATTACCAACTTTAATGTTGTCGATGATTTTATTCCATTTGGGGCGTGATTGTACTCATGTACTCCTTTTGCCATCTTAACCAAAAGTGTTGTTTAAGGTGTTCGATTTGTTTCCAACGGTGATCGATGTTTGCATCAATTAAATCTTCATCTGGGACGCAAACTGTTGGTTCCCCAATCAAAAAGTCCGCAGGTGTGAGCGCGTTGTGATCTCGGGGATCAGTTGACAGTGGACAAAGAGGCCTAGAGTTAAGTATGCTTTCAATTTGCGCGAGAAGCGTACTTAGTTCTTCATACGTGAGGAGGCGATCTTGATTGGCCAGTGTTTCAGCGAGATGCTCAGGAAGAGAAAGTTTATTTTGCTGGTAGATGACTTGTAGTTCTTTATTCGCGCCAACAAAATTTGTACCACAGTCAGAGTACAAGTCGGTACAAATTCCACGACGAGCAATAAAACGGCGGTAGGCTGCACGCGTCGATGTAGTGAAGCTGGAGTATTTCGATATAAAATTTAGAAACTCTGTTGTTGTTTCTACATTAACTGAGTGAACTGCAATACTGTTGTTGCAAATTTCTTCTGTAGCAGTGTTGACCGGTGATTTATCGATAACAATATTTGTAGGGGAAGTAGGCCAGTTATCCGAATTTGATTTTAGCCAATGTGGACCATTCCACCATAGTAAATGTTTACTAAGTTCTTCAGGAAGTATACCGCGAGAAGCGCAATCTGCTGGGTTATCAGCTGATGGAACATATCTCCATTCGGTGACATCGGAAATTGTATGAATTTGTGCCACCCTATTTGCTACGTAGACTTCCAACCGTCTGTGATAATTTTTGAACCACGCAAGAACGATGGTGCTATCCGTCCAGTACACGATTCGCCCAATATTGAAGTCATTGTTTAATTTAATTTTAGCAACCAATTTTGCTAAAAGTGTAGCAGCACATAATTCCAGCCAGGGAATTGTTTCATTTTTTAAAGGTGCAACTTTTGTTTTTGCCTGTAATAAATTTATAATTGCCTCACCAGATTCGGTTATAATTCGTGCGTATACCACAGCAGCGTAGGCAGTTTGTGATGCATCACTAAATCCGTGAAGGTCAATTGTTGATTTTGTAGATATGTATCCTAGCCATCTAGGAATTTGATTTTTTCAAGCCACTTCAGAGTTGATCCAAAGTTTACCCATTCAGATTGGATTTCCTGTGGTAGTGTATCATCCCAATCCCAATAATTTTTGCTTTGATAGTTGTGGGAGATAACCATCCTAGGGGATCAAATAATTTTGCTGCATCTGAAAGCAAAGTACGTTTAGTGACAGTATTAGAAAAAGTAAAATTTATTGAAAAACAAAACGAATCATTCGTAATGTCCCAATAAAGACCAAGAGCTTTCGCCATGTTTGGTTGGTTTAGTGTAAATAGGTCTTTCTTTTCACGATCTTCTTCTGGAATATGATTAAGTAATCGTGAAGAGTTGGAATTCCATTTCCGAAGGAGAAATCCACCAGATTTCAAAAGTGGGCAAAGTTGTTGCTGTAATTGTAGAGCATCCTCAAAATTATCCGCTCCTGATATGACGTCATCAACATATGTGTCTGAGCGGAGTATTTTACTAGCTTGCGGAAAGTTTTGCTCTTCATCTGCTGCGAGTTGTTGAAAGACTCTGATTGCCAAATATGGAGCTGATGTTGTACCATATGTCATTGTAACTAAACTATAAATGTTAATTTTGTTTGACGCCTCATCTCTCCAAAGTATACATTGTAAAGGCTGATGTTCTTTACAGACATTTATTTGTCTGAACATTTTCTCTAAATCAGCTGTGAAAGCAATTCGATATCTCCTCCATCGATATATAACTATAGACAAATCATTTTGTAGTGCAGGACCAGCTTATAGCTCTTCATTTATAGAAGTCTGAGGAGGTCTATGATTTCGGCCATCAAAAACAACACGCAATTTTGTTGTTGTGCTACTTTCTCTGCGCACACCGTGATGGGGAAAGAAATATGCATTTTTTGGTATGGCATGAGGGTACTCACCAAGTTTTACCATATGGTTAAGAGTTTCATACTGTGTCATAAATTTCTTGAATTCCTCAGCAAATTTTGGCTTATTTTTTAAAGTGATTTCCAGCTGTTTTAACCGTTTTAGTGCATTGTAGTCCGTGTAGGAAAAAGAAGGAGGGGGTTTACCTTGTAGTAAACTTTTAAACGGTAAATGGACCGTATAGCATCCTGTATCATCTCTACTGTGAGTTTCCTTAAACAATTTTTCACATAACAATTCTTCAGGTGTGAATTGTTTTTCATCGAAAAATTCCTCCTGTTCCCAAAACAGCCATAATTGGTCTCCTAATGAACATAGATTAGCAGAAATTGTTGTAGCAGGCAAATTTAATCTCGGAACACCAGAAACCATATATCCAAAATAGGTTTCCTGAAAAAATAGTCCATTTTCCAGTTTTTTCATTCCAGATAGGTCACCATATACGTCATTTCCGAGAAGGAGATCACTTTTTTCTACTAACAAGAAATTTTTGTCTGCAAGATAAATTTCTGGCAACCCTGAAACCATTTTCAAATTTAATGTGGCTTGACCAACTGACACCAATTAGCAGGTGCGGAACTGGAACACCAGAAAGGTCAGTTCACAGACTGAGATAAGTGTTAAGAAATAGTATATAAGATTTAGTATTTGTAAGAATAAATCTCTTGTGATTTTTATTCTTAAACAACAAGTGTCTGTGAGTTTTCATTTGGACAAAATGATTTAGGGTTTCAGATACACGCGCGCCCAGGACGAGTTTACGAAAAGGACGTCCCACGACGAGCAGCGAGGACAACACCCCAACATTTTGGCGCAGCCGGTCTTATGGACCTACAGGAAGAATCCCAGGGCGAGGAACTTGAAGCAGGGATGCATCCTGCAACGAAAGTCAAAGGATCCAAAGGACAGAGGACCTTAAGAGAAAGATGTCATCGAGTAAAATGGTGAGTATAGTGTATTATAGCGTAATCTAAGTAGATACTTCTGCGACCCTGAAGGCGCCGTAGTGCTGGTCAAAGAAGTTGCAACATACAGGCGCGTTTGCGCTGTTGCATGCAGCTTGGAATGGCAACCATAAACCGTCAGTATGATCGGACGGTCTATGTATGTTTTGTGTTTGTTTGTCGTTAGGGATATATTTGGATACACATTTTTTCACTTTTTTACACAATTAAATACCATGAGCTTAGGGTATTAGGAAGAATATAAATGTTTTTATTACGTTGCGCATACGTTACGGGATTATTTTTGAATATGGATTCGAGTTTCCGGGAATGAATCAAGACACTTTTGCCTGTAAATCGATTTTCGGGTTTTGCGAACATATAGCCTTTTCTATGTATTTTTGGGATAGTAAAGATGGTTAGGGAGTATTTGTGCGGAAGTCAAGGACCAATTTGAATTGATGGGAGGAGTTAATTGACGCCGGTGGGCAGCGGATACAGAACTTGTGATAAAAAAAAAAGTAATAAAGAGAAAATATATATAAAGATAGAATTTACAGTAGAATGCTGTTTAATAAATTTGTTATGATCAAATCATTAGATTAAGAAGTCGGATAATGTTAGTATTTTTATTTTGAAACCAGCATGAATAAAAAAATTTTGTATGAGTTGAAGTGTATTTTTTTTAGTAGAAATATGTATTGTAGAAAAAACTGTGTAGTCATAATAAGATTATGGTTTTATGAATTGGCATTCGAAGCAATTGTCAAATAAAGTTAACGAATCATTAAAGGAGCCAGAAGCAGTAACGGTACAGGAAAGTCTCGATACAGTAGACAGTATTTCACCTGTACGAACAAACGTTCGAAGATTAATTAGTTTGAGTCCGTCATTGTTCAAATACTTCTCAGATTCGGGAGAAGAGAATCTGGAAACCCCCACAGAGGTTAACGCTAATTTTTTATCAGAAATTAAGCAAGCACGTAGGAGTAAAATGGGCATTCTGGAAGTAGCTCATGCGGTGGAGAAGCTGGTGCCCATGTTCTCAGGAGTCGAGTTGTATGATCTGAGAACTGAGATACGGCGCTTCAAAGAAGGTTGTGGGTTAGCGCAACAGAGTCTTCCGGAAGAAGAAGGGGAACACTTGATAAAGTGTATTAGACAAAGTGTTGGGGTCCGTATCTGCTTGTCGGCGAGAGACGTCCTCTGGAATGTCCTGTCGCGGGAACCTGTAAAACCTACACCACTTTGTTAAATGAGCACTGCACTATTTTGGGTTTAAAACAACAAGAGAGCTTTATTCTTAAAATGCTAGTTCTTATATACTATTTACAAATAAACATTACAGTCTACGTCTTCACTTTTCTGGTGTTCCAGTTACGCAATTGTTATTTGGTGTCAGTTGCTCAAGCCCGCTGACCTACTGCAAGTAAAAGTGTCGTCGGTGCATTCTAAATGCCCCTCGTCAGCTTGACTGCGGAACTGTGACACCCTAAAAGTTTACATCATAATTAATGAATAATTACTGTTCATTTTCAATATTTGCACCCTAAAAATATGTGCGTTCTTAATGAATTTAATAGGAGCCGGTGCTGTGAGTCAACTACGCGTAAGTAGCTTGATTCTAACTCACAACATCCCTCCCCTCTTTCTAAAAGAAGTTAGTGCAACTAACTTCCATAAAATCTCTACAATATTTTTCTTGCACTGTAAACAATTATGTGCATTTATTTAACTCTATAGTACATATTTATAATTTGTTTTATTTTTTTCCATGAAATCGCCTTGTTTGGGTTCTATCACGGTTTTATCTTCCTTTTTTATTTTTTTCTTTTCCATATATATATATTTTTTTTTTCTCTAGCTTTTATTTTCTTTTGTAGTTTTCTTTCTTTTATTTTTATTTTTTTCTTTACTTTGTTTTTATTTTTTTTTTTTTTTTTTTTATTTTTATCCATCATTATTTTTTTTTTATATTCCCCTTTTTATAATTTGGTCTTTCATTGACTCTTTTCTCATTGGCGTATATACAAATATCTAAACAATAACACAATTCTATTCTATACATAAAACCTTATATTATACTGCGCCCTCTGCTACCTGCTGGTCCAGTTGACGACCGTCGTTGTCAGAGTGAAGTCCCTCGATGAACTCTGCATACCCCTCCCTTCTTTCTGGATCGGTACGTACAAAGATGATGCAAGCTTGCGCGACTAGATGCGCTTCTGACGAAATCAAAATAAATATTCGATATTCGCTTAGTGAGTGACAATGGATATTTTCTCATTGGAGAAATCGTTACGAAGTTTAGTCGATAAAGCTTGGCTAAGTTATGTTCGATCTTTTCGTGGTTAAAACGATTTTTGCGCCAGGAGATTATTCTGCGAAGCTAATTGAACGATAGTAGTTGTGGCTGTTATTGTTATTGTAGCCGTTTCTCGGTGAAATTACGGAGTAACCTCGGGTTTTGGCTAAAATTACCTTTTCTTATTTCTAGACAATAATACAATATACATACTGATATATGTAATAATGGTAAACACGTTGGATTCTTTATACGGACAACGTACATGTTAGTGCTTTTCATGCCATTTAGTCAGTTATGCAATAAAACTCAAGTATTATTAGACTTTTACTAGTCAGATAGAGACTCTTCCATTCGGCCGATACCATCTCCATTTTTTTATAAGCTTAAATCGTAGTCATCTCGCAGATGGGAAGTTGAAAGCTCTTCCACTTTTTCATATAAAAATGAATTCTCACTAATTTCGTTTTCATTTTTTTTTCAACCCAAAAATTATCTCTGGACATTATCGTTGCCAAACTCGTCTTTCTTCCTTTGCGGCTTACTGATCACTTTTCTTCTACGTCTTCTTACTTCTTCTCATTCAGTCAGATTTTTGTTCGCTGCACTTGCATTTCCTCTACTGGTCTCCTGGATGTTGGTTAACATCTTACTCAGTCTTCGACGCTGCAGGAAGTCCCTTCCAGGTTCATGCTGGCCCATATTGAACCATCCAGATGTTTGTTCACCAACGCCTGAATATCTAAAAACAATACGCTTAGCTTATCGGACTTGCCGAGTTTTAATTATTCTTACTAGCTATTACATTCATTCAATTTTTAACGTAAACAGTAAATTGGATTCAAATCTATATATCGCTTATCTACTACGTCTTAACAAACAAACTATAAACAAGTAACAAAAACTATTTCCTTTACAAATACTATTAATTAACTATAATACATTTTCTTACAATTGTTGGCGGCATTAAAACTTTAAATCCTTCTCAAATATATACATTTTACAAAAATTTGCTTCATACATAACAATTATTTTCTAATTTAATTATATGCCGCCCAAAAAAAAAAATTTTTTATATCAATTCTTGGCAAAACTAGTGCCTTTTACATAAGCGAGATTATTTAAGATAAACCCGTTTATGTGAAAACATTGTCCATTGCATGACTATATCTTTCATCGCATACAATTGACTTTTTATTTAAATTTACTTCTAGCCTGATATGTATATATCCATTAACGATTCTATTTTCCATCCTGTAATCAGCCCGTATATGAATACATACATACATTCAAGGCGCTTTAAATTACCTAGAATTAATTACTAACGTTATTTTCCCCAATTAACTACACATTTTTTCGAATTTCCATACGCTAATTTCCTAAACAATAAACAGTTAAAACCTATGTACGAGTATATCTACATATAGCCTGCTGCAGTATCTGCAAATATATACATACGCACATACCCATTCCTCCTAACTAGAATACTTACTTCTTTAAATATACATTCGTACATTCATTCTTTAACTTATACACATATATATATACTCGTATATATACTTACTTCACCAGCAGTTCCATTGCCTGGCGTTAATGCCCACGCATCGAATTTCAGTGCATACACTGCCGTATGTATGTATGTACATATTCGAAGTTTTGTTTTATATTACTTACCCACGACTGTCTTATTATTTCATTTTATTTTTTAATTACGTGCAATATTTATCATTATTTTAAAAAAAAATATTTTTCCCTACTATGCTTCGCTCGGCCACAGTGCATAATAAGCACTTTTATTACGTCAACTTTAATCGCTCGAATTTAAGTGGCACACTTCTACTGGCGTTGACTTTGAGAATCGGAACTGTGTGTGTTATTTGATACACACACGTACATGTTTACGTTGTTATTTTTGTGTTTACACTTGTAAGACACTGCTAACACATGTCTTTATTTGTGTGGTCTAATGTGGAATAATTTCAACAAATTATTATGTAGCTTTTTATTTTTGCCCTTAATTGTTACGACCGTTGTAACTGGGCTTTTGATCTCTGCTACTACATAGGGACCTATCCACACAGGTGAGAATTTGTTTCTCCTAGCCTGATTCTTCATTAGTACTTGATCACCCACATGAAAAACTACTGGGTTTAGTACCTTGTTATAGGCTTCCCTGGCCACTCGTTTAGCACATTCCTGGTTTTCTCTAACCAATTCGTGCGCTCGCTGTAACTGATACTTCTGCACTTTATTCGGGTTATCAGCATTGTATACAGGCGCACATTTGCGCTTCAAATTCGCTGGCATGTTGAAATCAAACCCGTAGAGTGTTCTAAATGGAGTTTGCTTCGTTGATACATGCACGGTATTGTTGTGTACGTGCATTGCAGTGGTCAACCATTGATCCCAATTCGAGCCGTCTTCCTTGGCGAAACTGCGCAAGTACTCGGCCAGAGGTCGATGACTACGTTCCAGTGAGCCATTCGCCTGCGGATGATATGGTGTTATATGCAACTTCTTAATTCCCAGCATTTTACATGTTTCTGAGAATAATTTCGATACGAAATTTGAACCATTGTCGGTTATCAAAACCTTAGGTATGTTGTATCGTGCTACTATTTCATCAAAGAATGCTTTGGCCACCGTGCTTGCTTCAGCATCGGGTATAGCCACGCACGCCATATACTTTGAGAAATCGTCTTGGAACGTCAAAATATATTTATTCCCCGAAACAGTCTCAGGTAAAATACCTACAATATCCATATGAACTTTATCAAATGGCTGTTTAGGTGTGTCAGTTAACACCATTGGCATCTTTGTCAGCCTTGAACTTTTGTTGGCCTGACATTTTGGACAACTCTTTATATATTTCTTAATGTCCTTGAGCATACCCTTCCATCCGTATACTCGCCTAATTCTGTCATGGGTTTTCCAGAATCCCTGGTGGCCACCCAGAGGTGAATCATGGAAACCCTTTAAT
Organism: Clusia tigrina; assembly: GCA_920105625.2. Classification (NCBI taxonomy): domain Eukaryota; kingdom Metazoa; phylum Arthropoda; class Insecta; order Diptera; family Clusiidae; genus Clusia; species Clusia tigrina. The sequence continues at coordinate 148,337,288 of OV050030.1, forward strand.
AAAGCCTGGATATCCTTTATATCCTCCAGCCATTCTACATTACTGGCTGCTTGCTCATTGGCATCGAAACCCGCATTGCTAACATCTCTTGTAGCATCAACTTTATCCTTCTGCATTCTCTCGGCCTTCTCCTTATCCGACCGTGCTTTGGACCTTGTTTGCACTACTGATACTTTCTGTGCCTGCGGTACTCTGCTGAGTGCATCGGCATTCAGATTCTTCTTCCCAGGTTTGTATATGATTTCAAAATCATACTCAGACAATTTGTGTCTGAACCTGGCTAGCCTAGACGTTTGGTCTTTCAAGTTGGCTATGCCTCTCAACGGCTGGTGATCAGTGTATATCTTGAATGGGCGTCCTAACAAATATGCTCTAAAATTCTTCCTAGCCCATACTACGGCTAGAAATTCCCTTTCTATTGTGGAGTATCTCTTCTCCGTGTCGCTAAGCGCCCTGCTTGCGAATGCTATTGGTCGGTCATTCCCGACTTCCCCTTGTGACAATACTGCCCCTAATGCTTCATTGCTAGCATCAGTGGTCAACAAAAAGGTTTGCTCAAAGTCGGGGTATGCCAAAATTGGTGGCGAGCTAATTATTTCTTTTAGCCTCTCGAATGCCTGCTGACATCTCCCTGTCCATTCGAACTTTGCCTCTTTTCGTAGCAACTTGTTAATTGGCAACGCAATTCCGGCTAGTCCTTCCACGAACTTTCTATAATAGTTCACTAGTCCTAGGAATGCTTGCACTTCTTTTCTGTTTCTTGGAACCGCTAAATTTCTAACGCATTCCACCTTCTGCGGGTCAGGCAGTGCTCCTGCTTCTGAGCAACGATGGCCTAAATAAACCACCTCTCTTCGTAGAAATTGACACTTCTCCGTGTTCAATTTCAAGTTGTGTTCTCGCAACTTCTGGAGCACCTTGCGCAAGCGTTGCGAATGCTGCTGCAAATTCTTCCCATAAATTACAATATCATCGAGATACACAAAACAATCTAACCCTTGTAAGCCTGTTAGCACATGGTTCATTAGCCGTTGGAAGGTAGCCGGTGCTCCTGTTAATCCAAACGGCATTCTATTGAACTCATAATGGCCTAAACCGGTGCTGAACGCGGTTTTCTGCTTATCTTGGGTATCCACCAGAACTTGGTGGTAGCCACTCGCTAAATCAAGTGTAGAAAAATATCTACTGTGTCCCAATTGATCCAGAATCTCTTCTATCCTTGGTATCGGGAACACCTGCTTGATAGTGGCGTCGTTCAATTTCCTAAAATCGACGACCATTCTCCACTTCTTCTGACCCTGCGCACCTCCCTTCTTTGGTACCAAAATTATTGGTGAGTTCCAAGGCGAGATACTCGGTGAAATAATGTTATCCTTTAACATTCCTTCCACTTGTCTATTTACCTCATCTTTGTGAGCTTGCGGCAATCTGTATTGCTTCTGGTTAATTGGCGCTTGATCCACTCTAGTAGGTATTTCATGCTCTACCTCTGGTGTATATGTTATCTGGTCTCCTTCCAGCAAAAATATGTCATGGAATGACGCACAAATGGCTTCTATTGATGCCTTCTCTTCTGAATTCACGCTTGGGTCTAGCTTCAGTGATTCTAGCACTCGCTCCATTCTTTCTCTTATATCAACTTGTTTAATCTGATTCACCGATCTATAATTCGGTTCCTTAAAATTATCATAGCTAGTGAACTTAGGCCTAAAATCCTCCTCCATCAAGTAGTCCTTTTCCGATGCATTGAGTACGCAAGCGTACACCTTTCCCTTGTCAACGTGCGTTATGGTTTCCCCCATATATACGCCCTCCGCTAGCTGCTGCTTGTGTAAAACAACAGTCCTAAGTTTCGTATTTACATGCATAGTAACTACTCTGGTTGACCTTGCATTCACTACCTCCATACAATTCTTAACTTTACTCACGGTCCCTTCCTGCCATGACATTAATGGAAAAGTAAGGATTCTATGCTTATTGTTATCATAGAATGATAACTGCTTGTCGAGGGCATCCAGTATGGTGCGTCCCCAAAGATTATCGCGGCCAATTATCCCATCAGCCGGGATACCTTTCCTATCGACTTCCACTGCGTGCATTCTAAAACTCATACCCTTTACTCCACTGTGCCCTATTCTGCGCGACCCCAATGTCCTAATGCACCCTCCAAACGCTCCGTTAAGCGTTCTTAAGTCCATTTGATTAACGTCTAGCCCCTTCCGTAAAACACTAGATTTTACGAGGCTAGTGTCCGCTCCTGAATCTACTAATAGCACTAGCTTTCCACTCGCTGCTTCCTCGCAGGGTATCTCGATGAAGGCATCACCTATTCTGCTAATAGCGAAGCAACCTCCTTTTGTTCCCAATATGGACGTGTATCCACTTCCTAACCCTTCGTGATATTGGAGAGCCTCTTGCTCCTCCTTCTCCTGGACTGTAGTTCCTACATTACTAGTCCCACTTACTTCCGGCCTAATTATTACTCTCTTTCTTTTGGCTTTCCAGTCTATTGGCTTCGACTGGGCCGCTGGAAGTTTCCCTGGTTCCTTTGCTGGGACTTTCTATCCCTGCATTCCGCTGCCCGATGTCCCATCTGTCCACATGAGAAGCATCTCAACCCCTGTTGGGTGTTGCGTATCCTTGGTTCACTCCTGGAATTCCAATTTGATTGCTGCTGACCACTCCCAGTTTTGAAAGGATTTCTTCCTTGGTTAATTCCTTCTGTTGAATTAACTCGGGGTCTACTGAAATTACCCCTGCTGTCCCTCAAGGGTGGAACCGGGCGCCTCGTAGCTGGCTGCCTTCTATTCTGATTCCATACCGTGCCTCCTTGGCACTGTCTACTTGCCTCATGACCGTAAGTTTGGCACTCCATACAGTAGGGCGTGTTTTTGCGTGTAACGCATTCATCCCTTGTGTGCCCGGGCTTATGACAGAATGAGCAAATGGGTTTCCTTGGAGGAAAATCTTGATCTCTTTGTTGCGGAAATTGACCCATCAATCTACCAATTCCACATCTGTTTTCCTGCTGTACTATTCCTACCTCTGCAGGAGCATCAGTCCAGCAGATTCCACCTGTTGTCGTTCGCTGTTGTATTGCTGCTTCAGCTAAAGAGACCGCTTCCACTAACTCTGCCATACTCCTCGGCGTGAGAGTAAGAGTATAATTAGCTAAATCCCTATTTATCAGGCCTGCCTTGAACACAGAAATCATAGTCCGTTCTACTTGAGCCTTGTATGCTGCAACATTTTCTGGAAACTGCCTGTTGGCTTCCGTCTCAGCAGCGTTCCCGAGAGACTGGAGCCTTCGTCCCCAGGCTCTCAATTCCTCCCCCGGTGTTTGAGTTGATTCCTGAATTTCCCGAACGAGACAGTCGTATGACTTTTGTTTTAAATACGTCGTATCCAAAAGTGCGTATAACTCCGGCAGGGTGCTTACTGAGCTATGCGCTAGTAAATCAAACGCATCACCTGTGGTTCTTTGCCTAATACACTTTATTAAGTGTTCCCCGTCCGCTTCCGGAACACTCTGTTGTGCTAGCTCACAACCTTCTTTGAAGCGCCGGATCTCAGTTCTCAGATCATACAACTCGACTCCTGAGAACATGGGCACCAACTTCTCCACCGCATGAGCAACTTCCAGAATGCCCATTTTATAGCTTTGTGTTTTCTCAATTGCTGGTAAAACCTTAGCTTTATTAATCTCTTTGGTAGTTTCCAAATTCTCTTCTCCCGGATCTGAGAGGTAATTGGCCAGTGACGGACTCAAACTAATTAGTCTTCGATAGTTTGTTCGTGCAGGCGAAATACTGCCCACAGTATCGGAACTTTGCTGCACGGGTACTGCTTCCGGCTCCTTTGGCGGATATCCCTGATTTTTATTATTTATCGGGCCTCCCGGAGAAAAAGGCTCGACACCGATTTCAGATGCGCCAAACAAAAATTCCGCTTGCCTTTCTTCATTAAGTACTAATTTTGGTTTTACCATGCGGCTTATCCCTTCTGGTGTTAAATACTCCGGCCAGCGAACTTCAGGAGGCAATGTCAATACTGTCTGTGTAAATCCAGCCGATGCTGATTTTGATCTCTCCTTTCTATGTGGGTTGCTATTGGTCGCCCGTCCTCTTTTCAATCCTGCACACTCCTTCTCCAACAGCGTTGCTGCTTCCTCTGTTTCCGTCAATCTCTGAGAAAGTTCCATTACCTTCTTCTCCAGATACTCTTTTTGTGTTCTCCAATCTTCTGCTTTCTTATGAAAACTGAACAACTTTTCTTCTGTTCTTTTTTGGATTGCCGTCAAGGCTTGATCCGCTACCTCTAATGGTGACACAGCGCCTCCGGCGTTCGCCTGCTTCCACAATTCCTGCGCTTCTTCCCTGCTCGTACTCGCTTCGAACTGGTCAACTATTTTCCCAGTAAACAGTTTCACCTCTGACTGTATTGATTTCAATCTGTTCCTTATTTCCTCGTCTGGCGAAACGAAACTCACAATCCCTTGCCCTAGTCCCTCTAATTCCGAACTAAATGTATCTGCCCATTCGTTGACCAGACTATTTATGTAGTCTGCGTAATTTTCCGCAAAATATTTTCCCTTGCCGTACTCAACTGCGTGAGGCAACAACAGTCCGTGATTATTGTTGAACTCTCTCCCCAGATCTTGCAACTGTGTTATTCGCTTGCGGTAATACACGTTGTCCTTACGTAACCTGCCGTCTTTCTTAAAATTACGGACCAGCTTTTCAATCGTTTCGCCAATTTGCTCCTGCCTCAGCAGTAATCCTTGCGCTTCCTTCATCATATCCCAAATGCCACAACAGATGGCGTATCCCAATTATAAATAAAAATTCAATATTTGTTAAAACTTGTTACAATATTTTATTCGATCTTACTTAATGATTCACAACAAAAAAAAAACATCCCACCTTAAATTCTAACTTTATATACATATTCTGCCATACTCGTTTTCCATCACCAAGTTCCGCTGTCTACCGGCGTCCATTAAGTCCTTCCATCAATGCAAATTGGTCCTTGACTTCCTCACAAATACTCCTTGTTTTCCTCTCACCATCCTTAATACTCCCAAAAATCCATAAAAAAAGGCCATATGTTTGTAAAAACCGAAATTTGCTTTACCGGCAAAAGTGTCTTGATTCATTCCCGGAAATTTGAATCCATGTTTAAAAATAAACCCGTAACGTATGCGCCACATAATAGCAGCATTTAGCTGTTCTCTTCAACATTGCTACGCAAATTGTAGTTTCCGAACTACAAAAAACTTTAATGCAACAACACATGTTGTCTGCATCTCTTCACCTAATACCCTAGACTCAAAATGCCAAATATTTAAATCAATCTTTATTTTGATTTCAAAACAATATAAATTGAATCGTATAAATGTCCCTACCGACAAACAAACACAAATCCCCTATCATAACCGTACGAACCCTATACCGTGGCACGTTCTTTCCGAACCAAACCAACCGGTATACACAAGTTCGCAATTCAATAACGCAAAATCCGTGAATAAACAGACACGTCCCACATTCCCCGAGAATGCTGAAACAAAATGTATTATAAAAAGAATGAACCTGATTTCAGTGATACAACCCTATGCAACCTGACCGTAAGTTTAAAGTTTTCTTTTAAATCGACCTATTGTCACCTAACCGCAGCGGCTAATCAGCCCCAATGCTGCTTCTTCTGCATGACCGGCGCAAAAGCGCCCACACGGCCACCGAAGAATCGTCGACAAAATTCACTTAGATACTAGAATGTCCTACTATAAGCATACTCACCATTTTTTTACCCTCCATTGAACTCCTTTGGGATGGTTATCCTGATGGTTTCCTGTTGGTGGATTCCCGCGTAGGAGTGCTCTTTTCCTGGCACTCGACGTTGGATCCTACCGGCTGCGCCAAAATGTTGGGGTCCGTATCTGCTTGTCGGCGAGAGACGTCCTCTGGAATGTCCTGTCGCGGGAACCTGTAAAACCTACACCACTTTGTTAAATGAGCACTGCACTATTTTGGGTTTAAAACAACAAGAGAGCTTTATTCTTAAAATGCTAGTTCTTATATACTATTTACAAATAAACATTACAGTTTACGTCTTCACTTTTCTGGTGTTCCAGTTACGCAATTGTTATTTGGTGTCAGTTGCTCAAGCCCGCTGACCTACTGCAAGTAAAAGTGTCGTCGGTGCATTCTAAATGCCCCTCGTCAGCTTGACTGCGGAACTGTGACACCCTAAAAGTTTACATCATAATTAATGAATAATTACTGTTCATTTTCAATATTTGCACCCTAAAAATATGTGCGTTCTTAATGAATTTAATAGGAGCCGGTGCTGTGAGTCAACTACGCGTAAGTAGCTTGATTCTAACTCACAACAAAAGAAACACAGGTGATGCATTTGATTTACTAGCGCATAGCTCGGTTAGCACCCTGCCGGAGTTATACGCACTTTTAGATCGGACATATTTAAAACAAAAGTCGTACGACTGTCTTGTACGGGAAATACAGGAATCAACTCAGAAACCAGGGGAGGAATTGAGAGCGAACGCTGCTGAGACAGAAGCCAACAGGCAGTTTCCAGGAAATGTTGCAGCATACAAGGCTCAAGTAGAACGAGCTATGATTTCTGTGTTTAAGGCAGGTCTGATAAATAGGGACTTGGCTAATTATACTCTTAATCTCACGCAGAGGAGTATAGCAGAATTAGTGGAAACGGTCTCTTCCGCCGAAGTAGCAATCCAACAGCGAGCGACAACAGGTGAAATCTGTTGGAATAATGCTCCTGCAGATGTGTGGAGTGCCAAACATATGGTCATGAGGCAAGTAGACAGTGCCAAGTACACACTGAATGGAATCAGAGTAGAAGGCAGCCAGCGACGAGGCGCCCGGATCCACCATTAAGGGACAGCAGGGGTAGTAGTCCACGAGTTAATTTAACGAAGGAATTAACCAAGGAAGGAATCCTTTCAACACTGGGAATGGTCAGCAGCGACTAAATTGGAATTCTAGAAGTTAACCAAGGATAGGTTACACCCAACAGGGGTTGAAATGCTTCTCATGTGGACGAATGGGACATCGGGCAGCGGAATGCAGGGATAGACAGTTCCAACAAAGGAACCAGGGAAACTTCCAGCGGCCCAGTCGAGGCCAGTAGACTGGAAAGCCAAAAGAAAGGAAGTAACAGTTAGGCCGGAGGTACGTGTGACTGGTAATGTAGGAATTACAGTCCAGGAAAAGGAGGAGCAAGAGGCTCTCCAATACCACGTACCGAGTAATGTAAGAACAATGGTTCAAGATACGGAGGAGCAAGAGTCCCTCCGAGAAAAATTTTTTGATTGCGTATTGATTTGGGTAACGGTGATGATTCTAGTACTTAGATTAAGTTTCAATAAGGTTAGACAGTATAGGCCAATCGCCGCGTACGTGGTACGAGGGTGTATAGTTAAGATATTCACGGAAATTTTGAGGGAGTATAGGATTGTAAGGGATAACTGTGGTGCATAGAGGAGAAAATTGGAAGAGTTAGGAAGTAGATACGCGTCCATTTTGGAATCAAATGGGCGTTGTTTCGTTGTGAGCAGGATAGGGGATGCTTTTATGGAGATACCCTGCAAGGAGGCAGCTAGTGGAAAGCTAGTGCTTTTGGTAGACTCAGGGGCGGACACTAGCCTCGTAAAATCTAGTGTTTTTCGGAAAGGACTAGTTGTTAACCCAAAGGATGTAAGAACGCTTACTGGAGCGTTCGGAGGATGCATCAGGACACTGGGGTCGCTCAGAATCGGGCACAGTGAAGTTAAGGGCATGAGTTTTAGAGTGCACGCAGTCGAATTGAATAGAGAAGGTATCCCGGCCGATGGGATAATTGGGCGCGATAATCTCTGGGGCCGCACCATACTGGATGCGCTCGACAAGCAGTTATCATTTTATGATGATAATAGGAATAGAATCCTTACTCTCCCATTAAAGTCATGGCAGGAAGGAACCGTGAATAGGGTTAAGAATTGTATGGAGGTAGTGAACGCAAGGTCAACTAGAGTAGTTACTATGTGTGTCAACACATCTTGTTTTGAACAAGCAGCAGTTAGCGGACGGCGTATATATGGGAGAAACCATAACGCACGTTGACAAGGGTAAGGTGTACGCTTGCGTACTCAACGCTTCAGAGAAGGATTACCTGATGGATGAAGATTTTAGGCCTAAGTTCACTAGTTATGATAATTTTAAAGAACCGAATCATAGATCGGTTAATCAGATAGCAGGTAGATATAAGTAAAAGAATGGAGAGAGTGCTAGAATCATTGAATTTAGATCCAAGCGTAAATTTAAAAGAGAAGGCATCGATAGAAGCCATTTGTACGTCATTCCATGACATATTTTAGCTGGAAGGAGACCAGTTGACGGAGCATGAAATACCTACTAGAGTGGATCAACCACCAATAAACCAGAAGCAATACAGATTGCCACAAGCTCACAAAGATGAGGTAAATATTCAAGTGCAAGGAATGTTAAAAGATAACATAATTTCACCGAGTATCTCGCCTTGGAACTCACCAATAATTTTGGTACCAAAGAAGGGAGGTGCGCAGGGTCAGAAGAAGTGGAGAATGGTCGTCGATTTTAGGAAATTGAACGACTCCACTATCAAGCAAGTGTTCCCAATTCCAAGGATAGAAGAAATTCTGGATCAATTGGGGCATAGTAGATATTTTTCTACGCTTGATTTAGAGAGTGGCTACCACCAAGTTCTGGTGGATACCCAGGATAAGCAGAAAACCGCGTTCAGCACCGGTTTAGGGCATTATGAGTTTAATAGAATGCCGTTTGGATTAACAGGAGCACCGGCTACCTTCCAACGGCTAATGAACCATGTGCTAACAGGCTTACAAGGGTTAGATTGTTTTGTGTATCTCGATGATATTGTAATTTATGGGAATAACTTGCAGCAGCATTCGCAACGCTTGTGCAAGGTGCTCCAGAAATTACGAGAACACAATTTGAAATTGGTTGGAGGTGGTTTATTTAGGCCATCGTTGCTCAGAGGCAGGAGCACTGCCTGACCCGCAGAAAGTGGAATGCGTTAAAAATTTAGCGGTTCCAAGAAATAGAAAAGAAGTGCAAGCATTCCTAGGACTAGTGAACTATTACAGAATGTTCCTAGAAGGACTAGCCGGAATTGCGTTGCCAGTGAATAAGTTGCTAAGAAAAGAAGCAAAGTTCGAATGGACAGAGAGTTGTCAACAAGCATTCGAGAGGCTAAAAGAAATAATTAGCTCGCCACCGATTTTGGCGTACCCCGACTTTGAGCAAACTTTTTTGTTGACCACTGATGCTAGCAATGAAGCATTAGGGGCAGTATTGTCACAAGGGGAGGTCGGTAATGACCGACCAATAGCATTCGCAAGCAGGGCCTTTAGCGATACGGAGAAAAGATACTCCACAATAGCGTGGGCTACGAAGAATTTTAGGGCATATCTGCTAGGACGCCCATTTAAGATATACACGGATCATCAGCCGTTGAGAATCATAGCCAATTTGAAAGACCAAACGTCTAGGCTAGCCAAGTTCAGACACAAATTGTCTGAGTATGATTTTGAAATCATATACAAACCCGGGGAGAAGAATCTGAATGCGGACGCACTCAGCAGAGTACCGCAGGCACAGAAGGTAACAGTAGTGCAAACGAGGGCCAAAGCACGGTCAGGTAAGGAGAAGGCCGAGACAATGCAGGAATATAAAATTGATGCGACAAGAGATGTTAGCAATGCGGGTTTCGATGCTAATGAACAAACAGCCAGTAATGTGGAATGGCTGGAGGATGAAAAAGATATTCAGGATGTGTTAAAGGGTTTCCATGATTCACCTCTAGGTGGACAACAGGGATTGTGGAAAACTCATGACAGAATTAGGGGAGTATACGGATGGAAAGGTATGCTCAAGGACATTAAAAAATATAAAGAGTTGTCCAAAATGTCAGGCCAACAAAAGTTCAAGGCTGACAAAGATGCCAATGGTGTTAACTGACATACAAAAACAACCATTTCATAGAAAGTTGATAAAGTTCACATGGATATTGTAAGTATTTTACCTGAGACTGTTTCGGGCAATAAATACATCTTGACGTTCCAGAACGATTTCTCAAAGTATATGGCGTGCGTGGCTATACCCGATGCTGAAGCAAGTACGGTGGCCAAGGCATTCTTTGACGAAATTATTGCACGGTACAACATACCTAAGGTCTTGATAACCGACAATGGTTCAAATTTTGTATCGAAACAATTATCAGAAACGTGTAAAAAGCTGGGAATCAAGAAATTGCACATAACACCATATCATCCCCAGGCGAATGGCTCATTGGAGCGTGGTCATCGACCTCTGGCCGAGTACTTGCGCAGTTTCGCCAATGAAGACGGCTCGAATTGGTATCAATGGTTGACCACGGCAATGCATGTACACGTACACAACAATACTGTGCATGTATCAACGAAGCAAACTCCGGTTAGTACGCTCTACGGGTTTGATTTCAACATGCCAGCAAATTTGAAGCGCAAATGTGCGCCAGTGTATAATGCTGAAGACCCCAATAAAGTGCAAAAATATCAGCTACAGCGGGCGCACGAATTGGTTAGAGAAAACCAGGATTGTGCTAAACGGGTAGCCAGGGAAGCCTATAAAAAGGTATTAAATCCAGCAATCTTTCACGTGGGTGATCAAGTACTCATGAAGAATCAGGCTAGGAGAAACAAATTCTCTTCTGTTTGGATAGGTCCGTATCTAGTAGCAGAAATCCGCAGCCTAATTACAACAGTCGTAACGATTAAGGGCAAGAATAAAAAGCTACATAATAATTTATTGAAATTGTTCCACATTAGACCAGACAACTAAAGACATGTGTTAGCAGTGTTTTACAAGTGTAAACACAAGAATAACAACGTAAACATATACGTGTGTGTATCAAATAACACACACAGCTCCGATTTTCAAAGTCAAGGCCAGTAGAAGTTTGCCACTTAAAATCGGGCGAGTATAATTGACGTAAGAAATTTGCTTATTAGGCACTACTGCCGAATGAAGACAGTAGGGAAAAAATATTTTTTAAATATTAAATAATAAAAAAGGGGTTCATTGGACACATTTTAAAAAATAAAATTATTAGACAGTGGTGGGTAAGTAATTTAAGCTGAACGTAGAGTATATACACACATATATACGGCTGTTAATGAAGTGTAATACGATGCGTAAGCAATAGCGCCGGCACCGTTGGTGAAGTAAGTATATATATGTATATATGTGTTAAATATACAGAATGTAAGTACGAACATATATTTAAAGAAGTAAGTATTCTAGTTAAGAGGAATGGGTATGTACGTATGTATATTTTTTGCAGATGTTTACATACTGAAGCAGGCTACATATTAATATACTCGTACATAGATTTTTTCGGTTTATCACGTAGGAAATTAGCGTATGGGGAATTGTAATATATGTATATATATATATATATATATATATATATATATATATATATATATATATATATATATATATATATATATATATATATATATATATATATATATATATATATATATATATATATATATATATATATATATATATATATTGAATTAGAACAATATATTTAGCTTACCATTACAAATTAAGTAATAACGTTGGCAATTAATTATAGTATGCCTTGAATGTATTCATGTAAGAACAGGTTACATGATGTAGGCAAATACACTTGTTAATGGATACATACTGGGCTAGTAGTAAAATTTAAATACTCGTATATAGAATAATTAGATGCAATGAAAAATTGAGTCAGACAATGTTTTCACATAAACGGGTTTATCTTAAATGTTCTGGTTTATGTCAGAGGGCAAAAGAATTTGGGCAGAATTGAAAATTTTAAAAAGATATATAAAAAGGAAAATGATATGAAAGGAATTATGAATTGTCTAAAAAATAGAAAAAATAAATAATAAATTTATCTTTTATATACTCGCTTATGTAAGATGGGCAACTAGTTTTGCCCAGAATTGATGTAAACATTTTTGTTTTTTGGGCGGCATGTAATTCGATATAGTAAATAATTGTTATGTATGAATTAAATTATTTTAAAATGTATATTCATTGAGAAGAATTTAAATTTTGAATGCCGCTAACAATTTAAAGAAAATTGTTTCATAATTAATTAATAATATTTGTAAAGAAAACTGTTTTTATTACTTATTTATAGTTTGGTTATTAAGACGTATTAGATATACGATATATAAATTTAAATAGCACATAAAATTTACTATTCTCGTTAGCAAGAATATTAAAAATGAAATAAATTTAATAGCCAGTAAGTATAATTAAAACTCGGCAAGTCCGATACTTGTATAAAAGTATGGTGTTTAGGTATTCAGGCGTTGGTGAACAGACAAGGACATCTGGATGGTTCAATTTTGTACAGCATGAACCGGGAAGGGACTTCCTGCAGCGTCAAAGGTAGAGTAGGAGGTTAACCAACATTCAGGAGACCCATAGATGAAATGCAAGAGCAGCGACCAAAAATCTGACTGAATAAGAAGAAGTGAGAAGACGTGGAAGATAATTTTTGGTTGGAAAAAAATGAAAACGAAATTAGTGAGAATTCATTTTTATATGAAAGAGTGAAAGAGCTTCCAACTTCCCATGTGCGAGATGACTACGATTTAAGCTTATAAAAAAATGGAGATGGTATCGGCTGAATACAATAGTCTCTATCTGACAAGTAAAAGTCTAATAATACTTGAGTTTTATTGCATAACTGACGAAATGGCATGAAAAACACTAATATGTACGTTGTCCCGATAAAAAAATCCAACGTGTGTGCCATTATTAAATATGTCAGTATGTATATTGTATTATTGTCTAGAAAGAAGAAGAGGTAATTTTAGCCAAAACCCGAGGTTACTCCGTAATTTTGCCGAGAAACGGCTACAACAACAATAACAGCCACAACTACCATCGTTCAATAAGCTTCGCAGAATAATCTCCTGGCGCAAAAAATCGTTTTAACCACGAAAATAAGGAGCATAACATAGCCAAGCTTTATCGGCTAAACTTCGTAACGATATCTCCAATGAGAAAATATCCATTGTCACTGACTAAGCGAATATCGAATATTTATTTTGACTTCGTCAGAAGCGCATCTAGTCGCGCAAGCTTGCATCATCATTTTACGTACCGGTCCAGAAAGAAGGGAGGGGTATGCAGAGTTCATCGAAGGACTTCACTCTGACAACGACGGTCGTCAACTAGACCAGCAGGTAGCAAAGGGCGCAGGATAATATAAGGTTTTAGGTATAGAATAGAATTGTGTTATTGTTTAGATATTTGTATATACGCCAATGAGAAAAGAGTCAAGTAAAGACCAAATTATAAAAAAGGGGAAAAATGATAGTTAAAAATAAGAAAAAAGAAAAGCAAAGTAAAGAAAAAAAACTACAAAAGAAAATAAAAGCTAAAAAAAAAATAATATGGAAAAGAAAAGAATAAAAAAGAAAAAAATAAAAACCGTGATAATAAGGCGATTTAAAAAAATAAATAAATAAATAAAAACAAATAATATGTATGTAATATGGAGTTAAATCGATGCACATAATTGTTTGCAGTGCAAGAAAAATATTGTAGAGATTTAATGGAAGTTAGTTGCACTAACTTCTTTTAGAAAGAGGGGAGGGATGTTGTGAGTTAGAATCAAGCTACCTACGCGTAGTTGACTCACAGCACCGGCTCCTATTAAATTCATTAAGAACGCACATATTTTTAGGGTGCAAATATTGTAAATGAATAGTATTTATGCATTAATTATGATGTAAACTTTTAGGGTGTCACAGTTCCGCAGTCAAGCTGACGAGGGGCATTTAGAATGCACCGACGACACTTTTACTTTCAGTAGGTCAGTTGGCTTGAGCAACTGACACCAAATAACAATTGCGTAACTGGAACACCAGAAAAGTCAATACGTAGACTGTAATTGTTTCTTGTGAATAGTATATAAGAACTACTATTTTAAGAATAAAGCGGCTTGTTGTTTTAAACCCAAAATAGTGCAGTGCTTATTTAAGAAAGTGATTTAGGGTTACAGGTGGACGCGCAGGACAAGCAGCAAGTGGAAGCTGCTGAGGACAACAAATACGGACCCCAACAGAGCGACTCTCGGCTTCCCATAGCACTACCCCCTGAAACTCAATCCCTTCTCTCGTAGTGGTTATTGTCTCAGACAGATCCACAAATCGGCATTCCGCCACTCCTTCCTGGAGGTGGAAATCCTCCACAGTGGCCATCATTTTGTATTAAAGTAATTTTTAAATAAATTATTTTTTAGTTAGATTTCAATTTTCACTTATAATTTAGTGTTTAAGAAATGAACAACACTTGAACTTCATTTGCCTAAATTAAAATTTTCCTCAGAATTCTTACTTGTCACACTTAAATCCTTTCCCTAACACTTCATCGACTTAAAGTTGTTATCTGAAAACGAACTAAACCGAAAGCCAATTTGCAATTATTTTTAATTTTGTTTTTTTGTTGTACCATTGTACTACATTTAAGGTTCCCCTTTACTCTGCTTTAAATCTACCCGACCTCCGAAGTATTGTGAGTTAGAACCAAGCTACCTACGAGTAGTTGACTCACAGCATCCACTCCTAATAGATGTCACACTCTGTGGGATTAGATTGTGCTAAAATTATTGAACAGTAAAACATACTTTTAGGGCCCAAGTATTTTAAGCTAATATGGTTTGTGTAATGTTATTATGTAAACTTTTAGGGTATTACAGCGCCGCACTCGAGTCGACGAGGGCAGCGTAATGCACCGTCGCCACTTTCGTAGTAGGTCAGTTGGCTTGACCAACTTACACCAATTAGCAGGTGCGTGGCTGGAACACCAGAAAGGTCAGTTCACAGACTGAGATAAGTGTTAAGAAATAGTATATAAGATTTAGTATTTGTAAGAATAAATCTCTTGTGATTTTTATTCTTAAACAGCAAGTGTCTGTGACTTTTCATTTGGACAAAGTGATTTAGGGTTTCAGATACACGCGCGCCCTGGACGAGTTTACGAAAAGGACGTCCCACGACGAGCAGCGAGGACAACACCCCAACATTTTGGCGCAAGCGGTCTTATGGAAATACAAGAAGAATCCCAGAGCGAGGAACCTGAAGCAGGGACGCATCCTGTAACGAAAGTCAAAGGATCCAAAGGACAGAGGACCTTAAGAGAAAGATGTCATCGAATAAAATGTTGAGTATAGTGTATTATAGCGTAATCTAAGTAGATACTTCTGCTACCCTGAAGGCGCCGTAGTGCTGGTCAAAGAAGTTGCAACATACAGGCGCGTTGGCGCTGTTGCACGCAGCTTGGAATGGCAACCATAAACCGTCAGTATGATCGGACGGTATATTTATGTCCATCCTAGGTGTGAGGATTTTTTTTGTAGGGGTTTTGTGTTTGTTTGTCGTTAGGGATATATTTGGATACACATTTTTTCACTTTTTTACACAATTAAATACCATAAGCTTAGGGTATTAGGAAGAATATAAATGTTTTTATTACGTTGCGCATACGTTACGGGATTATTTTTGAATATGGATTCGAGTTTCCGGGAATGAATCAAGACACTTTTGCCTGTAAATCGATTTTCGGTTTTTGCGAACATATAGCCTTTTCTATGTATTTTTGGGATAGTAAAGATGGTCAGGGAATATCTGTGAGGAAGTCAAGGACCAATTTGAATTGATGGAAGGAGGGAGTTAATTGACGCCGGTGGGCAGCGGATACAGAACTTGTGATAAAAAGAAGTAATAAAGAGAAAATATATATAAAGATAGAATTTACAGTGGAATGCTGTTTAATAAATTTGTTATGATCAAATCATTAGATTAAGAAGTCGGATAATGTTGGTATTTTTATTTTGAAACCAGCATGAATAAAAAAATTTTGTATGAGTTGAAGTGTATTTTTTTTAGTAGAAATATGTATTGTAGAAAAAACTGTGTGGTCATAATGAGATTATGGTTTTATGAATTGGCATTCGAAGCAATTGTCAAATAAAGTTAACGAATCATTAAAGGAGCCAGAAGCAGTAACGGTACAGGAAAGTCTCGATACAGTAGACAGTATTTCACCTGTACGAACAAACGGTCGAAGATTAATTAGTTTGAGTCCGTCATTGGTCAAATACCTCTCAGATTCGGGAGAAGAGAATCTGGAAACCCCCACAGAGGTTAACGCTAATTTTTTATCAAAAATTAAGCAAGCACGTAGGAGTAAAATGGGCATTCTGGAAGTAGATCATGCGGTGGAGAAGCGGGTGCCCATGTTCTCAGGAGTCAAGTTGTATGATCTGAGAACTGAGATACGGCGCTTCAAAGGAGGTTGTGGGTTAGCGCAACAGAGTCTTCCGGAAGCAGAAGGGGAACACTTGATAAAGTGTATTAGGCAAAGAACCACAGGTTTTTTTTTTATATTTCATCTATTTATTAATTGTATCTTCTAAGCTTAGACTAACAATAAGTAAGCATATTTTACAAACTAAATAATTAATATTAATACACCTTGCCAATGCTTAGTGCTTTTTAGTAATCAAAATGTTATATGTTAGTTACTGTAAGAAATGTTATATTAGTGTTTGTACATGATTAAGTTGTCGATGTTAGTTGTGCTGGTGTTTTCGTACGTTTTAGGCGACTTGGAACCCTATTACATGCTAGTATCCTAGCTAGATGATTTGGGTGCTCTTTGATTTTTTGCGGATATTTTAAGCTGGCGTCAAAGATTTCCTTTTTTACGTGCGGAATGTTAAGATCTTTGTGAATGTTTGTATTCTTTATAAACCAAGGAGCCCCAGTAATGGTTCTTAGAATTTTGGACTGCGCTCTTTGAATCAGTTCTATGTTAGAGTTGCTTGCGCCGCCCCACAACTGGCTACCGTAAGTCCAAATTGGTTTTATGATGGCTTTGTACAGCAGTGTTTTATATTCTAGGCTCAACCTGGAATTTTTGTGCATGAGCCAGTGTAGGCTATTTGCTTTCAAAGTCATTTGTTTTTTTTTTGCTTCGATGTGGCGCTTCCATGTCAAACGTGAGTCAAGATGAATTCCTAGGTACTTCACCTCCTTTGCTTGAGGAATAGGAACGTTGTTGAGTTTTATCGCTGGACATGTACCTTTTTTTATATTAAAGGTAATATGCGTACTTTTAAATTTATTAACGTTTATTCGCCAGTCAGCCAACCAATTT
Source organism: Clusia tigrina (assembly GCA_920105625.2). Classification (NCBI taxonomy): domain Eukaryota; kingdom Metazoa; phylum Arthropoda; class Insecta; order Diptera; family Clusiidae; genus Clusia; species Clusia tigrina. The sequence continues at coordinate 148,354,576 of OV050030.1, forward strand.
GTTACTAGGACCAGATGATCTTCTAAGTCACGGGATGCGATTTTGGAGTTCGGATGAATGCTAAGGATAGCTGTATCATCTGCGAAAGTTGCTGTTGTTAAGTATTTATTGGTAGGCAGATCTGAGGTAAATAATAGATACAACACCGGACCTAGCACGCTTCCGTGTGGTACACCAGCTTTGATGTCAAAGCATTTAGAGTAAGCATTATTGTACCTTACCTTGAACTTTCTACCCCTCAGATACGATTCCAATATTTGGTGTACTTTTGTGGACAACAGTTTTTTGACTTTGTAAATAAGCCCCTCGTGCCAGACCTTGTCAAATGCCTGCGCCACATCTAAAAAGACGGCTGAACAATATTGCCTTTTGTCGAATGCGTTTTTTATCTCGTTCACTATTCGATGAACCTGCTCTATTGTACTATGGTGTTCGCGGAAGCCAAATTGGTGAGTGGGAATAGTGCGTTTTTCGTTTATATGCGGCATTAGTTTTGCAAAAAAAAGCCTTTCTAAGAGTTTTGATAAGATAGGCAGGAGGCTTCGGGATCATTGAGATTACTGAAACTTTCCAGGCGTTATGAAAGCATCCTAAAGGTATTAAATAATGAATTAAGTAAGATGATGGCCGTTTGGGGCAACTCCTTGATCATTTTTCCAGTCATGAGGTCGTGTCCTGGAGCTTTGTTAAGAGCACGGCTACTAATCGCATTACTTACTTCTTTTGTTTTTAATTTAATAGACTATTGATGTATTTTCTGTATTTCAGCCAGTTAGTTTTAGTGGGTGTGAATTCGTAGGTAGGGCGTAACTTTTTTTCAGATGTATTATAATAGGAGAGTGGTCTGAAGAGAGGTCGTTAAGGTGTTCTACTTTGAGTTGCTCTCGTTTTAGGTTTCTAACAACTCCAAAATCAATAAGGTCAGGTATCTTACGTGGGTCTGTCGGCCAGTACGATGGTTGTCCTGAAGAGATAATATCAATCTTGGTGTCAGAAAGCATGAAGTTATATAATTGTTTTCCTTTTGGTGTTGTTAGCCGTGAGCCCCAGTAAGTGTGTTTGGCATTGTAGTCGCCAGCAGCTAGAAAACTTGTTCCAAGTGTGGAGAAAAAATCTGAGAACTGGTTACTTGTTATTTTAAATCTAGGTGGGCAGTACACAGCGGATATTGTTAAGTTATCCTCCCATCCGTCCAGACAAATTTGTGTTGCTTGCAGGTACTCCTTGTTGTATTCTTCCATAACGAAGTGTTTTAGTCTTTGTTTGATTAGGATTCCAGTGCCGCCATGGGCTTTGCCAGCAAGATGCTTTGTATCATAGAATTTATATCCCGGTATGTAACAATTGTGTTTTTCGGTTAGATGGGTTTCGGATATAAGAAGTATGTCGATTTCATTAGAGAGTAAAAATTTGTTGATTTCTAACTTGTGCTGGCTTACACCGTTTGCATTCCATTGACAGATCTTAAGTACGTTCATTTCGGGGATAGCAGAAGCTGCATGAGCTGGTTTTGGTTTCTCATCATCTCGTGAATCATTGTTTGTATGGAGGTCATGAACTGCGTCATACATTGCCTGAGCGTTGCCATCATTCCTTCAAAATTATGCAGATTGGAACCAGTCCCGGACTGCTGATCCATCCCTAACTTAAGTACCCCTGCATACGTCGTCCCTGTGTCGGGGTATGGAATTGACTTCTGTGGTTGTGCAATGGGCGGTATATTTGGACTAGGTTGAGTGCGCTTATTCTTTAACTGAGGGTCATTGTTCTTAATTTCCTGGTATACAGGGCAACCTCTGTAGTTGGCAGTATGGTTACCACCACAATTACTGCACTTTCTAGCAGCTCTATCTGTTTTAGTCTTCGTACATTCTGATGTGGGGTGTAAATCACCACAGGCAACACATACACTACGAAGAGTGCAGTAGGACCTTGAGTGCCCAAATTCTTGGCAATTCGAACATTGAACTGGGCCGTTTCGTTTGAGAGGCTCCTCCACAGTAATTCTGCGATGCATAAGATAGCGGAGATTATAAATACCATGCACTTCTCCTTTTTTAAGCTTTTGGGTTTCAGGCTCCAATTCTACGCGAAACAATGGCTGAGGGATTCTGTTGCGATTTATTATATTTATAATAGAGCGGGCAGCGAACTCTGCTTCATGTAGTGCTTCTTTGACTTCAGCAGGGGGAATATCTGATTCAAGTCCCTTTATGACAATGGTAAGGCCTTTGCTACTTTTAAGCTGATAGGTGTAGTAGCTTTTTTTCTCAGTGTCGAAGTTTTTTATAACCACTCTGTAATTGCTCTCACTATGTATTTGGATTTTTGTTTCCTGGATATTTCCTTTAACAAGAGGGGTGACATAGAAATTTTTAGGACCAATGAGCTCGGTAAGCTTTGCACCTAATTTACTGGAGTTATTTTCTCGTAGGTAAATGGGAGGTGGTTTGATTATAATATTAGGTTTGGGTGCGTCTGCCTCCTCAGCACTTTGAAGAAGTGCGAAGCGATTATTACTAGAGATTAGGCTCTCGCTAGTTTTGCTGATTTTTGCGATGTTAATTTTGATTGCACTCGATTTTGGGCTTCGCTTGCGCTTGTTTATAAGGATATACCTATCTAAACCAGTTTGTGATGTTCCACTTTTCCCTGCTGAGTTGTTTGAAAAATTTTTGGTTGAGTGGTTTGCATTGATGGTTGGTGTGAGTGCATTTTCAGTACGCTCAGCCACTGTTGGCGAATTTGTTCTAGCACGATCGGACGAGTGAGAGAGAGACGTGGAAGGAACCTGTTTGCACTCTTTAGTTATGGACGCCGTTGGGCTGGGTGTTGAACATTGAGCGCTCCAAGAGGGCGCATGCGCAGAGAGTGCCAGAGACACTTTTGGACATTGGTTCTGGTTTGAGTGCGAACTGTGTGTACTTGCACTTGCATTGTTAAGTGCAGTCGCAATTGAACGCTGTGAAGTTGCAGTTGCATGAGGGCCGCTGCCCGGCCGCTCGCCGTTGTGGGACATGCTACCTCCGCTCGCTTGTCTCTGTTTTGCCGGCAAAGGTGTTGAGCGAACCACATTAGTCGTCAAACCGCTATCGACAGTCATGCCGAGAACATCCGACCTTTCATTGGGGAGAGAAGGTACTCACTCAGTTGCGCGATTACCGGCCGCTGCTGGGAAAGCGACTGTGGCAGATCAGGTGTTGGTGCAAGTGCAGGCACACTTTGAGAGCGCATGCGTTGAACAGGAGAGCTCACTGGGTGAGTGGGAGAGCGCAATACGCTCATCCACTGACCCCTATAGTTCCACTTCTTTATTAGAAGCTAACACAAATTCAAATTTTAAGTTTAAAAACTGATATTTGATATTTCGCACAAACTCTTTTGCCAATTTCACTCACTGACTTTTATTATGCGTCTATTTCGCTAGGTTTAAAACTCGAAACATTAAATTATTTCACTTTAAATCACAATATAATTGAGGAGCAACCGAAAAACACATACGAACTCTCTTGCTATTACTCAAGCAACCACAGGTGATGCGTTGGATTTACTAGCGCATAGCTCGGTTAGCACCCTGCCGGAGTTATACGCACTTTTAGATCGGACATATTTAAAACAAAAGTCGTACGACTGTCTTGTACGGGAAATACAGGAATCAACTCAGAAACCAGGGGAGGAATTGAGAGCCAACGCTGCTGAGACAGAAGCCAACAGGCAGTTTCCAGGAAATTTTGCAGCATACAAGGCTCAAGTAGAACGAGCTATGATTTCTGTGTCTAAGGCAGGTCTGATAAATAGGGACTTGGCTAATTATACTCTTAATCTCACGCAGAGAAGTATGGCAGAATTAGTTGAAGCGGTCTCTTCCGCCGAAGCACCAATCCAACAGCGAGCGACAACAGGTGGAATCTGTTGGAATAATGCTTCTGCAGAGGTAGGACCGGTACAGCAGCGGAACTCAAGGGGAGTCGGCAGATTGATGGGCCAAGTTCCGCAACAAAGAGACCAAGGATTCTTAGTCGAGAGATTCCAGCCGAGGGAACCCCTTTGCTCATTCTGCCATAAGCCAGGTCATACAAGGGATGAATGCATTACACGCAAAAATACGCCCTATTGTGTGGAGTGCCAAACATATGGTCATGAGGCAAGTAGATAGTGCCAAGTACACACTGAATGGAATCAGAGTAGAAGGCAGCCAGCGACGAGGCGCCCGGATCCACCCTTAAGGGACAGCAGGGGTAGTAGTCCACGAGTTAATTTAACGAAGGAATTAACCAAGGAAGGAATCCTTTCAACACTGGGAATGGTCAGCAGCGACTAAATTGGAATTCTAGAAGTGAACCAAGGATAGGTAACACCCAACAGGGGTTGAAATGCTTCTCATGTGGACGAATGGGACATCGGGCAGTGGAATGCAGGGATAGACAGTTCCAACAAAGGAACCAGGGAAACTTCCAGCGGCCCAATTGAGGCCAGTAGACTGGAAAGCCAAAAGAAAGGAAGTAACAGTTAGGCCGGGGGTACGTGTGACTGGTAATGTAGAAATCACAGTCCAGGAAAAGGAGGAGCAAGAGGCTCTCCAATACCACGTACCGAGTAATGTAAGAACAATGGTTCAAGATACGGAGGAGCAAGAGTCTCTCCGGGAAAAATTTTTTGATTGCGTATTGATTTGGGTAACGGTGATGATTCTAGTACTTAGATTAAGTTTCAATAAGGTTAGAGAGTATAGGCCAATCGCCGCGTACGTGGTACGAGGGTGTATAGTTAAGATATTCACGGTAATTTTGAGGGAGTATAGGATTGTGAGGGATAACTGTGGTGCATGGAGAAAACAATTTGGAGAGTTAGGAAGTAGATACGCGTCCATTTTGGAATCAAATGGGCGTTGTTTCGTTGTGAGCAGGATAGGAGATGCTTTTATCGAGATACCCTGCAAGGAGGCAGCTAGTGGAAAGCTAGTGCTTTTGGTAGACTCAGGGGCGGACACTAGCCTCGTAGAATCTAGTGTTTTACGGAAAGGACTAGTTGTTAACCCAAAGGATGTAATAACGCTTACTGGAGCGTTCGGAGGATGTATCAGGACACTGGGGTCGCTCAGAATCGGGCACAGTGAAGTTAATGAGCATGAGTTTTAGAGTGCACGCAGTGGAATTGAATAGAGAAGGTATACCGGCCGATGGGATAATTGGCCGCGAAAATCTCTGGGGCCGCACCATACTGGATGCGCTAGACAAGCAGTTATCATTTTATGATGATAATAGGAATAGAATCCTTACTCTCCCATTAAATTCATGGCAGGAAGGAACCGTGAATAGGGTTAAGAATTGTATGGAGGTAGTGACCGCAAGGTCAACTAGAGTAGTTACTATGTGTGTCAACACGAAACTGAGGACTCTTGTTTTGAACAAGCAGCAGTTAGCGGACGGCGTATATATGGGAGAAACCATAACGCACGTTGACAAGGGTAAGGTGTACGCTTGCGTACTCAACGCTTCAGAAAAGGATTACCTGATGGATGAAGATTTTAGGCCTAAGTTCACTAGTTATGATAATTTTAAAGAACCGAATCATAGATCGGTTAATCAGATTAAGCAGGTAGATATAAGGAAAAGAATGGAGAGAGTGCTAGAATCATTGAATTTAGACCCAAGCGTAAATTTAAAAGAGAAGGCATCGATAGAAGCCATTTGTACGTCATTCCATAACATATTTTAGCTGGAAGGAGACCAGTTGACAGAGCATGAAATACCTACTAGAGTGGATCTACCACCAATAAACCAGAAGCAATACAGATTGCCACAAGCTCACAAAGATGAGGTAAATATTCAAGTGCAAGGAATGTTAAAAGATAACATAATTTCACCGAGTATCTCGCCTTGGAACTCACCAATAATTTTGGTACCAAAGAAGGGAGGTACTCAGGGTCAGAAGAAGTGGAGAATGGTCGTCGATTTTAGGAAATTGAACGACTCCACTATCAAGCAAGTGTTCCCAATTCCAAGGATAGAAGAAATTCTGGATCAATTGGGGCATAGTAGATATTTTTCTACGCTTGATTTAGTGAGTGGCTACCACCAAGTTCTGGTGGATACCCAGGATAAGCATAAAACCGCGTTCAGCACCGGTTTAGGGCATTATGAGTTTAATAGAACGCCGTTTGGATTAACAGGAGCACCGGCTACCTTCCAACGGCTAATGAACCATGTGCTAACAGGCTTACAAGGGTTAGATTGTTTTGTGTATATCGATGATATTGTAATTTATGGGAAGAACTTGCAGCAGCATTCGCAACGCTTGTGCAAGGTGCTCCAGAAATTACGAGAACACAATTTGAAATTGGTTGGAGGTGGTTTATTTAGGCCATCGTTGCTCAGAGGCAGGAGCACTACCTGACCCGCAGAAGGTGGAATGCGTTAAAAATTTAGCGGTTCCAAGAAATAGAAAAGAAGTGCAAGCATTCCTAGGACTAGCGAACTATTACAGAAAGTTCCTAGAAGGACTAGCCGGAATTGCGTTGCCAGTGAATAAGTTGCTAAGAAAAGAAGCAAAGTTCGAATGGACAGAGAGTTGTCAACAAGCATTCGAGAGGCTAAAAGAAATAATTAGCTCGCCACCGATTTTAGCGTACCCCGACTTTGAGCAAACTTTTTTGTTGACCACTGATGCTAGCAATGAAGCATTAGGGGCACTATTATCACAAGGGGATGTCGGTAATGACCGACCAATAGCATTCGCAAGCAGGGCGTTTAGCGATACGGAGAAAAGATACTCCACAATAGCGTGGGCTACGAAGAATTTTAGGGCATATCTGCTAGGACGCCCATTTAAGATATACACGGATCATCAGCCGTTGAGAGGCATAGCCAATTTGAAAGACCAAACGTCTAGGCTAGCCAGGTTCAGACACAAATTGTCTGAGTATATTTTGAAATCATATACAAACCCGGGAAGAAGAATCTGAATGCGGACGCACTCAGCAGAGTACCGCAGGCACAGAAGGTAACAGTAGTGCAAACGAGGGCCAAAGCACGGTCAGGTAAGGAGAAGGCCGAGACAATGCAGGAATATAAAATTGATGCGACAAGAGATGTTAGCAATGCGGGTTTCGATGCCAATGAACAAACAGCCAGTAATGTGGAATGGCTGGAGGATGAAAAAGATATTCAGGATGTGTTAAAGGGTTTCCATGATTCACCTCTAGGTGGACAACAGGGATTCTGGAAAACTCATGACAGAATTAGGCGAGTGTACGGGTGGAAAGGTATGCTCAGAGACATAAAAAAGTATGTAAAGAGTTGCCCAAAGTGCCAGGCCAACAAAAGTTCAAGGCTGACAAAGATGCCAATGGTTTTAACTGACATACAAAAACAACCATTTCATAGAAAGTTGATAAAGTTCACATGGATATTGTAGGTATTTTACCTGAGACAGTTTCGGGAAATAAATACATATTGACGTTGCAAGACGATTTCTCAAAGTATATGGCGTGAGTGGCTATACCCGATGCTGAAGCAAGTACGGTGGCCAAGGCATTCTTTGACGAAATTATTGCACGGTACAACATACCTAAGGTCTTGATAACCGACAATGGTTCAAATTTTGTATCGAAACTATTATCAGAAACGTGTAAAAAGCTGGGAATCAAGAAATTGCACATAACACCATATCATCCCCAGGCGAATGGCTCATTGGAGCGTGGTCATCGACCTCTGGCCGAGTACTTGCGCAGTTTTGCCAATGAAGACGGCTCGAATTGGGATCAATGGTTGACCACGGCAATGCATGTACACAACAATACTGTGCATGTATCAACGAAGCAAACTCCGTTTAGTACGCTCTACGGGTTTGATTTCAACATGCCAGCAAATCTGAAGCGCAAATGTGCGCCAGTGTACAATGCTGATGACCCCAATAAAATGCAAAAATATCAGCGACAGCGAGCGCACGAATTGGTTAGAGAAAACCAGGATTGTGCTAAACGGGTAGCCAGGGAAGCCTATAAAAAGGTATTAAATCCAGTAATCTTTCACGTGGGTGATCAAGTACTCATGAAGAATCAGGCTAGGAGAAACAAATTCTCATCTGTTTGGATAGGTCCGTATGTAGTAGCAGAAATCCGCAGCCCACTTACAACAGTCGTAACGATTAAGGGCAAGAATAAAAAGCTACATAATAATTTATTGAAATTGTTCCACATTAGACCACACAACTAAAGACATGTGTTAGCAGTGTTTTACAAGTGTAAACACAAGAATAACAACGTAAACATATACGTGTGTTTATCAAATAACACACACAGCTCCGATTTTCAAAGTCAAGGCCAGTAGAAGTGTGCCACTTAAAATCGAGCGTGTAAAATTGTCGTAATGAAAATGAACTTATTAGGCACTATGGCCGAACGAAGCACAGTGGGAAAATTTTTTTTTAAATATTAAATGATAAAAAAAGGGGTTCATTGCACGTAATTTAAAAAAAAATAAAACAATAAGACAGTCTTGGGTAAGTAATATGAAACTTAACTTGAAAAAGAAATAAAAATCAAAATGAACGCTAATAAAAATATAAGAATAGAGAAAAAGAAAGAGGGGGCAAAGAAAGGCATTTGTGAATATACTCGTACATACCTTTTTTCTGTTTATTCATTAGGAATTTAGTGTATGGGAAAATGAAGAAAGGTATATTAAAGGAAATTGTGTATAGTTTAATTGATAAAATAGTGCCTTGAATGTATGTATGTAGCCATGTACGAACTAATTACAGGGTATAGGAAATGACGGTCGTTAATGGATATATACATATCAGGTTATAGATAAGTTTAAAGCCAATATTTGACGGCGATGAAAGATATAGTCATGCAATGGACAAAGTTTTGACATAAACGGGATTATTTTATATAATCTGGTTTTCGTCGGAGGACAACTGAATTTGTTCAAAATTGAAATAAGTGGTAACTCACGTGTTAAAAAAGAGCACGAAATATTAATCGAAGCAAAACTGGTGCCCTATATGGCAATAATAACACATGGTCCAGTCCTCTATTCCTCTAGGATGCAGCAGCGAATCCAATAATGTAAGGGGAGAAGACGAGTGGACGTAAAATTTAATGATATAGCATTCAATTATAGAATAAGCAGGTTATGAAGATATTGTTGTATATTTAGTCTGAAGTATGGTATGTTTAGTGTAAAATTTTACCCTTTTACGGTTATAGATCATGCTAGTGATGTTGATGGCGGTTACCAACGGGATACGTGCAGGAGTGCGGTTGGACAAAGTACCGGACACGGATGTATTGCTGGAAAAAACAGGAGATGTATGGTTCGCCAAAGATTATTTGGAGGTTGTAACTGAGTTTCCACGAACGCAATTGAAGATTATTGTGGAACAGTTCAAAGGAATGCAGGAGACAACCAGGAAGTTATGTGAGAGGCATGCAGCGGCCAGCGGGACCGAGCTAAAACGTAGATGAGATTCTTCGACTTTGGAAATAGAGACAATTATGAGAAGATTTCTGGAAAAAGGGAAGACATTGTCCCTGAAAGGAAGGATACGCCGGTCGCTAATAGACGCTGGCGGTGAAATTCTCAAGTGGGCAATTGGTACAATGGATCACCAGGATTCGGATCGAATTTAAGGTCACTTACAGGATCTTGAGAAGAAACAATCAAAAACATTGTCAATGCTGGGAAAAGAGGTGACTGTGATGAGAGCAGGTTATCAGGGTCTTCACGAAGCAGTGAATAAGACTTTCCAAGAGCTGGAAGAGATGCACTTGGCGTTGGAAGGCATTGGAAAGAGACATGAGGAAGCAGAAGTGAACTTGGCAGAATCTTTCATGGTGGGGAGAGTTATTTCTGAGGAGTTGGTGAGGTTCCAGGATCAACAACAGGCAGGCAGGTGGTGCTTGATGATCTATTACATGGCAAGCTACACCCGTTGTTCCTGACGTCAGATGAGTTACTCAAAGAAGCACCAGCGTCGATGAAAGTAATTTCACGGTATAGCGAGGCACCGGAGCGGTTCTATGAACTAGCCGAGGTTCGTACAGAGGAGGCGGAGAACGGTTTAAAGGTTGTCGTTAAGATTCCAGTGCCATTATTGGAGTTGTTTACGATGCACAAGATGTACCCTATACCCAAAAGACTAAACCAAGATTGGTGCGTGTTGCCAAAGACGAGATACGATTATATAGCCGCAAGCCAGGCACAAGAGCATTATATCGGCCTGTCAATAGAGGAAGAGGGAAAATGCCGGGAGGTGGGCACAACAAAGCGTTTGTGCTATCATCCCGAGAAAGTAATTACTCGAGCAAGCGAATACTGCGAGATCTTGAAGCAGGAACGGGATCAATGCGATCACATAGCCATTCCAGCCACGGGAGGAATTCTGATAGCTACCAGAACCATAAACAGATGGCTCTACCATTTTGACGACCAGGTGACTTTCACGGCGGTGTGCTCAGACGAAACCACACGTTTCGAATTAGTGGACACCGGTTTTATGACCATCGAAGCTGGCTGCAGAGTAATTGGTAAAGGAGTAATGCTGGTCCATAAAAGTCAAGAAGAGTCACGGTACAAATTCTCAACGTCCATCATGGGAACAAACCGTTTAAAGACGAAACTGCAGGAGCTGCTGGGAAATCACAAACGAAGTGATTCTGGCCATACTCTCACAACATCGAACACAGTCTCACTCATGCACTTCAAGGATCTACGAAGAACCCTAACAACGAGTAGCAGAGCGATCAGCGACTAGGTAAAGGAAGCAGAAGATGTTGAAAGGGTATCACACCTCACCAATTCCTGTGAGATAGTGCACACCTGTATGAAGGTAGGGGTAGCCGGTATAGCTGGTCTCATCGGAGTAATAATGATGGTGATGACTCACATTTCGAAAAAATTGTGCAAAATAGTAGCAGCCCTTCAAAGACTCGAATCAACCACACAAACGGCGCAGCACAATATCCATACCGGCAACGGCAGCCGACAACCGGATCAGCAGTTAGCAGAAGTATGACATAAGATTGTAGATATAAGTATCATAGTAGAATATAAGATCTTAAGTATAGGATTAAAGCTGTATTATCACTAGTTGTTAGAAATTAAATGAACGCCAGTGAGAAAAGACTCGATGACAGACCAAACATAAAAAGGGGGAATATACCTTAAACGAAAAAGAAAAAGGAAAGAATAAAAAATAGAAATAAAAGAAAAAAATAAAACAAAGGAAAGAAAAGAAAAAAGAAAAGAAAAAAAGAAGAACACAATAGCATAAAGAAAAGAATAAAAAAGGAAATAAAAAGAACCCAAAAAAGGCGATTTTGAAAAAAAAACTAAAACACATTATATGTATATACTATAGGTTTAAGAAAATGCACGGATTGTTTAAAGTGCAGGAAAAAGAAAAAATATTGTAGAGATTCATTAGAAGTTAGTTGCACTAACTTCTTTTAGAAAGAGGGGAGGGATGTTTTGAGTTAGAACCAAGCTACCTACGAGTAGTTGACTCACAGCATCGACTCCAAATAGATGCCACAGTCTGTGGGATTAGCATGTGCTAAAATTATTTAACAGTAAAACATACTTTTAGTACCCAAGTATTTTAAGCTAATATGGTTTGTGTAATGTTATTATGTAAACTTTTAGGGTATTACAGCTCCGCAGTCGAGTCGACGAGGGCAGCGTAATGCACCGTCGCCACTTTCGTAGTAGGTCAGTTGGCTTGTCCCACTGACACCAATTAGCAGGTGCGGAACTGGAACACCAGAAAGGTCAGTTCACAGACTGAGATAAGTGTTAAGAAATAGTATATAAGATTTAGTATTTGTAAGAATAAATCTCTTGTGATTTTGATTCTTAAACAACAAGTGTCTGTGAGTTTTCATTTGGACAAAATGATTTAGGGTTTCAGATAAACGAGCGCCCAGGACGAGTTTACGAAACGGACGTCCCACGACAAGCAGCGAGGACAACACCCCAACAGAAGAAATAGAAGTAGATCCTGTGGTGCCAAGGAGCCAAGTTGGTTACTCCTCAGCACATCAGTGCCAAAAATCCAAAACCTGATTCGAGCAAAGGCAGGGCAGACGCAAAGAAAATGGTCCGCCGTCTCGTCTTCCTCTCCACAGGCTGGGCACAGCGCACTGTCTGATATTCCAATCCTTTCCATGTGCCTAGCCCATAGACCCTGTCATCACGCCAACCAACAGCCTGCAGTCCCTCCTACCTAAAGATAGAAGGAACCGTGACCATCAGTCAGAGATAGCAGGTAGCATAATTTTCGTCCATCCGCAGCCTCTCTCAGCCCGCCATGCTCGCTTGTGGGTCGAAACAAGCCACTTGTTTGCAGTGGCTTTGATGACAGCAGAAGGGAGTGGCAGAACAGGCACAGGGCCAATAAAAACAGCCTCAGAGCCCATCCTGGGCAAAGAGTCAGAGGTCTCGTTACCCCCAATGCCAGCGTGTCCCGGGACCCAAGTCAGCGTCAGACTATTATGTTTTCCAACATAATTTAGCCTGGATTTGCAGGACCTGACTATCGTGGAAGTGGTGGTCGGACTATCCAAGGCCATGAGCGCAGCTTGGCTGTCACAGCAGACACAAATAGATTTGCCTTTCCACCTGTTTTCCACAAGAAAGTCCATCGCCTCAAGTAGCGCCTACACCTCCGCCTGAAACAAAGACTCATGCAGACCAAGGGCAAAAAACCGACGGGTCCCACAAGATTCCACGAAGACACCAGAACCTGAACCGTCTTCAGTCCTGGAGCCATCAGTGAAAATACGGCAGCAGTGTTTGCCGGGCTCGTTCTCGGGATCTAACCATGAACGAGCCTCTGGCAGCAACACATTGTACCGCTTTTCTAGTATGACGGTTGATGACATGGAGTCCGGGGGCATAGACAGGATTGCAGAATCGATGTCAGTGCCTGCGCCGTCGTCCAATATCGAGTACACCCCATACCAGTGGCCACTATGTTTCACTCTGCAGATGGCCTTAATGGCCTCTCCGCGGATGAAGACATCTAGTGGCGGGAGATTCACCAAAGCATCAAGTGCCGGGCCTGGAGTAGTCGGAAATGCTCCGGTACAACATATGGCCACAGTACGTTGTAGTCTTGATAGAGCTTTTTTGACCCCTACAAGAGAAAGTCTGCTCATCCAAACCATCGATGCATAGGTGATAATAGATCTTACCATAGCTGTATAAATCCATAGGACCTTACTAGGGGAAAGACCCCATGTCTTACCAAAAATACCCTTACACTGCCAGAAAACTGACAATACTTTGGATGTCTTCAGTTGGACATGTGATTTCCAAAGAAGTTTGTTATCAAGGATGACTCCAAGATATTTGATTTCCTTGGATAGCTGGATAGTGACTCCTTTTAGTGTAGGCAGAATAAGTCCATCAAGCTTTCTCCTTCTGGTAAAGAGGACAATACCAGTCTTGACAGGATTAGCCGATAGCCCATTCGCACTGCACCAAGTGTCAATCATATCCAGAGTTCTCTGCGCCCTTTTGCAGACAATCATAAGGGATGGACCTGTCACAAGACAGCCAACATCATCCGCATATGCCTGAGCGTATACACCCGAGTCATTAATGGCGTTAAGCAGGGGATCGATTACCATGCACCAGAGCAATGGAGACAGTACACCACCTTGGGGACAGCCTCTATTAACCCCAGACGACACCAGCAAATCTTCCTCCGCCCGCACCGTTACGATTCTCTGGGCCAGCATTGAACGTATCCAATTTACTAGGACCCGGTCTACGCCATGCCGCCTAGCAGAGCCGCACATACTGTCGAAAGTAGCATTGTCAAACGCACCCTCTATGTCCACAAAGATGCCTATTGCGTATTCTTTCATGTCGATGGCTCGCTCTATCCTTCCAACAAGGTTTTGCAGAGCCGTCTCGCAGGATTTTCCGCTTTGATAGGCATGCTGAAATGGAGAGAGTGGATGCGTCTTTAGAGACTCCCTACTCATGCGAAGCTCCACCAGCGGTTCTAAACTCTTTAGCATGAACGAGGTCATACTAATAGGTCTGCAGCTATTGGGATTGGTGTAGTCGTCTCTTCCAACCTTAGGAATGAAAACAGCCCTCAGCATCCTTCAAGAGCGTGGTACATGGGCCAGCGCGAAACATGCAGTGAAGATCTCCTTCAGTGCTGCCAACACTGACTCAATGCCTTCCTTCAACACAATCGGATATATGCCATCCAGTCCGGGTGACTTGAAGCTGTCAAAGGATTTGATAGCAAATCTAATAGCAGCTTCATTCGCCACAGTTCTGGCGAAATACCAATCATGCCGAGAGGGTGTAGCTGCCCTGACAACAGTTGCGACCAAAGGTGGTTGTTGACGGGCTATGCTTACCTAATTTCCTGGAAAGTGTGACTCTAACAGCAAGCTGAGTGTCTCATTTTGCCTCTCCGTATAGGAGCCATCAGGTTTCCTGAGCGACCGCAGCTCAGCGGTTTGGTCCTTTTTCAGGACTTTCACCAGTTTTGCCGTGTCACTCAGGGATTCGATATCACTGCAGAAATCTCTAAAAGAAGCCCTTTTCGAGTCCCGAATTCGCTTCTTGTAGTCCCTCTGAAAACGTCGATATCGTTCTCAGTCCTCATCAAGATTCGTCTTGAGGGCCCGGTTGAGGAGATTTCTAGACTCACGTCTCAGCACCTGAAGCTCTCGATTCCACCATGGAACAGGAGTCCGGCTAAGAGGAGGTCTAGTTAGACAGGCTAGCTCGAAGCTGTTTGTTAGATCGGTGTTGAGATGTTCAACAGCCGCCTCAATGTCCTGCTCCTTGCGAAGTTTCAGTGGCGTCACGTAATTGCAACGCAGTGTCTCCCTGAACTTTGGCCAGTCTGTTTTTCTTGGGTTTCTGGTGGGCAATGGCACCTGCGCCCGCTCGCCACACTGAAACTCAATGTATCTGTGGTCTGAGCACGAGTCTTCGGCGAGGACCCTCCAGTTGTTGATCGACCATCCTAGGCTTGGATTTGACAGTGTGACGTCAATTACCTCCTGCCTTCTCGTAGTCACAAAAGTAGGCTGCCTGCCTACATTATGGATATTCAGGCTGGAGGAGGCAATATACTCGAAAAGTCGAGAGCCCCGCTCACTGCAGTTGCTGCTGCCCCAGATCGTATGCTGGGCATTAGCATCGCAACAAAGAACCAGACCAAGATTGCGACGCTCACAGAACCCTACGAGAGTAGCGACCTTCCCAGGTGGTGGCGCCTCCAAAGCATAGTAAGGAAAGTAAGCAGATGCAATCACGAACCTCGACTATCCGTGCATACTCTTAAAACTAATCTCTGCCGCAACCAGATCCTGACAACACAATACGTCAAGGCAGGTCTCTGCGAAATGGGATGATATTATAAGACCGGCTCTAGGTCTAATCGAGTTTCTGTCATAAAATATCGTGGCCCCTTTCAACAAGCCAAAGCCACAGAGGCGACCCCTAAAGACCCAGGGCTCTTGTAATGTTGTTATGTGGGGTGATGTGTGCAGCTGGGTGAGTCGTCTACTTACGAGTAGGAGTACAGTAGCGGCTTTAGAATGCTGCAAGTTGATCTGCGTTAACGTCAAAGGACGATAGCTACGAGAATCGTCCGAGCCACTGATCTGGGAAAGACATGAGAAGTTACAGTCCCAAAGAAGAGACTCAGACGGCTCCGGTACCGAGAAACCATGACATCAACAGTGACCTCATCCACTCGTACCACAAGACTAGCACTTTCTTTACCATCCCGGTTGCTACCCCTGGTGTGCGAAAGAACTCTCCAAAGCCCCGTGTTGATGCCAGGGCTCTGAGCACGCAGACAAGAAAGGACATCTGTGGTCATCAGATCGGGATCCGGAATCCAGCAGATGGCCTTCCTGAGGGACAAGCCTTCTTCGCTATAGACCGCGAAGCGAGTGGTCCCCTTGGGGGGCACGTCATTGACAGCACCCCTGAGCCAATCAAAGTTGGCCTGAGACGCGCACGACACCTGTAGAGTGGCGTCCTTTGTCTCATAGCCCTTCGCATTAGCTTCAGGACCGGAGGCAATGACGCGATGCATCAGATGACCTTTGCAGTATTTTATCTCTGCATCAGTCAGCCGATGGTCAGGCCCTAGCTTCCCAATCACCGCCATTGGTTGCGGACCGGTAGCCTTCTCGCTGTACGATGGCTTGGCTGCACCTTTGGAAGTGCTTGGGCGAAGGTCCAGCTCACCACCCTCCACTGGCAAAGATATCACCGGCCAGATGGTTTTGCTGGATACGAGGGGCTGGACAAACTGCAGCTTATTGGCAACATTCTTCCTTCCACATTAGCCGCCACCGAGGTTTCGCTCGTACACTTTGGGGTCGTGGCGCCACCAGCAGTAACAGATGCATACCAGGTGGGTATTCTTTTTTCAGCAACAATCTTCCGCCGCTTACCTCGCGAGCGAGATTTCGGAGCGGTAACTCCCTCCGCAGGCTCGGTGGCTTCCGTGGATGTCACTTCCGCCGAACTGGGCCTTTTGGAGGGAGTTGACACAGAAGGGCCGGCAGTGCCACGTGAGGATTTCTCATGCACGAGCCTAGCAAGCAGCTTCTTTCTCTTCATCCTCACTTGAGTTCGCGTTGCCTCAGAACCACTGGTCGGTCGTTCCGCCACTGTTGTGACTTCCCGACGCAGGCCCTCTGGATCGTTCCTCAGTCTCTGAAAAAGAAGAAGCGGTAACAACCCCCATCTCCTCCAGGATGCGCTCTCGCTGATAAAGGCGAGTGACTTTAGCGATGGTTGGGGCCTCCAGAATCCGTGCCCCTGCCGCCGAAGCGGGTGGATTTCCACATGCTAGTGTTGTCCATCGCCAGACAGTGGTTTTTGTGCGGGACTCCTCCCCAGCCAGTTTGGTCCGCGGATGGTACCCATTCTCTACACCATCATTATGATAGACAAACAACCCCTCCTAAGAAGTTCAGAAGTAATGTAATTGTCTACCAAGGGTCCCCCTATCTGCCACCTGGTGACGCGTCCGATGGGATGGCAGGCAAATCCATCACGGACCTTTTGCACATACTTGTTTGCGTATATCTCTTTCTAAATTCTCTTGTCATATTTTACAAGTATGGAATGAGGCGGCTCCCTGGCTGGATCCTTTTGCTTGCTGCTGGTAGATCCGTTTTCGCTTGAATGGGAGTGTAATTCCCTTTAATTGTCACTAACACATCTAAAAAAAAAAGGTCTTTCCGTTACTGGCATCTCCTCACATTGATGCAACTGGTCACGAAATCCCTCGCCCCAAGTCATCAATCTAGCCTCTTAACTACCTCTACCCAAACAACACTAGCCAGCTAACGGAACCAAACAAAACTTTCATTAGACGCTATATTGTTATGTCCCCATTCTAACGACCAAGGTCAGCACGGCATCAAGGTCACCATGGCTAGCTCAAGCCTGCTCCATCACCTCCTCCTCAGCGGACTTTGTAATAATTCACTTCACATATTACTATCTTACGCATGCTATTTTTTTCAATAAATGATCTACGTATGTATACTATGGTAATTTACTTTAAATCTAAATTTGTATGTAGGTAGGTAGGTAGGAGTGGCCGCCCAGTTTGCCAAAAGCACACTTGAGCACACATAATGGCCCATTGTGATACCACGGTGTGGCGCCGTTCAAGCACTGACTAAAAAGTTTCCCATATGGATGGTGATAGTCAGCGCAAGGACAGCGCCTGGAAAGGCACGACTCCCCCGTCATGTTTCAGGAAACCATCCTGATACTTTGATGAACCTGGCTATGTCCCTAATATTAATGGATGACAGCGCTGTCAGGCTTGTAAGAAATAGGGCACCAAAGGTGCGAATTCTTCTTCTGCTCAAGGATGGGCAGTGGCATAAGAGGTGGAAAACCGTCTCGTCCTCCTCCTCGAAGCCACTGCCTCGGCAAAAGTCATTTGAGGGTAGGCCCAGTCTTTCTGCGTGCTGCCCCACTACGCTACGAAGAGCGCCAGTGATCAGTTAAGCAATGGATCTTCTGATTTTATCAAGGGGTTTGATACTACAGGCTTTTTCGAGAGCTTGCCACCAGAAGACCGACCTATATAACAGGTTTGGTTCAACGATGGCCGTGTAGAGCCAGAGCACGACTCGAGGACGAAGTCCCAATCGTGCACCAACTGCTCTTTTACAGCAGTATATAGCGCATGTTGCCTTACGTGCCCTCTCAGCTAGATTGGCTTTCCAATTAAGCTTTGGGTCGAGAATCAGGCCTAAGTACTTAACGTGTGTGCTCAAAGAGAGCGGAATGCCGTTTAGACTAGGCATTGTAAACTTTGGAATTTTGTACTTCCTAGTGAAAAGCATAGTCTCGGTTTTGGATGGGTTAACCCCAAGTTCGAATTCGCGACACCAGTTCGACACAATAGAGAGTGAATAGTTAAGTTTTTCGGAAAGTGTTTGTGGGAATTTGCCGGATGCCGCGATTGCTATGTCGTCCGCATAGGCTATCACTTTGCATCCAGTAGATTCCAATCTCACCAGTAGTGTGTTAACTGCCAGGTTCCAGAGGAGGGGTGCTAAACACCCCCTTGTGGCGTGCCCCTGTTAACTACCCTCCTGGATTGGGCACTGCCGATCGTGGAAGTGATGATCCTAGATTTTAGTAGAAGCTCTATAAATTTAAGAAGACCTGAATTCAGGTTAAGATTATAGAGTGCGGAAATGACAGCGTTGGGGCATACATTGTTAAATGCTCCCTCGATGTCCAGAAATATGGCAAGTGTGAATTCCTTGTACGCCAAGGATTTGTCAACTTGAGAAATGAGAGAATGAAGTGCTGTTTCAACCGATTTGCCTTTAGAGTAAGCGTGTTGAGATACAGAGAGAAGAGAAGGGTTGATCGATGTCCTGATATGTAGGTCAAGAGCTCTTTCTAGAAGCTTAAGAAGAAAGGATGTTAGACTTATGGGTCTGTAATCCTTAGGTTTTGTGTGCGAGGCCTTCCCAACTTTTGGTATGAAGACGACCCGAGCCGTGCGCCACCGTAAGGGAATATATTGCAATCTGAGGCTTGCATTATATATTTGTAGCAGCCATGGAAGGATAATCTCTTCCCCATTTTGGATATCGGCAGGAATGATGCCGTCCGGTCCGGGGGACTTGTATGGCTTAAAGGTTTGAATGGACCACTCAATGTGACTTTTTGTCACTTGGAATGTGGGGAGGCTATCATGGGAAACCTGCTCCACCTGGTAGAGTGCTAGATCCGCTGAGGCTAAACTCCCTGGGAAGTGGGTGTCTAGCAGGATATCAAGGGTTTCGGCGCTTGAGTGAGTCCAGCTGCCATCTGGTTTTTGGATACAGTCAAGAGCTTTGTTAGAGGAGTGGAGAATTCTACGAAGACGGCTAGCCTCGGACGTCGATTCAATGCTTTCGCAAAATTCCCTCCATGACGTTCGTTTCCCTCGCCTAATGGCGTATTTCAACTCTTTTTGTTTATTTTTGAAAAGGGCCCAATCAGCTGTAACTTTAGCTTTGTTGAAAAGCATTCTACAAGTTTTGCGAAGACTTGCAATTTCCGAGTTCCACCACGGAGGTTTAGGATTGCCCCGTGGTTCGGGAGTGATGCAAGAAATATGAGTGGCTTTTTTAAAAGCTGTGGTCAGATCGTCGACCGCCCGATCAATGTCGGGACAGTTGTGGATAATAGGGGGAGTCGTTGCATGACCCCAGTTTGAGCCGGAAAAGAGGCCAGTTCGTGTTTTTTCTATTGACTGGTTTAAGAGATTCTGTATTGCCTGTAGTCTCCCTCAAGTCAATGTCAAAGGTGATATAGCAGTGGTCCGAAAAGGAACATTCCTGTGAGACGAACCAATTGCTTATCATGTTGGAGTAGTTATCGCTGACGAGGGTGATGTCAAGCACTTCCTTCCTGACGGATGTAATGAAGGTCGGCTCATTTATGACCCAAGGTTCTTGGACGAGAATGAGCTCCTCCCCTATATCCGAGAGGCGGAGAAGCAGGGCTGATGATGCAGTTTTCGAATGCTGAAGGTTAATCTGTAGTACCTACAGCATTGTCTGGAAGAGTGACTATTGTGGAATTCAACTCCTCCTCTTCGGACATTGGAGAGATGTATCCACCAGCCGCATCCGTGTCCATGTGGTCGAAGAATTCTCCGACCAGTTCGGAAGTTGAGAAGCGGCTGCTTCTGGTTGTAACGGAGCACATACTCTCATTGTCACTACCCGACAAAGGGGT
Source organism: Clusia tigrina (assembly GCA_920105625.2). Classification (NCBI taxonomy): domain Eukaryota; kingdom Metazoa; phylum Arthropoda; class Insecta; order Diptera; family Clusiidae; genus Clusia; species Clusia tigrina. The sequence goes on from OV050030.1 coordinate 148,374,846, forward strand.
GAGAGCCGGGCCCGAGCAGCTAGGCTCTTTGGCAGCGGCTTGTGGGACAGCACCAGCTGGGGGAGGCTGTTGGGGGGCTTGGGCATCGCACTTGTAGATGCGGAGAGTGATGGCTCCAAAGCCATAATTAATCACCCCCTCGCGGGAGTTGATGGGAACAAGGGATTGCTCGTTCAAAATGATGGTGACCTCACGCAAAGTGCCTTTGGGGTCACCAACTTTCGCGACCTTCCAGCCATCGGTGGGAAGATCGGTGTTGCTGAGCTTGAGGATCTTTAAGATTGCCTCGGGCTCAGAGGGCTCGGCAGGAAGCCATGTTTTGGAGCGAGGGCGTTGGGGAACCTGGTCCAAAGGTACCGCGTTGAGCTGTGCACCCGGCCATATCTCACCTACCCTATTGATCGCTACCTTGTATAGATGCGCCGAGCGTTGGTCCGAGCAAGATACGATCTTAATATGTCCTTGATACCACCCTGCGTCACGGCAGCTGGGTGAAGGACCAAAGTTGAGGGACGTAACCTCAACGAATATTGGTAACAGTGCCATTTCGACCTGTCTCCAATTGGCAGGAGTAATGGTCCCATCGGCATTGGCAGAGTCGACCACAGCCCATGTGAGGCTCTCTTTCACAATCTCGCTAAGCGGTTTGGAGAGCTTAGGCTTGGGAGTAGCCAGCCTTACGCGCTTAGGGATGCTTTGGGTGGATTGGCCCGGGCGATCGGCTGATCTCTGCCTCTTGGGGTTACCGGCTGCTTGTGCAGTGGAGGAGTGGACACGCACATCAGCGTGTGCTTTTGCCCACTCAAGCTTGCCCTTGTGGTATTCTGACAGTTGAGAAGGTTCTGAAGCGTTGAGCCCCGTCAAAATACGGTAAGCCGCTCTACGCGTCCTGTACGCCCTTGTACTCGGGTTCACGTTGGTAGGTGCACCTGAAGGAGGAGCGGTACGGGGAGCAGTTACCATCGACTTGTGAGGCAATATCGAGGCGTTTGCTGAAGAGGGCTTAGGCGGAGCGACTGCTGCTGGTTTGTGAGTCAATACCCTAGCAGCCGCTGAAGAGCCTGGGGGCAGCGAAGAGCTCTTGGGTGGCTTATTAGCCGAAGCTGTGGTGCTTGTTGAAGGGGCAGTGCTTATGCTGCTTGTCTTCGAACCAAGGGCGGGGGTGTTGCTGGTGGGCATTTGCCTAGCCAGGGTTTTGCGCGTCCCTGAGGGGATATGCGCGGATATTTTGTTTGTGTTTGTGTTTTTATTTTTTGTTGTGTCCATGCAATAAGGGTCCCCACTCAAAGCCACTCCGAACGTGTGGTCACTAAATATGGTCCCATGGTTATCTGTGCAAGCAGGGAGGCCATGCGAGGGTTGGCACAAGCCCTTATGGGGTCAAGTGCTCAGAGCCAGACCAGTGCTAATCGGGAGTTCCACTCAACCGAACCCACACTACCGACCTAACGGTAACAGACGTCGAACGTACTTTGAGGCCTGCCAAGGTTTTAACGGGACGGGGGCAGCTGCAACCTTAGACTGGAGCCGTTCACACTCAAGTTTCACCTTGGTGCTACCGTGACAAAAGACAGCTAGGTCCAGAAAATTACAGCTACCAGCCCAGGGCAATCAGAACAATTACATTGGTCCAAAGAGAAGTCCGGGAACGAAGGATGGGGGTCGTGCCAATTGGTGCTACTGAACTCCCGTGCAAGAAAACAGCAGCAACTGGGGGAGTGTAGACCATTTAGCGTAACCCAGGGTGCACCGCGTGGAGGCGGTCTACATTACACCCCCGTGATGATACTCTTAATCTTAATCTATGTGCTTATAATAATTGTTACACTATTACCAATTACAATAATAGTTACGCAATGACATTTTCACCTTTTTTTCTAGAGTTCTGGAAAAGTCTATAGAGGAGATACCGCTGACAGTTGTTGTTTGTTGATACACAGAAAAAAATTTAAACATTAGCATTCAAATCGACCACCGGCATAACAACAAAAGGGGTGCAACTGAAAGCAGCTGAGAAGCAAGTTTAAAAAAACAAGAACCCATCGACAACTACAACACACCCAGGTAATCAGGAGGATCACCAGCTCCACTAGAACATGGGTGGAATCGTCACCTCTCCATTTTGAAACACCACCCCAACGTAGGCCACCGCAAACGTAATTAATCCCGAGAACAGCGTCAGCGCTCTGAACTGGCCAGGCGACTAAATATATATATATATATATATATATATATATATATATATATATATATATATATATAGATTTATATACATATAAATATATATATATATATTAAATACAACTATTTCTTTTATTTTTTTCAGAATCACCAAACAACCGACATTTACTGGTACCAAAACCTATCACCACACCTTAATAACTTATAGTAATTATACAAAAATAAACAAACTACTATATTAATTAATCGATTCTTATCAACCTCTCTTTCTTTCGGCACTCATCACTTCAAACCCCGCAGACAACCGCATCTATCCATAACACCTGGACTTATGTGAGTGTCTGTATCATTCTGAACACGTACTAACTCCTTTGTTAGCCTCTCACTCCTATTCTTACTCCTGCTACTGCTTTATATCTTTCGCCTGGAACACCACTAACGACTTCCCACGCAAATCCTCCACTAGGTATAGGCAATTCCCCGAGACCTTTACCACTCGGCTCTTTCCGAAATTTTTACAGAATTTAGCATTTATATTCTTTTTAAAATCGCTAAGCGCAAAGTTTCGCTTATACACTTCTTGCTCGACAATAAATCTGATTAGTATGGCTAATTTATTATACGTTCTGGCACCCTTCTTACAAGCCTCATGCATAAAAAAAACGAGATTTAGAATGCTCAAAAACACAGACAGTTAGAGAGTCAGAATTAAGACTGATTTCTTTATTAAAAATGAATAATCATTAAAGCTCATCTTAAGAATAAACGGATGATGGAAAGACGCTGACTCAATTTTTGATATTAGGTTTCGCACATGCGGCGACTACGTGGTATTTGATAATCGGCCACACATGAAATGAAGGAATGTTGATCTAGCAAATTGTTGCACATTCGGTGCAACGTGACTTGTCGGAATTGGCGTCCATCACACCTTCCCCTTTTAAAAATGATCCTGTCAAGG